>OX589588.1:24798914-25398914 GCA_951329385.1 Polia nebulosa
AAAATAAAAAACTTTTTTACAAAAAATACAACCGACTTCCAAAAAAGAAAATTCACTTAAAATTGAAAAATAACTTTAATTTCGGAAGTCAGTGTCAATAGAGAAGAAATAAAATACGAACACCGACTTCCGAAATTTTCCTATTTTTTCTATTTTAAGTGTATTTTCTTTTTTGGAAATCGGTTGTATTATTTGTCTTTTCATTTATATCCACAGTTTAATGAGTCAAAGGCATATTTACTCCATTTATAATGAAATAAACATAACCAGGGAGACAAAAGATTTTATTTCAAAGTTAAGTTGGCAAAATTGTATTAATTCTTTAATTTTAATTTTAAAACAGTAACAAATCACGATACTTCTTCAATTACAATTAATAAGGTGTCGCATTCACAAGTATTCACTAGTTAGGGTCGACCTCAAAATGATGACAGCAGTAACTGACGGGGTCCGCTAGGGCCCATGCCTGCCAGAGTCGCGGGTGTATTTGTAACAGTCACCCAGGCCCTGGCACAGGCAACTGAATAAACAAGGGTGGGTTTTCGTCAGTAAGAGTCTGACACGCTCTCCACCCAGAGCGGGAGAAGTCATGATGATGATTTTACCACCCAAAAAAATATAAAGTATTCACTAGTGAATGACAAGCACAAAACTTTACTAACGTCAATTTAACAGACGATATAAACAGGTAAAATTGGAAAAATCTGGCTATCACAACTTATGAAGGGAATATATAACATTTTAAATTTGGTAGAATTATAGTGAAACGAAAAACGTTCTCGGTATGTTCACCCCTGCTTCTTTTAGGTTTTTAGCATTGACACTGTTATTCTAAATTCAATTGGGTTTGATGTGATTGGGGTGACGGCTGCGGTATAAATACTCGTACATTATAATAAAATGGGTAATTTTGACCTGTGATAACTTCAGATTGGCTGAGATTTATAAGTTCAAATAAATTTTATATTAACGGCATTATATTCTTTTTTCAAAATTAGTTATTCAATTGTTTCTATGGGTATTCTTTTTTCTGTAATATTGCCAAAAAATCTTAAAAAATACGTGTTTTTCATATTTATCAGTTCCAACGTAGAAACAATGCGTTTTAAAAGGCACACAATACCATTGCTGTATACAGACCTAACACTATCAACAAACGAACTGTACGATATTGATTTAATCGCTTCTGTTCAAGAAATTGTAAAGGTAAAAAATAACCCTTTGGCCGCCTGGTGAAGAAAGTTGATAATGACAAACTGAAGGCGATACTAAAAGCAGATCCATCTCAAACTACCGCTCAGCTAGCATTGGGTTTTGAAGTAAGTATGAAAATAATAATAAATCATTTGCGGCAAATATGTAAAATAAAAGAACTTGACAAGTGAGTACCTTATGAACTAAGCGACCTACAACGAGAAGCTTGCTTCATATTGCTGAATCGGCATAAAATGGAGGCAATTTTGGTGTCAGATTGTATCCTAACATCAAAAGTAAATCCTATACGACAATCGTAAGCGTTCATCACAGTGGTTAGATCCAGCTGCCCTAGCTTAGCATTGCCCGAAACGGAAGATTAGCCAGGTGAAGCTTATGATGAAATTTTGGTGGTATTCTGTAAGCGTTATTCACTTTAGCTTCTCGTCATCTGGTGCCACATATACTGCTGACCGTTACCGTCAAGACTTGTCAACAATAATGGAGAAGCTGGCACTGAAATAACCCTGATTGGTAAATTGCTCATGGTAATTGCTGCTTGACCACCCTCGGCTTCATACCGTACAACAGACGTTATCAAAATTAACAGAATTAAAGCTAGAGACACTTCCTCATCCACCATCTTCTACAGACCTTGTCCCAGCAGATTTCTACGTATTTGGAAGTTTAGATAATTTTTTGATGGGAAAAAAAATATTCCGAAGAAGCAGTTTAGGATGCCTTTAAAGATTTCATCGATTCCCGTGCAGTGGACTTCAACTGCAAAGGCAAAAAAAAAACTACTAAATACTAAACTACCCATAAAAAAAAATACACTAAAAATTTAAAAATAACTTTAATATCGGAAGTCGGTGTTTGTATTTTATTTCTTCGATATTTGACACCGACTTCCGAAATTAAAGTTATTTTTAAATTTTTAGTGTATTTTTTTTGGAAGTCGGTTGTTTTTTTTGTAAAAAAGTTTTTATTTTTCGCTTTTTAGTTGTTATACCCCAGAACTAAAAACCACAATAACATGGAACGTGGAATTTAAACATTTGGAGTACACAAAAACGTCATCAAGATCTGCGTATTTTTCGTTTTTGTTCAGTTTCTCAAAAAGCGCTAAAGCAATTTCAATAAAATTTATATGGGACCACCTCGGGAGTATATTCTTTCGGATAAAAAAAGAATTTTGAAAATCGGTCCACAACTGACGGAGAAATGCGCGGACATACATAAACAAAAAAAAAAAAAACATACATACAGTCGAACATAGAACCTCCTCCTTTTTCGAAAGTCGGTTAGAAAGGCGAGAATATGTTGATAGTTTATGTAAATATTTTAATCAATTAAAAAAGCAAGAAGTGAATTAAAAAAGCATTTTACGCAAATTATACATTATGAGTAATACACTTTAGTTTGATATACTTACTACCATCTTTAATTGTGCTATATCAAGTACTATATAATTATCTACGAGTATCTGTTAGTATTAATTAATAGTCTTAAATTTTGTTATTCCGAACTCTCTAGCCATATATAAGCCATCAAAGGCTTGTGGTTTGTAGCATATATATGTAATACTTTGTTATAAATATTTTGATCACTAATAAAAAGAAGAAAAATTTTTTTTTTTGTAAAAAAAAAGTGGTTTTATTTTTTCCATACAAAACGATGTGTATTGCACGTTTGTTATAAATTGTGCAATAAAAATACTGTCCAATGCTTTAGATGAATAAAAAAATATCCGGCCAAGTGCGTGTCGGAATGCGCACATTTGGGGTTCCGTACCATTTTTTTACTATTTATATGGCTTTAGGTCAACAAGATGCTTATACCTACTATTAAAATTTAAAGACTGTAGTTCCAACCGTTTGGCTGTAAAACCTGTGTGACAGACGACGGAAAGACAGTCAGACGGACACGTGAGTGACAGCAATAGGGCTCCGTTTAGACCCTGCGTGGGTAAGGAACCCTAAAAAGTAATAAAACAAAACTTCACAAATAAAACTTCCTTGTTTTGGATGTAAAATCCATCAAATTGATTTTATTCTTATAAAATATACCCTAAAATAATAATACATTAAATTCATTTTGCCTTTGCCGTAGTCGGGTAAAATACAAAATTGACATTCATGAAAAAAAGAAGTTACCCAAAAAGATATTTTTCATAAATACAGCATTTAGTAGGGTTTTTCTCGTTTATTAACAAAAAATAATTTTTATAACCATTTGTTAAACGTATAAACATACTAACACAAGCCATAGGTATACGAATAGGTTGTGGTCAAGCTTTTATCCACGAACAAAACAGAATTTAAAGCAGACTCTTATGTACCTACCTAAGTACTCACTAGAACCCAGTGTTGAGTTTGCAAAAACACAACCCAGTGACGTAACAGCGTGGGTGAAAAAACCAATACGTATGAATATTTTTGTTGAAACTGTCCAATATGCAATTTGAAAGCTCGACTCAATTTTATTATTCACATTTAATCTTACTAACACTTCACATAGGGCTGGTTTCTGGAGCTAAACGCAGGATAAGTCATGGCACTGGCTATTGATAATTAATTCAACCAATAGAATGGAACAGAATAGAAAATATTTATTCGATACAGACACAACACAACAGCAACAACACACAAAAAAGAATAGTACAAAACAAAATTGCGCAGCAGAGCGCACGTTTTTTCAATTTGACTTTTAACTTATTAATTTTGCGATAACTTGTGTTACAGAAATTGGGTATTAAGGGCGTGACATGACCTATAAAGCGCGGTCACTCTCGGACTGTATAAAAAAAACGGCCAAGTGTGTGAATGTGTTCGCACATTTGGGGTTCTGTACCAAATGTATATTTTACTATTTGTATGGCTTTGAGTCAACAAGATGGTATAGTATGAACCTCCAACTGAAGCTAAAACCTCTGTGACAGACGACGGACAGACGGACACGTGAGTGACAGCAATAGGGCTCCGTTTGGACCCTTCGGATACGGAATCTTAAAAAGAGATGCGTGACAACACAATGCTTGCAATTTATTGCAAAATATGAAGCATTTTATCAATTTACTCAAAACTGAGTTGAGCTAACTAGCAATTTTTGAGTTTTTGCGAATGTCATCGTCTTATGCTAACAGTTTCTACAACTTGAATCGGCCACTGTGTTCTAAAACTTAGGGAGTCATTAGTACATTTTAAAAGTCTTTTTCATTCTAAAGTATTCGTGGCCTATTGTCAATGTGCACTTGGCCAAGGCTAACCATACGCTCATTAGCAATCACGGGTTGAAACGGTACAAACTGACTTCAAATAAAATTGAAATGGTTTGTGTGAAACAACTTTAAAAGTCGTGTCTCCCATTTGACATTTTTTATTTTGTACACACAACATAACGTCACGCATAGATATACATTTTTATAATTTATCTAGGTGACCCGGGGAACTTCGTACTGCCCCTGGATTCTAAAAAAAATATTGTGAAATGTTTTTGAAGAAACGGTCATTTTTTCAAATAAAGTATTTGTTTACTACAAAACCGGCCAAGTGCATGTTGGGTCACGCGCTGTATAGGGTTCCGTAGTCGCCCGTGATAACATGCGGACTTAGAAGGAGGCTTTATGTTTATTACTATGAGCATATTCAACGAGTTCCCGGTTTTATGAAAATATTAAAAACGAAAAAACAAGATTTTTATTTATCTAAAATTTAACGACGCATATTAAATAAGTAACAACTTCACCCAAGGATTTTGTGTTTTGTGCGATATTTTCCAAGTAGGTACATTTTATAAGCTGGGCGACTATTACTCTTAAAATAACAGAGCTAATTTAGCCGTGATAGTTTCCCATGCAAAATTGCAGCTTTCTAGTACGAACAATCTCTTAGCTATGCCTGGGATGGACAGACGGACAGACCGAAACTATAAGGGGTTCCTTGTCCTTGTTAGGACTACGGAACCCTAAAATAGCGAAAATGAATTTTCTTCATAATTTTTTTTCGTGATTTTTTCTGATTTTCAATAGTTATTCCGCTATTTGGGGCGGAGACCAATTAAAAAATCAAAGGTTATAAAATCGGCCCAACCGTTCTTGAGTTATAAATAATTGTGTAACTAACCCGACTTTGTTTCGTATAGATATAAATTTATATATTTTATCTATAGTTTAGTTTCTTAATATGTATTTTATTTATACAAACTGTGTCTACGTCACTCACTCACCTCTCCTGTCGCAGGTCTGCTGGAAGAAATTATTTTTAAAATCAGCAGCATATTTGTGCTCTTCTATCTTTTTTGCTATTGTCGCAAATAACTATCATTCTCCTGCCCTTATCCCAATTTATTTGGGGTCGGCGCAACATGTCTTTTTCTTCCATACTCCTCTATTAGTCGTCATCTCTGTAGTCACCCCTTTTTTACCCATATCCTCTTTCACACAGTCCAACCATCGTTTCTTTGGCCTTCCCCTACTCTTATAGCCATCCACATCCATACACAAGACTTTCCTCACGACATTTTCTTCATTCCTCCGCATCACATGCCCATACCACGACAACCGATTTCCACACAACTTTTCAGTCAGCGGTGCCACTTTCAGACTTCCTCTTATATACTCATTCCTAATTCTATCCATGCGCGTAACACCACACATCGCTCTTAGCATTCTCATCTCAGCTACATGCAATTGCTTTTCATTCATCCCTTTTGTGGCCCAACATTCTGAACCATACAAGACAGCAGGTCTGACCATTGTTTTATAAATCTTCCCCTTAAGTTCTAGGGGAATGCGGGAATCACAGATAGTCCCGGTGACCTGCCGCCATTTCATCCATCCAGTGTTAATTCTGTGCTTAACAGTCCGATCTATTTCGCCATCGCTTTGCACGAGTGAACCGAGATACCGAAAATCGGAGCAGACTGGGAGAAGCGCGCCATCTAGCACTACAGCTTCAGAACTGGAGAGACCGCCGAAATCGCAGAACATGTATTCAGTTTTGGTTCTGCTGATTTTCAAGCCAACTTTCTCCAGCTTCTGTTGCCATTTCTCCAATCTGCTCTGGATCTCAGGTCCATCTTCACCGACCAGAACAATGTCGTCGGCAAACAGCATGCACCAGGGTGCCTCTTCCTGTATTTCCGACGTAAGAGCGTCCATAATCAACAGGAAGAGGTAAGGACTTAAAGCCGACCCTTGATGCAAGCCTACAGCCACACTGAACTTATCGGTGTTGCCAGCAGCCGACCGGACGTAGGTACTAGATTGTCTGTACATAGCACGAATCAACTCAACATACTTCCCAGGCAAACCTTTCTCTTTCAAGGCCCACCACAACACATCCCGAGGTACCCTATCATACGCTTTCTCAAGATCAATGAACACCATGTGCAAGTTCTTGTGCACACGTCTGTACTTCTCGCACAATTGACGGAGAGCGAAGGTGGCGTCCATTGTCCCTCGACCTGGCATAAACCCAAACTGGTTCGGGGTAATCTCACTCTCCTCTCGCAATCTTTTCTCTATCACTTTCTCCCATACTTTCATAGTATGTGACATGAGCTTTATCCCTCGATAGTTGTTGCAGTCCTGTACATCCCCTTTATTCTTGAAGATGGGCACTAGCGAACTATTGCACCATTCTTGTGGGATCACTTCTTCATACAACAACTTATTGAAGAATAAAGTCAGCCACATACATCCATCCTCTTTTAAACACTTCCATACTTCCACTGGTATGTCATCAGGGCCCATGGCCTTTCCATTTTTCATACATTGAACTGCCTTTCTTACTTCATCCATGCTAATTTCTCTCAACAAACCCATATTTACTTGAACCTCTTTGAGCACACCACTCCATTCATTCTCTTCGCAAATAACTATATTGTACATAAATAAATCACGCTGTCCCTGAAGGGGGAGGAAAGGTAGAGGTGTACCTATGGTACACCCACATTTGCCATTTGCTAGATATGTAGCACGCTGTACCGTGCTACATATCAAATGGATGGATATTTTTTAAATTTTCCAATTTGCACCCGACAAGTGTCCCCCTTATACCAAAACTATTTATTTTCATTACACCTCCGTATTTGGGTCACAGATTTCCATGTGTATACCAAATTTCAACATAGTTGGTCCAGTGGAATCGGAGAAAATTGGCTGTGACAGACGGACAGACACACGAGTGATTCTATAAAGGTTCCGTTTTTCATTCGGACTTCGGATCCCTAAAAACAGGGCTCTACAGTTTACCGACTGATAAAATGATGGACCTGATCAAAATTTCAGATCGTGAAAATGAAACAACATTGACTAACTGAGATTGGCAAACATTTTTGATAAAGGCCTTATCATCGAGCGATAAGAGGTACAAAAATAGAATATCTTTGAGTGATTGCCACATCTACAGCCATCCCATATTCTAAGGTTTTTATTTTTTTTTGTGATATAGCTAATTTTAAATATTCTCATGTAAGTGAATTGTAATTCTTAGGAGAATAAATGATCTCAATCCTCATTTTCTCTTAATTCTCCTGAACTACAATCAAAGTTAAGTTGTAAAAAGAGCACACGTCAATATTTCTCAGAATATATTATTTACGGAGCCCGGTTTTTTAATATAGTGCAGGTGTACCAATTAACATAGTTTTCCTAGGATAAGAGATTAAGAAAAATAAAACCAGTATGTCTCGTCTGCTTTATTCTTCAAATATCGTAAAAAAACCCTAAAATAAAAGAAAGGTACTAAACCACACTAGCTTTACTATCGAATAACCTACAGAAGAGGGTAATTTTTCTGAATTTTCACTTAATATGTATTTATGTAAGGTGGGCTTATCCATAGACTATAGAGGATCAAAGGCGTGACGTTATTTATGAATGGTAATAATTACATGATTATATGTTTTGTTGGATGTAAAACTTTTGATGATTCCATCCTACAAAAAACGCTCGAAGTAAAAATAGTTTATGAAACACGTAATCAAAATAAACTAAATCTTAACAGCTAAGACATTAAAGCTTATTTCAGTAGCTCTTCTGTTTTTAAAAAACTATAGTTTATGGACAGGAATATATCCAACTCACCTTTTATTAAAAACGTTGCAACAACGCATTTCAAGTACCGAACAAACAACGGGGGCATCGTGTTGCTTAGGGAGCTTACACTTTTTAATACAAAACTCAACTCGACACACTTATATCATTTCTATAATTTTAGGAATGACGCATTGTTTACTTTTATTAATTTTGCAATAATTAAAACTTTAAACCAACTAATCGTGTTCGATTGTTGACAATAAAAAGTTATTGTGTATTTTTTGTTGTAGATAATAAAAAGTTATATTACTTGATTTATGCAATAAAGTATTTACAACGTTCACAAAAATGTGTGATTAACAGCGCGGAGTAAAGTTGCGTATGTATGGCGCTTGCGAACGCATGGCGTAGCGGCAGCGAGCACGGCGTTCGTAGCACTGACAATTGCTACGGAGCTACGGGGCTACGGAGCTACGCGGCCAGCGCTACGACTACGGGCGGGGAACTGAGTTCATCACCGATGGCTTTTATCGATAAATAAACGTTTTTGTAAAACAAACATTCTTAAAGTCTATTTAATAAGCGGCATTGTTTAAATTTGCTGGATTTTAGATAAAAGCGTGGTGGTGTCGGAAAATTTTGGAGGCTCAAATAACATTAATTGTGTTACGTATAGGAAAAAGGAGAGTAAAATTCGATTAATTAATGAGGAGTGTTTATTTTGATCAGCGTGTTTTATCAGTCGGCTGAAAAGGTTTTATAGCCCGAAGGAATTTATTTCCTATAGAAACAGAAAGCTGAGAAGACAGAATAGTTTGTTTGGAAAACAATGGAATGGATAATTCCTCTTGACGTTTTGCACATTACCATGAGTACTAAATTAAAAAAATTAAGTTGAGTATTTGTACACACACAATTAAGTATTTATAAAATTTACATCGACCATTGAAATGCATGAAAAATTTAATACTTTTATTATTTTTACTGTCATTATTTTTCTCAATTGAATTATATAATACCTACTTATACCTATAATGTGTAAGCATGTAAAACTAAACTTTGTAGTATTATTTGTTATTGTGAAATGTTTTTACCAACAGAATCATTATTTTCAGTGATTATGCATTTATGGAATGGAATAAAGCTATGCTATGCTAGCTATGGGTTATTATTATTATTTTTATAGACTCTTTAACTTGTGAAACTGTCAAACATTAGCATAAAATAGTAGGGTAGCGTAGCTTTGGTTTGATAGGATCTCAACTCCTAATACTCAATTCACAAAGTAGCCCTGATTTGTCGCGGGTGTGTTTGAAAGCCGTAGCACAGGCAACTAAAGGAATATGGGTGGATTTTAGTCAGCAAAAGGCGCCTTGCCGCTCTACTCAGAACTGGAGAAGTTATTTGATGATAGCCCACACAAAAAAAAACCCTAATTTGCCTGTTCTGTGTGTGTGTGTTTGTTTGTTCTGTTCTGTTCTGTGCCCATTTTCACCAACACTAGGCGACACCTTAATGAACGCCTAGATAAAAGTGCTATGCTGTCATTGGTTGTGTCGTCAAAAACGGCCGTTTTTGGTACTTTTGCTTACTAGTTGGGTACGAATCATTTTGAGTCCTGTTTTAACAACGTTAAAATATTTTATCCTCTTAGTAACAAACGTGACGTTGGATTCTTTAATATTTATTTTCTGTGCTACGCCAGGTTTTTTTTGAATGAGGGCGCCGCTTAGCCGGTAGTAGGGCCTTAATTATCACGTTTGAAGTAGTCTTAAGCAGTTAGTGACATTCATTTTAGGTCAATCACCACATCGGTAATTTAACTAGCCATTTAGATTACAGGACGTATCAAAGAAATAGACAGTAGTGGGGTATTGAGTTAAAATAGTCACTTGATAACAAGGATTAAAAAAAAAATCAAAAACTGGATTTTTTTTTTATCAGACATTTCAAGTTAAACCTCTGAAAAAGCTTGATTTGAGAAAGAAAAATTTAAGTAAAAAACAAATTTCTGATACTTAGAAACATTATATATAGTCATTTACTTTATCGACTTGTAGATAATTGAAAGCATTGATAAAAAATCAATTAAAATCGCAAAATGCAATTTTTCACCCAACTTTACAAAACTGCGTATATTTCGGAAACTAAATGCCGAGAACTGGACCCCTTTTGCTTGGATGCCCACATAAAAACATATGTTTACATACATACATACATACTCTCAAAAAACCTAACCCTCCTTTTGTGGAAGTGATTTAAAATAATAAAAATCACAGTTGGCTTTTACAAAAGAAGAATTAAACCAATTTTAATTATGGTTTGCCCTCTTTGCAAGCACTTCAAGACTCCTTCATACAAATAAAAAGTTAAGTTCCTGGTTTACTCGCGCCACTATCGAGTTATTTAGTTTTTCAATTTACTGTTCTTCTTCCGTTTGCGGCAATAACTCCAAGTTTATAGATTACTTCGTACTGGACTCGTTTAATGATCAGATATCTCGAGTTTCACCGTTTTCAATGAACTTTCTGCTAACAATAGTTTTGCTCTGGATATAAACAGATAATTGCTTTTACAAAAATATTGTTGTGCTGTTTTTGGGGTTCCGTTACCGTTGGATAAAATCGGAATTCTATTACTAAGCCTCGGTTGTCGGTCTGTCATCTTTGGAACTGTAGATAACACTTGAAAATTTACACAGAATACGTGTTATAACAACTAATATTAAAGTTAAAATAAAATTTACGTTGAAATGGGTACCCTCATACCAAAAAAAAGTATTTTTCTTTTACGTTTATCGCTCTATCGTCAAACCGTAATCCATAAAAGCATCAAAATTATATAAAATATTTAGAGCTAACACTAAGATTTAACACAAATGATATAAACAAGTCAAGTGAGCAATGGCGGCACAGTGGTAACGGCGGACTTACGAGTTACATCGTGAGTTTAAACTCAGATAAGCGCTTTACTTTATGTTATTTTATCACCACTGCTCTCAAAACGGGGAAGGAAAACATCGTGAGGAAGCATGTCCAAATGCAGGCATGTCCAATAATTCGAAGACGTGACATCCACCAACCCACTCTGCGCCCTCGTGGTGAATTACGGCCCATTCCCCTCTTAGAGAGAGGCCTGAGTCCCGGCAGTGGGAACATTATATGATTGATTATACTTATGCTATTCTTACCTGAAGTCAAGTGCGAGCCGCACTTGGACACCAAGGGTTCTTAATGCCACGTATGAAAAACCTATGAAGTTTACTGGCCGTTGATCATGTCTCAAGAATTTTTTACCTTTTATGATGGAACCCTACGTATGCGAGTCCGACTCGCACTTGGCCGGTATTATGACATTGTTAGCAATTATGATATGGCAGTTATATTTGCTTTTGACTTTTAATAGCCTTTGTCAGTAAATGTTATTCAATTTGCAAGGGGTCGTAGACGAAAAGAAATAGTAATATTAATTTAACACAGCTAGAGACAGGACACACAAAACTAAATTAAATAGAATATTGTTTAAATGTATTTTGTTGTATTAATAACACTGTGCAAAAGATTGTGAAACCTCTTCTGTAATTTCACTTATTTCTTTTTACTTGAAGATGGTAAGATCGCCCTTTTATTTTTGTAACGTAAACCGACATTAGTCAGCATTGTTTCTAGACACCTTTTAGTAGGTATCGCGAACACTAATTTATAGTTTCATTAATCACGTTTATACCTAGTATTGCGAAAACAAAACGCGTTTGCGAATACCTGTCCGGAAACCACGTTGTTACAGCAAAATAGGTACGCTCTATTCTAAAGACTACGTTTTAAATCAAAAGGGCAAAGAAAAACAACTACGCATCGTTTCTGTAGCAGCGAAATTTTTACCCAACTGCGCGACGCAAGGGAGGGTAATGTGTTTATCAGCCTTTGTATGTATGCATGTATGTTTGTTCCTTTGTGGCGCTTTAGAAACCAAACGCGTGGGAAGATTTTGATAATTTTTACGTCAATTAATTCGTCTTAATCTTGCAAGTGCTACTAAGGATATGCCAGTAATTAAAATACAATTTAACATGTAAATCACTAAAATGTAGAAAATAAAAAATAATTTCCTGACTGTAAAAACAACTAAAAAGTTCCAAACAGTCTGATGCAGTTGGTGGCATGAAATCAATAATTGAACCAAAATAACTGCCACCAACTGCCTCAGAATGCTTGAAAAGTGACTTGTATGGAACTTTTTAGTTGTTTTTACAGTCTGGTTTTTCTTTATTATTTTGATGAAGTAATCGTCTATACCCGTACTCATGTCTTCCGCGCGTCTTCTACGCAGTTACATAATTCCGACGAATTAGAAAGTTGTTGCTTAGTAAATAGAATTCACATTCGCCATTGACATGTCGATAAGCACGTCGGCAGAAAGAAAACTTACTTAAAAAAATAACAGTTTAATAGGTTTTTTGAATATCAATTATTTTAGTAACGATCATTAGTCATTACATCTCCAAAATAACAATTTTAAGTAGGTAGCATGTGTAAACTCAGTGTGTTCCACATAATGTTATTTTTTTTGTTCAGGGATTCAATCAAATAAGTGCTTTATAAGATTGGTTTATTGAGAAATACCGCAGTGTTTTTCTCGGAAACAGTTTCATTTAGTTTTCACGGAACGGAAAATCAAACTCATTCGATTACTTTTCGGAATTTGATTAAAAGGCAATATTCGAAACGCCCGGGTTATATTAAATTGTTCATACCTATATGTGCCTATATATCCGTACAGTGCTTAAAAATGGTTTTTCATCTGAAATATTTTCGTTACTCTGTTCACACTGACATACTTGAAATCCTCAAAAAAACAATATCTTTTATGAAAGCTATTTTTTAACAAAGCAAAATATCAATTACCACATATTTTTATTTAACCTCGCCTTTTTTCAAAAAAAAACACAGAAAAAGCAACCGCTTAAGTTCAGTGTAGTGAGCGTGTAATAGTGAGGTTTAGAACTCCAGAAGGCTAGAAACCAATTAGCGGGGGTTGAGTTCTCGAAGCGGCAGACCCGTCCACTTACAGATTTGCCGGTTACCGCACTCCTATACCACTCTTAATCGTTCAGCTGATACGGGTAATTATCACGTTAAGAGCTAGGAAGCTGGTTGAAAGCCCAAATAACTAAAATATTAATACAAATCACTTTATTGTGCACTACAACAAACTGTTGTATATAATGTATGATTCTTTATTATAATCTGCTGGGCGCACATGGGCCTCCCACAATCATCGCCACAACGGTCAATCGTACACTTCCCACGTCCAGTGGATTCCCGCGACCTTCACCAGGTCATCGGTCCACCTTATTGGGGCCTGCCCACACTACACCTTCCGGCACGCGGTCGCCACTCCAAAACTTTTCGGACCATGAACCCTACTGAATTTTTTGTTGATTTTTTTAAATTATTATTTTTAACTTTGCGGACGCAAGAACCAAAATAAAACACTAAAGCTAGAAACAGTTTCGTAAAGCTCGCTAGTCACATTTTATAACGTGTGCCCACATATGTAGAAAAACCGCGATACCTAAGAGTGAAACTATGGACAAGAATCGTCAGGAAAAATAGTTTTTTTATAGATAATAAGAGGTTGATTTCTGTTATAAGACAATCGTAACCCACTTCTCGCTCACTTTTCACAATGATCACGTTAGAAATTACTCATACCGTAAAACTTCTATTAGGGAGATTGAACTTTGAAGATTCCTGGTATTATTGTTAGCCACATTATTAATATAGCTGTCGTCCCTTACTAAGATAAATACGGTTGTCTGAGTAGGTTTACCAAAATAGTCCCAGACGCGTTATTGTAGGCCCAGAATAGTTGAACACACGTCCTTTAATTGCCCTGAAGAATGAATACCTGAATAAAATGTAAATATGTATATACATACACACATTGCTACGCTTACTAACTTTTCAAAACTTCTGCGAATCTCAGGTTCTGTTTCCGTTCCACAAAACAGTGAAATCCATGACTTTATTCAATAACAATAATAATTCAGAAATAACATTTTTTTTTTTGTGGGGTGGGAAATCATACAATGACATTTCCCGCTCTGGGTGGAGCGGAAGGGCGTGTCAGACTCTTACTGACTAAATAAAACCCACCCCTGTTCCTTCCCTGCCTGAGTACCCAGGCGTGCGGTAACTCATGTTGAGAATTTATCCGCTACCCCTAGGCATGCAGGCACCGGCCACGATGAGCCCCGTCAGTGGTGGCTGTCATCATTCTCTTTGAGGCGCGCGTGGAACACTACGTGTTGTGTCGTGTTTCCGACTAACGAGTAAAATCTTTTATTTTTTTTTATAATTAAAAAAACATGAATAATATACAAGTTATTAAGATGGCTACTAAAGGTAAAGGTAATAAACAATATTAGTAACGGACAAAGAACCTTATATTTAATACCTATAAGGTTCTACCCTATATGGCTATATATACTTAATAAAATAACAGGTATGTTACCTAGCAATTCCATTACGGGTAACGAAACCCTTTTTCTATTATTTATTTTGCGAAGTAATATAAAATTGGACGTAAAATTCAATTTCGTTAAGTTTATTTGAAGCCTTTTTGGGCAATTTTTTATCAATGATCTTTGATATTTACTGAATAGAAGTTCATTTAAACTTTATTTCGATAAAAATGAAGTCTAATAATATGTTTTCATCGGCGTAAATAATTAGGTACTCGTCTGGTTTTGGCAAAATTCAAAATAGAGTCTGTGAAAATATTAAACTTATTTTACAGAGACTATTTTGCAGTATAAAACCGTTTCTTTTTATTGTTCTGAATTTATACCATAACATAATCACCAAAGAATGCGAATTCTCATTTTACAAACTTTTATATAACTTGCAATGTTTGTTTGTAAGCTGAGTTGGAACCACTTCCTTTTATCCTATTGGGTTGAGCTTTTACGTGTTGGTTCAGTTCTGATGATAATGTATTTTTATGGTAAGCAGGACTTGAACGGACATACAGGATTAGCTCCAGATAAAAGAACTCTTCAACAGTCATCAGCACAGACACGATATTTTGTTTACGCATTTAATTATGACAGTCGGAAGGAGCTGATCCGGCTGAGAACCAACATTGTCGACATAGCTCACAGAATAAGCAAGCTGAAGTTTAAGGCTAAATTAGCCGTAGAACCGATGATCGTTGCGGTTTTTTTTTTTTTTTTTTGGGGGGTGGGAAATCATCTTATGACTTCTTCCGCTCTAGCGCGGAGCGGAAGGGCGTGTCAGACTCTTACTGACTAAAACCCACCCCTGTTCCTCCCTGCCCTACGCGCTCGGGGGCGAGGTAACTCTTTCGAATTTATCCTCCACCCCCGGGCAGGCACTGGCCGTGGCAGGCCCCGTCCTTTGCTGACAACTCTTTGAGGCGCGCGTGGAACACTACGCGCCGTCGACTCTCGGGCCTGGTGCTGATCGGACGGCGAGTTACCCGCTACTCGCCGTCTGCAGGCCCGGGTCTACGGTGGCCGGAGATCGTCTCGCAGCCCCTGGCGTCTCCTGCGACGGCTGCTGCTGAGGGCGCTAGGGCGGCTCTGCCTCTGCTGAGTCTCCCTAACGTGTGCCGCCTCCCTCTTCGCGAGCATTACTGCTTCGCAGAAGGAGGAGACGGCCCCCCATTCCCTCTCGCTCCGTACCATGGCCTGAACCAGGGCACGGCGCGAGAGGTCGCTGCCGCCTATCGCATCCACGAGGACACGGCGGTGTTCTGCCCAGGCGGGGCAAACCTCCACCGTATGCTCCACCGTGTCCACTGGGCGATCCTCGCAGTGGAAACACGCAGGGGTCACCTCCGCCTTGATCCGACACAGGTACCTCCCGAAACAGCCATGTCCGGTGAGCACCTGCGTCAGGCGGAAGGTGAGGGCGCCATGGCGCCTCTCCAGCCACTCCTCAAAGAGGGGCACTACCGCCTCGATGGTGGCGTGCCCAGCGCTGGGTTGCGACAGTCGCTCTCTCCATGTCACCATGAGATCCTGCCGGAGCTCTGTCCGCCGAGCCGCGAGTTGTCGCGGCAGCGGAGTTTCGCCCCGGCGTTTGGCCTCCTCGCGCCACTCATACAGGTGCGCGAGGATTTTTGCCTCCAGATCCCACGGTGACAGTCCGGCAAGGAGGCTCGCTGCCTCACGGGAGACCGTGCGGTATCCGCGGATGATGCGGATCGCCATGACCCTCTGGGCCGCGTTCATCTGGCGCGTTGACCGCTGCCTCAATGAACGCGCCCACACCGGTGCCCCGTAGAGGGCCATGGACCGCACGATCCCCGCGTAGAGCCTCCGGCAGGAGGCGATGATCGTTGGGGTAGACGTGTTCTTGAGAGGAGACCACGAATCGGCAAACGTAAGGTAGGACGCCCTCAGGACTCAGGTTAGGTGGAGCGATGATCTTCGCAGGGTGGCTGGTAGCAGCTGGATGAGAGTTGCCGAGAACCGAGCTGAATGGCGTGCAATTGGAGAGGCCTATGTCCAGTAGTAGACTTCTATAGGCTGATGTTGATGATGGTATAAAAGCTTATTTTTACTAAAATTCCAAAATAACCTTTAATAGGTTAGTGGTTATCACAGTTGGTATTCAGGTGTTACTACTTTGTTCCCGTTCCATAAAATACCATTAAGGCAGCAATTTTACATTTTCGCTCAGTTCATATTTTATTACCTAAATCACTTCAGGAGTCAGTTTTCCTGTTAAACACCATACATCCTCGTTATCTTGAAGGTCAACTTCGGGTAATTAATAGCTCATATCGCCTTTCTCCGACCATTAGGTACCTACATGTGATAACGTTTGTCTTATATCTCGCCGAAATAGTAATGTTATTTTTCCTTGCGACGCGATCAATTGATGATTAATTGGTTTAGGTATCCATAGTTATGGAGCGAGACACAATGTCACAAAAATAAATCGCGATACAAGTTCCGCTTCGTTGGGCACATCAATTTATATCCTAGGTCTCTTTTTATTACAGCGAAGCTCTTTTAGTGATGTTCTGCGGGGAGAGTTAGCCGGTGCTGCCCATGAGCCGAGCAATGGGTAAACCATGTCCTGGAGTAGTAGATAGGATAATTTTTATTTTGGGAGTTTACCCTTGGTACAGTTTCCAACTTCCGTTCGGGTAAAACCACTGGTAGAATCTAGATACCTATATGCTCTAGTGCGTTGGTAGCTTTAAGTGAAATCATTAAAAACTAATAAGCATGTTAAAAATATTTACGACTGCTCGGTACCACCTCCATTAAGTTTCACATATCAACGTGACTCTAAGCATACGTAGGTGTATACCTACTGAGGTAGCGTGCCGGTAAAATCGGGAACCCGTGGGTAGAACTACCAATTGCTTGTTACATTTTTTTATGAAAAAGTAAGAAAGAAACTGTTATAAAGCATAATTTTGTTCACTTGTCTTGTTTAATTTTGTGTTATTGTTGTCGTAAACATTTAAATATACAGGGTATACCGGAAATGGGTTGTTCATGTTAAATACGTTCTATGGACAGAATGGTTCTGCATATACACCGTGTAAGGCACATAAACGCACATACGTGTACCAGTGATTCAGCACATGATTCTGAACCGTTAGCGTTAGAATTTTTCGTCGGCGTATTCCTCAATTTTTAAATTTTTTCTGCAGTTTTTTTTTACTGTTTAGACTGTTTAAAATCGTTTTTCCTATCCAACTCAATGATAGTTTTTAATTAAAAAGTAATTAAATCGCCAATTACACTAAAAACAGCAATGTAAATAAAATATGTACAGCTGTTTCGCTAGAGTTCATTCACGTCGCCGGCCTAATACCTACATACCTACAGGCGGCGCGGCGCGCTCGGCCGGCGCGAGTGTAGGTAAGTAGTAGTGCGGAGTGTTAACATCGCATTATTTACAATACTTACATTGCACGCTCAAAAATTACAATTTCTGTAACCGATCATTACCGAGATTAATGACTATCATAATTTTGTTAGTGGCATTAGGTGTAACCTTTTCGCGAAGTTTGCGATATATTGTTCCTTACAGCCTGTATATGAACAACATTCTTCAAGAAAGTCATACTTAATTATTATTTTGTTATTATTATTTTTTTTTCTTTATTATTTTTTTTTTTTTTTTTTTTATTAACTGACATTTATTTATAATGATTATTTATTTGACATTTTTGTATATTCTAACTTAATTTAATCGAATTGTTTTTGTACTTTTTTTAGAAATTATGTGTTTATGGATCTGTTATGGTCTGCAATAAAGTTTTATTATTATTATTATTATTATTATTAATTTCGAAAAAATTGGACCTTACATACTAATTTTGATCAGCTGATGATAACTTTGAACGGAGAGTCCAATTTTAATTTTTGTGATTTTTTTTTGGAAAATAACAATATTTTTAAAGAAAGTCTTGAAAAAATTTATTATTTTCCTTGGACAGAAGCAGTATCTAAAATAAGACTACCCATTTCCGTTACACCCTGTACATTTCTACCTCTTTGTCGAAATTAACACGAGATTTGTAAATTCCTAACTGAAGGGTACCTACAGCTGCCTAGGGGTTGAGGATAAATTCGAAGAGTTACCTCGCCTCTTGGCATTCAGGGTAGGGAAGGAACAGGGGTGGATTTTAGTCAGTAAGAGTCTGACACGCCCTTCCGCTCCACCCAGAGCAGGAGAAGTCATTGGATGTTTCCTACACCCCTAAAAAAAAAAGGGTACCTACAGGCAAAGAATAGGGAATGTCAATTTATTTTTATTTTTAGGGTGCCGTAGGTACCCGAAGAGTCCAAACGGAGCTCTATTGTTGTCACTCACGTGCCCGTCTGTCTGTCCGTCCGTCGTCTGTCACATAATTTTGTTACAAGGATTTTTTTAACTTCCCATTGACCTATGAACTTGAAATTTGGTGATAATGTTTATTATTACGTCTTCTTTACTAACAAATACCAATATTTAGTATGGAACACTAAACGTGCGAAATCCGACACGCACTTGGCCAGTTTTTTTTTTTTCATTTTGTACTGATAACCTCTAAAAAATCTATGGGAAAGATAATTTCATTCCCAACAACTACTTTTCACAAAAACTCGACATACTCGTATGTCGATACAACTAAGTTACTATAAACTTTAACCTCAGTAAAACTAAACGCATTTAGAGCTTAATACAACTTTTAAGCTCTAAATGCGTTTTTCTCAAAATCAGTTCGTCAGGACAATCCCTGTTCCTTACCTTTCCTGTATTCACGAAATAAAAAGTTATTTTTTCACAGAACAGGGGAATGCCCATCAGCCATACAAGAAAATGCCTGAAATAGATAAAAACTACTAATAGTCCTAAATTCAATTTAGTAATTCTATACTGAAATAGTTACTATTGGAATGCTTATATTATTTTAATTAAGGTCGAATTATACTAAATTAACGATAGCTGTGTACTAATTCTATAAAATAGTTCAATAACGGTTATGTGACGATTTTTCTTTGGCTGAATGTCACTTACTCATGTCAAATAAACACGACCTCCAATAAAATTATAAGCCGGCCAATTGCCTTAATCTCTTGTTTATGCAAAATTTTTCATGCAATGTTGACAAAAAGACTGGAGAAAAATAAACTGTTGTCTCCGTTCACTTCTGGATTCAGAAGAGGACAGTCGTGTCAGGACTGCCTAGTCAAATTAATAAGTCAAATTTACTTAGGATTTTCGCGTAAAATCCCGACTATAGCGTGTTTTTTGGATATCACTAATGCCTATAATAACGTTATAATAGATGTATTGACAAATACCTTAGACAAAATAGGTGTTGGGAAAAAATTCTGCCAGTATCTGTGGAACTTTTTAAGTGAGCGTCACCTTATTATGAAAGATGAAACCGATCAGAATAAATACTTTATAAGATATACAAGTCGTGGCTTAGCGCAAGGTGACCCGATTTCACCTGTCCTATTTAACGTAATTACAATTAAATGTTTTGTGAAAATTCACAATGTAACGATTTGTCAATATGCAGATGATTTTGTATTATATTCCCCTTTCAGAAACCTAAGAAAGTCAAATAGAATGTCAAACAGCATTAAATGCATTTTGTATCATTCTGGATGAAATGGGGTAACAATTATCAGCCGATAAATCGAAGGTTTGCATTTTTAGTAGAGGTTTTAGAAGATTACAAATAGAACTTAAATTATATAAGGACAATTTAAAGATAGTAGACAATTACAAATATTTGGGTGTGTGGTTGGACAGATCGTTGCGCTGGAGTAAACACATTAACAAGACTGTTGAAAAGGTGCAAAGGAGTCTTAATTTACTTAGGGTTTTGGCGGGTGCATCCTGGGGTTTACATCCTAGACACCTAAGACGCATATATATTGCACTAATCAGAAGTCGCATAGACTATAGCTGCTATTTATTTGATATGAGCGCAAAATGCCATCTAGAAAAATTAAACAGAATTCAAAATCAGGCTATGCGGATAGTAGGAGGTTTTATCAAAACTTCTCCGATTCACGTTATGGAAAGTGAGCTGTGTGTAGTTCCGCTGTACTTACGAAGGAAATATTTAGCTTATAAATTCTGTCTAAAGTCAAAGTCTATGGAAAATAATTTAACCTGCCAGTTATTAGAGAATCTCTACGCTCTTCGACAAAATTGTTATTGGAAAAATAAAAACATTCCTTTATTAGCATCAGTTATGAATGAGGTTAAAGAGTTGCAGGTAGCTTCTTCCTGTCCACTATTAATGTATACTCTACGGACATGGATAACTAATATAAACGTAAATGAAATAATTATAGTAAATTTAGAATCAATAAAAAAATCTAAACGTTCATACGACAGTAATATATTAAAACATGAAGTTATTAGCGAATTATATACAAAGTATAGTGGTTGGTTTTACATATTTACAGATGGGTCGAAGAGTGTAGAAGGTCATGGGTCTGCATATTATATACCTAATTTAAATATAAGCACTCAGGATAATTGTTTTAAAATAAGTGAACCTACATCCATTATGACGTTGGAACTCATTGCAATCTCAGAGGCTTTGACTTATATAATTAATCACTGTGGACATAAAAATGTTGTCATTTGTACAGACAGTAAAAGTTCATTACAACATATTGCTCGATGCGCCTCTGGCCACAGAGGTGCATCGATAGCGTATGTTATTTTATTTAAAATTGATGAAATTACTTTAAAAGGCATCCAACTGAGATTGCAGTGGGTGCCATCGCATATTGGTTTGCAGGGCAACGAAGAGGCTGACAAGTTGGCGAAATTAGCGTCTAGGAATGGAAAAGAAATAAATATTATATTAGATTATTCAGAATTTTTACCAAAATTTAAAAATATATGCTGTGATTATTGGAAAGAATACTTTAATAAACGGTCATTAGAGAATGGTTTATGGTATAAAACCATACAGTGTGAACCTCTTCGCGTGCCCTGGTTCATGAATAGTGATGTTAGTAGAAAACTGATTGTTACTGCTCTTAGACTCAGATCTGGACATATTCCATGCAAAAAATTTGCTTTCATGATGAAGAAAATCGCTTCACCCAATTGTGAGGCATGTGGAGTTGTAGAGGACCTACAACATTTATTGATGGAATGTGTCCAACATGAGTCCAGTAGAAATAATTTAGTGAGGTCTCTGAATTTGAACAGAACTGATGTAGGCATGTTCCATACAATTCTATCACAACCAAATGGCGACGATGCGAGGGGTTTGTTTGTATTCATGACCAACGTCTTGTGAAAGTCATATTGTTTAGGATACGATGGGACTGACATACGCTATGCGTAAAAGCCCCTAAATATAAATAAAGAAAAAAAAAAAAAATTATAAGGCGGAAGTCAAGTTAAATATTTTAATGATCGATTTATTTTTACCCTAGTTAAACAAACTTAATAAGAATTACTTAATTATGCTTATTTTCTTCTAAATATAAAGGACTATTAGTGGTTTCTGACCATTTCAGGCATTATTTAGCATTCCACTTTACTAAAATCGTTATTATTACACTTTACTTATATCGTGTTTATTAATTAGTGAGTATTTTTATGCACCTTCTACATAATATCTATTTACTGTTTATATATATAAGTATTATTTTTTTACTACAACTTGTTTCACTTAGTTCGTAGCTGTTACCTTCAAATGATCCGTCACAGACCTTTGAAAGGTTCATTTGAAAACCAGCGTCAGGCGGCTCCAGCCCGTTTGACATTATCGCTGAAATGGACCTATTTAGCGCAGCCGTGAGGTACACACTTTGTTTGTTAAAATGTTTTTTTTTTTCTTCACTGTTATTTCTGTGTACCGTGCGTGTTTCGTGTACTGTTGCTGAATAAATTTTATTCTATTCTATTCTATAGTTGACGCTAGGGCTAAAAGAACACACAAGCCTATAAAGTTAAAATCTAATATATATACCAATATAAAAATAATATCAGGAAACATAACTTACTTGTAATTGAAATTAACTTCAGTATTTCATGCGAGAAAAACGGGACAAAAAATCCCTGTACCGATGTATCAGTTAGGCTCCGAACATAATTCACGTAGCGAATAAATATGTGCGTAACACCAATAAAGTAAAATAAATCCGTCTACCAGACCATTAAATATACCTAAGGTAGAAAAAAGAAATCCTTCCCAACAGCCGTTCCCGTACTAAAAATATAATAGATTTACGAACCCAACGTGTTACGAAATTCTGAGTTTACCAATAACATTGGAAAAGTCAAGCATCTGGATTGTTAGTCGTAAATGTACCTAAAGATGTACCTTCGTACGATAAGACCAGAATATGTAAATGTTGGTTGTAAGAACATCTGCCACACTTACATTCTTTGAAGGATGTATCAATATTTCTAAATGTCACATCAAATAATTATGTACCCAAGGAATTATATGTTTCGTGATAGATGGGTTTCATTTTACAAATAAGACAGATATTCTCTTTTAAAAACTCGCTCACATCGGCCCGCGGGTGTCGTTATTATCTCAGTGTTTTTTTATAAAAATACTAGCTGCGCCCCGCGGTTTTTACCCACCTAGACCGGAATAAAAGGTAGCCTTTATGTTAATCCAGGCTATAAGCTATCTACATACTAAATTTCATCCAAATCGGTCTAGCCGTTTGAGCGTGAAGAAGTAACAAACATACACCCTCACAAACTTTCACATTTATATTATTAGTAGGAAGTAGGATTATTGCTTGCATTGCACACCAGGCATGCGACAGGTTAACTACTATGAAAATATATCCGTAAATATTAACAATAATGTGGAGCCTAAAACAGATGTATTCTAAAAACCATTTTTTTTGTTTGTTTTTGCGGTGTTTTGTGTTTTATTTAATGCGGCAGGGTATTTCATACAAAATTTGAAGTCTAAAATCGTATGCGAGTTATACTTGTACAACTTCCATTGACTACATTGCCTATGTAAATAAAATGCGGGCTTCGTTACAATAATTAAGACCTCATTTAAGTGTGGCTTACAAATTTAACATGCTATATCAAGTTGGAAAACTGTGGAAGTTTAAGAATAATAGACACACCTACTCACATGATTCTTAGAAAAAATTGTACTTTAGCGTTTAATATTTCGTTTACGGATCGAAAAATGGTCTTCGCAATACCCCAGTCAATGTTTTTGAAAGACCAAAAAGGGCAAAATTTAAAAAAAAGGGGCACTCTACTAAAAGTAGTTAGATTATAATTATTATGAGGTAGTTTAGTACTAAGTACTTGTTATTTTGGTTTTTTGCAGAAATCATAATCTAGCTTTTTTACTTCTGACCGTTTTTTGGTGTTTTATGCGTCATATCATAATAGGCGGGCTAAAAATAAATTATTTCTTATTCCTCTTTAGATGACGTGAGATTTAAAACCACATGAATTCAACCGGTAAGATTGACGAGCGAGTTTCCAAGATAAAATTAAATATATCTAGTCATTTTGACTATGTTTTGGCAGATTGATGATTGATTAGGCAGATTGATCATGGATATGCATGTATAAAAAATAACCAGTCTGCCATCTTTGGGAGTCTGCCATATTTGATTCAGAATGACGTCACTTAGCTGAGTTGCATTGTCATCGGTCCTTGATAAGTGTGCGAAGTTTCAATTCAATTCGACGTTTTGAAGTGGGTGAAAATCATGACTCAAAAATTCCGTTACATAGATACATACCAAACTAATAAAAGCGTATTAAAAATCTGTCCGCCCGTACAGTTGCTAACGAGCTTCCATCCGTCCAGTTCCGAATCAAAGCCAGCGTGACTAACAACTTCGAAAACCATACAAATCATGTAGATTTGAAAGAAGTCCTTGTATTTGTCAGCAATTTGTCACAACAGTCGCAACTTTGTTCAAGTGTTTATTGAATACTTTGGCACAGTTACAAAATAAATAATAGAAACAGAAAAGAAGACGAATAAGACTACCATTTATAATAAACAATTTTATTCGCATTTAGCTCACTATTATACTTGAATTAGCTTTCGCCAGCGGCTTCGACCGCGTGGAAGTCGGAAATTATCGTAAAGGAATGTACTCCCGGGATTAAAAGTACCCGACGTCGTTCTCCAAAGTCCGATCAATCACTAAACCAAAATTCATCAAAATTGGTTCAGCAACCTAGTCGTGAAAACGTAACAAACAAACAAAAAGGCAGACAGATTTAGTGTCGTATCTATAATATAAACTAGTGAACCGACCCAGCTTTGCATGGGTAAAAATTATACACTTAAACGTTCCTCAAGAATCACTTTGTCCAATGGTGTAAACCGCATGAAAATCCGTTCAGTAGTTTTTGAGTTTATCGCGTAAAGACTCGGAGAGGGACTTTGTTTTGTAATATGTAGTGAGTAGTGATAGTGATCTCAAAATTATAATTCTCGAGACCAAAATTTAGTAAAGATAATTTCGAAACAAAATCGGTACACCGTTTTGCTTGTTCATTGTGATGAAAAGAGCCGCTAATGCAACGAGTGGCGATGCCGTGTTCCGAGTCCCGCGCCGGCCATTCTAGTGGAAAACCGATCAATTAACAAAGGTCTGACCACGAAGGTCGATACTCTTTTGCTCAATAATAGCCTACAATTTAAAGGGCCTGTAGAGTGATTGTAGTTCTCGAAGGCGAAAAATCTCACTTGGCAAAATTCTCTATAAGAAATTTGAATAAAGAATAGATCTGCTTATCATCTCAGAGATTTTTATTATAAGTACTTTCTTTCTATTTGAACACATTTACACAAAATAAATGCTGCTAAATGTTAATCTGATGTTAACTAAAAGAATAAGAACCTGAGAAATGTGTGAATATTAGAACTATCAATCCTGTTGAGTGATTCTTCTATGAAGTTGAAACTTTGTTAATGAAGTGTGGTGAATGAGGTGTTTTATGTAAAAACAGCGGTAAGATAGTAACACAGCCTTTTTTATTTTAGGGTCGGGAAATCATCCTGTCTTCTCCCGCTCTGGGTGCAGCGGGAGGGCGTGTCAGACTTTTCCTGACTAAAACCCACCCCTGTTCCTTCCTTGCCTGAGTGCCCAGGGCGCGGTAACTCTGTTACGAATTTATCCGCGACCCTTTAGTAGCTGACATCTCTTTGAGGCGCGCGTGGAACACTACGCGCCGTCGACTCTCGGGCCGGGTGCTGATCGGACGGCGAGCTACCCATTACTCGACGTCCGCAGGCCCGCGTCTACGGTGGCCAGAGATCGTCCTGCGACCCCAACGCCCAGTGCGTCTCCTGCGGCGGCTGTGGCTGGGGACGTGAAGGCCACTCCGTTGAGTCTCCCTCACCCGTTCCGCCTCGACCTTTGCGAGCATTACTGCTTCGTAGAAG
Source organism: Polia nebulosa (assembly GCA_951329385.1). NCBI lineage: Eukaryota > Metazoa > Arthropoda > Insecta > Lepidoptera > Noctuidae > Polia > Polia nebulosa. Next base: position 24,825,076 of record OX589588.1, read on the forward strand.
GAGGAGACTGCTTTCCATTCCCTCAAGGTTGTAACACAGCCTGAAGTCACGTCATAAAACATTCATCATCATCTCCTGTCCTTATCCCAATTTATTTGGGGTCGGCGCAACATGTCTTTTTCTTCCATACTTTTTTACGCATATCCTCTTTCACACAGTCCAACCATCGTTTCTTTGGCCTTCCCCTACTCTTATAGCCATCCACATCCATACACAAGACTTTCCTCACGACATTTTTTTAATTTTTTTTTTTTTTTTTTTTTTTTCTTTTCTTCATTTTTTTTTTTTTTTTACGTCATAAAACATTATTTGAATTTTAAAATTTTTATTCATGAACTAAGAACTCATAAAACAATACAGCTCACAATAAGACCGCGAGCTAAAACAATAAAACTAAAAAGTTTTAAAATGGTTGTCAATTTTAGAAGTGCAATTAGACAGGTGAAAGAATTTCCAGAAGATATTTGCATTAATAATACTCTTTGCACATTTTATTTAGATGAAAAATTTATCATAAATTAATGAGAACGCTTTGATATTGCAATTTCTGCTCCATCAGGCGGAAACACTTTAATTAATCCCTTTGAAGGAAAATGCGAAATGTTGTGGGAACAATTGACGACTAGTTCATTCAATTTACAATGTTCCTTCTCGTGTCTTATTGTTAGTAGCTTGCTACTTTCATTATGTAAATAATTTCGGAGATGATTAATAGATAGAAACTATTAATGAACATTTGATTTAGACGTTAAAAAGCCGTAATTATACCTAGCCGGAGGGTATAATGACTGGTCTTAGACTGCCGTACTAACTTAATTATGATCTACTAATGTTCTCTAGTACCTATCGACGCCGTCGCAGCTTATGATCTACTAATGTCCTCTAATACGCCGTAGCAGCTTATGATCAAACTGATGTCCTCTAGCTACGCCGTTGCAGATTATGACCTACTGATGTCCTCTAGCTACGCCGTAGCAGCTTATGACCTACTGGTAACCTCTTGCTGCGCCATAACAGCTTATCACCTACTGATGTCCTCTGCTACTCCGTAGCAGCTTATGATCAACTGAAGTCCTCTAGCTACGCCACAGCAGCTTATGACCTACTGATAACCTCTTGCTACGCCATAACAGCTTATCACCTACAGATGTCCTCTGCTATTCCGTAGCAGCTTATGATCAACTGAAGTCCTTTAGCTACGCCACAGTAGCTTATGTCCTACTGATAACCTTTTGCTGCGCCATAGCAGCTTATCACCTACTGATGTCCTCTGCTATTCCGTAGCAGCTTATGATCAACTAAAGTCCTCTAGCTACGCCACAGCAGCTTATGTCCTACTGATAACCTCTTGCTGCGCCATAAGAGCTTATCGCCTGCTGATGTCCTCTGCTACTTCGTAGCAGCTTATGACCGTCGGATATCCTCTAGCTACGCCGTAGCAGCTTATGACCTACTGATAACCTCTTGCTGCGCCATAGCAGCTTATCACCTACTGATATCCTCTGCTACTCCGTAGCAGCTTATAACCGTCGGATATCCTCTAGCTACGCTGTAGCAGCTTATGACCTACTGATAACCTCTTGCTGCGCCATAGCAGCTTATCACCTACTGATGTCTTCTGCTACTCCGTAGTAGCTTATGACCGTCGGATATCCTCTAGCTACGCCGTAGCAGCTTATGACCTACTGATGACCTCTTGCTGCTCCATAAAAGCTTATCACCTACTGATGTCCTCTGCTACTCCGTAGCAGCTTATGACCGTCGGATATCCTCTAGCTAAGCTGTAGCAGCTTATGATCAACTGAAGTCCTCTAGCTACGCCGTAGCAGCTTATGATCAACTGAAGTCCGCTAGCTACGCCGCAGCCGCTTATGACCTACTGATAACCTCTTGCTGCGCCATAGCAGCTTATCACCTACTGATGTCCTCTGCTACTCCGTAGCAGCTTATGACCGTCGGATATCCTCTAGCTACGCTGTAGCAGCTTATGACCTACTGATGACCTCTTGCTGCGCCATAGCAGCTTATCACCTACTGATGTCCTCTGCTACGCTGTAGCAGCTTATGATCTACTGATAACCTCTTCCTGCGCCATAGCAGCTTATCACCTACTGATGTCTTCTGCTACTCCGTTGCAGCTTATGACCACTACGCCCACCGAAAACACTATGTTTGTTACCCCAGTCGACGGATACGAAGTAAAAAAAATATTAAAAAGCCTAAAAAACAAAAACAGTCACGGCATAGACGAACTTCCACCAACTCTTTTTAGACAGTGTGCTGATGAACTAACCTTACCTTTTGTCAAAATAGTTAACCAATCGTTCGAAAAATGCACTTTCCCCAATCAACTAAAACAAGCTTTAATTAAACCAATTCACGAAAAGGATGCAAAAACAGACCCAAGTAATTATAGACCAAATGCCCTTCTTCCTACAGCATTTAAAGTCTTTGAAAAAGCAATGTGCGATCGTGTATATTCCTTTTGTGAAAAATATAAATTATTCGATGACTCCCAAAACGGATTTCGCAAAAAAAGATTTACAACACTAGCTGTTTATAAGTATATCCAAGAAGCATTAAATATTTTAAATAATAAGCAATACGCAATAGGAATATTACTCGATATGACTAAGGCCTATGACAAAGTCCAATTTAAAATATTAAACAAACTATACGGGATAGGAATACGTGGAAAAGCCCACAACTGGTTCGTTTCATATTGACGGGTAGAGAACAATTAGTTGAGATTGAATATTACAATAAAAAAACCAAAGAAATACAGCTTATAAGATCAGACATAAGACCGATATATGTTTCAATTCCCCAAGGAAGTGTGATGTCGTTTATGTATATGAGGAAAAGGAGGCACCCCTCCTTTTCCTCATATACATAAACGACCTCCCCAGAATCATAGACGGACCATGTGTGCTTTTTGCGGATGATATTTCTATCCTCACCTCATGCCAAACTAATGCTAATTTAAATGAAAAACTTACCACTATTCTCAATAAAACCATAAACTGGTTGAGTGAACATAATCTCGAAATTAATTTTACCAAAACCAAATTAATCACCTTTCATCATCGGCAAAAAAAAACACTAGATATAAACTTTACATTTAACCGACATAAAATAGAAGCAGTGAACGATTTTACTCTGCAAGGTTTGACAATAGACACACACATAGACTGGAAAACACACATACAGCAAGTTAAATTAAAAATTTTAAAGTTCGTGAAATTGAAAAGACTACAAACTTGCAGACCGCACTAGTCACATACTATGCATAGCGCACGCTTGGTTTAGCTATGGCATTATATTATGGGGAAATAGCACAGACGCACCTTCCCTATTTACACTACAAAAAAAGCTCATACGAATAATAACCAACATAGAACAAACAGATAGTTGCAAGCCTCACTTCAAGAAACACAAAATCCTTACCTAAATTGATATTTATATTTGAGAATTATGCAAACTAGACCGCAAACACCCAGATTTCTACACCACCCGGGCAGAAATACAAACAAAATATTCGCTGCTCCATAAAAACAGACTAAATTTACCTCCATCCCGCCTTAAATTGCACTCTTCCATTCCATATGCTATGTCAATAAAAATATACAATAAATTACCGGAAGACTTAAAAAAATAAAATAAAATAAGTATATTTTTAAATAAACTAAAACAAATTTAAATTACTAAAAACTATTATACAATTGATGAATATTTAACGGATAAATTCAATAATAAATAGATACAACAGTTTACTTGATAAGTAAAATGTAAAAAAATAAACGAGTTAAAATAGACGAACATAATAAATATTAAATGAAATAATAAATACAATAATAGATTTACAAAATATGTAAGCGAATGGATAGTAATATTTAATTTAATATAAAATAGATAATTTATAAAATAACATTATAATAATTACTTATATAAAATAAGTAAAACAAACAGTAATAATAATAAGACAGATATGAAAAACTGAAATTGAATTTAGTACATAAATAAAATCCTTACCTAAATTGATATTTATATTTGAGAATTATGCAAACTAGACCGCAAACACCCAGATTTCTACACCACCCGGGCAGAAATACAAACAAAATATTCGCTGCTCCATAAAAACAGACTAAATTTACCTCCATCCCGCCTTAAATTGCACTCTTCCATTCCATATGCTATGTCAATAAAAATATACAATAAATTACCGGAAGACTTAAAAAAATAAAATAAAATAAGTATATTTTTAAATAAACTAAAATAATTTTAAATTACTAAAAACTATGAAAAACTGAAATTGAATTTAGTACATAAATAAAAAAGTATAATATTAAAGTGCTCTTCCGCTCTCCTACTTTTAAATTTTGCTGTGCCCGACAGGGTCCATAATTGTTTCAGTAAATATACAAAAAAATTACCATCTCTATGTCCATTATGGATGCAATAAAGAATTTGAATTTGAATTTGACCGTCGGATATCCTCTAACTACGCTGTAGCAGCTTCTGACCTACTGATAACCTCTTGCTGCGCCATAGCAGCTTATCACCTACTGATGTCCTCTGCTACTCCGTTGCAGCTTATGACCTTCGGATATCCACTAGCTACGCTGTAGCAGGTTAGAAGCTACTGATGTCCTTTAGTAGGCCGTAGCAGTTTATGATCTATGTATGAAATATACTCGTAGCAACTTTAGAAGCCAAAAAATAAAACCCTACCCTAAGTTACAAATGTTTGTACCGTCATCAAGAAACCCATTAAATTAAGTAACGGTCGTAACAATATTTGAGAAACGTAATCTTCAATTAGAGCAATGGTGACAGGGCCTCAAGTAAGATTGGAGCGAATTAAAAATACATTTACTTAGGTCGGGTCACTTGTTATCTTCACCGCTAAGTTGGGGATTACCGACAGATTTGCAGTCACAATTTATCTTAGTTTAAAAAAGAATTTTCCAATACACTTTCGTAAGTTTAGGACAAACGAGCGAAGCATTGCATGAAATGTGTTTTTTATTTGTTTATCATGAGGTGGTTTTTCTAAAAGATATTTTCATCATTGGAAGGAAGTTAGAAGATTTTATCATAGCAACCCATTAAGCCTTTTTGATACCTAGTTATTTTATGTACTCGTATCACAGGAATCATAAAATATTTAGAGAAATGCTGTTTTTTTTTAATCCGGAGATAAGTAATATCTAAAGAATGACTATTAATCATAAACTGTAACTGCTGAAAAAAAAATTATGTGTCAGTTAGTTTGAAGACTGGATATTGCAAAACTTCCGAGTTTTAAATTGAACCAGATTAAGTATGGTTCTCCTTTTCTTTGTTTTTGTTGTAACTATCTTTCATAACATCTCAAAGTTTTGTAGAAATACCTACTAGTATTTTGCTAGAACTACAGAATTAATTCAACAATATTACTCCGACGTTCACATTTAGTTACCAATTCGTACCACCTGGGCCTACGCACAAAATAATGCCAAATCTCAACGAGGCTATAAACTCATGAAATCATGTACCCGTTGTTAGTAGTATAGTAGTACCTGCTGAAATTCTTAGGTACGCAAGTTTTATATGCAGCTAGGAAAAATCCGTTACTGACTAACCATAAGGTAATTCATTCATCATTTCAATCGTCAAAAAAAAAAGACAAAAAAAAGAAAGACGTCTACTAGGTATTGGATATACATAGGTCTACCTCAAGCACACACCTTTACAGAAGTTGTGCTTCTCGCAGTTTATTTATTTTATTTCAACGGTTGGGAACCAAATATTTAAAAGTTAAAAGCTGCTAAAAAAAAATTTATAACATAAAAGTTTTTTTAATATAGTTCGGACTAGTAATAATTATAATGTCTTACCGTTTTCGCTTACACATTCGTTTAACCGTGGTTAACTGGTTGAGGTTAAGTTCGAAAGAGTTACCTCGCCCCTGGGCATTCAGGGCAGGGAGGAACAGGGGTGGGTTTTAGTCAGTAAGAGTCTAACACGCCCTTCTGCTCCACCCTAGAGCGGAAGAAGTCATAGGATGATTTCCCACCCCCAAAAAAAACCGTGGTTAACTAGAAGACTGGCAGTTGCCATAGAAGTTAAGCAAACTTCAGTTCAGTTCAAAAACAAAAGGTTACATTACGTCGCTGATATAGATATTACATTATGTTAGATAAATAAAAATCAATTATCGAGTGTATGTAAGCGCGTCACTTCAGAACGGCTGCAGCTATTTGGTTAATTATTTTTTGTTGTGTTCGTACTAATTGTCAGGACAAGGTTTGTATGAAAAAAAAAATTGAGAAATTGAAAAAAAAAAATTCACACCCGTGCGAAGCCGGGGCGGGGCGCTAGTTTTAAATAGATACTTATATCATGGTGCTTTGTAGTATTTCATTACACATTTTTCCTAGATAAATACATACGTAGTCGGAATATTTCATCATTTATAGCAACTGTTGGTAATGTCTCTAAATAAATAAGTAGGATACCTGCTTGAGTGACTTATATATTACTGCCATTTGTTATTCAAATCTTTTGAGAAACATAAACTTCATGCGACTAACGTGATATGATTTGCATTACTTGTTGGTAATAGCAGAAAAATATAAAATAACAGGACAAAAGTATCTTCAAAGAAATGATTTATTTTCTATATTTACATAAATAAAATTATGTTCTTTTTGTAAATTGTCAATTATATTTTTTATAAAATAAAAAGGTCATAGAGTGGCATATTTAGGTTGGTAGGGATTTTTGAGAGGGAAGGCTTCAGCAAAGGCTCAGCACAGCCCAAATATACCTATTTGCTTTGTTTAATTTTAGTGTGTTATATTTTCATTGTTTTAGTTTGTTTGAATTTCAATTTATAATTGTAATAAAATTGTTGACTCACTGTACGTGTTGGTTTAAGCTGTAAGTGCAGAGAGTAATTTTTATAAAATAAATAAAACTAGTAGTCGCCTGGTGATCGAAATTCGAGCACAATTAATTTAAATATTATGTTTGAACGTTCTGTCAAAAGCCATAAACATGACTTGACATGAGTGTGAACCATAAACAAAAGAGTATATACAAATACGTGTCAAAGGCATGGTACTGTGTGTAATGTTTTTTTATTTATTTAATTTATTTCTAATGCATAATAATTAAAAATATTAGCTTTCTGCACTCCTTCTCCATATTTTATAATTTCATACTCCTTCGTTCGCGTGATTTTCGTAAAAAGGGCTGAAATGTTTTTGCTTCACATATTACTATATATGGATACCTCAGCTTGGTACAAGTGTTCCGCATAGGGAAACCTACGAAAAGTAATAAATTCCAAAGTAATATGTTCTATTTTAAGGTTATCGCTACGAAATTGCTTACAAAATTAGGCCAAGGCTTTGTTCAACTACAGCCAAAGAAGCGAGAACTTTGCGGTACGGGTATCAGACAAATCTATTAGCAATCGCAAGCGTTAGCCGGTTAAGGTCTTTGGAGGTTTGAACTTCAAATAGAAGGTTAATAGAATTGAATTGGACCTATTGTGAATTTATTCAACCTTAAACTAGACTTTTTTAAACTCCAATTAACCTTTGAAGTCCAGTTTTTCCATTTGTAAATAATTGGTTGCCTTTGGTTGGTTCTAAGGTCTGTGTGTAGGTAGGTACTTACTTATTTGGTTTCGTTTGCCTGCTCCTATGTCATCTTTCTAAAGAGGAAAATCTATGACTCGGTTTAAGATGGCAACCCTAAAAAAATCTCCAAATTCGTTTATAGAATTCTGACTGATCTTGTCTCCTATACAATATACCTACTTAGTTACACTTAATAAATTAAACCCGGGTGATACCTGCTTTTTTAACGATAACACTGTATTAAATTACTTTCACTTGTTGTCATCAATCACTCTCGACAGGCAGGAACCTCAAGAAATATTTTAAATAAAATGCCTAAAGATAGCGTGGGTAAACGTATCGAATTTTAAGCTTTTAGACACGTTTTTGGCGTGTAGTATAAATTACAACGTAAACATGGCATGGCTTTACATCATTCGCGGATCGCGATATTTAAAACACCTACATTATACGTCTACGTAGATATCTTTCCTACAGAGGCGTAGCTACCGCCGTATCAGCCATATCAATGATATGGGGCCCCCGAGGTACATGGGCCCCGACGCGATGGTTCGCGTAGAACAAGCTAGCTGGACAAAATTATTTGTTTCGATTTTTATTCATAAATGAGGTTATTAAGCATAGATATGAGGGTCTAAATACTTTTTTGAGGACCATTGGTCGTTTGAGCAGGTATAGTCAAATAAAAACATAATATTTTTTAAACAATTTTTTTAATAATTTATCTATAAAATCTAATAACAGATACATAAAAATACTTAATAACTAAATCTATCACTCATTATCATCACTATCATCAGATGAATCATCCATTGAATAGTCATGATCATGAGTGGCAGAACTATGGAAACTAGAAACTATATATTAATATTTTGTTCCTTACAGCTAGGTTGAACAATTAAATCTTCAGTTAAGCAGCTCAGTTAAGCTTAATCAGCGCTGAAATTAAACGTTCCACAGTTTTATCAAGAATTGCCTAAACTTTGATTTCAGCACTCGTTTCGTTAACAGTAATCTGTTCATTTGAAGGATAGCAAGTTATTTTTGCCTTTCTAACACTGTATAATGACGGAAATACCTTGTGTCCGGCTTTGATGCTCCACTTCTGAGTCTGCTTATAGCTATGGCTACTTGATTTACTATTAACATAGTATGCTAAAGCTTCCTCCCTTGTCAAACACCTGGCACTTATTTCACTGTCATTATGGGTTATTGAAGTGTCACCAGTTACATCTTTGATTTGACGTTCTACACTTCTACGACCCGACATACGCGCCGAGACCTCAGCAGCGTAAATCAATTCACTAGCACTCGACTGTAAGAGGTCATCTACGCGTCGTCTTTTCATTTTGAGACTGGAATCATCAAACTCTTTAGAGGGTCTTCCAGGTCCCGGTTCTGTAGATGTACTTGGCATACATAAATAAACGGACACATCGAATTCTTCTCTAGGAACCGCTCTCGATTTCTATCACAGCTGATCCACATTTCAGCTAATTTTGACGAAAATTTTGAGATGATGACCTTGACATCTCTCAGGGACTGCTCCGTAACGCCATCAAAATCATGTCCCAAAGATATAAACCGAAACAGCTCTCCTTTGGGTGTTTTAGCCATTCTTGAAAAATCCATTTTTGAGACGGTGAAAACTGTTAAACGAAAAAAAATAGTTGTGCAAATAATTCGCAAAATTTTTTTTTACTAATTTCTACTAGATACTTGTGAAAATCATTTAAAATAGATTTTACAGAGTGGACATGAGTGGACATGTAAGTTTTTGACCATTGAATTAAAAAATATGGATGAAAAAGTCCACTTTTAACTAAACAATTAATTTTAGAAAATTATATAATGAAGTTCCTGTCATAAAAAGGAATTAAAACAAAACTAATTACCCTTATGAACACAATCCATCACAAAAACACTATCACAAATGTCTTTTAGTTACATAAATAATGTTATCAATGATGGTGTAAAAATGAAAATAAATGCACTTTGAAGTATCGATTCTTTAAATACTTACCTTAATTACGGTCCTAATGAAGGGAGTTACGAAAATTAATAGATGTATTCCTTAATGTATAGGTCTAATGAGTTCATATTAGTAATAAACAACTAGGAATTGAAGAGTTGTTTTTGACCAGCTAGTTTGTTCTACACGAACCAGAGTGCGACGTGATGAACGCAAGTCGTAAACAATAATGATAGTTAGTTCTATGCTAGTAGAGCCTATTTTGTGAAAATTCAATACTCTTTATGGCTTTTCTGCAGTCAGGGAAAAAAGGAGGCCCTACAATTTTGTGATACAGGGCCCCTTTGGGACTAGCTACGCCACTGGATCCCTACTAATGACAGCAACCCATGGCGATCAATTTGCTATGCGCTGCGATTTCAGCAAGGATCGATATAACGACAGTTTCCTCCAACTATTAGAAAACCCATCTACGTTCACAATTGAGCAGACACGAACTAGTAACATAGACATTCAGGTCACGTGGTTTTTCTTTAGGGATTAAACGGCTTTCAAACGGTTCTAACCTCTTCAAAGTTGCTAACCCTCTTGTCGCGTGTCGGTTTTAAAAGTTGCAATAGATTACAAGTTCTAGATAGGTAAAGGTTTATTTTTATAGCGATCGGAATAAACTACAATTTCTGCAGGTAGGATAATACACACAGCAAATAAAAAAATTGAATAGGTATTTTCAAAAAACCCGACTGTAAAAAACAACTAAAAAGTTCCAAACAACTTCGTGCTAGTTATTTTAGTTCAATTATTGATTTCATGCCACCAACTGCATCAGACTACTGGAAAAATGACTTGTTTGGAACTTTTTAGTTGTTTTTTACAGTCGGGTTTTTTGAAAATATTTATTTTTTTATTTTCAACATTTTAGTGTGGAGTTGCCCAAGCGTGTAAATAGCTGTGGTTCTCTGCAGGGTGGAGGACAGTGTTACGGCCAAACACTTGGATTGAATGCTGGCCCAAAATTGCCTATATTTGTCTGTATAACTTCAAGTTAGGAGTGGTTGGCAGTAGACGGCGCATGTGGCCTAACTCTAAGCTAGTAAAAACAAGCGATACCTGACTTTTTCTCCGGCAGCCTCGCAGGACCCCGACGAGTGGCCACTCGATTCTCTTCACACCAACACTCCTGGTTATTCTTGTTCACTAGTTACACGGACGCGGTAAATATGGGTTATTTATTATTCCCGGAGAATCCCCAACGTTTACGGGATATTACTCGGGATTTTAGTGTATTTGCGGGGACGATGTTAATAAGACATTAATTTAGTCTGCGGTGAATGCGTTCGGCCTCGCGGCGGAAGGCGCACTGAATTCGACTGCTGCACCTTAGATTGCCTATGGTTCCCGTAAAGCCGGCTACACACTTGCCTCACATGCTAAAGCAGGACACACACGTCGTGATACCACACCCCATCCAACTTCCCGGGCCTGCGGACGGCGAGTAGTGGGTAACTCGCCGTCCGATCAGCACCAGGCCCGAGAGTCGACGGCGCGTAGTGTTCCACGCGCGCCTCAAAGAGTTGTCAGCAAGAGACGGGGCCCGTCATGGCCGATGCCTGCCCGGGGGTTGAGAATAAATTCGAAACAGAGTTACCTCGCCCCTGGGCACTCAAAGGCAGGAAGGAACAGGGGTGGGTTTTAGTCAGTAAGAGTCTGACACGCCCTCCCGCTCCGCCCAGAGCGGGAGAAGTCATAGGATGATTTCCCACCCCACAAAAAAAAAAAAAAAAAAAAAACCAACTTGCAGAGTGGCGGCAACTCGCCACACCATAGTGAGCTAAATGTTTGGAAACACCTAGAGCACTTTATTTTCATACCCACATAATATAGTTCGTCGACTTTCATTTTTTATGTTTCACAATATTGCGTCTGGTGGTCGCCATATTGTATTTTGATTATTGTCTTGTATGGCGCGGCAACCCTAGAGCGTTATTTCTGTGCCGTCCGCTAGAGCGCGTTTAATTGACAGAACGAGTTGTGACACGTTCGAGCGGCAACGGCGCGCGCTAAGAATAAAATCGTTGTATCTCTTTTAGTTTTAACTTCTTGAGTCTGTGAATAAAACCTAGATACGAGTGTGAGAGTCTTAATTCGTTCCCCACCGACGCTATAAGTGGCTGCCCAACGTGTGTAGGTGTTTCGTGTTGTGTATTACGGGGTGCAGATCGCGAAATAACTTGCAACGGTCACAAAGGTGACCGTAGGGGACTAATAACGAACCTAAGAGTGTGTTTTTCTTGTTTATCCTGTGTCTTCAGTGGCCAAAATGCCAAGAACACGGTCAGAAGAAAACTCGGACTCCAGTGGCGCCGCGGGCGCGGCCGCCATGAACATTACAATGTCTCAAGAAACTCTCGCTAGCTTTATAGCATCGATACAACAAACTCAGAACGACTTTTGCCAGCAGCTGATCCGAGAAGTACGCTCATCGACGCCGCATAACATCTCCGAGGCCCAAGCCCATCAAGCATCGTTTGTTTTTGGCGTGAACGGAAACTTCGCGAAATGTACCTCCCGTTATGGCGGACGCGCGGACGAGTCGTTGGATAATCTTTTGGACGCCGTGATTACTTACAAAGAATGCGTAAATGTATCTGACGTGAATGCTCTCGGCGGCTTTTCGATGTTACTTGAAGGACCTGCTGCAGTTTGGTGGCAAGGCGTGAAGCAGTCAACCAGCACGTGGTCGGAAGCCGTCACTAGAATAAAATGCGCCTTCGGTGAACACGACCCGCCACATCGCCTTTACCGGAAACTCTTTAGACTTATTCATCAAGAAGATGAAAACACAGACTTGTTTATTGCTAAGGTACGTGCAATATTAGCCAAGTTCCCAAAGGACGACCTCTCAGAGAAAGTCCAATTGGATATGGCGTACGTTCTACTTAACACGCGCATCAGGAAACGCGTGACGAGAGAATGCGTGAATAACTTCGACGAGCTGCTCTACAAGTCTCGACAGGTCGAAGATTCGGTAAGAGAATTGCACAACAACAAGCACACAGCGTCGAATGCATCGTCATCGTCACCGCGGGATATACCTACAGTCGCTAACGCGTCGAGTACCGCAGGCCGCGCGTCGGCGGTCGAGTCGTCCGCCGGCGCCAGCGGCGGTGTCGTCGCCAAGTCAAAAAAGCCGTTTTGTTCGTACTGCAAGCGTTTAGGACACGGTAAAGAAACGTGTGAGAAGCTTAAACGTGTTAGTGATAAGAGTGATAAAAGCGTCAATAAAGAAAAATCGGAAAGTGACGTGAAATGTTACGGTTGCGGTGCCGCGAACGTAATAAAGTCAAAGTGTAAAAACTGTTCACCACAAGGCCAGTCGTCGTTTTATTCCTTGAACATTTCGTCGCATGACGGGATACTAAGTACGTCCGTTTCCCGCGCATTCGCGCGGTCGCGCGCCTGTAGGTATCGTCGGCGCGGCTCGGCCGCCGGCGCCGTCCCTGCCCCCATCGCCGCGCAGCAGTCGTCGTTAGTCAACCCGTCAATGCCAATGTCAACGCAAGGTAACCCTACACTTGCTGTAGGGGATTTTTGTAACGATAATGTTTGTAACCTAAGTACTTGTGAGGTTAACTCAAACAATAATTGTTTATCGTATGACAGAAAGATTAGTAATGTAAACATTTCGGAGCATAGTTTTAATAATGACAAATGTTTTGATTACGATAATGCTGTTAATGTAAACACAAGTTTGCCTAGTTTTTACGATTGTTATGGTTTCAATAGTTGTGAGTATGTCAATAATGTTAATGACTGTGCATCTTTTCGTCGCCCCGTGTTAAATATAAGCATTCTAGGGTTTTGTGGTACGGCTTTAGTAGATTCTGCAGCTAAAACTTGTATTGGCCATACGCTCTACGCTCTCCTATTAAGGCTAGGACACCAGTTATTGCCGTAAGACACAAATTGTTAGGTTAGCGGATGGTGTTAATAGGGAGATGAATGTACTTACCGCGGAGGTACAGGTGACACTCCAACATAAAACTAGAGCCATTAAGTTTGTTATTTTTCCTGAGGCAGACAGTAATGAGAGTTTGTTAGGCATAGACTTTCTTACTATCTTCAATCTTGTTTTTAATTTTGGTAGCAGCAGCTGGCACTTTGCTGAAAATGATAAGCATAAATTCGAAATACAGTTTGAAGGTGTGTCATCTGTGTCTTCGTGTGCCGCTGTAGAAGTGCTCCGGGATGACGAGGCGACCTCGCTTAGCGATAGTCAGCGCGAAGTTCTGGCACAGCTCCTTGTCTCAAATCAAGATATCTTCGAGCCAGGAGGGCGACTCCTTTTGCCGAACACATAATTGATACCGGCGACCACCCCCCCGTTGCCGTCCCGCCGTATAGGTTGACCCCTGCTAAGAAAGAGGTCATGCGGATTGAGTTGGACAAGATGTTGGCTGATGACATTGTGGAGGAATGTGAGTCTGCGTGGGGTTCTCCGGCACTTCTCGTTCCAAAGAAAAACGGAAAGGTACGTTTCTGTGTAGACTATAGGAAGCTCAATGCGTTTACTAAGACCGATGTCTATCCCATGCCTGTGATAGACGAGCTTATTCAATCAACGAAACGGCACTCTTTCATGAGTACCATTGATATGCGAAGTGGATTTTGGCAGGTTCGCGTACGTGATCAGGACCGAGATAAAACAGCCTTTTTAACGCCTTTCGGTTCATTCCGCTTTAAGCGTATGCCGTTCGGTCTCAAGAACGCGCCATCTACCTTCCAGCGTCTGATAGATAGACTTCGTACGGGCGCTTCGTTGAAGGATGTGACCCTTCTAGCATATCAAGATGACTTACTAATAATATCTGAAGGTAGCTTCGAGAAGCATATTGCTGACTTGCACATTGTGTTTGAAAGGTTACGCTTGTTCAAGTTACGCGCGAACAGAGAAAAATGTGTCTTTGCACGGGATAAAGTAAAATATCTCGGCCATGTCATTACCCAAGATGGTGTTTCACCAGATGATGACAAGGTTAGTGCAGTTCTTGAGATGAAGACACCCTCGTCGTTGCGTCACCTGAGAACCTTTTTATAAACTTGCTCTTGGTTCAGGAAGTTTATTCCAAGCTTTTCTGCAATTGCTGAGCCGTTAACACGCTTACTGAAGAAGAATCAGGTTTGGTCTTGGGGTAAAGACCAAGACAGTGCCTTTCAGGAGCTGAAGAAGCGCTTGACTTCGGCACCGATTCTTATCCAAGCGGATTACAGCAAGCCGTTCGTGTTAAGGACAGACGCCAGCAATTACGCCATTGGGGCGGTCTTGCTACAAGGTGAAGGTAAAGATGAACGTCCGATAGAGTACGCCAGCCGTCTTCTCATTCCAGCTGAAAGGAATTACAGTACTACAGAGCGTGAAACTCTCGCTGTTGTTTGGGCTGTCGAACGTTTCAGAGGTTACATCGAAGGACATGAGGTCATAATAGGCAGCGATCATCAGCCGTTAAAGTGGCTTCTTACCTTAAAGTCACCGTCCGGTAGACTCGTTCGTTGGGCTTTGAAGCTACAGTGCTTTAACATTCAATTTCAATATACGCCTGGAAAGGCTAATGTCATAGCTGATACGCTCAGTCGCCCAACCTGTAAAGAAGATAATAAGAATCAATGCGGGGTTTGCTCTATTGTCGTGGACTTACCTGCCAGGAGTGCTTCGGATCTACGGCGCGCGCAGCTCGATGACCTGGAACTAAAGAAAATCATTAGTGAACTAGAAGATACATCTGATGCTCAGTCTATAGGTGCTAAGCGGTGGTCCGAAAGAGGGTATTTCATGCAGCACGGTGTCTTATACAGGTATAATCCCGATGTCGATACTGAAGAGGCACAGCTGGTTGTTCCGTCTTCACTGCGCCTGGAAATTCTAAAAGAATCTCATGACTCTGATTTAGGTGGTCATCATGGGGTTGATAGAACATACAATCGAGTCGCTCAAGGTTTCTATTTCCCAGATATGTATAGAGTTATAACAGAGTATGTCAAAACATGTGCGACTTGTCAACGGTATAAGTCTTCAAACAAAAAGCCATCGGGGCTGTTACAGACTCCCGTTTTGAGCCAAAGAGGAGAAGTGCTAGCAATTGACCTGTTTGGTCCGCTTCCCGTAGGGGACAATGGGGAACGGTGGGTACTGTTGGTGGAAGATACAGCAACTCGTTGGACTAAATTGTATGCTCTGAAGGAGGCAACTTCAGAGATGTGTGCACGCACTTTGATTGAGGAGTATTTTCTCCGCTATGGACTTCCTCGACGCATTGTATCAGACAATGGCGTCCAGTTTGTGTCCGCCGTCATGCAACAATGCATGTTCGTTTTAGGTATTAGTCAAGAATTGTTACCTTTGTATCATCCGTCAGCTAATCCAGCTGAGCGTAAAAATAGGGACTTAAAGTTTCAGTTGTCACGTTTAGTTGAAACAGATCACTCGTCGTGGCCGCATCACCTACCTGCGATAAGGTTCGCCATGAATTCAGCTGTTTGTCAGGCTACTGGTGTATCTCCAGCATATCTAACGTTCGCTAGAGAGCTTCGCTCACCAGTCGACGTTCAACACGACATTCGGTCGATACTTGATAAAGACAATTTCGTTCCTCAAATTACACCCTATTTGAAAAGTTTTGTTAACGCCTTTACCGCTGTTAGGGAAAGAGTCGAAACACAACAGGATCGACGTAAGGAATGTGCTGATAAGGCCAAAACCCTTGCCGAAGTCTTCGAGGTCGGAGATCAGGTTCTTTTAAAATCACATTTTCTTAGCAATGCTGCAAAGAACATAACAGCTAAGTTTGTTCCAAAGAAAGATGGTCCCTATGTGATTGTAAAAAGGGTTAGTCCTACAGCCTACGTTATCGCGAGTTTAGATAACCCTGAAAACGTATTAGGCAAATATCATGTGTCAGATCTTACGCGGTTTCATAACAGGGAGAGTTCGCCTCCTCGTCCCGTGATTCCTAAACGTCAGGGAGGGCGTCCTCGAAAGCATGTTTGTCCTGTTTGTTAAGTTTAAGTTTAGTATTTAAGTGTTCCTTTGTGCGAGTTCACGAGCGAGGACGTTCTTTGGAACTCGAGGGGGAGTGTATAGCGCGGCAACCCTAGAGCGTTATTTCTGTGCCGTCCGCTAGAGCGCGTTTAGGAAGTTGACAGAACGAGTTGTGACACGTTCGAGCGGCAACGGCGCGCGCTAAGAATAAAATCGTTGTATCTCTTTTAGTTTTAACTTCTTGAGTCTGTGAATAAAACCTAGATACGAGTGTGAGAGTCTTAATTCGTTCCCCACCGACGCTATACTTGTCTTTAGTAGCACTCGCAAGATTAAGACGAATCAATTGACGTAAGAATTATCAAAATCGGCCCACGCGTTTGGTCTCTATAGTGCCACAAAGGAACAAACATACATACATACATACATTTCCCTTCCTTGCGTCGCGCAGGCGGGTAAAAAGATAAGTAATCAGCTCGCACAATACAAAACTATATCGCTACTGTTAAAAGGAATCGTTATTCGTAGAGTGACGCCTACTTAATATTATTTTCCAGTTTAGAAGCTAACTATCCGCTTTAAAAATACATACCTGCCTAATATGAACATTATTTAAAATCAACGGGTGCATAACTTCGCCACCCATTAGTGCTTGCTTCACAATTTAAATGAAGCATAAATTTAACAATTTGGTATTCGGTCTCAATCTCAATAGAGGTGCAAATGCACTGAACTAGTGGACTGGCAAACCAAACGTCCCAGGATCGAGCGCCGCCGGTGTCAACTTTTTGCATTAAAAACATTATTTTCCTATGCCCGGGGGTTGAGGACAAATTCGAAAGAGTTACCTCGCCCCTGGGCATGTAGGGCAGGGAGGAACAGGGGTGGGTTTTAGTCAGTAAGAGTCTGACACGCCCTTCCGCTCCATCCTAGAGCGGAAGAAGTCATAAGATGATTTCCCATTTGAGCCTGGCAGCCTTTTTCCCCACATCTATAATCCCGGTTTTGGAGCGCAGCATGGTATTCCGTACTCTGTCTATTGTTTTTAAACCCAAAATACTGCGCTCCATTGCTCTTTGGCACACCCCAAGACGGCACCTTTGCAATTCAGTGAGTGACCAGGTCTGACCACCGTTGGTTAGGACGGGCAGGATCCACATATCGATGAGTTTGCGCTTCAGGGAGATCGGCCGATCGCCCTTCATTGGCGTATTCATGGGCCAGTAGCTTTTCCAGTCGTTTTCGATTCGGCGATGGATTTCCCTTATGAAGAGGTCAGGTGGCCAACAGTGAACCACGAAAAATTTAAATTTTTCTCATGCAGTCATATTCGAATTTAACGTTTATTTTTTTCATTTATACTATTCAGTGACTATCAGACTTTAAGTTTCTTTACAAATTTAAGCTTAAAAACTGATAGATTTGACATTATAAAGTATTTTTTTAATGAGAAATGGTTTACTGTGTACACTGTTGGGTACACACTGATCTAAGATGAAGTTCACAGTGAACCACTGTTGGATACAGTGAATTATGTCATAACAAAACGAAGTTAAGTTATATTTCCAGATTTCGACCCTACCTACCGATATATGTTAATATTCTGATAGGCTTCCGTGCGGGCAACACAGAATATATCGGCGGTTTGGATTAGATTACGTGGTGTCGCTATAATTCGATTTTTTTAACTTTCCGCTAGGAAGCATGCGTGGAATATGCGGTGCGCGTGGGCAGCTTGGTGCTAAGGTGTGTCTTTCGAACTACCAAAGTATCAGTTATTTTCGACATACCTAAGCCCTAAGTCAAAGGATAGCTGTTAGGTTCAACTAGCTACAAAGTTAATCAGACCCTCGACACTTGAACAATAATATTCGCTTTCATTTCGAACTCCACTAAAACGTTTTAAAGAGTTTGTCAGTCGTAGGTACCTATTACCTTATTAAAACATTAGAAGATTTAAGTGGCTTTTTAGTTTAACTTGATTAAATAATGAAACTTGTTAGTGTTTCGAAGTAAAATTAATTAAAACCTACTTCTAAAGTATAACCTTTCAGTTTAGATTTAGGTGCCTACTCCTTATTATGCAACAAAACTTTTTCATAATAAAATTAATTTACCCTTTTATCAAAGTCAACTCAAAGGTACCCACTTAGGTAACTACGTCATGAAGTGGGTGCGGTGCGGTTGCCACCCTGAAACCCCAATAACTCGTGACTTAGAAAATTAATTAGGTAAGTATGTTTATTAAGGCCCCTCTCGCGGTCCAGTGGCGCCCTCATTGAATAAAAAATCGTAGCTTATCACAGAAAATAAATATTAAGAAATCCAACTTCACGTTTGTTACAAAGAGGATAAAGAATTTTTACGTTGTTAAAACAGGTCTCACAATGTTTCGTATCCAAAGTAGTAGGCAAAAGTGTCAGAAACGGCCGTTTTTGGCACTTTTGCCTACTACTTTGGATACGAAACATTTTGAGACCTGTTTTAACAACGTAAAAATTCTTTATCCTCTTTGTAACAAACGTCAAGTTGGATTTTTTAATATTTATTTTCTGTGCTATGCTACGATTTTTTATTCAATGAGGGCGCCACTGGACCGCGAGAAGGCCCTTAATATGCAAAAAACAAACTGCGGTCATAAGAAAACATTGGTTATAAACGAATCAGGCTTCCGACCTCATCGGCCTTGATGTAATACTTACTGTGTGTTTATATACCTATTAATATTGGTAATTTCCTCAACTAGCAGACTCAGTCGCGATCTTGGAGCCACCCTTTCATTTCGCTGGGCTGATCTCTATAACTTCGTCCGACTACTTGGTTGTAGTTCGCCTATAAATCATTCTCTGATTACATGAATTAATCTACGTAGGTAGTCCTAATGTTTAAGGTTGATAGATATAGTTAGGTATATCCTTACTTATGTATCTTGAATCAAAACCTGGCTTTCAATATATCCGCCTTTTGTATTGTAGATAAGTATTAGATGTGGCTGTAATGGCCATTTGGGGTCGAATAGGTTGGTTTGGAAGGAAGATTGATTCACTTTAAACAGATGTTCAATAGATAAGTAAGTACTTACTTTTAATTACTGGCAAGACGTAAAATTTTGCTCAATTAGCCCCGTTTTGATAACGATTCAATTATACACGACAAATGGACTAAAAATAATATACCTACTTAGCATTATATATGTCACCTGCTGATTTTTTTAATTCAACGACCGCAGTTCGATCCGAAATTATTTCTTATTCAACCAGCTACTTAAATTAATATTAAGGTTCGTCGAAGTGAATGCCTCCGTCTCGTATGAATCCTCCGTTCAATTGATTGTTACAACTTTAGCGGAATAAAAAGCAGCTGGCACGCCATTCATAACCAGGACACATTAAGTACGGAGATACTTAGTTCATAAAAGATATATTATCAGAATTTTCTTAGAAACCTACACAAAGATATAGATTTATTGTTGGTGAACGTTAAGACGTGCCAAAAGCGAATATTGACCCCCTAATAGTGGTTGGTAGATGAAATATTGTAATTCGGTCACGCGATCACACAAAAAGTCCGGCCGGCACGGATTCTATTAGTTCTTAAACGTTATTATCGTGTAGCCGGGAGTCCTTTCCTCACAACAATACTTATTGAGCCGTGTATAAACCCATTTCCTTTTATTCCTTAAGAATTTTATAGGGTATAAACCGTTTATGCACATATTTTTTACAATATTAGCCTTCCTTGTACCTATTGTGTCGACATCCTATATAAGTACGGTAGGTACAGATTTCGCTTAACAATTTAGGAGACCACAATTTTATAGGCAAAGTAGCTAAGTACCATTGCCTAACTACGGGAATACTAATAGACGTCGATGTAACAAGGCGTCGCAGTATAGAGATGTCGTTGAACGGTTTTTGAAGAAACAAAATACGGCTATCGCACTCAAGTGGATATTCCCTCACTACGTCAGTAGCTTCCTAAATTAAATTGAACTGTCTTAAGGCCGGTTTCTGAATTGAGTAGTTATGAACGGGTCAAACCGCAGGTAGGTACTTCAAGGGGTTTAAGGCTTAATTTCATTCAGAAATCGAGGGTAGGTATAACACTCATTCATTTGTGCAGCTGAACTAGTCGCTAGTGCACTTAAAATCCAGGCAACTGTCCATTCTAGGTTGCCTGGAAGAGATCGCGGAATGTGATAAGGCCGCCCATTGTTTTTGTTTTAGTTTCTGATTATTATGTATCATGGTGCAAAGCAAAAGATTGACGCTTCACTTTGACTTACGACCATCTTGTTTAAGTGGTTTCTATACTATAGACACGCACACACACTCACTTTGTCTGCAACTGATAACAGTTCATCATTTCAACAACTTTAGTATATGGCATGGTAGCGTAGTGGATAAGGTATTCCGGTTTATAAAGGCTGTAAGGAACAAGATACCGGAAACTTCGCGAAAAGGTTAATGTCAGTAACAAAATTATGATAATCATTAATCTCGGTAATGATCGATTACAGAAATTGACATTTTCAAGCACGCAATGTATTGTGAACAATGCGATCGCGCGTACTACGTACTACGCGTACCACGTACTACGCGCGCGCGAGCGCGTAGTACGTGGTAGCACGTAGTTACCTACCACGTCTTATACGCACAGACACAGGTGGTCGCGCCGTTATGCGCTTGTACCTAAATACACTTTCTACTTTGTGATAAAAATACATTTACGTCGATGTTTCCGATCGATGTGATAAATAACTAGATCAGATACTTAATAAGTACACGTGCCCTCATCGTTATAGATATTTGCGTTGAATACTGACGCTTTATTATGAATGTACAAAGATCGCCACCACGCCATGCTACGGGCGGTACAACCGGCAAAGGAGGTGGGTCGCAACCTGATTTATCAAAGCTAAGCTCGTTAGCAGTAGACCAGCAAGTCACCTTTCGAAAGAAAAAATTTGAATGTGATTGCGCGACCGAAATAAAAGAAATCCGATCGGAATTATCTCGTATTGGTTCATTACTAGAAAAATACGTAGGATCCAATGAACAGATTATGATTAAAATGCAGGAAAGTATAACAGAAGTTAAATCTGAGATCACCGAATTAAAATCATGTAACGAACAAACTGCAGGCATGATCCGCGAAAACACAAAACAAATTAGTGAGATTAAATCATCGACTTCTGGCATGATTACCGAACATAAGGATTTAAAAAAAAATGTATCACAATTAGAAAAACAGTTAACACTGGGTGAACACAAAATAAGTTCTTTTGAGTCAAAACTTAACACTCGAAATAATAAAGAAAAAAATGTTATTGTTGTTGGCCTGCCAGAACAAACCGCTGTCAATGCAGAAGAGAGAATATCCCGAGACGAATCTGATATTTTGAAAATCACCTTATTGATGAGCCAAGACCTCCCAAAACCGATTAAGATATTTAGGATAGGTAAATACTCACCAGGGATAAGCCGCAGTGTCAAAGTATGCTACTAAACCTCATCGCCCGCTAGGCATCTCCTACGCAACAAAGGGAAATTGCCAGAACATATTAAAATATTCTCAGACCAAACCCCAGCTCAGCAACAATATTTTCAAAATCTAAAAGAGGAACTAAAACGACGTGAAAACGATGGAGAGAATGAACTTACCATAAAATATATTAACGGCACACCTACAGTAATAAAAACCCCTGTAAAAAAACTACAAGCAGTACCTAAACGAAACCTCACCTGAGACTACTAGTAATACCTATCAAGTAACACACAACTACCAAAATATAACGACCAATAAATCACGCCTCAGATTTTTCTACCTAAATGCTCGAAGCATACGCAAAAGAGGAAAATTCGACGAACTTAAGTGCATACTGCAATCCCTCCCCAATGCAAGCCTTATACAATTCATGTTATTTTACTGACTGAAACTTGGATTGGAACTGAAACACAAGCCTCGGAACTGCAAATAAATAATTACTCACACTACTACAACTACATAACTGATTCAAGAGGAGGCGGAGTTTCAGAATATGTCCATAATGACCTTAAACATAACCTAACAGAGTCCAAATATATGTCCATAATGACCTTAAACATAACCTAACAGAGTCCAAATACACAGGTCGAAATAATTATTTATGGATACAATTAGAGAGATACGCACTAGAAGTAGGCGTTGTATACAACCCTGGCGATACTAACTACGTAGACTTTCTTGAGGTATATGAGTCCCAGCTTCAGCAAAGAAGGAGAGCAATAGTGTTCGGAGATTTCAACATTGATTTGTTACAGAAAGACAAAAAAACTAAACAATATTATGAAATCATGAAGGGAACTGGACATCAAGTACTAAATGAAATCAACAAAAAATATTGTACTCGAGAATCGAAAACTAGAAAGTCTATTCTGGATCATGTGAGCTCTAACTTGAAAGACGATCACATTCACATGGCAATAGTGGACTCTTCAATGTCTGACCACAAACAAATATATGTTGAATTGAAAAAAAGTAAACCGCCTCGAAAAATAAGAACACAGTACGAAGCAATTGATTTTACGAAACTACATAATATTTTAGAAAAAACAAACCACGAAGAACTAGATGATAACTACACTAATAGAAAACAAAATCAAATCAGCAATAGCTGAAAGCAAAACAAGAAAAATCAAAATTCTAAACCTACCCCAAAACGACTGGATAGATTAAAGCATCATTGAGGAAATCAACCAAAGAAACGCATTGTGGACAGAACTTAAGAAGAACCCAAATACTCGTAACACCAACCTGGAAGCAGACTTTATTACAAAAAGGAAACGTGTAGCTAAAAACATGCAAGATACAAAAAACAGTTATTAATATAAAAAAGTCGATTTTATTAACAAACCTAAGAAAATGTGGAACTTAGTTAATATTTTAGCAGCCAATAAAATAAAACTGAAACGGTCAGTAATTAAAACGTAAGGTCAACGGTAAACACTTAGTTTATTTCAATTCACAAATATTGCATAAAACTAGACTTAGGTAAGTACGGTGGTAAATAATAGGTACACGGTACGATCCAAGCGAGTTCGTGACGCCAGCGGCGTCGCGAAACAGGTAGGATACGTCACCGCGGGGCGCGAGGGGAGGTGCGTCTAGACTAGGCGAGCTCTTCCAATGCGTGGAAACAGTGGCGCGCCAGCGCAGACTGACTGCTCAAGACCGGACGGTCTCTACCCCCCCCCCCCCCCCCCGCAGAAGGTGTGTGGAAGGCGTTACCAGGGCTTGGCCCTCTAAAACGTGGTGGCTTTCGCCACCCGTGAAAACGGGTGCTTCTTAGGGGTACCTGTCATTGCTGTGAATGCCTTGGGTGACTGCTATAAGAACCTACTAGGCAGGCGATGGAACTACACCTGCCGATGCTCTCACAGCAATCGCCCATGTGTGATACTGCAGGCTCAAACGTGTTTTCACGGCAGCTAGGCGGTCAGTCACCGCCAGGTGAGACCCACAGTTCCCTGTGGGAGGCCCAGCGGATGACGACCAGCTCACGGCCGCCGGCTTACAGTGAGCCTACAGTATTTAGTGAGTGGCCCCCGTCCGCCCGGTTTCCAGAGCTAGCCGGTTGCCGTCCGGACCGCAGGGCCGAAGTTGTATGTGTGGGCGGCATTGTATGTGTAACGCCGCCCATGTATGCGCTGTATGTGCGAGCTAGCCGCGCATACAACCCGTGAGTACACAATGTGTGTGGAGTCATGTATGTCTGGCTTGCGATACGCAACATGCCTATATTAACTTAGCACACGTCGCGCACAGTGTATGTACTGTGTGTGAAGTATTCCTGTTTGAGCAGGCCGCGTGTAGGTGTAAGCGACTTACTCGGCGTCAGTTGCTGCTGGCTGGCTGCTGGCGGCGGCGGTCCCCCTGGTACAGGGCCAGGATGGCCACCATGCCCTCCAGCACGGTGATAATGGGGTCTTGGCCCCTCCTGATGGCCTTAATCAAGTCCAGCTGGAGGCCAGTGGCCCGCTTATGGAGCTCAGGCTGCGAGATGGCGGTGGCAGTGGCGCCTAGTGGCGCATGGTGTGGATGCATGGCGTCGGTGACTTGGCGAACGGCAGCGGCGGTGCCCTCTAGCGCCCGTTGTTGCGTGCGGCGGCATAGGATGTGAACCTTTACCGTGGGACGACCTCTGTTGGCGGAGGCCGCCCCGGGTGGTTTCGTACCTTTTTGGGGTTGTTGGGGTTGGGGTTGCTCGGTGTCGGTGTCGGTGGGGGGAGGGGGCTTCCTCCCACGTCTCCTCCTCTTCCTCCTGCGACCTGGTAGGGGGGCAGACTCTCCACTCGGCCCGTTTGCGGGCTTCGTGGTCCTCCACGTTGGTGGCCCGGGCCGCTGTTGCGGCCGGGCGGGGTGCTGTACTCGTCAACGCTACCGTGCCCGCTCGCCTGTTGGCGGTCTCCTTGCGGAAAATTGGGCACTCGCAGTGGGACGCTGGGTGTGGTCCACCACAATTGGGACACTCGCGTGTGACGTGCCCACCTCCGCATCGCAAACAGGCGAGCGGAGGGTGGCACTGATGGCTTGAGTGACTAAAACGCTGGCAGCGGTGGCACTGGGCTGGCCCCCTCTTGCCGCGCCACCCCTCCACCCTTACACCTTCCATCAGCAGAATCGTAGTGACGTCGTAAATACGACGGACGTCCGGCTGGCGCTTCAGGACTGCATAATAGATACAGCCCGGATGCCCCTCGCGAGCCTTGATAGCCCGCACATACTCGGGCTCGAAGCCGAGCCCGCGCAGGTCTTCCTCTATGGCGGCTGGCTCAGTGTCCACCGGCAAGCCGCGTATGGCCACCTTGAAGCCACGCTCCGCCGGCAGCGAGTAGGAGAACCAGACCAGACCGGCATCCCTCTCCAGGTCGCACAGATAGCACTGGATCACCCTGAATTCCTTCTCGTCTCCGGGAAGGAACCGAATGCTGCCCTGATAAGGGCGGGCACTCGAAAGGCGCCTCCCCTGCCTGCTAAGCTGTGACTTTTGAGTTGCGTGCAGCGTGTCCGATGAGACCTTTTCCACTTCTAAAGATCCAATTTCGACATCATTGCTGCTAGTACTATGGTCGCTAGAGAAGAGCGCCTTGGAGTGTGGAGATAGTTCATTTTTTTTTTTTTTTTTTTTTTGTGGGGTGGGAAATCATCCTATGACTTCTCCCGCTCTGGGCGGAGCGGGAGGGCGTGTCAGACTCTTACTGACTAAAACCCACCCCTGTTCCTTCCTGCCTTTGAGTGCCCAGGGGCGAGGTAACTCTGTTTCGAATTTATCCTCAACCCCCGGGCAGACACGGAGCACCGTGAAGCTGCATTTGGGCATCACGAACCATAAAATCTACGAACCTTGGGGAATACCTATCAAATAACGGTCGGGATCGCTTCCTTGGAATAGGGGACAGCTCAATTGGCACTACGCGATATGACATCGTGTTTGTGGTGCAGGCACTCGTTTCCGGGAGAGCTGGTTCTCCGCTGGATAATGAACTGCCAGCTGATGGAGTGCATGCACTGGATTGTGGCAGCGCCGGTTCCGGTACGCCTTCGTTTCGTGAAGTTATCGACAAAGGAGACATAAATTCAGGTAGCTCGACATCTTTTAGCATAGACCGGAACCGAGGATTAAAATAAACGGGCGTAGCCTCTACCTTGACCATCGACATCTCCTCAGCATCTTCGTATTGGAGGTCGAAGATGTCATCAGGGTAATCCTCGCAATGCCATGTCATCTGCGGAACGTTAAGTACCATCTTAGCATCCTGTATAAAGCCGACGCCTAACAGTGTGCGAGATTCTCGAGCTTCCGGGAAGACGATAAAAGACGTTTGCACAACACGGTTACATACGAGTATACTGACGGGTGCTGTTACGTTCAAAACCTCTCTCGTCGTCTTAGTGCCATCAGCTAGTTTCACCACGAGCTGTTGTGTCTGGAATGCAAAGCCGAGTCTTCGTAGGCATTTGTATAGCGTGTATGATGCAACACTCGTTTTTGCGCAAGTATACGTAAGCGCTACCGGTTAATTTGCCTATGGCAATACCAATAATCAGCCTATGACGTACATCCGCTTGAGTGCTCATGGAACAGAAACTTACTTCAGCCTTTTCCGCCTTTGGTACAGCCTTGGCGCAGGTTGTGCATTTTGATCGGATCACTCCTGGTGTACCACATCCGTAACATGCAAACTTTGGTGTAGAAGGTGATGGCGCTTGGGTGCCTATAGCGGCATTTGTAGGCGCAGGTTATACATCAGAAGAACTACTACCAGAAGCGAGATCCTTCTTCTCCTTCTTCCGACATGTCTCAATTGAATGTCCAGGTAATCGACAATATGTGTAACGCTTCTTTTTAAATGACAATTTTTCTGTCTCTTTTCCTTTCTCCGTCCCTTCTTCTGGCATTTCCTTTTCAACCGGGAGCTCTTCCACTCCCCTGGCTGCCTTCACTAGGGCGTCAAAAGTATTGATAGTCTCGCGTGCCATTTTTACCCTTATCTTGTACCTCAATTGCCCGTAGATCATATCGATCTGTTGGGTCTCTGTGTGTGGTTCTGGCATTTGTGCAATAAGAGCCCTCTTCTTAGCCACAAACACTTCTGTTAGTTCATCCTCACCTTGTTTAATGTTCACAACTTTCTGGTACAGCTGGTAGGCAGGTCTTTTGGAGGCAAAGGCGTGGCGAACTCTTGACTCAAACTCTTTCCATGTTTTCACCTGATCCTTTATCCCAATCCACCAGGTGGCTGCCTCTTCCTTCAAAATTAAGGGGGCGCTCATGATGGCATCTTCGTCGGAGATCTGTTTTACAGACTTAAACACTGAAGCCGCAGCAAGAAAAGATTCTACCGATTCAGTGTCTCTGACACCATTAAAAGAAATCTTGCAAGTGGGGAAAGAGCCTTGTCGCTGTTGGTTACCAATCACTGACAGTAACTTCTCGAATTGCTCAGTTGATAAATTCATGGTAGTTAGCGGTTCCTCCTTTATTTTCCTTCGTAATCTTGATTTTGGGCTAGCCTGTTTCCGGGCCTTTACGTTGAGCGCCAGATTGAAACGGTCAGTAATTAAAACGTAAGATCAACGGTAAACACTTAGTTTATTTCAATTCACAAATATTGCATAAAACTAGACTTAGGTAAGTACGGTGGTAAATAATAGGTACACGGTACGTTCCAAGCGCGTTCGTGACGCCAGGGGCGTCGCGAAACAGGTAGGATACGTCACCGCGGGGCGCGAGGGGAGGTGCATCTAGACTAGGCGAGCTCTTCCAATGCGTGGAAACAGCGGTGCGCTAGCGCAGACTGACTGCTCATTCGGACGTTCACTACACCCCCCCGAAGGGGGGGTGTGGTGGGCGTCACCAGGGCTTGGCCCTCTAAACGCGGTGTCAGTTGCCACCCGTAAAAACGGGTGCTTCATGGGGAGACCTACGTGGTGTGGATGCCTTGG
This sequence comes from Polia nebulosa, assembly GCA_951329385.1. Lineage (NCBI taxonomy): Eukaryota > Metazoa > Arthropoda > Insecta > Lepidoptera > Noctuidae > Polia > Polia nebulosa. The sequence goes on from OX589588.1 coordinate 24,853,202, forward strand.
GTGACTGCTATAAGAACCTACTAGGCAGGCGATGGAACTACACCTGCCGATGCTCTCACAGCAATCGCCCATGTGTGATACTGCAGGCTCAAACGTGTTTTCACGGCAGCTAGGCGGTCAGTCACCGCCAGGTGAGACCCACAGTTCCCTGTGGGAGGCCCAGCGGATGACGACCAGCTCACGGCCGCCGGCTTACAGTGAGCCTACAGTATTTAGTGAGTGGCCCCCGTCCGCCCGGTTTCCAGAGCTAGCCAGTTGCCGTCCGGACCGCAGGGCCGAAGGTGTATGTGTGGGCGGCATTGTATGTGTAACGCCGCCCATGTATGCGCTGTATGTGCGAGCTAGTCGCCCGTACAACGCGTGAGTACACAATGTGTGTGGAGTCATGTATGTCTGGCTTGCGATACGCGACGTGCCTATATTAACTTAGAACACGTCGCGCACAGTGTATGTACTGTGTGTATAGTGTTCCTGTTTGAGCAGGCCGCGTGTAGGTGTAGCGACTTACTCGGCGTCAGTTGCTGCTGGTTGGCTGCTGGCGGCGGTCCCGCCCTGGTACAGGGCCAGGATGGCCACCATGCCCTCCAGCACGGTGATAAGCGGGTCTTGGCCCCTCCTGATGGCCTTAATTAAGCCCAGCAGGAGGCCAGTGGCCCGCTTATGGAGCTCCGGCTGCGAGATGGCGACGGCAGTGGCGCCTAGTGGCGCACGATGTGGATGCATGGTGGCGCCCTCTGGCACCCGTTGATGTTGTTGTGTGCGGCGGCATAGGGTGCGAACCTTTACCGTGCGTTTACGTAGCACTGATGGCTGGAGTGGCGGAAGCGTTGGCAGCGGTGGCACTGGGCCGGCCCCCTCTTGCCGCGCCACCCCTCCACCCTTACGCCTTCCATCAGCAGTATCTGGGTGACGTCGTAAATACGACAGACGTCCGGCTGGCGCTTCAGGACTGCATAATATATGCAGCGCGGACGCCTCTCGCGGGCCTTGATGGCCCGCACCTACTCGGGCTCGAACCCGAGCCCGCGCAGGTCTTCTTCTATGGCGGAGGCGAAAGACGGCTCGTCAGCCCCGCTGCGCCTGCGCGGTGTGCACTGCAGCTGGCGCCGCTTCGCCTCCTCCGCATCCTCCTCCTCATCCGGGCTCCTGGGCCTCCGCTGTGGGCGAGCTGCGGGCGGGGGCACGCACTCCAGCCCCAGCGGAAGCGGCAGCAGGAACCGGGAGTGGGCCTCCTCCGCGTCGGACTCGCCCGACGATGCCGACATGTCCGACCACTCGCTTTCGCGAGGGGAGAAACACGCCGACACCGCCGAGGAATCCTGGGCCTCGGTGGCGAAGGTGACATGAATTGTTACTTAAAAAGCTGGAAAAAATCAAAATCACGGGCAGTGCCTTAAACATGTTCAAATCCTATCTAAAAAACAGATCACAATTAGTCAAAATAGATAATAATTATCAAAGCGATGCTTTACCAATAACGTGCGGAGTACCTCAGGGATCCATTCTAGGTCCCCTGCTCTTCTTAATATACAGAGTGGTGATGACAATACGACAATAAATTAAACCTCGCATACCTCAAGACGTTCTCAGTCTACATACAAAAAATCATTTGAATATATCCAGTAGTTTAGTCACAGGAAATTATTTTTCATTTTTAACATTTGCTACATGATGTATCTGATAATAGGGAAACACTGTCAGGTTAACGACCCACATCGGTATAAACATCAAAACATTAAAGTCACGTTGCCAACTCGCTACTACACTTTCGCCAAATTAGTATTTTCATCTGATTTAGTGAAAATTATACCTTAATTCTGAGTAATAAGAGTCATAAAGCGTGTCATCAAAGTTGGATAAGAAAGTAACGAATGCGGAAATTGCAATGCACTCATAATATTAATAGAACATTTAGTGTGTACGAAAGAGATAAATCTAGTTTCGTTTGTTACTTCGCTTTCTTGAAGAAATTTGCTACTACTTTTACTTTAGCTTAGTGTGTCGCCGCGGTCCTGTGAAGAGTCACGCGTCCTCGCTTTGTTTGTAGGAGCCGCTAACTTTCGTATAGGTACTTCCCCGCCGCTCGTGTTTAAATTTGTAAATTCATTTACGACGGTTTTAGTGCGAAATTGGACGCTTTATTTTGGTGACAGGACACGTAACGTTTTAATAGGTATTTAGTTAAACAGTGAGTGAATTGTGCGAAATTAGACGCTTAGTTTTTATTGTTTTCGTGTTTTTTTTTTAACGCAACCCAACGTGTAGTTCGCGAAGGGCAGGTCAGGTGTTGACCATACAACTATTCTTAAAGTTTTAAAACGTGACAAACGGAAGCCGTATAAATACAAGAAATTGCATGCATTGTTACCTAGAGACAAACCAGTTAGGGAAAACTTTTGTCGCTGGATTGAAAATAAACATTTCGAGAATCCGGATTTCTTGTACAATGTGATGTGGACTGATTAAAGTACATTTACAAGGAACGGTTTATGGAACAGACAGAATCTTCGTTACTGGAGCCGCGTGAATCCGCGTCTAGGACGGGAGACTTCGCACCAGTACAGACTTGCTGTCAATGTTTGGGCTGTGCTAAATAATCTGTGTTTCAGTGTAATTTTACTGAGCATTAATCCATAATTAAAAGCTAAAAAATCAAGTCGCTACAGGACCGCGCGTTGTTGCCGCTCTTACGACAGGTTAGTGAACTCATATTTATAAATGGTGTTCTATTTCGTTTCTAGTTTTATGCCATTTAGTTTGTTTGAAAATTTTATTTTTTTATTTTCGATGTTAGAACATTTTTGATAGCTTAAACTTATTCTTATAAACTAGTATTGTCCGTGTTTTCATTTATTGTCGTATTGTCTTCTCCACGCTGTATATAAATAACATACAAGAACTTAAACTACTCGTACATGGTCATCTCACCTTATATGCGGATGACACTTGTTCATTCTATTTCGGATCATCCATTCATGATCTAATTTTCCAAGCTCAAGAAAACTTAAACACCCTATTCTCGTGGTTTCAGTATAATTTATTAACTATAAATATCTCTAAAACATGCTATATCTTATTCAAAGCTAAAAATAAAATAATACCTCCACATAAACCCTTAAATATTAATAATATTCCTTTACAGCAAAAAACTTGCGAGAAATATCTTGGCTTAAGATTAGATAGTTCACTATCGTGGAATACTCACCTAGAGCATACAAAAACCAAGCTTTCGTCACTACTTGGATCTCTTAGAAATATAGTTCGATGTATTCCACATAGATTGCGTCACACCATCTATAACGCCCTAGTTAAACCACACCTGCTGTATCTGGTTGAAGTTTGGGGCAGTGCGGCCAAAACGAAGCTAGATAAGCTCCAAGTTGCACAAAAGAAATTAATAAAAATGATTTTTAATTATCCTTATCTAACACCAACAAGCACAATTTACGAAGAAACAAAAATTATGAACATTAGAAAGCTATATATCTACAATACATGTATTTTTATCCGAAAAGTTCTTAACAAAAATATACAGACAAACCTATCGTTTACTAAAGTAAAGCAAGTAACCCAACGTAGCACTCGCCGAGTTAGCTTGCTTATCTTACCAAAGATGAGAACTAAGTTCGGCAAGAAAAATTTAACATTTGAAGGAGCACAGTTGTATAACAAAATACCGTCATGCATAAAAAATGTACACTCATTCAATGCATTCAAGAAGCAATTAGCCCAATATTTAATTAATAAATAATAACAAATTTCCTTAAATGCGGGAATGCATTGGATCAGTGATACACTCAATATTTATCTTATTGACGAACTCGATCTATTTAGTATTTAGCATAAGGTAAACAAATTGTTCTCATGTAAGTGACTTTGTGTCTTTTTTGAGAATAAATATCTTTAAACCTAATAGACATAAGCGCATACGTGCGTAAAACGAATGTAAATATGAAATGAAATGTTGCACATCGAAACGTATAATGTTCCGTGGCACCTATAACTGTGTATTCTAATGACGACAACATTGATATCCACATACATTTTTAATCCCTCAAGAATACTGAAGATAAGGTTAGATAAAGATTAGGATAAATAATAATAAAGAAGTTTGTAAGTATTTATATTTATATTAATTTTTTTGTGCTCCAGGAATGTAGATATAAAGCGCCTGCTACACGGTCGCCAATCGCGTCCCTACAGAAGTGACCTTGGTGATTTTGAATTTTGAAATTTCTTAGGTACAGCTCTGCCGCTCGCCAACCACGAACATCTCTGTAAAGGGGCGCGGTTGGCAACTGTGTACTTAACTAATGAACCAACTTACCTTAAAGTTTGTTCATTTCTTACGAGGGAGGCGCCTACGTGCTTCATATGCATGAGCATTTTCATGCATGAGCATTTTCCTGGGCACTAAGATGTTGTTTAAAAACACTCTCATACACAACAAGCACACACTTGTTACGATGCCATGATGCTGGCTCAGCACACTTGCAAACAAGCGCGAAGCATCAAATTCCATGAGTAGCGCTTCCCACGGTAACGACGATTCCCTGGGCTTTTTCCATCCTAACATCGGTGGGAACGGACACTCGCGCTAATCGCGTACCTATAGTTTTATCTACTTTTATTTTACATTTTGATAATTTTTAAGAACCTTTTTTTGAGAACTTTTGTGAACATTAATTAAACTTTTTACTATATGAAACGGACTTTATTCTAAAAGTTTCCCGACACGCCCCTACACACGTATTTGGCGCAGTCGGAAGTCGTCAAGGACTTTGAAAGTGTTGTCGTTGTGTGAATCACCCAAAAATCGGGCATCGCCGCGTCGACCGTCCAGGCGAAGAACCTTTGGAGGCCAGTCGGGAAAGCTGCTGTTGCGGACATCGAGACTTCCAAAAATCGATGGATCGACGCTCGCCAGCAATAGTACAAATGTAAGTGAATTACATATATTCTTGATAATTGTATGCTATATTTTTTACGCAGTGTACTATAATTTTTCAAGATTTTTCACCCACGTAGTAATAGGGACCTTAGTCCTAATAGGCGAGCTCAACTTCGGATAACCCGAAGTGACGCCAATCGTAACCTTGAACTTTTAAGCGACTTAGATTTAGAAACTATGACTGAACAAAACCATAGTTCACAACCATCTTTGAGTCAGACGAGTCAGATGGCTTCGTCAGACTTAACTGATAAGATTTATAAATCTCTTAGATTAGTTCCAGAGTTTAATGGTAACCCTAATGTTTTGACCAGATTTTTAAATTTATGCGACGAGTTAGTGCTCACTTATGTCAGTACAGAACCAGGAAGTAGACTCTCGAATTTGGCTCTGATTAATGGAATTTTAAACAAGATAACTGGTACTGCTGCACGTACTTTGGCAACTAATGGAATTCCTAGTGATTGGCAGGGCATAAGAACCACGTTAATTAATAGCTTTTCAGATCACAGGGACGAAACTTCGTTATATACCGATCTATCTCTTTTAGTTCAAGGCAATGATACTATACAAGTATACTACGAAAAAGTTCAACATTTGTTGTGTACTATAATAACGTATGTCGAGTTGCATGAATCTGTAGGAACCACTGTGGAAGCAAAAAGAACTCTTTATAAAAACTTAGCTTTGCAGACATTCTTGAGAGGTTTAGATGAACCGCTAGGTTCTAGGGTAAGGTGCATGCGACCTTCATCTCTCGAAAGTGCCCTTGAATTTGCCCAAGAGGAATTAAATGTTCTCTATTTACAAAAAAGAAATAAATCACTACCCGCGAAGAAAAATCTATATAATTTTTACGAACAAGCACCTAATACTTCTAACGCACAGCAAAATTTTCGTTCATACATGCCACCAAATTATTACCCTACATTCCAAGCATACCCGAGACCTCAAATTCGATCCTTTGGTCCTCAATATCCTCCACAGCTATGCCCACCACCCGTACCACTAGAACAGCACAGGCAACCCTATCCCAAACCTCAAAACCCCACAAAGACCCTACAAATGTTTAGGGCTCTCCCTACCAATATGTCTACGGGATTCCGAATCCCACCTCGAGCTCCCCAAGTACCCCAAATAAATCAAGCACCCCAATATAGTACCCCAACACCTATGAGTGGTATTAGTCATCCAGTCGCGCGTACTCTCCCGCCCACAGTTCAGAATTGTTCCCCCACCAACTAAACCGTTTGAATTAGCACACGCGGATCTTCTAACTGTTGACCATGACAAATATTTAACTATTATAGACTCATTTTCCAAGTACGCGCAAGCCTATCTTTTACCCGATTGTACCTCACCTAATATATTAAAAGCACTTTTACACTTTAGTACTCATCACGGTTTCCCTTTAAATCTAACAACCGATCAAGGCACCGAATTTAGCAATCAAGTCATATCAGAATTTCTCCGTTTGCATAATATAAAACATCATATGACTAGTGCATATGCATCTAATGAGAATGGTTTAATTGAACGTTTCCATAATACGCTTTTAGAACACTTACGGTTACTAAAAATGCAGCACAAAAATGAACCCAGTCGAAATCTTATACCATACGCATTAATTGCTTATAATAATTCCATCCATAGTCTAACCAAGTGTAGGCCATTTGATGTTATTTCTGGTCACTTCGACCCTCGAAATCCTATCAGTTTAAATATGACGGACCGATATCTTCAAACTTACATTCAAGAACATCGTGGTCAAATGGAAACAGTTTATAAAATTATTCATGATTCTGCATTATCCAGTCGCGAAGACATAATGACTCGACGTAATGTCGATAGGGAACCAGTTTTAGATTGTGAACAAAATCAAATAGTTCACGTACGTAATCCAATGGCAAGTAGGCAAAAATTGGCACCTCGTTTTACTCAGGACAAGGTCGTTAAAAATTTACCTATACATATTTACACCGCAAAAAGTCGTGGCCCGGTAGCAAAATCTAGGTTGAAAAGACCACCGAAAAAATGATAGTTTTCGTATCACTGTTTCAGGTACTTATTACTGCTGCCAATTTTCGTAGTCGGTGCTCAAGAAATACGCCTCGATAGGCTAGATAATGGACCGGGTATACTACCCTTTAATTTAGGTGCTACCAAAATTATATCCCATTTTCATAGATTTTTACAAGATAATTAACCTTCAAGAAATCGAGTCACATGTGAACGTCATAAAATCCCAACTTACAGATACTACTTTTAAACTATCCCATACATACAGCTCTCTCTAAATACCAAACTAGGCACCTATATGCAAAGTTAGATAAAGTTTTAATGCAATTAGATACCTACCTTAAGGCCATCTAGAACTAAAAGAGGTCTGATTAATCCTTTAGGCACAATTATCAAAAGTATTTCTGGTAATTTGGACAATGAAGATGCCTTGAAATTTGAAAATGCATTACGAACCTTGAATAAAAATGATAAAATTTTGTCGCAATCATTGAACAAGCATATTACCTTATATAAAGAGATGACGATACAGCAGAATCAAATTATCCGGCATATTTCATTAAATCAAGTTAAATTGGAAAGAGCTCTTACTTTTGTCATGAATATGACTAATGATAATGAGCGAATCATTCACTACGTTCATCTTGTACAACTTTTTGCAATATTAAGCGAAAATGTTCAAGAACTTTTGAGCGAAATTGACAGAATAGAAAATATATTGGCATTTAGTAGAAATAAATTAGTTCATCATTCAATACTTTCTGTTAAAGATGTAAGAAATATCATAAACCAATTAAAACGCACTTATAGATCTGATCAAATAATTGACGTCGACATCAGAGATTATTACGAAATTCTTAGCCTAGCTTCATACTTTACAGAGTCGACAGTTGTAATAGTCCTAAAGTTTCCTATTACGTTTAGCATAGAATATCAGTTATATGAATTATGTCCCGTTCCAAATAAGGACAGCCTAATTATAGTACCAACTGCACCTTATATAGCATCCAATTCTCAGGAATATGTGTATATGGAGGCTGAATGCCCGAAGGTCAGTTCCTGGCACATATGCGAGCAGAAAATCGTCCACCGGATCTCGTCAAGGTCAGACTGTATTCAAAAACTTATACAATCTCAGGAGATAGATGGAACGTGCAAACCCACGCCTATCTCTCTGACTAAGGAGGCTCTGATTGAGTTGGATAGCTATCACTACATCATTACGTTCCCCAATAGTACGAAAGTTCAACTATCCTGCGGTAAAGAGCGATTTGAAATGTTACAAGGCAGTTTTATGGTCAACGTCCCTCAAGGCTGCAAGATTAAAACCCCCGAACTTAGTATAATAAACCTAGACAATAAATTAGTCGGAAAACCATTAGAACTCATGGCTCTACCACATTATGAAACACCAGTAAAGACACGGAGTTTCACTCTAAAGACTACAGATTTAACCAGCCTTCGGAAAATACAGAACCAAATCACTTCACAAGATGAAATTAAAGTCGAAACACTGGACACTATCGGAATCTACCATGCGACAATTCCATTCTACATACTTATATTGTTTGGTACATGTGCACTGAGCATCATCTGTGTCATTCGTCGCCGTCGAGCTGGGAGAATTAACATTACCACACAAACTAACACCGAATTAACGGAAGATGAAAGAAGAGCCGCAACTTTTGGCGTCAAGGTCACCAAATAGTTGCTTGTCTGGCAGGGGAGGTGTTACGATGCCATGATGCTGGCTCAGCACACTTGCAAACAAGCGCGAAGCATCAAATTCCATGAGTAGCGCTTCCCACGGTAACGACGATTCCCTGGGCTTTTTCCATCCTAACATCGGTGGGAACGGACACTCGCGCTAATCGCGTACCTATAGTTTTATCTACTTTTATTTTACATTTTGATAATTTTTAAGAACCTTTTTTTGAGAACTTTTGTGAACATTAATTAAACTTTTTACTATATGAAACGGACTTTATTCTAAAAGTTTCCCGACACGCCCCTACACACGTATTTCACTCAACAAGCAAAACAAAAAACACACATACACTAACAAACACAAAAATAACTTGTTTTTGTTGTTTTTGTTGTTTTTGATAACTTTACGATAACAACCTAAATTCGCTACCAACTGCACATCCGTTCACGATGAACGTAAACACAGAACTGACATTAATTCGTCGTCGGCGAAATGCTAAAGAAATAAAATTTTATTTATTAGCGTAGGTACGCTTTTGAATTTGCCTACAAGCTCATAGACCGCTTTGACCAATGAAATTGACCTACTCACTCAGTAATTATATTTACCTACTCACTCAGTAATTATTTTGATGTAGGTATACGAAATGTAGGAATGTGGTTTTAACGAAATGAGTAAGTAACGTTGTTGTATTGTATTACTTAACTTAACTTTGTTGATAGCAAAAATGTATCTAAGAATTATGTCGTTAACTGTTACACATTTTTTTAGATCTTCTTTACTTATTTCGATGAAGGTTTATAAAAATAACCTCCCCTCAAAATAAGATCAAATATAAGTAGTCAATGGGATATCAATTTTTGTAGACACTTAAAATGCCTAACGTGTCGCGTCTGTTAGATTCATAGGTCTGTATGAGCATTTGCCGACAAAGGAACGTCGGCGGTCTTTGGCCGATATTGCGTGCATACCTACTGGGCCCGCGATGACCTCCGGTGAACGGCTGAGCAAGGAGCTTCTTGTAATTTAATTCACATTGCGTTTTTTTGCGAAAAAAGCGAACTAATTATTTTTTAATTAAAAATGTCATTGAAGTAGCTAGGTACCTATAACGATGTTATACAGTTTAATGTAAAAAATATGCAGATTTTTTTTTTTAAATTGGGAAAAAGCCCACGAAAAATTCAAACGCTAGGGGGTCCAGAATCATGTACTGGATCACTGGTACACGTATGTGCGTTTATGTACCTTACACCCTGTACAGTGGCGATCCGTGGTTTCGAATCTCACCTGCGTCTAATATTTTTTTGTTATTTTTTATAATTGCCTACTGTTTATAGTTTCTGTTATTTTTTACCTAGTTAGTAGTTAGATGATAATATTCAATAATTAATATAGTAGTAGTTCGTTACGCGTTATTTTGTCTCCTTCGTATGTTTCATTTATATAATAAAGTTAGTGGGTAACAGAAAACTACTTAGGTAAATTATTTTGATTTCTGTGAGGTAGACAGATGCAGTTCGTTACGACTATTCATCTAATAGAACGTTGTTGTTTCGTGGTTGTTATTGGTTAGTGACGAGTGTTTAAATCTATTAGCGGTGTTGTTAGTTATCTATCATTTTAAAAATGCAATCAAATATTAATATCGAAGCAAGCAAGAGCAAATATCATTGCGCTGCGTAACAGTGGATGTAATATAACACAAATACCTAATGAAACCGGACTAAGTGTAAGTTATATCGCAAATATTTCATACGGTATTTTTAGGGTTCCGTACCCGAAGGGTAACCAACGGGACACTATTTCTAAGCCTCTGCTGTCCGTCGGTCCGTCTGTCTGTCAGCGGGCTGTATCTCGTAATCCGTAATAGTTATTTTTTTTGCAGTTCGCTACGTTTATCCAGCTGATGAGGTTACAAAACTAACATTTGTTCAGGATAATTGTCCTATTCACCGGGCGAGCACTATGCGTGACTGGTTTACCAGACACCCGGAGATAGCTGTCATTCCATGGCCAGCGCGATTTCCTGATCTCAACCTAATAGAAAATTTATGGGATTTTGTCGGCGACGAGACCCTATCTGAGCACCATAGTGCAAGTAGTGGTAGGAATAAATAAGTTTTAACCAATCGTGCGTCTCGAACATTATGGCAACTAATTGGATTTAAGTGTAATAGTTTTAGTGTTTTCTAATTAGTATGGTTAAGCTAATTAGTGTGTAATAAGTATCATAGGAACCTAGTAACGCTGTATGTGTAAGAATTTTAAAGGATTTTGTAAGTAAAAATTTTGTACTAAATAATTACGTAACTTAAAAATCACCTTTTTTGTTTATGGAGATATTGTCACGAAATTGGTGTCAAATTAAAAGTTTTGACGTAAAAACAATCGCTCAAAAAGAATTAAGTCGATCGAAAGTCTAGTTTCAGAGTTATAAGGAAAAGAACATAATGAAAATTTGTCACATTAGAATTTTTGTAGTTTTTGTTCTAGATTTTTTTTATTAATTAAAGTTATGTAAAATATTATTGTTGTATATTGTAGAATAAGGTGTAAGGAATGTAATGATGTATAATTTGTAAAGGTTTTTATAAAAACACAATAAATAAAGGCTCCAAAGGTTTCGGCTCAAAGTAAAAATGACACGCGAATTGGGTCCAAAATACGTATGGCGTCATCGAGGTAATGTAGGGCCATATAAAAGACGGGTCGATTGTCGGCTCAGTCAGTCCGTCAAGCAGCTGGCGCCATGGCATGCGCGGGCCCCCGACGCGAAACGCCTGCCCCGCGACCTGTTGGTGGGCACTGGCGCACCCAGCCCCCCCTCCCTCCCCCCCCACCGGACTGACGCCTGGGTAGGCCGCTGACACCAACACGCGGCCTAGCCACACAATAAGACTCCACAATCACAACATACATCCGTTGCGTGGCGTGGACTAAGTTAATATAGGCATTTCACGCAACGAAAAGCAGACATACACGACTCCGCGCTCAGGTGGACTCACGCGCTGGAATGCGCGGCATGCCGCGCACCACAGCTGCATACATGGGCGGTGTTACACACACAATACCGGCCACACACACACAAACGGCTCCGCGGTCCGGGTCGCGACCGGCTAGCTCTGGAAACGGGACGGACGGGAGCCATACACCCAAAATACTGCAGGTTTGTAATAAAGTCGGCAGCTTGTCGCTGGTCGTCATCCGCCGGGCCTCCCCTGGGCAACTGGGGGTCTCACCTGGCGGTGATGGACCGCCGAGCTGTCGTGAAGATGCGGCGCTGCGAGGCAGTGCCACCTATGAACCTGCAGTAAAACGATGCAAAATACACATGGGGGGCGTGCTATGAGAATTCTGGCAGGCGTTAACCTAGCCAGTTTTTTGTAGGCGCTGTCCCCAAACTCCTACGCCTAAATAGGCACCACAACGACGGGCCCGTCTTAACGGGCCGAGGTACAGACCCCGCGGCCAGAGGGCTTAGCCCTGAAGCCGCCTGCCACGACTGCGGGAACGTTGCGAAGACCCACGAGCTCAGTCAGTCGTAACACAGCCGTCGAAGAGGCAACGGATCCGCCAGTTGCCACTGTGAGCAGTCGTGCCTGCACGCTGCTCCTCCGTTCGGCCCGCTCACATCCACCGGTTCTCCCTGTGTGCTGTCGTAGGTGCTGGTCTCGGCCGGCGCTAGCGGGAGTGCGCAGGGGTAGCCGCCTCGTTGCTACTCGGTGAGGTAACCCACCGTAGCGGTCACGGAGGCAACTTAAGTTTTTAAATCCTGTTTCGACAACGTCTGTCTAAAACATGCCGCCGAAGGGGAGGGTCGGTGCCCGTCGCTCTCAGGAGCACGGTACCGTGCCGTCTACCTCACCGCCGGACCGTCTGGTGACGGGCCGGACGCCGCCGCACCCTGCAAGCGGGGGTGCGTCGCCCGGCGCACCACCGGCCGCACCATCCGCCGCACCACCGTCCACCGCAAGAACGGCCGCCACCGGCCCGCCGACGTCATCAGCGACTGCGCGCGTTTCGCCGGCGCCGTAGTCGAGCCGGCAGCCGGCCGTCGAGGTCGCCCCTGGCTATGGAGGTAGTGTCACCACTACCTCCATAGCCAGGCCACTCCTCGCCGGCGCCATCACCGCCGCCGACACGAGCTCCGCCGCCGCCGCTGACACCGCACGTTATCGCGGTGAGTAGCGGCGCCCTATCACCGTCGCCGCCCAGGATTCCCCGGCGGTATCGGCGTGTTTTTCCCCTCGCGAGAGCGAGTGGTCAGACATGTCGGCATCGTCGGGCGAGTCTGACGCGGAGGAGGCCCATTCCCGGTTCCCACTGCCGCTTCCGCTGGGGCTTGAGCGCGTGCCCCCGCCCGCAGCTCGCCCGCAGCGGAGGCCTAGGAGCCCGGAAGAGGAAGAGGATGCGGAGGAGGCGAAACGGCGCCAGCTGCAGCGCACACCGCGCAGGCGCAGCGGGGCTGACGCGCCATCGTTCGCCTCCGCCGCCGCAGGCGTCACGAGCGGCACGAGCCGCTCCCCACCCCAGCAGCAACAACATCCCCACCCTATGGCTGCCACCGCCCAGGGCGGAAGCGCCAAGGGTGCACAAAAGAAGTCACGCTACCCGCAGTTGGTAGTGGAGAGGCTGCCGGACTGGCAGACCCACTTCAGGGTCTTGCGCGATTTGCTGGGTCGCCCTCCGAGTGCCCGCCCTTATCAGGGCGGCATTCGGTTCCTTCCCGGAGACGAGAAGGAATTCAGGGTGAACCATCGCTATCTGTGCGACCTGGAGAGGGATGCCGGCCTGGTATGGTTCTCCTACTCGCTGCCGGCGGAGCGTGGCTTCAAAGTGGCCATACACGGCCTTCCGGTGGATACCGAGCCGGCCGCCATCGAGGAGGACCTGCGCGGGCTCGGATTCGAGCCCGAGTATGTGCGGGCCATTAAGGGTCGCGAGGGGCGTCCGGGCTGCATCTATCATGCAGTCCTCAAGCGCCAGCCGGACGTCCAGCGCATTTATGATGTCACCACCATCCTATTGATGGGTGGTGTCAGAGTGCAGGGATGGCGCGGCAAAAGGGGGCCCGCCCAATGCCACCGCTGCCAGCGCTTCCGGCATTCAAGTCACCAGTGCCACCGCCCGCTCGCCTGTGTGCGATGCGGAGGTGGGCACGTCGCCCGAGATTGTCCCCGGCCCCGAGAGGAGCCGGCAACGCCCCCGCGTCGCACCGCGAGTGCCCCATCTTCCGCCGGGAGACCGCCAACAGGCGAGCGGGCACGGTGGCGCTGACAAGCACCGCATCCCACCCGGCCGCAGCAGTGGTCCGGGCCAGCAACGTAGAAGACCACGAGGCCAGCGACGCCTCCTTGATGGCGGCCGCAAACGGGCCGAGTGGAGCAGCTGCCCCCCTGCCAGGACGCAGGAGGAAGAGGAGGAGACGTGGGAGGAAGCCCCTTCCCCCCACCGACACCGACACCCAGCTACCCCAACCCCAACATCCCTCACATGGTGTGAATCTGCCCGGGGCGACCTCCGTAACAGAGGTCGTCCCCACGGTAAAGGTTCGCACCATGTGCCCCCGCAAGCAACAACATCAACAGGTGCCAGAGAACGCCACCGCTGCTGTTTGTCCAACCGCCGCCATGCGTCCACACCACGCGCCACTAGGCGCCACTGTGGCCGCCATCACGCAGCCGGAGCTCCATAAACTTATCACCGTGCTGGAGGGCATGGTGGCCATCCTGGCCCTCTACCAGGGCGGGACCACCGCCAGCAGCCAGCCAGCAGCAACCGACACCGAGTAAGTCGCTACACCTACACGCGGCCTGCTCAAACAGGAACACTTTACACACAGTACATACACTGTGCGCGACGTGTTCTAAGTTAATATAGGCACGCCGCGTATCGCAAGCCAGACATACATGACTCCACACACATTGTGTACTCACGCGCTGTATGTATATACAGCGCACACATGGGCGGCGTTACACATACAATGCCGCCCACACATACCCCTTCGGCCCTGCGGTCCGGACGGCAACCGGCTAGCTCTGGAAACCGGGCGGACGGGGGCCAGACACTAAATACTGTAGGCTCACTGTAAGCCGACGGCCGTGAGCTGGTCGTCATCCGCTGGGCCTCCCACAGGAAACTGTGGGTCTCACCTGGCGGTGACAGACCGCCTAGCTGCCGTGAAAACATGTTTCGAGCCTGCAGTATCACACATGGGCGATTGCTGTGAGAGCATCGGCAGGTGTAGTTCCATCGCCTGCCTAGTAGGCTCTTATGGCAGTCGCCCTAGGCACCCACACCAGATAGGTCCTCCCACGAAGCGCCCGTTTTCACGGGCGACAACCCACACCGCGTTCTAGAGGGCCAAGCCCTGATATCGCCCACCACACACCCCCTGCGGGGGGGTGTGGTGAACGTCCGGACTCGAAAAGGCAACAACTGGAAGAAAAAGGAAGCCGAAACCTGCGGATCAAGAAAACACAGGAAGAAGTCTTTCATTTGCCTCCTCCCGGCTACCCGTCACTCTCCCGAGGTGCCAACTGGACCGCGCTGCACTCACACAAATACGCATTCAGGGGTGCGTGGGACGTGCGTTACCAGCACACGGAAATAAGGAGCGTACGTCAACCAAGTGGGAGATTGTTCCAGAACGACTGCGGGCACTGGACGCGTCCCTATCGTACGAAACAGTTGGTCCTTCGAGCCGGATCCCTGCCAGAAGAATACAAAAGAGTTCAGAAGGTTCAGAAGATTGCGTTCAAGATGCCAGTAACCAGGTCGCAGAAGGATGCTATCACGTTCTGGGTCCCGTCCTTCGGATAAGGAGGCGACAGAAGAAACACCAGGATCAGAAGGGGTCACGTCTGCGTCAGCGTCAGCGACATCAGGAACAGCAACTACGTCGGAAACGAACACTTCTTCGGGTACAGCGACCACAGAGGGCACTACATCGGCAATGAGACGGCGGTTATGGCTGCTACTACGGCGGCGTCCAAGAAGTATGGACAGAAGAAGAATGAAGCCGCACAGAAGGAAACGACCAAGAAAACTCCAGAGGATATTCCAGACAAGGGCGTTCGTGGTTCCGCCACAACCCTTAAGCCCAAGGGGGTCGGTCGTTGCGCCAGGTCCACGAAGACCACGAGCTCCTCGGCCAGAAGACGCGAGCTAGAAGCCAGATTGGAATTAGCACGCCTGGAGTTGAAGCAAGCTCAGGCTGCGGCAGAGCTAGCCCGTGTCAGATTGGAACTGGCACAGTGTGAAAACGAGGACTCCGTGGATGAAGACCAGGAAGACCAAGAAGAAAGAACAGCACAGGTGCAGAACTGGATCGAGACATCCGTGTTAGGAGAAAGCAACATGGAACAACATGGGTTTCGAATCTCACTTGCGTCTAATAATTTTTTGTTATTTTTTTATAATTACCTACTGTTTATAGTTTCTGTTATTTTTTTACCTAGTTAGTAGTTAGATGATAATATTTAATAATTAATATAGTAGCAGTTCGTTACGCATTAGTATTTTGTCTCCTTCGTATGTTTCATTTATATAATAAAGTTAGTGGGTAACAGAAAACTACTTAGGAAAATTATTTTGATTTCTGTGAGGTAGACAGATGCAGTTCGTTACGACTATTCGTCTAATAGAACGTTGTTGTTTCGTGGTTGTTATTGGTTAGTGACGAGTGTTTAAATCTATTAGCGGTGTTGTTAGTTATCTATCATTTTAAAAATGCAATCAAATATTAATATCGAAGCAAGAGCAAATATCATTGCGCTGCGTAACAGTGGATGTAATATAACACAAACACCTAATGAAACCGGACTAAGTGTAAGTTATATCGCAAATGTTTCATACGGTATTTTTAGGGTTCCGTACCCGAGGGGCACTGGACGCGTACCTATCGTCCGAAACAGATTTGAAGGTGCAAAGGTGGAAACCCCGGTATGAGAGATGTCTTGAGCTGTTGAAGTCGCATTGCATGGTGATATGGGAAAAAATAAGAGGAACAGAAATATGTTTTAATCTCGTAGGCTCCATGCGTCAACGTCTACTTGACTGTATCGAGAATAATGGGGGTTAAAAGTATTAACAAAAGTATAATAGACAAAGTATTTTGTTTTACCTACGGTTAATGCATTGACTTGTCTAAGATTTTTTTCAGCACGTATTCAACATGGCGTTTGTCAGTGTTTGACCTATTTCTTGTAGAAAAAGATTTTACATTATTTTAGTAATATCTCCGTGTTTAGGGTGACTGGTAATTAGTGGCCGATACTTAAACACTTGATTGCTCATGATAACAAACAACTTTCCCAAAGAAACATTTTTTATACGCATTCACTTTTATCACTTAGCTGCCGCGTTTTGTCTCATTAAATGTTTCTTTAAGAAAGTTGTTTGTTATAACGAGTCAATCACGTGTTTAAGTTTCGGTCACTAATTACCCTATATAAGGTGGTGTGGCGAGTTGCCGCCACTCTGTAAGTAGGATGGGGTTGGTATCACGTCGCGTGTGTGTCTCGCTTTAATTTGTGAGTCAAGTGTGTAACCGGCTTTACGGGGCCATAGGCAATCTGAGAAAGCAGCAACCATAGATAATTCAGTGTGTGTCTAACGCCGCGAGGCAGAGCGCGCATCTCACCGCAGACTAAATTAATGTCTTATTAATATCGTCCCCGCAAATACGCTAAAATCCCGAGTAAATCCCGTAAACGTTGGGGATCCTCCGGGAATAATAAATAACCCATATTTACCGCGTCCGTTAACCAGTGAACAGCCAGGAGGGTTGGTGTGAAGAGAACGAGTGGCCACTCGACAAGTCGACGTGCAACCATCGAGAACAGCCCGGAAAGTCAGGTACCAATTGTTTTTTGCAAATTATGAGTAGGGCCACACGCGCCGTCTACTGCCAACCACTCCTAACTTGAAGTTATACAGACAAATACAGGCAATTTTGGGCCAGCATTAAATCCAAGTGTCTGGCAGTAACACTGTCCTGCATCCTGCAGAGTCCCACGGCTATTTACACGCTTGGGCAACTCCATTAGATGGTCCTTCGAGCCGGATAGGCATCAGTAAAATTCAGTACAAATTAAGTACAAGTCATTACAGTAGGTAGGCACATTGTAACAATTAAAAAAAATAATAGTTAAAGAATATGATGATTCGGGGTTTGTGGCGCCATCTGGCCGAGAACTTATGTAGTGCTGCGAATGTCGAATCAATAAGTACCACGTAGAGACACCAGATGGCTGTTGACCATCTTATTTGAAATCTTAAATATGGAAATTGTGTTACAAAATCTATTAAAATAAACACAATAGTTCCTGCTATATTGATACTATATATTAAATGTAATTCAGAAATAAATTATGCCTAATTAAATTTATATGTTAAACTGTGAAATGGAATGTTTGACATTTGAGTGAGAACGGAACGCCGTCCATGAAAGATGGACGACGGTGAGTTTTTTTGCTTGGATACGTAGATGTGTCATAACCTCTGGGAGTTGGAAAAAAAAACTAAGAAAATATCTAACTGATGTCTCGAAAGGTAGCTGGAACCAGAGTTAAGTTCAAATGCATTAAGCATTCGGATGTAGGACGCTGTGAGTATCTTTTTTGGGTTTTTTTTTTTGTGCTGATGCTAAGTCTTAAGCGCGTGGCATTCAGGAGTCTGATCAAATCTTTCTATTTTGTTGGCAGGGTTCCTACGTTAGATTTAATTAATTACTAAGGACAAAACTATATAAAATGGTCGGATCATAAAACGGTTTCTGAACATAAGCACCCACGTGTCCAGAATTGCCCAAGATTAGATGACCACGACGTAGATGCCGTTTGAGGACCTCTGAACTGGACCTATAATCTTCAAAAGATGGGTAAAAGTGTTTCAACATAAATTGTAAGTTAAACATACAATTTTCTGTAGACGGAGTGCTATCTAGTGTGGTGCAGTTTGAAAATAAACGTGATATATGTGAAGACCAAATCTAAGGACTCTTATTTACTGCATGCATACCTCATGTACAAAACCCGAAGATAGGTAACAGGGTCTCAGGCCAAAAGTATCTCTGACGCTAGCCGGTGGAAGAAATAATTTCTTTACAATGTACGCCCAACGTGATGCATGAGGTTTGTTTGTAGTAATATGGTTAAGATAGATTAATAATCTTTAGTTAATTCTATCAGGTCAAGTATTTTGACACAATTGTGGTTAAAGGCACATGGTTAGTTAATTTGAAGTTGCCAATATTAAGTTCTAATACTTATTAGTTAACCTTAAATAGTGTTTAATTTAATTGTTAAAGCTATTTACTATTAAACATATTACTTTTATAGTGTTTAAATTGAGGTAAGAAGCACATGGTTTAAATGTTAAGCCGCTTATTGAACCTCAACACTTAGTGTATGTATTCTTAAATTTAATTAATACAACTTGTGGGTAACTTTGTTACACTTAATATTATATAATATTAACTTGTTTATTAACTTATATAATATTAACTTGATTATTAACTTATATAATATTAACTTGTTTATTAACTTATATAATAGTAACTTGTTAATTTAACTTAAGAATAGAAACTTAAGATAGATTTCTTTTGTTCAAGATGGATAAACCAATATGGTTAGATTACCTTCTTAAGGAGGAACTTATTCATGAATTAAATTACTTTAATGTTTCTGCAGATTCAAAGGCATCCAGGGACGAGGTTCGCAAGCGGTATCGTCGTCTATGTGGTCTCTATCGGAGGGGTAGCATCAAGCAGGAGGACTATCCGGCACCTGCGGTGGCCGATGAGGTACGCTTATGTTCGGAACCGATCGCTGAGTTGTGCCGCTTACATAAAGAATCATCTGCGGATGATAGTAAAGTAGTTAAACGAGTCTTAGCTAGATCTCAGTATTACCTATTGAGAATTTCTCGGGTGATTGATACTTCACCGGAGTTATTAAAACTTAAAGATGACTTGATTAATATAATCACCTCAGTACAAGAGGATTCTGATGATGATGAAGAAATGCAATCTACGCATGACTCATCACCAGAGAGAGAAATAGTGGAAAAACCACAAGTAGTTCTTGTAAATGACAGGGCAATTAATTTGTGTACTTTGAATTTAAAATATGACGGTACTACATGTGTTAGGATTTTTACTGAACGTTTGGAAGAGTTGAGGCAGGCTAGGGGAATACCTGAAGAACGTGCATTGATTGCTTTCTCGGATCTGTTAGAGAAATCTGCATTAAGTTGGTATAGAGCAAATAGACATACCTTCACTTCTTATGGGCATTTGCTTGGTTGTTTACGGGAGGATTTTGACATCCCAGATTTAGATTATAGGCTAAAAAAGGAAATACGTTCTCGTACACAGGCTAAGCAGGAATCTATGATGGTATATTTGTCTGACATGAAGGGTATGTTTAATAGACTTGCCACCCCCCTCTCACAGGATGAACAATTAGAGATCTTAATGCATAATATTAGACCTGAATATATAATGGAATTAGCTTTACTTGATATTAAATCTATTGGTGATCTCCAGTTTTATGGTAAGAAGATTGAACTTGCTCGTGCTAGGTCAGATCAGTTTGTTGAACCTAACCTTCCACCAAAATGTAATCAGGTTTCCCGGTCTACAAAGGAAACGGATAAACAAAAATGCAATAGGTCTGGGGTACCAGTGGCTGTACTTGACACTCCATCTACTTCTGGAGCAAAAGTTAAGAAATGCTTTAGGTGTGATAGCACGGAACATTTCACGTCCAAATGTGAAACTTCAAAAGAGGTGGTTTGTTTCAGATGCGGTAAGAAAGGGTTTAAAAGTATAAATTGTCCTAAGTGTTCAAAAAACGAACAAAATTGAGCCACAATGACTTAATTGTAAATTTAACTTCGTACTCACCACACAGTAGTGTGGCTCTTTTTCAGGCAAACAAAGGTGATATTAGGCCGCATTTGAGAGTTAACATTTTGGATTTGGAAGTTTATGGTTTGCTGGACACTGGAGCAGTTTGTTCAATATTGGGAAATAATTCACATAAAATATTTATGAAATTTGGTTTTAAAATGATTGAATTACCCAAAGGGCAAAATGTTAAAACTGCAGACGGTTCAAGAGTTAAATGTTTAGGCTTAATGCAATTACCTATAAATTATTTAAATCAAATTAAAATAATAAAGTTTTATGTTGTTCCCAACATAATAACTTCAATCATTTTTGGTATGGATTTTTGTAAGGTATTTTTGATAACACTAGATAGCTCATTGAGTGATAATAAAATTTTTAGTTTGCCTGACAGTTATATTAACTTAATTAATATGGATCAAGGTTTGGAAAGTTATGAGTCATTGACTTCTGAACAACACTTAATTTTACAGAAGATCATTGATAAATTTGATAAAATAAATACTGAAAAAGTAGGTTTGGGTAGGACAAAACTAGTAACTCACAAGATAGAAACTGGTGATAGCTCACCAATCAAACAAAGGTACTATCCATTATCTCCACCCAAACAATTAGCTCTGGAGAAGGAACTTGATAGGATGTTGAGTCTTGGTGTTGTCGTACCATCTAACTCACCTTGGAATTCTCCCGTGGTAATGGTAACCAAACCTAATGGTGACTTAAGGCTTTGCTTGGACTGTAGGAAGCTTAATGCTGTTTCTAAGGCTGATGCCTATCCTTTGCCGTATATACATCAGATATTGGATAGCTTGAGGGATGCTAAATATTTGACATCAATTGACCTTAGTGCTGCATATTGGCAGATAGAATATGATAGTCAGGAATCTGCTGAGAAAACTGCATTCACAGTTCCTAGAAGGGGTCTATTCCACTATGTGACAATGTCGTTTGGTCTTGTTGGTGCATCTGCCACTATGCAGCGTCTGATGGATAAGTTGTTTGGTCCTGAGTTTGACAATAAAGTGTTTGTTTTTCAAGATGACATAGTATGCATCTCGAATGAATTTAATGAACATGTTAAATTATTAGAAAAAGTTTATCAACGTTTGAAAGAAGCAAACTTAACAATTAATATGAGTAAATCTCAATTTTGTAGAAAGGAGCTTAAATATCTCGGATACATGGTTGATAAACAAGGTCTTCGTACTGATCCTTCTAAGGTGGAAGTGATACTTAATTATCCTACACCAACTTCACCTAAAGAAGTTAAAAGATTCATAGGTATGGCGGGCTGGTATCGTCGATTCATAAAGGATTTTTCTAAGATTAGTAGGCCGCTTAGTAAACTTACCTGTAAGAATCTTGCTTTTGAATGGACAGAGGAAGCTGAGGAAGCTTTCAATACATTGAAATCAAGCTTAGTTTCAGCTCCAATTCTTAAATGTCCAGACTTTAATTTACCTTTTTCAATACAAAGTGATGCTTCTGCCTATGCTATAGGGGCTGTACTGACGCAGTCATATGACAATTTTGATCATCCAGTTGCATTCTGTAGTAGACTACTTAATAAGCACGAGGTTAATTATACTACTACAGAGCGTGAGTTATTGGCTGTTTTGTTTGCTTTGGAACAATTCAGAATGTATGTGGAGGGTCAAAAGTGCAATATTATTACGGATCATGCGTCATTACAATGGTTTCATAAATTAAAAAATCCTTCAGGGAGATTGGCTCGTTGGAGTATTCGTTTAAGTCAATTTGATTTTAATATTATACATAGAAAAGGTAAAGAGTTGGTTTTGCCGGATGTACTCTCAAGAATTAAAGTAGAATCAGTAGAAATTTCAGATAATCCTCAGGATAAATGGTATTTAAAAATGGTAGAAAATTGCGAAAGATATCCTCATAAATTTCCAAATTATACCCTTAAAGGTAATAAATTATTTAGACATTCTAAAAATAAATATAATTTAACTTCACAATTCTCTTGGAAACAAGTGATACCAAGTGAAGACGTGGGACATCTACTAAAACAATTTCACGATGATCCCACTGGCGCCCATCTCGGTATATTTAAAACTCATAAACGATTAGCATTACATTATTTTTGGAGAAACATGTACAAGGATGTTGAGAACTATATCAACAGTTGTCAAACTTGTAAGGAGTACAAACCGGTAAACTCATCTCGTCCTGGTTTAATGGGTAACCCAAAACAGGTTACCAAACCATTTCAAGCAGTTTGTTGCGACTTATTGGGACCTTTTCCTGTATCGACTAAAAGAAACACAAGTTTGTTAGTATGTTCTGACTATTTTAGCAAATACGTAATGTTGTTTCCTATACGGAACGCAACAGGTAATGCTATAGTTAAGATACTTGAGGAAAAAGTGTTTCTGGTACATGGGGTTCCTAAATTTGTCTATGTAGACAATGGTCCTCAATTTATCTCAAAACAATTTCGAGATTTAATGTGCAAATATAATGTGCCAAATATTTACTATAATCCAAGATATCATCCACAGGTTAATCAGGCTGAAAGAGCCATCAGAAATATTCTGTATGCGATTGCCTCATATGTGAGATCAAACCACAGACAATGGGACAATCACATACCAGAAATCCAGTGTGCTCTTAATACGTCAGTTAACGAGTCCACTAAATTTTCCCCTTACTTTCTTGTCCATGGGCGAGAGATGTTTGTGGATGGTAAGACACATCAAGACTCAGAAGTACCACAGCCGGTTTCTGATTTAACTGTGGTAGATCCTAGAATCCATGGAGATAACCTAAATGAGCTAAAAACAATTTTTGAGTCAGTTAGTAAAAATTTAAAACTTGTGCACGATAAAAATAAAAAACATTATGACTTGAGGAAGCGACCTTTGGAATATAAGGTTGGTCAAATAGTTTATAAGAGGACATTCACATTGTCGGATGCTAGTAAGCATTTTACGTCGAAATTGGCACCGCGTTTTGTAAGATGTGTTGTCTCGTTTAAACATTCACCTGTTGTGTATAGCTTAAAAGATATGCAAGGTAAAAGTTTAGGTAAATTTCACATAAAGGATATTTTGAAATATGAAGATTCCTGATTTTAAGCATTTTGAGTAAATTTGGGTAGCTATCTAATCTATCTAATTAGAAATATTTGTACAAAAAATTGACTAACTTAAGTAGTTGCTTACCTGCACTCAAACTTTGGTAAACTAAGCTTGAGTGTTGTACGTACTTGCTTGCTATATGCATAATAGTTGTTTAAATTAGTAAGTAATGGATAGTGGAAGCAATCAATGTTCATTTTCGTTAGGTTGAAAAGTCTTTGCCTTATTCTTATTTAGTAGGCGTAATGTTACTTAATTGATAATTTAAATTAAATTAGTACTTATATAGTAGTAATTTAGTTATTGTGTCTGAGGGGAATCTAAATTCATATTTGTTTAGGGTTGCCCCAGTTTCTGTCGAGGGTTTTGGTGAGATTCTGAATGCGCATGGCAATATAGTTTTGATTAAAAAAAAAAAATCTTTCTAATGAAAGTTTTTTTTTTGACCGGGGAGAGGTGTATTGTAACAATTAAAAAAAATAATAGTTAAAGAATATGATGATTCGGGGTTTGTGGCGCCATCTGGCCGAGAACTTATGTAGTGCTGCGAATGTCGAATCAATAAGTACCACGTAGAGACACCAGATGGCTGTTGACCATCTTATTTGAAATCTTAAATATGGAAATTGTGTTACAAAATCTATTAAAATAAACACAATAGTTCCTGCTATATTGATACTATATATTAAATGTAATTCAGAAATAAATTATGCCTAATTAAATTTATATGTTAAACTGTGAAATGGAATGTTTGACATTTGAGTGAGAACGGAACGCCGTCCATGAAAGATGGACGACGGTGAGTTTTTTTGCTTGGATACGTAGATGTGTCATAACCTCTGGGAGTTGGAAAAAAAAACTAAGAAAATATCTAACTGATGTCTCGAAAGGTAGCTGGAACCAGAGTTAAGTTCAAATGCATTAAGCATTCGGATGTAGGACGCTGTGAGTATCTTTTTTGGGTTTTTTTTTTTGTGCTGATGCTAAGTCTTAAGCGCGTGGCATTCAGGAGTCTGATCAAATCTTTCTATTTTGTTGGCAGGGTTCCTACGTTAGATTTAATTAATTACTAAGGACAAAACTATATAAAATGGTCGGATCATAAAACGGTTTCTGAACATAAGCACCCACGTGTCCAGAATTGCCCAAGATTAGATGACCACGGCGTAGATGCCGTTTGAGGACCTCTGAACTGGACCTATAATCTTCAAAAGATGGGTAAAAGTGTTTCAACATAAATTGTAAGTTAAACATACAATTTTCTGTAGACGGAGTGCTATCTAGTGTGGTGCAGTTTGAAAATAAACGTGATATATGTGAAGACCAAATCTAAGGACTCTTATTTACTGCATGCATACCTCATGTACAAAACCCGAAGATAGGTAACAGGGTCTCAGGCCAAAAGTATCTCTGACGCTAGCCGGTGGAAGAAATAATTTCTTTACAACATAACTTTATTAGTGCCCCAAAATGGCGTCCCGCAAGCAAGAAGCTAAATTGGCTCAGCTTACCGCTAAAAAACAAATGATTTTCGAGCGAGTTAATCGCATATATAATGATTCCAGAAACATCTCGAACTTTGATTCACGTTCAAATGAGACATTCTTAGCGCAGTCAGAAACAATTACTGAGCAATATAACAAATTTGAGGAAATAGTAGAACAAATGAATGAATTGCAATTCGAGATTGACCAAACCGCACCAGACTATTCGAGTCTATATTCTATTGAAGACTTATATTAAATATAAACGTAATCTCATACTTTCGAAAAACGAAACATCGGAACACAAAGTGGGTACTCGGATAAAATTACCGCCCATAGATTTGCCAACGTTTGATGGTAAAGCGGAAAATTGGCCCATATTTTATGAAATGTTTCGAAGCAATGTTCATTTAAATACCGATCTGGTTGACTCGCAGCGTGTCCAGTACTTGATCAGTAAATTGACTCATGATGCCTTAAAACTGACCGCAGGCATTGTTCCTACAGGTGATAAATACAACGTTATCTGGAACAGTCTCGTAAAAAGGTATCAAGATAAGCGTAGTTTAGGGATTCATTATCTCAATAATATACTGGACATTAAACAATGCGCCGGAAATGCCGCGAGCCTCAATACTTTTGTGGAACGATATTCAGCGTCCGTCGCAGCCTTGAAGCAGTTAGACATTCCAGACTTACTGGATTTTGTTTTATTACACTGTGGTTTAAGAAAGGTTGACGCGCAAACTGTCTTACAGTTTGAATCACGTGTGAGTGAAAAAGAATTACCTTCCTATGCGGAGTTTATAACATTCATGCAAGCATATGTTAAAGTGCTGCAGCGCTCATACGGTAATAATTTACAGACGGAACCGCGCGCTAAGTCTAGTTCAGTTAATCATCAAACAAAAAATAATACCGCTAAGTCATTCGTATCGCGTAATGAACCGGTTTCGAATGGCAAATGTACGCTTTGCGATAAGGATGACGTACAACATCAGCTGTTCGATTGCCCGCAGTTTAAAAATATTAGTACACCGCTTGCACGTTTCGAATTTATTAAAGCTAAACGTGGCTGTATAAACTGTTTAAGTCTATTCCATTCTTTGGTTAAATGTAAGTCACGTAACGTTTGTAAAATTTGTAAGAAGAACCACCATTCTCTCTTACATTTCCGAGAAAAACATGAGTCATTATCGCCCGAGCCACAGGCGCCTACTAAGGATACATCTGTTTCGCTCACTACAGCTGTTAAAACTGGGTCAACCATTTTGCTAGCGACCGCGCAGTTGTATGCATACTATAGCGACATCAGAGATAAGGAGGTGGTTCGGTGCCTACTAGATAACGGATCGCAAAATAATTTAATTACTTTGGACTGTTGTAAACGTTTGAACTTACCCATAATTAAATTACGCAATTCATTTTTACAAGGTGTTGGAATGTCATCGAAACCAATACACGGTTTTATTCATCTAAACATAGAATCTCGGTTTGATCCTCATACGAAGTTTTCGATACAAGCGTTAGTTGTTGATTGTATTACAGATAGACTTCCCGCGAAATTAATTAGATTACATAACAATGATAACATGTCATACTTAAATAGCTTACCGCTCGCCGACTCGCTCTGGAATGTTCCGAGCGGAGTAGATCTTGTGCTTGGAGCACAATTGTTCCCCTTTATTTACCTGGGAGACAGGGTCGACCCAGATACCCGCGCGCCCCCTGCTGTACTGACTAGCTTCGGTTATGTACTTATGGGTGATATTGATTGTTGTAGTAGTGATGTGACACACATTGCATCTTCGTTTACCGCGCAGGCCGACATTGAAGTCGAGTCAAATTTACATAAGTTTTTTGAGCTAGAGGAAATTCCACCCGCCGCCACCGCCGCGCCGCGCCGCGCCGCGCCGCGTTCCGTTATTGGTCCGCACGAATTAGAGTGTGAAAATAATTTTAATTCTTCAGTCTTATTTGAAGACGGCAGATACTTTGTCGATCTGCCTTTTGCGCGCTCACCCGGCGGGCTAGGTAACTCGCACGGCTACGCCCCTAGGCGCTCACTTGCGCTCGAGCGTAAGTTTGCGTTAATGACCCTACGCGAGAATAATAATAAAACTATCGCGGATTATATGACTCACTCGAGGTTGTCGCTCAATGACATTTTGCATGTCGGACCTAATTTGCAAGCAGACTTGTTTTTGTTATTGCTTGATTTTCGTACATTCCCTGTCGCGATGACAGCGGATATAAAACAAATGTTCTTACGTATCGGTGTAAGAGAGCACCACCGCAAATATTTACGA
Source organism: Polia nebulosa (assembly GCA_951329385.1). NCBI lineage: Eukaryota > Metazoa > Arthropoda > Insecta > Lepidoptera > Noctuidae > Polia > Polia nebulosa. The sequence goes on from OX589588.1 coordinate 24,880,694, forward strand.
ATCTTGTATCGTTTTAGCAAAGGTGAGCCTATTCGCACCTTTCATTTTAACCGCGTTCCCTTCGGACTAAAACCTAGTCCTTATTTAGCGATGCGCACATTGCGTAACTTGGCGTGTGAGCAAAGCGACCGCTTTCCTGAGGCTTCTAAATTGGTAGAAACTCAGTTTTACATGGACGACTACGTCTACTCTGTTTCGGACGAACAGACAGCTATGCGTCTATCCCGCGATTTAATTGATTTAATGAAGGTAGGTTCCTTTGACTTAGTCAAATGGGCTACCAATTCACCCGCTTTATTAGAGATTCTCCCAGAGTCTCACCGCTTACCAGTTATTTTTTCTGGCATGGATAATGATGTCCATAATTTCAAAATCCTTGGATTAACCTGGGAACCCGCTGATGATAATTTTTCTTTGACAACAATCGCAGTGGATGATAAATGCACGAAGCGCGCGATTCTATCGCTAGTTGCCCGCTTGTTCGACGTACTGGGCCTTGTAGGACCCGTTGTGCTGTACGCGAAGGTATTAATCAAGGAACTTTGGTTAGCTAAAGTAGGATGGGATGAGGTTCCACCGGAATCTATCACAAATCGGTTTGCCGCTTTTACGCGCGATTTTCCTTCACTCTCTTCTCTAAAGGTTCCTCGCCACATTGGCGTCTTTAGAGAAGCTGTAGTGAACATCGTAGCCTTTTGCGACGCCAGCTTTACTGGTTATGGCTGTTGTATTTATTTACACATTACCAACCCTACTGGTGATATCACTGTCCGACTCTTATGTGCAAAGTCCAAAGTCTCCCCCGCAAAAATAACAACGCTAGCTCGATTAGAACTTGTCGCCGCTTTACTTCTGTCTAAACTTGTTCGCGTAGTCAAGGAAAAACTTTCCGCTCGTGTACCTATTGCAGGTGTCCACGCTTTCTCGGACTCCACCATAGCTCTCTCGTGGATCCACTCATCTCCCCATAGATGGTCTATTTTTGTCAGCAACCGCATTGTTCAAATACAGGAAAACTTACCTGCCGCTTGTTTCCGTCACGTGTCCGGGAAAGAGAATCCTAGCGATTGTCTGTCTCGCGGCATGCTGCCGTCGGATTTAATAAGACACTCGTTGTGGTGGAACGGCCCCACATGGCTCCATCAGCCCATGAGCGAGTGGCCTTTAAAGTTCTCTCCTGCTCAATGTGAAACATTGCCGGAGTTTAAATCAAAGGTTTTTCTTGTAGAAACTTCGAATACTGAACCGCGTATTTTAGATACTATAGCTGACCGTGTTTGCTCATGGAATAAACTATTACGTGTATTTATGTACATTCTTAAATTTACAAACAGACTACATAGTCATAGTTCTGTTAAAAACCTAAACAACCGCAAAAGGCTCTTGGATCAACTTGTGTTATCCTACTGGAATAAATGGCGAATTGAGTACTTGCACACGCTGCAAGTTCGCCAGAAGTGGTGCACTCCCGATCGCCCTATAGAGATAGGTACTGTCGTTCTCTTGGGTCAAGATAACGTACCTCCATTGACTTGGCCATTGGGTATCATAGAGGAAGTTTTTCCGGGATCGGATGGTGTAATTCGAGTCGCTTCAATAAAAACCGCGTCAGGCACGTATAAACGTCCTGTCACTAAGTTGTATCCTTTGCCAACTCAATAGATTATTATTACTACGTAATTTAGTTTAATTTAGTTTAGGGTTCATATTATACGTTCCAATGGTATGCCATTACATAGTTGTAATTTAGTTTATTCGACTTACCATAGTCAAGTCGAACCGCAATTCATTCTCAGGACACTGTTATTTATTTTACACGAGCATTATATCAATGCGATGGTGTTTCGGACTGCTGCTTGGATTTCCCTCAAAGCTCTTCAACAAGTTTATGCTTACATATCATCACCGCTTCTTGAACCTCACTCTCTCCGCATAGATTAGCAGCTTTGAAAGCTCCTGGACCTTTCAAGGCGGGGAGCATGGTGTGGCGAGTTGCCGCCACTCTGCAAGTTGGATGGGGTTGGTATCACGTCGCGTGTGTGTCTCGCTTTAATTTGTGAGTCAAGTGTGTAACCGGCTTTACGGGGCCATAGGCAATCTGAGAAAGCAGCAACCATAGATAATTCAGTGTGTGTCTAACGCCGCGAGGCAGAGCGCGCATCTCACCGCAGACTAAATTAATGTCTTATTAATATCGTCCCCGCAAATACGCTAAAATCCCGAGTAAATCCCGTAAACGTTGGGGATCCTCCGGGAATAATAAATAACCCATATTTACCGCGTCCGTTAACCAGTGAACAGCCAGGAGGGTTGGTGTGAAGAGAACGAGTGGTCACTCGACAAGTCGACGTGCAACCATCGAGAACAGCCCGGAAAGTCAGGTACCACTTGTTTTTTGCAAATTATGAGTAGGGCCACATGCGCCGTCTACTGCCAACCACTCCTAACTTGAAGTTATACAGACAAATATAGGCAATTTTGGGCCAGCATTAAATCCAAGTGTCTGGCAGTAACACTGTCCTGCATCCTGCAGAGTCCCACGGCTATTTACACGCTTGGGCAACTCCATAAGGATTAAAATTTGAGGTTTAGTTTCAATCTTTTTTTCGTAAAGAAAACGAATATTAAGTATTCTTATAAGCTATAACCTAAAACCCATGATTTACTTACTAACAAAAATATGAATTAATAAACTAATTGCAAACAAACTGCCTATAATTAACTAACCTTATCACTTATTTTGTAATTGTTTTACATTTTGAATAGAGTCTAATATTTTTACTAATTGCTCATAATTACTTCGATCGACATCACGCACATGATGCGTGTGACGAGGGCATAGCAAAAGCGATGAAAATATGTTTCTGTTTCGTGTTACGAAACCATACGAGACCGACGCGTACGGAGACGATAAGATATTGTGTGAAGTTTTGTGGTGTGTGCACCGCGTCGATTACACATACAGCCGTAACGACTGTGTCGTGTGTTCACAGCAAAACGACTCTAAACGTGCTAATGCACTTTTAGCGCTGTCTGTACCGCAAAGAATGTAATAAATAATAATAATCGCCCGTCTGGCTGCGTGCTAAGTAACGCAACCCTTTTTAGGCCCAAATCAAATTGTAGCAGTGCTAGACACGTTTGCCCTTCCAAGTAGCAATAAAATAATTAATTAGTTAGACGTGGGTCGAATCTAATAAAGTCGACACAATAGCCTGACCAGCTACGAAGGATTTATTTATATTACAAAAAGTAAACTTACCATACATAAAAATGAAATGATTGTTGAATTTGAAAAGGTGAGGAGGAGAAAAAAAACAATATATTTCACGCTGGCTGCTATTGGTAGATACAAAAGTAAAAAAGTAAAAACAATCAGTCATGGATCTGTCAATGTGTCCCAAATTATCAGTTTGTTTTTACAATACTATTTTTGTCATGAACAAATAAGCCTACACAATCATATACAACATTATATTTATTTTGTACATTTGTATTATGTATTTAATCGTTTTTATAAGAAAATCTTGAATATGAATGACTTTGGGCATTTTGAAAAAACTATTGTCCGTGAGCTGTCGTGTCGTTTGTGTCTGTGCACCGATGTAGTCAAACTGAAACCGCTCAGCGCCGAGATGAAGCGAAAGCTCAGGAGACTCTTTGATATTCTGGTAAAGGTTTCCATAACTTGCACAAAAGACTTAGGTAGGTACTTATTGGTTATAATATTTTAATGAACCCATAACTAAGCAAAATGTGTGTAGAACACTGTCTACCAAACATAACATAATCAGCCTTATACCGTTCACTGGGACTCGGCCCTCCTCTTTTGGACGGCCGTAATCCACCACGCAGGTCAAGCTCCCAGGGCCAAGGGGTCTAGTCCGAAGTGTTTTTACGAAGTATCGGCCGAATGTTTGGAGATATTTGTGTGAAGTGTTAAAGTGAATACCTATGCCATAACTAAAATTGTAGCTCTTCTCTGAGAGCTTCTTCCGCCAAAAACATAGACGTAATGCCATTTTGCTACAATTTTAGGTATGGTACAAATATGTCCGAACATTCGGCCGATACTTCATAAAAATACTTCGGAGCAGACCACCTCGACTCTCTACCTACCCTTTGTGAAATACACGTTAGCTGGGTGTACCTACCTGTATTAAGTAACTAAAACATAAATTTCACCAATTTTATTATTAATAGCAGTTATTGTAATATACGTAGATAATTGACCGTGCGTACGAGGCCTTAGTCTGCTCATTCTTAGATCTCAAGTACCTAGTATACCTACCTATGTTAGATATTATTAATGCTTTCCTCTGATTGCCTTTCCAGGTTCGCACAGATGACGCCTTGCCCAAAGCTATTTGCCACGACTGTTTACAGCAAGTGTCGGCACTGCATCTTTATCATGTCAAAGTAGAGAAAACACAAAAGTTTCTAGAATTCCATAAAATGAAAATGCAAGAGGAAAAGCGGGAAGTCGCAGCTATTGATAAAATGTTACATCCGATTATAGCAGCCCTGTCCAACCAAAACATATCGGAGGCACAGAAAAAGCCGCTCAATATACAACAACCAAAATTACCACCAGCAGAACTACAGCAAGGAGACACAAAACTAGCGAAATTTAAAGCACCAAAAAAAAAGACACTTTCAGAAATGAAATACATGGAAGCGATGACGTTGGAAGAATTCGCTCATAGTGAAAAGCTAGACAAAAATCTTCTGAGCAGTGCAGCCAATAGAGTTACCAGCCCGCCGTTGAAGAAGGATTCACACAAAGACCAATCTAAAAAAGCGGACCCGGATTTGACGAGTACGACCGACTGCCTCGACCCCTTGGTGCTGCAGGACGGCAAGCCAGCTAAACAAGGCGCGGCTCTAGACCGACAAATAACACTATTTTATAAAATGGAATGCTGCATTTGCCATGAAAACGGATTCCACTTCAGGTCGCTTATGAAACATTACAAAGAGAGGCACGGCGTGCCAGGCTATGTGACTTGTTGCGAAAAAAAGTTTCACTACTTCTATCCAAAGAAAATTATCGAACACATGGCGTTTCACCTGCAACCCAACATTTTCATGTTAGTTATTAATCCCAAGTTTTACACTTAATTGCTTACGTTTATCACTCTAAGTAGTAGATATTTAATAACAACAGTCAAAGCAATGCTTTTAGAGAGTTCAAAAGGCCACAAACGTTTGCTGTGTTTTCAATAAACAATCGACAAGTTATTCCACAGGTGTCCAAGTTGCCACCAAAACTTCCAAACTTCTCAAGAGTTGTTCGAACATCAAAGCAACGGCGGTCGTTCAGAAGGCAAAATCATATGTCCGCGATGTTCGGAACGCTACCCGACTTACCACGAGTTGGGCTTGCACGTGATAACTCACCGCGGCGAGAAACTTCAGTGTGACTACTGTGGGAAAATGTAAGTCTGTTTTCGATTCACCAATAAGGCAAAACGGACGGGTCAAATTCCTTTCTTCACTTTCTCCTATTAGTCCACCGCACAGCCGCGATATTTGAATAGTATAAAGCAAAAGGATAAAAATTTTATTTATTTTTAACCGACTTCGAAAAAGGAGGAGGTTCTATGTTCGACTGTATGTATGTATGCCCGCCGATTTCTCTGTCAGTTGTAGACCGATTTTTTATCCGAAAGAATATACTCCCGAGGTGGTCCCCTAAAAATTTTATCGAAATTGCTTCAGCGCTTTATAAATAGCTTTTCACAAAAATAAAATACAACCGACTTTCATAACGAGTTCTTGTCGCGTATAGCCTTGAGTTGGAACGGAAGGAAGATAAAAAAACCATATACCAGTTGGAGGAAAAAGTCGAATATCTGGAGCGCAAATCCCGAGCAACCGGCATAGAGATCCGAAATGGTCCTAAATTAAATGACGAGACAAAGGATCAACTCTGTGATATGGTGGTAGGCATGGGAACAACACTTGATATTAACATCGGACTATCGGATATTAGAGACATATATAGAACGAAGTCTAAGGATAGCTCAGATCCGATCATAATTGACCTAAATACAATAATTATGAAGTATAAAATAATATTACGTCGACCGTATTACACTGAAACGTTCGAGAATGTGGTCGAAGTTTCCAGAAGTTTCCACTAGGTTCGAGAACATTCCATTGTGGTACTGTGTAGAAGTTCATAGATGTTTCTAGAATATTCCACTATAAGATAGTTCGACAATGTTCTGGAAACTTCCATGACTGTATAAATAGGCCGGACGGCGGGCGAATGAGTCAGTCTGATTTCGACTACGGATGCGAACGGATGTGAATACAAGCGATTACGAAGAGAATAGTGATTATTAGCGAATTAGTGTTTGTGTTTATAAGTTGTTGAGTTAATAAAGGATATTTAGTAAATTAATTGGTGTAAAATAATTTATCCCATACCCAGCTCGTAACAAATTGGTGTCAGAAGTGAGGGATAAATTATGCCAATTTTACCAAAGGACGACACGGACGGTATTCGTACAAGGAGTCAACGGCAGCAAGACATGGATCAGAGGCGGTTTGGAGATTCTCCGATACAGACGTCGGGTGGTGTTCAGCCTACGACAGAGCCAGTCGCTGGCCCATGTGAAGTTTCTTCAGCACCAGCGGTGCCAGACTTGTCTGCGCTAATGGCGCTGTTGCAGGAACAGGCTCACCGTCAAGAAGAGCAGGCCCGCCGCCAAGAAGAGCAGGCCCGCCGCCAAGAAGAGCAGGCCCGCCGCCAAGAAGAACAGGCCCGTCGAATGGAAGAGAAGCTTCGACAAGATAAAGAGGAGCAGGCCCGCCGCCAAGAAGAACAGGCCCGCCGCCAAGAAGAGCATGCCCGCCGCCAAGAAGAGCAGGCCCGCCGCCAAGAAGAGTTACAGGCCCGCCGCCAAGAAGAGCAGATGCTCCTCATTAAAGACCTTCACTCAACACTTGGCAAAGAGTTCAAGGTGATGAAGGAGCAGGTTCATCAGCATGAGAATCGCATCTCAGAAGCTGAAGTTCAGATTGCCGGGGTGAAAAAGGCTTTAGGTGAACTTAGGACTGGAGACGGGGTTGTGCCTTCAGTGGTTCCTGCACCTTCGGCACGTGGATTTAAGGTGCCGCCATTCGACGGAACATCTTCATGGTCGGCCTACAAAATTCAATTTGAGGCCGTTATGAAAGCGAATGGGTGGACCAAAGACCAAGCTATGACCGCGCTCACCTTAGGCCTCCGAGACCAGGCCCTAACCATACTTGAGGCTCTTGGCAAGGATGTGACCTACGAACAACTGCTGGAAGCGTTAGAGTCCAGATACGGCGACGCTCACTTGGAGCACGTATTTCGCGCTAAGTTAAGGGATCGCGTTCAACGTAGTGCCGAGAACCTACAGCAGTGGGCCTTGGAAGTTGAAAAGTTGGTTCGGAAAGCATACCAGTCCGCCCCTGCACTCATCAATGGCAATCTGGTACAAGCGTTCATCGACGGAATACGTGACTTGGAAGTTAGAGCCGCTGTAAGACTTGGACATCATGAGACACTGAAGGACGCCTTGGCCCATGCCTTGGAAGTAGAGGCAGTGAGGCAAGACCATCGAACACACCGTATCAGGGAGGTTGTGGCATCACCTGTACGCGATCGTCCGCAAGGATATAGCCCTAGATGTTACACTTGTGGAGAAAGGGGTCATCTTCGGTCAAGATGTCCAAAGCGCAGCTCACTGAGAGAAGATCAATCCCAGCAAGAAAGGGCAACTGATACGACTGCCCAGCAACAGCAGGGAAACGAGTAAACGCCAGGACTGGGGGGCGGGTGCTGGCTGGTATTGAAAGAGCCCCGAGGATCTCGATCTCACAGGCCCATGACGGAAATAGTCTGATCATCAAAGGCGAAGTCAACGGAAAACCATGCAAATTGACGTTAGATACTGGAGCTTCTCACACGGTCGTCAATTCTCACTTAGCAAGTCAGTTCCTTGGGGACTTCTTCAATAACCACGACCGTATACAATTACTGACAGCTACCGGTCAGCACATAATCGTCCGAGGCAGGAAGGAGGTGGAGTTAAAATTAGGTAACAAAATTTATCGGCATAATGTCATCGTGGCTGACATAGTGGACGATTGCATCCTGGGTTTAGACTTCATGCGGAAACATCGTTGTGAGATCGACGTTGATCAAGAAGTATTGAAGTGTGGTACAGAGGAAATCTTCATGGAAGGTGTACCATCAGGAAAAGTGTTCCGTTTGAAATTTGACGTGTCAACACTTTTGGAAAACTGCGATTTAACGGAAGTAGAAATGGATAAGGCTAAGAAGACGTTACTTCAGTACGCCGACTCTTTCTCTACAAATGATGCTGACATAGGAAGAACAGGACTGGTTCAGCACAAAATTAATACTGGCATCGAGTTACCAATCCGTCAACGACCAAGAAGATTGCCGGTTTCACGTGAAAAGGAAGTGGAAATGATGATTGAGGGTATGGTCAAGGATGGTGTTATAGAGCCTTCATCGAGTCCATGGTGTTCTCCTGTGGTCCTGGTGAAGAAAAAGGACGGCAACACGCGCTTTTGTGTGGACTATCGACGATTGAACGACGTCACGAAAAAGGACAGTTACCCACTGCCTAGGATCGACGACACATTGGATACACTGACTGGAATGAGGTGGTTTACCACGCTAGACTTGAAAAGTGGCTACTGGCAAGTGGAAATAGACCCTAAGGATAAGGAGAAAACTGCATTTTCAACAGGAAAGGGGCTATGGCAGTTTAATGTTATGCCATTCGGATTGTGCAATGCTCCTGCGACGTTTGAAAGGCTAATGGAGCAAATACTTGCCGGATTGATCGGAGACGCATGTCTTGTCTATTTAGACGACATTATTATCGTGGGCCGTACATTTGAAGATCACCTTCAAAATCTCAATCGAGTGCTGTCAAAAATCCGGACGGCAAATCTTAAATTAAGTCCGAAAAAGTGCTCATTTTTCAGACGACAAGTGAACTTTTTAGGACACATAGTTTCGGAGGAAGGTGTTCAGACAGATCCAGAGAAAATCGTCGCCGTCAAGGATTGGCCAGTTCCGAAAGACAAGACGCAGGTCAGAGCATTTCTGGGTTTGTGCTCCTACTATCGGCGGTTTGTCAAGAATTTTGCCGACATTGCAAAACCTTTACACAAACTCACTGAGGAGAAGCAACAGTTCTGTTGGGACGAGAATTGTGACATCGCATTTCGGGAATTAAAGAAACGTCTGTGCAATACACCTATTCTGGGATATCCTGACACTGAAAATGGCTTCATAGTTGACACAGACGCAAGTAATACTGGAATTGGAGGCGTGTTGTCTCAACGGAAAGGAAACCAGGAAGTTGTTATAGCTTACTACAGCAAATCTTTATCCAAACCAGAAAGAAATTACTGCGTCACGAGACGGGAGCTACTCGCAGTAGTAAGGACATTGCAACACTTCAGTAAATATTTGCTGGGACGGAAATTCCAATTGCGAACTGACCACGCTGCATTAAAGTGGCTATTGCAGTTCAAGAATCCAGAGGGACAAGTGGCAAGATGGATCGAACTACTACAAGAGTTTGACTTCGTAACGGAACATCGTAGTGGGAGAACTCACGGTAACGCAGATGCACTGTCTAGAAGACCTTGCCCTGAGGACTGTAAGCATTGTACCAAGCAAGAGACTAAGGAAGTAGTTCCCGTGAGGATGCTAAGAATGGATCTCAGCAATGAATGGAAGGAAACCCTACAACTTGCTCAGCGAAATGACACGGACCTGAAACGGATCTTTGAGTGGATTAAAGCTGGTGCTCCGAAACCCAAGTGGAGTGATGTTGCGGCGTTAAGTTCCATCACAAAGAGCTATTGGGCACAATGGAACAGCTTGGTTATCCAGGATGAAGTCTTGTGCCGTAAATGGGAAAACGCTCGAGGAGACAACTGTCATCTACAAATTGTTGTCCCCAAAGCCAAAGTACCTGATGTTTTACGGCTCTACCATGATGGATGTTCAGGAGGACATATGGGGGTAAAAAGAACTCTACTGAAGATACGAGAGCGGTTTTACTGGATTCACTGTCGAGAGGATGTTGAGGACTGGTGCCGCAAATGTACCAGTTGTGCGGCTGTGAAAGGACCCCAGACACGCAGCAGAGGTGCTTTACAATTATACAACGTGGGAGCCCCCTGGGAACGGATAGCACTAGACGTTGCAGGACCATTTCCGGAAAGTGAAAACGGAAACAAGTACTTCATGGTTGTCATGGATTATTTCACAAAGTGGCCAGAAGTCTTCGCCATTCCCAACCAAGAAGCAACAACAGTCGCAGATAAATTGGTTCAGGAAGTCTTCTGTCGTTTTGGAGTACCCTTGGAAATTCACAGCGACCAAGGGAGGAATTTTGAATCACAAGTTTTTCAGGAGACTTGTCGACTGATGGGTACTCACAAGACCAGAACCACTTCTTATCATCCGCAATCTGATGGAATGGTAGAACGTTTCAACCAAACGTTGGAGAGATATCTGGCAAAGGTTGTGGAAAGCAGGCAAAGGGATTGGGACAAGCACATACAGCCATTTCTTCTGTCCTACCGTAGTGCAGTTCACGAAAGTACGACTGTGACACCAGCCTTCGCGAACTTTGGAAGGGAATTACGGTTGCCTGCAGATTTAATCACCGGAACCCCCCCTGATGCCCCACGCAGTGTAACCGATTATGCGAATGACTTGCGTAACAAGTTGAATGATGTATATGAGCATATCAGACAATCCGGCCAACAAATGTCTGATAAGATGAAGACCCGATACGACCGGAAGGCAAACCATAGGGGTTTTGACGAGGGTTCACTGGTGTGGTTGCATAACCCAGTGCGCAGCAAAGGGAAGTCTCCCAAATTGCAAGCAAAATGGGATGGACCATACCGAATCGTGACCAGGATCAACGATGTTACCTACCGAATACAGAAGGGTCCACGAGGTGCGCCTAAGATAGTCCATGTAGACCGATTGGCGCGATACTACGGGACTAATGATGCTCGGGACGAGCATGTCTAAGGAGGGGGCAGTGTTACGTCGACCGTATTACACTGGAACGTTCGAGAATGTGGTCGAAGTTTCCAGAAGTTTCCACTAGGTTCGAGAACATTCCATTGTGGTACTGTGTAGAAGTTCATAGATGTTTCTAGAATATTCCACTATAAGATAGTTCGACAATGTTCTGGAAACTTCCATGACTGTATAAATAGGCCGGACGGCGGGCGAATGAGTCAGTCTGATTTCGACTACGGATGCGAACGGATGTGAATACAAGCGATTACGAAGAGAATAGTGATTATTAGCGAATTAGTGTTTGTGTTTATAAGTTGTTGAGTTAATAAAGGATATTTAGTAAATTAATTGGTGTAAAATAATTTATCCCATACCCAGCTCGTAACAATAATAAAAGGAGTTAAAAAATTCAATAAATCTAAAGATAAGAAGGAAAAACTGAACACCACCCATTTTGGCCTACAATCGCCTCCACAACCAGTTTATCTCGGAAACGTTGACATACAAGGCTCAACGGTTTATTTTTTAGCAAGACAGTTTCAAAAAGGAAAAGGATACGTGTTTTGTTGGACTTCTCACGGGATAGTATATCTCCGTAAATCGGTAGAATTTGCCCAAATCCGCATAAACACTGAGAATGACTTGGAAAAACTGAGAAATGCTGCACGACTATTTTTTTATTGTATTAGTAAAAACTCGATCATACTGTTAATTTTGCATGTATACCTACTTAATGTTGTTGAAACTACCTCACTTGTTTATAATAATTTATTGTATCAAAATAATCTGGCTTGCATGTTAAGACCGCATAGAAAACCATTTATACTATTATCATACACACACATAATCACACTTCATTACACAATAACAAATACTCCACACAAACAACACATACTCTTACTTGCCGAAAACTTTGCTTCGTCGCTTCTTCCATTCCACAGCTTTAAACAAATTAGATCTAGTTTCTTTGACGTATATTTACTATTATTAAAAATTCGATAATCTGATAAGGCCCTAACTTGTGACATGGAAAATTGTTATGAATTATTAACATCAACAAAGAGTGGGTTCACCGTCTTCACACAAAACATCCGCAGCATAAGTTGCAATTTTTTGGGTTTGGAGGCGATGTTACAGTCTAAAGGTTCAATGCGACGTGCTTGTGCTTACAGAGGGCTGGCTTGAAAATGTTAGCTCTGTACCTTTATTAACAGGTTACCGACCAGTTGCAACTATGAGAAACCTCTGCCCGGGGGTGGAGGATAAATTCGAAAGAGTTACCTCGCCCCCGGGCACTCGAGGCAGGGAGGAACAGGGGTGGGTTTTAGTCAGTAAGAGTCTGACACACCCTTCCGCTCCACCCTAGAGCGGAAGAAGTCATAGGATGATTTCCCAACCCCCAAAAAAAAAAAAAAAAAAAACTATGAGAAACCTTAAACAAAATGATGGTGTTGTTGTATATTACAGAGAACAACTAACGTTTGTTGTTGAAGAGCCCAACTTCGAAGAGGGTAACTGTGTTGTGCTTAAAAAAGATGATAACTTAGCCATTGTTTCTTTATATCGATCTCCTTCATACAAAATTATAGACATTTTCTGGAATCACTGAATATTATTTTGACAGAGCTAAAATTATTTAATAATATAATTGTAATTGGTGACATGAATATTGCAATCAACGCTAGCAAAATTGAGTTTCTTGGAGAGAAATATCTCACTTTAGCTGCTTCTCATGGTCTCTTGCCGGCACACAATGAGGTCACTCGTGATGCAAGTGGTACATGTATTGACCACATTTTACTTAAAACCAAAAATTCATGTACAACTCTTGTACCTAAAAGAAATCTAACAGATCACCATCCAGTTCTTACACACATGGATCTAAAGCAACCACGTCGTTACGCTCCTTCAACTATAAAAAAGATAAATGCAGACAACCTAAATAGAGACATCCTTAGTATTGATCTTGATCCAGTATTTCAAACACAAGACCCAGAAATTGCCTTAAACTACCTTATAACTAACATACAATCAGCGATACAAAAGAACACGACCTCAATAACTCAACCAAGACGTAAAAAAATTATAAAACCTTGGATCACGGCGGGATTACTGAGATGCATAAAAAATCGGGATAGGTTACATCAAAAATGCAAAAAGTCGCCGAGTATCGATACCTTAAAAGTTACATATACACGTTACAGAAATGTTTGTAACCAAATCCTAAAAAAACTAAAAAGAGCTTACGATAAAACTCAAGTTGAAATGGCTAGAAGTGACCCTAAAAAATAATGGAATGTGATAAAGAGCGTCACTAATACTAAAAGAGATAATAGTTCTCCAACCGAGTTATTGAAAGTCTGTCCCTCTCTTCAGATGACCGTAAATGAAATGAATGATTATTTCATAAGCGTAGGACGGTCACTGGCTGAAAATATTATCAATTTACACAGTTGCGACGATGATAAGCGCATAGTCGGTAATCCAGAAAGTAAATCCCCCTTACACTCTTTCTATTTGAGAAAAACTACAGAGGAATAGGTAGCTCGTCACATAAATAACCTTGGGACTGAATATTCGGTTGGCTGGGACAACATCTCTAACAAACTATTAAAACAATTCAAGGACTTCATTGTTCCGCCACTAACATTTATTTTTAACCTATGTCTTGAGACAGGCACCTTTCCTCAAGCACTTAAGAAATCTGTGGTCTGTCCGATAGACAAAGGTGGTGATAAGAAAAGGTTTAGCAATTACAGACCCATATCGATCCTGCCATCCTTGTCCAAAATTTTAGAAAAGGTTATTAACACGAGACTTGTCAACTACCTCGAGAGGAACAAACTACTCTCAGAAAATCAATTTGGTTTTCGCGCGGGCCATTCAACTGATCAGGCTGTACTTAAACTTACCACACATCTTAGCACAAAATTAGATAAGGGACAGAAGTGTCCATCGGTCTTTTTAGACCTCGCGAAAGCCTTCGACACTATTTCTGTTCCGATTCTAACACAAAAGCTAGAAAACCTTGGTGTACGTGGTACACAGCTTAAGCTTTTTGAAAGTTATCTATCCGAGCGTTACCAGTGTGTACGAGTCAATAACTATCGCAGCAATGAACTCCCTATATCATTTGGAATTCCACAGGGTAGGTAGTATTTTAGGACCTACATTGTTTCTCGTATACATCAATGACCTCACAAACTTAAGTATACCAAATTGTGAAGTAATCTTCTACGCTGATGACACCGCTCTACTATTCTCAGCTACTACTTGGAATGAGGTCTTTGATGTTGCACAAAATGGTTTTGATGTGGTACAAAATTGGCTGCTTGAACATTTTTTGACTTTAAACACTGAGAAAACAAAATATCTAACTTTTTCTATTCGAAACAACCCGGATATTGACGCTTCACTGCAAATCATTCCTCATAAGTGTAACAGTAGAAACAACTGCGGATGTGAAGCGCTAGAATGCGTGAAAACCATAAAATATCTCGGTATTACAGTGGACAGTCGTCTTAGTTTTAGGCAACATATAAAATTGCTATCATCCAGGGTTCGCAAACTCATTTACCTATGCATTTAAAAACCTAAGACACATAACAGATGCGAGTCTCTTAAAGCAAATTTACTATGCAATGTGTCAATCTATCATCTCTTACTGTATCTCCTCATGGGGGGGCGCCCCAAAAACTACTTTAAAGAGTTTAGAAATCGCACAACGTACCGTTCTAAAAATCTCTACTTTTAAGCCTACACTATTTCCAACAAAGAACTTTATCAGTACTGTCAAGTGACAACCGTAAGACAAATGTTCGTAGAAGCAATTCTCATTAGGCAACACTGCTCACTAGTATACGATCCTAGTAAAATAAATAAGCGTAGGAAACATGAAGTGTGCTCCCGGTCATACAAACCCAAAACAGCGTTCATTAAAAGATTCTTTACTTTTATTGCCCCCCTCATGTACAATAAAATAAACAAAATTTTAAACATCTATCCACTGAATAAAATGCATTGTAAGAAGAAAATTCATTATTGTCTTTCTTATGAGGAAACTGAAGACCTTTAAAAACACAAAATTAGTTGACGCTTAACAAACATTCTTTTTGTTTTTCGGTTACACGCACAAATAAACACTACACAGACACACAGATACACATACTCACACATACACACAAACACACACATACAGATACACAAACACACCCCACCACATTATACATATGCGGTATTTATATCTTTCATTAGTTATAAGTTAATTCCAATTTTATTTATTTGTATAGATTATATTATTATTGTTTTTATT
The DNA here is from genome assembly GCA_951329385.1 of Polia nebulosa. Taxonomy (NCBI): domain Eukaryota; kingdom Metazoa; phylum Arthropoda; class Insecta; order Lepidoptera; family Noctuidae; genus Polia; species Polia nebulosa. Next base: position 24,896,077 of record OX589588.1, read on the forward strand.
GAATGAAATATGAGCTATAATAGAAGTTAAGTTCTGAAATAATTATCCTAAATCGATGCAACTTGTATGTCTAGTTTGGCTTAATAATTGTTGTGAAATCTGTTAGGGGATGGCGCTGTTTGCAGAGTTACAGGATCCGTTCTAGTTCGGCAACAGAGGATTCCATTTTAAAAACTTGTATAATAAGCCTATCAAGTCATCTAATATGTTACTGTTTAAGTATTTATGGTGAAATAAATATTATTATTATTATTATTCCATTTATTTTATAATATATACATACAATTTACATTTTTACATATTAAAATATAAAAACATTTAAAAATATAAAAAATAGTATCCCACCGGTATCGGGATAGGGTCCAAGCTACCGGTGGTCAGGGCTCCTGAGAGAGGCACCTCCTAACTATGCGCGCCGTGTCCAGGAGTACTGCCTTCTGGATCAAGCCCTTGATCCAGCTGCCCAACAAGCCTCCTTAGGTGTTCGTCGAGGCTCTTGGCTATTAAGCCATTGGCCGTCACGACTATCGGCACAATGACTGCTGTATCCACCTCCCACATGTCGACAACCTCGCGATCCAGTTCAAGATACTTTGTTTTTTTATCTTTCTCAGCCTTCACGAGGTTCTCGTCATGAGGGACAGCTATATCAACAATCATTGTGCGACGCTCTTGTCGATCTATCACCACTATGTCAGGCTTATTGGCAACAATAGTCCTATCAATGATGATAGATCGATCCCAATACAACGTGATATTGCCATGTTCGAGAACTGGGTCGGGCTCATACCTATAGTACGGTACTTCAGATTCCACAAGATTGTATTTAAGAGCAAGTTGCTGGTGGATAATCCTGGCTACAAGGTTGTGTCTATGCAAATAGTCTCCGTTAGCTAGACGAGAACCACCAGAAATAATGTGTCGGATTGATTCCCCGGGCCGGTGGCATCCCCGACAGATGTCAACCGTACCGTCCTTCACAATATATTTCCGGTAGTTATTCGTCATAATAACTTCGTCCATAATCGCACAGACAAAACCTTCGGTTTCCCCGAATAGGTCACCAAAGCGCAGCCAGGATACGGACGTTAAGAGATCTACATCGGGTCCATGTAGGACCCGGTAAAAGCGTCCGTGAAGCTCCTTGCTCTGCCATACTTCCCTGCGATCATTAGTATCCAGTACTTTAAGTTTGCGCCAGTTCTCGTTTGCCAAGGAGAGCGGGGTGAGGCCCTTGTCCACAGCGACCACATCTTGATGCATACCCACGTCGGTTTCTAGGAAATATTCCTCTGCATACCTCGCGGTTGTGTAGGGTCTTAGCATTTATGAAGCCACGACCCCCACATTTCCGCGGGATATACAGCCTCATCACCGATGATCGTGGGTGATGCATCCGATTTGCGGTCAGCAGTGTGCAGACCCTCCTATCCAGGGCGTCAAGTTCCGTCTGAGTCCATTTGAGTATGCCGAAGGAGTACATCAATACCGGCATGACCCAACCGTTGAAGGCGCGCACCTTGTTCCCACCTGATAGAAGACTATTTAGTACTTTATTCAGGCGGCCAAAGAAGCGCTCCCTCAACGACTGTTTCACGTCAGCAGTATTGATGTCTAACGCTTCCGACATACCCAAATACTTGTAGGTTTCGGTTGAGCAGAGGGATCTAAGGTGTATGGAATCCGAGAGTTGAGTGCCCACGGATTCCATAATCTCGCCTCTCTTTACATGCATGACTGCACATTTGTCCACACCAAATTCCATCCTGATGGCGCTACTGAAGGTTTCTGTTACCTTCAGTAGCTTCATCAGTTGCAAGTTGTTGGAGGCAAAGAGTTTCAGATCATTCATGTAAAGGAGGTGTGATATGACATGACCACCTCTTCTCAATCGGTAGCCTTGTCCTGAACCCTCCTGTAGTGTACTGAGAGGGTTCAGCGCCAGACAAAACCACAGTGGACTCAGACTGTCGCCCTGGAATATGCCACGCTCGATCCTTATCGTTGTTCTCCTGTATCTGCCGACATCCTGGATAGTGAAGAACCGTACTCCACTACCCCATACATGACATCAGGAAGGTGCGCAGAGTTGCATCAACTTTATACAACTCCAGCACCCTCATGAACTATGTATGTGGCACCGAGTCATAGGCCTTCTTGTAATCTATCCAACATGTCGACAGATCTCTTCGGGAACGTCGAACCTGTTGGCTAATAGCAATATCGATGAGGACCAGCTCCTTAGTACCACGGGACCCATTCCTACATCCATTCTGGGAGGCTGACATGATACGATTTTTATCAATATGGATGTTAATTTTAGCTCTCAGAATGGATGTAAGAACTTTATAGACCGTCGGTAAACACGTGATCGGTCTATAATTCTTAGGTTCCGGAGTACTACCTGATTTATGGAGCAGGTGCGTTATTCCTGTCGTAAGAAACTGGGGCAGCGACCCTGACTCTAAGGCAGACTGGAACTGAACTGCCAAGCGAGCGTGCGACCTTTGGAACCATTTAATCCAGAAATTGTGCAGCCCGTCCGGCCCTGGAGATTTCCAATTAGGCAACGGACGGATTTCGTATATTTATTTTTACACATATTATTTACATTTTTAAATATTTTTAAAAGAAAACATATAAAAAAAACATTTAAAAATATAAAAAATAGTAGTCCACCGGTATCGGGAGCAGGGTCCAAGCTACCGGTGGTTAGGGCTCCAGAGACAGGAACCTCCTCACAATGCGAGCCGTATCAAGGAGTACTGCCTTCTGAATCAGGCCCTTGATCCAACCGCGCAACGACAGCTTCGACAAGTGGTCATCGAGGCTTTCGGCCATCAGGCCATTGGCGGTAACGACTATCGGCACAATGACACCCGAGTCCACATTCCACATATTGACAACCTCGTGTGCGAAGTCAAGATATTTAATTTGTTTCTCTTTCTCAGCTTTCACGAGGTTCTCGTCATGTGGGATGGTGACATCGATTATCATTGTGCGGCGCGCTAATCGGTCTATCACCACTATATCCGGCTTATTGGCAACAATAGTCCTGTCAGTGATGATAGACCGATCTCAGTACAACGTGACATGGTCATTTTCGAGAACTGCGTCGGGCACATACTTATAATACGGTACCTCAGAATCCAGAAGTTTGTATTTCAAAGCAAGTTGCTGGTGGATAATCCTGGCCACTTGGTTATGCCTGTGCAAATACTCGCCGTTACCCAGACGAGAACATCCAGAGATAATATATCTGATGGACTCACCCGGACGGTGGCATGCCCGACACACGTCAACCGTCCCATCCTTCATAATATGCCTCCGGTAGTTATTCGTCAAGATAACTTCGTCCATAATCGCACAGACAAAACCTTCAGTTTCCCCGAAGAGGTCACCAAACCGTAGCCAGGCCACGAACGCCAGGCGATCTACATCAGGCCCATGAAGAGCCTGATAAAAGCGCCCGTAAAGCTCCTTGCCTTTCCATACCTCCTTGCGGTCATCAGTAGTAAGTACTACAAGTTTGCGCCAGTTCTCTTGAGCCATGGACGACAGGGTGAGGCCCTTGTCCACTGCGACCACCTCTCAGTGCATCCCCACGTCGGTGTCAAAAAGTGTTCTCTGAGGCTGCACACCTCGCGGTTGTGGAGAGTCTTAGCATTTAAAAAGCCTCGACCTCCACACTTCCGCGGGATGTACAGTCTCATCACCGACGATCGTGGGTGATGCATCCGGTTTGCGGTCAGCAGCGTACGGACCAGTCTTCCTGTCCAGGGCGTCGAGCTCAGTCTGAGTCCATTTGAGTATGCCGAAAGAGTACATCAAAACCGGCATGACCCAACCATTGAAGGCGCGCACCTTATTTCCGCCCGACAAAAGGCTACTCAATACCTTTTTCAGGCGGCTAAAGAAGCGCTCCTTCAGCGATTGCTTCAAGTCAGTAACGTTAATGCCTAACGCTTCCGACATACCCAAATATTTGTATGTTTCGGTTGAGGAGAGAGATCTGAGGTGTATGGAATCCGAGAGTTGAATCCCTTCAGATGCCATAATCCCCTCTCGCTTTACATGCAGGACTGCACATTTGTCCACACCAAATTCCATCCTGATGGCGCTACTGAAAGTTTCAGTTACCTTCAGTAACTCCATCAGTTGCAAGTTGTTGGGGGCAAAGAGTTTCAGGTCATCCATGTAAAGAAGGTGAGATATGGCCTGACCACCTCTTCTCAACCGATAGCCTAGGCCCGAATCCTCCAGCAATGTGCTTAGAAGATTCAGGGCTAAGCAGAACCAAAGTGGACTCAAACTGTCGCCCTGAAATATTCCCCGTTTAATCCATATAGGCTCATCATTCCCCTGGATTGGTCGACATCCTGGATAGCGAAGGACCGTCTTCCATTGCCCCATACATGACCCAAGAAAGGTGCGTAGAATTGCATCTATTTTGTACAACTCCAACACCCTCATGAGCCATGTATGTGGAACAGAGTCGTAGGCCTTCTTGTAATCTATCCAGCATGTCGACAAATCCTTGTGGGATCGACGAACCTGTTGGCTTATAGCCATGTCTATGAGGAGTAGCTCCTTAGTACCACGGGACCCGTTCCTACATCCATTCTGAGGCAGACATAATTGTATTGCTCTCAATGTGTACATTAATTTTCGCTCTCAGGATGGATGTAAGAAGTTTATAGACCGTCGATAAACATGTAATCGGTCTATAATTCTTGGGTTCTGCGGGACTACCTGTCTTATGGAGCAGGTGGGTAACACCAATTGTTAGACACTGAGGCAGCGACCCAGATTCTAAGGATGCCTGGAATTGAGATGCCAGAAGCGCGTGTGAGCTACTCTACTACTACTATACCATTTAAGCCAGAAGTTATGCAGTCCGTCCGGTCCCGGAGATTTCCATTATTATTATTATTATTCCGTTTATTTATTTTTATAGACATATTATTTACATTTTTAAATATTTAAATATAAAGGATAAAAAAAAACATTTAAAAATATAAAAAATAGTATCCCACCGGTATCGGGAACAGGGTCCAAGCTACCGGCGGTCAGGGCTCCAGAGAGAGGAACCGCCTGACAATGCGAGCCGTGTCCAGAAGTACTGCTTTCTGAATCAAGCCCTTGATCCAGCCGCCTAACGAGAGCCTCCTGAGGTGTTGGTCGAGGCTCGTGGCTATTAAGCCATTGGCTGACACGACTATCGGTACAATGATCGCTGAGTCCACATCCCACATGTCGACAACCTCGCGAGCCAAGTCAATATACTTGATTTGTTTATCTTTTTCGGCTTTCACGAGGTTCTCGTCATGTGGGACGGTAATGTCAACAATCATTGCACGCCTCTCGATTCGGTCCACCACCACTATATCAGGCTTATTGGCTACAATAGTCCTGTCAGTGATGATGGACCGATCCCAGTACAATGAGATATGACCATTTTCGAGAACTGGGTCGGGCGCATATCTGTAGTACGGCACTTCCGATTCCACAAGAGAGTATTTCAGAGCAAGTTGCTGATGGATAATCCTGGCTACAAGGATGTGCCTATGCAAGTACTCACCGTTAGCTAGACGAGAACAACCAGAGATTATGTGGCGGATTGATTCTCCCGGACGATGACATGCCCGACATATGTCAACCGTGCCGTCCTTCACAATAAATCTCCGGTAATTTTTCGTCATGATAACTTCGTCCATAATTGCACAGACAAAACCTTCGGTTTCCCCAAAGAGGTCACCGACACGCAGCCAGGCTACGGACGCTAGTTGGTCTACATCGGGCCCATGTAAGGCCCGGAAAAAGCGTCCGTGAAGTTCCTTACTCTGCCATACTTCTCTGCGATCGTTAGTGTCAAGCACTAGAGGTTTGCGCCAGTTCTCGTTAACCAAGGAGAGTGGAGTAAGGCCCTTGTCCACCGCCACTACATCTCGATGCATACCCACGTCAGCAGCTAGGAAATATTCCCTTAGACTGCATACCTCGCGGTTGTGGTGGGTCTTAGCATTTAAAAAGCCTCGGCCTCCACACTTCCACGGGATATACAGTCTCATCACCGACGAACGTGGGTGATGCATTCGAAAAGCAGTCAGCAGTGTACGGACACGCCTATCCAGGGCGTCAAGTTCTATTTGAGTCCATTTGAGTACGCCGAAAGAGTACATCAATACCGGCATGACCCAACCGTTGAAGGCGCGCACCTTGTTTCCGCCCGATAGAAGGCTATTAAATACCTTCTTCAGGCGGCCAAAGAAGCGCTCCTTCAACGATTGCTTCATGTCAGCAACATTGATACCTAACGCTTCCGACATACCCAAATACTTATAGGTTTCGGTTGGAGAGAGAGATCTCAGGTTTACGGAATCCGAGAGTTTAGTTCCCACGGATTCCACAATCTCCCCTCGCTTTACATGCATGACTGCACATTTGTCCACACCAAACTCCATCCTGATGGCACTACTGAAGGTTTCAGTTACCTTCAGTAGCTCCATCAGTTGCAGATTGTTGCGGGCAAAAAGTTTCAAGTCATTCATGTAAAGGAGGTGAGATATAACCTGACCACCTCTCTTCAACCGATAGCCTAGACCTGAAGCCTCCAGCAGTGTGCTTAGAGGATTCAAGGCTAGGCAGAACCAAAGCGGACTCAAACTGTCACCCTGGAATATACCCCGCTCGATCCTTACCGGTTCGCTATTCCTCTGGATTTGTCGACATCCTGCATAGCGAAGGACCGTCCTCCATTGCCCCCATACATTACATCAGGAAGGTGTGTAGCGTAGCATCAACTTTATACAATTCTAGCACCCTCATGAGCCATGTATGAGGAACTGAGTCATAGGCCTTCTTATAGTCTATCCAACATGTCGACAGATCCTTTCGGGAACGCCGAACCTGTTGGCTAATGGCCATATCAATGAGGAGCAGCTCCTTAGTACCGCGGGACCCATTCCTACATCCATTTTGTAGAGGCAGACATGATACAATTACTGTCTATATGTGTGTTAATCTTAGCTCTCAAAATGGATGTAAGAACCTTATAGACCGTCGGTAAGCACGTGATCGGTCTATAATTTTTAGGTTCCGCAGTACTACCTGTTTTATGGAACAGGTGGGTTATTCCTGTTGTAAGGAACTCGGGTAGCGAACCAGACTCCAAGGCAGCCTGGTATTGGGATGCCAAGCGAGCGTGCGACCTTTGTAGCCACTTTATCCAAAAATTGTGCAGCCCGTCCGGCCCTGGAGATTTCCAATTAGGCAACGGACGGACTGCACGGGCTACATCTTGGGGGCTGATAGTGATTGCCCCCATTTCTGTTATTGGACACACTCTCGCTCGATCTCCCAAGTCCAGTCACCTTCGGTGTGACTGACAGGCACCGACCAGATGTTGCGCCAGAATAAACTCATGGCGTCATCATGCAGACGCGTGTCAGTCACACCTAGTTCCGGTTGCTCCCAAGTCCTATATACCCACCTTTCATTACTCCGGAATGTGCGATTCTGGGTGTATCGCTCCACCCGCCGGTTATACCTACGGATGCGGTTTGCCCATGCATACACCTTCTGCTTCAGGAAGTCGATGCGCTCTGTGACACGGGACATATAGTCTCGGGAGCTGACATCAGTCCCCGAAAACGCCCGTCTCACAAAGCGCATCACTCTTGGGCGAATGTTGCCCTCCCTGAAAGAGATTAAGTTTGCCGATGAGTGCTCTGGCCCCACCAATACGACACTCGATCCTGCGCTGCCAAGCCGGCACGGCTGGTTTCGGTCGTGTAGCTCTGTCATTAGGGAATTTGACGTGAGCTACACGACATGCCGCTACAGCCGCGCAGTACATTATCGAGTGTGTGTCGGTGAGGTCTTCGCAGTTATCAAAATAATTTGACAACTGCGAATCCAGAGCAGCCACCAGCGCCTTATTCCTATTATGCATGGGCAAACGAGGCAAGCGAGGCCTAAGTTCGGGTGGCATGTTGCGATATTCCCGAATAGCACACTCCAAAGCACTCCTCAATTCGTCATTGCAGTGGGTACTTACGTTTGTAACCATGTCATTACACTCGTCGTCAGCGTGGCTGGGAGCACGGTTAGACGGTGGTACCACCACTGGTGCCACAGTCTGCGACGGAGGGGCAATGGCATGGCTACCCATTTCAGTTCGGAGGCGATCAAGTACAGTATCATCCAACATATGATTACGCTGGATGACCCGCACCTGATCCGACAGTCGTTGGGCCGAAACGTTGACGGCTGGCTCAAGCACCTGAAACAAAGAGAGCATCCGAACACGGTACGCGGTCAGGTTGTTACCTCCCTCTGTAGCCCCATAGTATGATCGCATGACATTTTCATTGATGGATTGAGTCCATCTCATGCGCTGCACACTTCTGCCGGGAGCTGGGACCCTATCAGAGGCCGGTGGGCCTCGAGGTCCTAAGCCGCTCGGCGGCCGGCGTCCTCCACGTCGACGCGCAGGTGGTGGTGACGTCGGCGGCGAGAAGAACTCGTCGCTGGAGCTCGACGCAACTACCACGGCCGGTGTCACAGCACTCACGGTGGGGCTGGGTTCCGGCGGCGGCGAGGCGGAGCTGAGCGACGAGGGCGGAAGTGGTGGGCGTGCTTTGCGAGCTGCGGCTCTCGTCAACATATTTTCTTTCGACGTCAACTTGTAAATTTATTTATTGCCATTATATTGCTGTATCTATGTTTATCCACGAGATTATTTGTTGTTTTTATTGATGTATGGTTAATTGTTGTTGTCTATTTGGATTTTCTGCTTGGTTTGGATTCATTTGTATTAGTTTATATATTTAATTTGGTTCAAAAATCGCGTAAAAGAAAATTTTATGTCACTTCAGTTGACAGTCGAGCCACAGATTATTATTATTATTTCGTTTATTCATTTCTTTCATATTACATTATATTTTTAAATATTTCAATTAAAAAAAAGTAAAAAAAAACTTTTAAAAATATAAAAAATAGTATCCCACCGGTATCGGGAACAGGGTCCAAGCTACCGGCGGTCAGGGCTCCAGAGAGAGGAACCGCCTGACAGACAATACGAGTCGTGTCCAGAAGTACTGCTTTCTGAATCAAGCCCTTGATCCAACCGCCTAACGAGAGCCTCCTGAGATGTTGGTCGAGGCTCGTGGCTATTAAGCCATTGGCTGACACGACTATCGGTACAATGATCGCTGAGTCCACATCCCACATGTCGACAACCTCGCGAGCCAAGTCAATATACTTGATTTGTTTATCTTTCTCGGCTTTCACGAGGTTCTCGTCATGTGGGACGGTAATGTCAACAATCATTGCACGCCTCTCGATTCGGTCCACCACCACTATATCAGGCTTATTGGCTACAATAGTCCTGTCAGTGATAGAATAGAATAGAATAGAATAAACATTTATTCGACACAGACACAACACAACAGCAACAAACAAAAGGTAAAGAAAATAACAGTAGGTATAATAACAAAGATACAATAAAATTGTGCTGGGCGTGATGATGGACCGATCCCAGTACAATGAGATATGACCATTATCGAGAACTGGGTCGGGCGCATATCTGTAGTACGGCACTTCCGATTCCACAAGAGAGTATTTCAGAGCAAGTTGCTGATGGATAATCCTGGCTACAAGGTTGTGCCTATGCAAGTACTCACCGTTAGCCAGACGAGAACAACCAGAGATTATGTGGCGGATTGATTCTCCCGGACGATGACATGCCCGACATATGTCAACCGTGCCGTCCTTCACAATAAATCTCCGGTAGTTTTTCGTCATGATAACTTCGTCCATAATTGCACAGACAAAACCTTCGGTTTCCCCAAAGAGGTCACCGACACGCAGCCAGGCTACGGACGCTAGTTGGTCTACATCGGGCCCGTGTAGGGCCCGGAAAAAGCGTCCGTGAAGTTCCTTACTCTGCCATACTTCTCTGCGATCGTTAGTGTCAAGCACTAGAGGTTTGCGCCAGTTCTCGTTAGCCAAGGAGAGTGGAGTAAGGCCCTTGTCCACCGCCACTACATCTCGATGCATACCCACGTCAGCAGCTAAAAAATATTCCCTTAGACTGCATACCTCGCGGTTGTGGAGGGTCTTAGCGTTTAAAAAGCCTCGGCCTCCACACTTCCGCGGGATATACAGTCTCATCACTGAAGAACGTGGGTGATGCATTCGAAATGCAGTCAGCAGTGTACGGACACGCCTATCCAGGGCGTCAAGTTCTGTTTGAGTCCATTTGAGTACGCCGAAAGAGTACATCAATACCGGCATGACCCAACCGTTGAAGGCGCGCACCTTGTTTCCGCCCGATAGAAGGCTATTAAATACCTTCTTCAGGCGGCCAAAGAAACGCTCCTTCAAAGATTGCTTCATGTCAGTAACATTGATACCTAACGCTTCCGACATACCCAAATACTTATAGGTTTCGGTTGGAGAGAGGGATCTCAGGTTTATGTAATCCGAGAGTTGAGTTCCCACGGATTCCACAATCTCCCCTCGCTTTACATGCATGACTGCACATTTGTCCACACCAAACTCCATCCTGATGGCACTACTGAAGGTTTCAGTTACCTTCAGTAGCTCCATTAGTTGCAGATTGTTGGGGGCAAAAAGTTTCAAGTCATCCATGTAAAGCAGGTGAGATATAACCTGACCACCTCTCTTCAACCGGTAACCTAGTCCTGAATTCTCCAGCAGTGTGCTTAGAGGATTCAAGGCTAGGCAAAACCAAAGCGGACTCAAACTGTCACCCTGGAATATACCCCGCTCGATCCTTATCGGTTCGCTATTCCTTTGGATTTGTCGACATCCTGGATAGCGAAGGACCGTCCTCCATTGCCCCATACATGACATCAGGAAGGTGTTTCTAGTTTGGTTTCTTCGTTATTTGACACCGACTTCCGAAATTAAAGTTATTTTGCATTTTTTTGTATTATTTATGGAAGTCGGTTGTATTTTTTTTTTTGTAAAAAGTTTTTTAGTTTTCACTTTTTAGTTGTTTTACCCCATTCTAAAACTAAATTAAAAGTAAAGTTATGTCCGAATTGATAGCCCCAAAAATAGAGAATTTGAACATAGTTGGTGAAATTAGGGTGTATCAGGGTGAACTGTACAAATCTGTATACCCCTTCAGAGCGTATCAGCGTGATGTAATGTTGTGAAGTGGTGAAAACAATATACAGACATGCGTTATTGAAGAGTTCCATTGTGTATCTCCGAAGTCTTTTATCAGATCATCACCAAATTAAAATGGGACCACATGTGAAGCAACAGCATTCATATAAAAAAAAATATTCAAAATCGGTTCACGTAGTAAAAAGTTATGAGGTAACACACATAAAAAAAAAAAAATACAGTCGAATTGAGAACCTCCTCCTTTTTTTGAAGTCTGTTAAAAAACTGAACAAAAACGAAAAATATGTATACATAGACGATGTTTTGGTTTCCTCCAATTAGAACACGTTCCATGTTATTGGGGTTTTTAGTTCTGGAGTATAACAACTAAAAAGTGAAAAATAAAAAACTTTATTACAAAAAAAAAAACAACCGACTTCCAAAAAAGAAAATCGGTGTTTGTATTTCTTCGTTATTTGACACCGACTTAAATTTTTTGTGTATTTTCTTTTTTGGAAGTCTGTTGTTTTTTGGAATCGTAGTTTGGGAGTCGAGGGTACGAATGTGTCGAAAATTCATGTAACTCCAAAACAAAAGTATATATTTCATGCAACATTTTGTCCTCAGATTAAAACACCACCATCGTAAAAAGACCGTGAACCACATGGAAGACGTAATCCTTTGTTCACAATGTATTAGAACTTTAAAAGCAATAGAAAAATCAGAAAAGGAAATTGTGAGTACAAGTCCTCCAAGTAATGTGATAACTCCTCATGCAAAAATTTTGCATTCGTTATATGGAATGTAAGTTTAGTGACGTCGTATAAAGATCACAAATTCAAGAGTATTTTTATTTCCGTGCGTTTATTCCAGAAAGAGAGAGTTAAAGCTAAGATCAACGAGTCGATCACGACCCAAAAGCAGCAGGAGAAATTCAAACAAGCCATGGGACTCTCGGGAGATGATGACGCATCCACAGATTAACATTAAATCGATAAAAAAATAGCAATCGTATTAAAGTTTGTGACTAAAATATTTGAAAATGTGTCTAATTAATTTAAAATAAAACCATTTTTTCGTATTTGGGAGTTTATTAGTCTTAAATCCTAATTAACTTATAACAATTATAGTAATATGACTTCGTCATCATCATTTCGGTGTCAATCGAGCCTTCGCTTCTTAACCAGCGATCCGAGGAGGTCAGAAATAGCCGGCAAGTTGTTGGTCTGGTCGTTAGCGCCCGTGTTCAAGTTTGACAGAGGTATATTCAACTGATTTGAAGAGCTCTTTTGTTGACCTTTCATGTTCCTGTGCTGAGGGAAGCTGGGCATCAATTTCGGGTCGCAAGCTGCAAAATAAACAAATTACCGATACAATATCTGCCATACTTTTGTCAGTACTCGAATTGGTCATGCAAATTACCGATACAATATCTGCCACACTTTTGTCTGTACTCGAATGGGTCATGCTAATTTTTTTGATTGACTTGTTCAAAACCATTGATAAAGTAGAACATAAATAAGGTATATTCATGAGCACTTTTACCCTGTTAAATAATGCCAACGAATTTAAGGTCACCTGTAGAAAAAAAACATTTTCCTACCATGAAAAAAACATTTTCCTACCATGAAAAAAAAGACATACAGTTGGCTTTGACACAATTTGCTTGGATACTGGGCTTTTGAAAATTAATGTGCGTTTTGTAATCTGTGCAAAATAAATTATTTTTCTTTTTTTCTTCTTTCTTTCTTTCTTTCTAAGTTTGCATCAAATACTAGCGGAGGCTCAGCTGCCTCTGTGACTGCGGCTACGAAAAAGTGACTAGAAACTCTTTATACCAACAAACAAATCATAAGGACCGAGATGAAAACGTTCCAATGAGATGGAGTCACTCTTCAGTGGATAATAATGTTAACATTGCGGTTCAGATAACGTCTTTAACACAACGCAATATAACGAGTACACCGATAAACTAAAACTCTCTGATGCATACTTGGCAGATTTTCAAATAAACTTAGGTATATAAACTGTTTTTAAAACTATATTAAGTATGTTCTTAATGGATGACAAATGCCGCAAATAAACAAATATTTCTACATTAATATACAAGTCCATGTAAGCAACTATTTAGGTGTAATCTGGATAGAGATGGTCTTATTAGTGTCCGACCGAAGGTTCGGTTTCGGCCAAAAACTATGGTTTCGGCTACAGTTGAGTGGAATTCTCTGCCAGTGTGTTTCCTGATAGCTACAACCTGGGAATTTTTAATTCAAGAGTGAATAGGTTACTTCTAGGCAAGCGTGCTTCATCTTCGACCGCATTATCGCTTACCATCAAGGTGAGATAGTGGCCAAACGCGAGCCTATCAAAACAAAACAAAAAGTTTCGGTTTCGGCCAAAAAGTGGCTCAATATTCGACTCCACTGAAACTAAGCGTCTTTGAGCTGAAGGTTTTGATAGAGACCTAAATGCTAAATCTCGTTCATCATCATCATTTCAGCCGAAAGACGTCCACTGCTGGACATAGGCCAAGTGTCGCCACAATGATCGGTCCTGTGCGTCTCCCATCCATCGGCTACCCGCGACCCTCACCAGGTCATCCGTCCACCTTGTGGAAGGCCTTCCAACGCTGCGTCTTTCGGTACGCGGTCGCTATTCCAGAACTTTTCGGCCCCATCGACCATCTGTTCTGCGAGCAATGTGCTCTGCCCACTGCCACTTCAGTTTGACGATTCTTCGGGCTATTTCGGTAACCTTAGTTCTCTTGCGGATATCATCATTTCTGATTCTATCACGCAAGGAAACTCCGAGCATTGCCCTCTCCATTGCCCTTTGGGTGACTGTAAGTCTTCTGATGAGGCCCATTGTGAGCGACCGAAACGTGGTCGAAACGTGGACTCTCGTTCGTCTGTGTGTAATCATCCTTTCACTAATTTACTGAGTGTTTTATGAAAGTTAGGGCTGATTATTCAATGGTCTGATATTTTTAAGAAAAAAAATTTTTTTTGGGCCGTTTTCCTCCCCAAGTGGAGTGGAGAGTCGAACATTCGGTTACGGTTTCGGCTAAAAATCGTGTTTCAGTCGGACACTGGGTCTTATGTACGAGTACATTACCACCATCAGAACTTACCTACCTAGTTAAGTACCTACTTTCACCAAACATTGCTGAAAAGGTATGTGAAGTCTAATGGAAGAACAAACTCAACATTTCAGTTGAAAAGGAAACCTATGATTGAGGGTAGCCTCGACCAATTTAAATGAGGTTAAGACTAAATAATGATACTTCAAGATACTGCCTATGACTTGCTAATTCCGGATTGAACAAACTTAACTTTGCAAATGTTCTTCCATGAATATTTCTGCATGTATGTCAATGCTCCAACTGAAAATGGAAGTTTGTATTCGCAAAACTATCATATTTATAACTACAAATTAACTATTTTCATATTTTTTTTAATGGATACTTTAGCATTTTTACGTTCTGAATAACCTCAAAAACTTTTTCTTAGCTTCCACGGCTTTTTAACTATTCCGGTTTGAGATTCATACAAAATATATAATAAAATCATAAAAGACACTTTTTTCTTAGGAAATACAGCTGTGTTCACTTTCAAATTCGTCCACTACACGACGGCATTTTTGTTGTTTTGCTTAGCAGCGCCTTAGGTGGTAATAAACAGAACTAATTGTATGAAATCGCCTATTGTATTATTGCGTTCGAAACCTTCGAATCATACAATACATATTGACTTAGGTGTTTGTACATAACGTCGAAAGTACAATACAAACAGGCAGGGCAAAATAGACGATTATACAAAACGCGTGCGACATACAGACCAATTTGCTTTTATAAAAATTCTTTAGGACGCTCTCTACCGTCATAGACACCACTTTCAACAGAGAAAATAAAATAGAGAGCAGGCCCATTTAATAAAAAAAGTTAAAAAAAACCACAATGGAAATGTCTCAGGGTTCCCCAAATTCCTCTTTGCACTAGAACCCCTACGACGAAGTTCCGCCACTGAACATGTAGCTGAGACCATTGGTTTTTATTTTAGTACGCTTCAAATCAAAGCCGGCGGCGCGTGCGTCATGTTGCAGGAAACGGAATGTTGCCACTTAAATATTAATATTTTTTACGCTGTATAATATTTAGAAGTTTTACTCATTGTTTTCTGCACCGGTTGACGTCATGACGTCGGCGCCGGCTGTCGCTGAAAACCAGCGCTGGGGCTCTGTCTTGCATAGGGTCATAGCACTTAAGCTGAGCGATGGCCGTTTTGCGTGGATGTGACGCATTTTTTCCCCCAGTTTTTCTTTGTTTTTGTGTTTCTCTGCTTTTTGCGTCATGTTTACCGTAAATAAACGTATTTTCTTTCTTTCTTTTTCTTAAGCTCCCCATAAAAATCAAGTACCAGTTGCCTGCCTGCCTAGCCTTTTCCCAACTATGTTGGGGTCAGCTTCCAATCTAACCGAATGCAGCTGAATACCAGTATTTTACATGGAGTGACTGCGTATCTAACCTTCACATTCCAGTATTTAGGCAACACGATACCCCTTGGTAAGACTGGTGTCAGATTTCCTGGCAATCAAGTACCAGTTGCAGACCTTAAAAAAATAGTTAATGTACTTACGAAGCGGTTGTTCCTTGAAATAGGAGCTCTGCAGGCACTCCTCGGCCGTAGCGCGCTTGTTAGGATCGTACATGAACAGAAAGTTGAGCAAACGCAGCCCTGCGGCCGACAGCCAGGGGAACCGCTGCTTGAGATTGTTATAGGGCTGCTGCTTTAATGTAAAGTTCTGAAGGGCTGGCAAAGCACTGAACTCGGGCCAGATTGCGTCTGATGGTGTACCTGGAAATAATTTTTCTTGTTAGTCTGTTGCCTGTACGGCCATATTTAATCATCTCGAGAGTTTTATAACTCACAGGGAAGGTCATTTTAAAGCACTGAAGGATAAAATTATCCACAAAAGTTAATTAGGATAGGTTCTGTTATTAGATTATGTTTTTCACTGGATAACCAGACGTCAGCCTATATGAGATTAGGATGACTCTGAAGTAGCTTAAAAACAACAAGGCGTCGGGATAATGGAATCACGGCAGAACTTCTGAAGGCGGGTGAAAAACCGGTCCTTAAAGCCTTTCAGAAACTTAGATTCCGTTATACTCGAGGGGAAATCGGTACATTGAGTTGTTTAAGTGTTTGTACGAAAACGCCACCATGTCAGTCCGACTTCAGGACCGGACCTCGAAACCTATCCTCCTACAGCGGGGTGTGAGGCAGGGAGACGTCATTTCTCCGAAACTGTTCACGGTCGCAATGGAGGATGTCTTCAAGGTTCTAGACTGGAGAGGGCTAGGTATTAATGTCAATGGTGAGTACATCACTCATCTTCGATTTGCCGACGATATAGTCGTCATGGCTGAGACTATGGAGGACCTCAGTACAATGCTCGATGACCTCAGTAGAGCTTCCGAAAGAGTGGGTCTTAAAATGAACATGGACAAAACCAAGGTCATGGTAAATACCCATGTAGCACCCACTCCTCTCCTACAGGCTCACGCAGGTGCTGACCGGACACAGCTGCTTCGGTGAGTACCTGAATAGGATTGGGCGAGAGGCCACGGAAAATTGCTACCATTGTGGAGGCGACCTGGATTCTGCACAGCACACACTCGAGGAGTGAGGGGCCTGGGCTGGCAAGTGAAGCCTGTCTCTGCCAGCAGTAGTAAAGGTAGGTAGGACTAACTTCGAGAAAGAGGGCAACCGTCGAATCCGACTCGGCTGGGCGGCGTTCGGGAAGTTGCGTGGTATCTTCTCGTTTCACATACCAGTGTCTCAAGACGAATGGTGGCGCGCTTGGAACACTACGCGCCGTCGACTCTCGGGCCTGATCCTGATCGGACGGCAAGCTACCCACTACTCGCCGTCCGCAGGCTCGCGTCTACGATGGCCGGAGATCGTCTCGCGACTTCCGACGCCCGGGGCGTCTCCTGCGGCGGCTGCTGCTGGGGGCGTGAAGGCGACTCTATTGAGCCTCCCTCACTCGTTCCGCGTTCTCCTTCGCGAGCATTACTGCTTCGCAGAAGGAGGAGACTGGTGCCCATTCCCTCTCGCTCCGTACCATGGCCTGGACCAGGGCCGGACGCGAGAGGTCGCTGCCGCCGATCGCCTCCACGAGGACACGGCGAGGCTCCATCTAAGCGGGGCAGATCTCCACCGTATGCTCCACCGTGTCCTCCGCTTTATCCTACACAGGAACCTCCCGAAACTTCCGTGTCCGCTGAGGACCTGCGTCAGGCGGAAGGAGAGGACGCCGTGGCGCCTCTCCAGCCACTCCTCAAAGAGGGGTCTTACCGCCACAATTGCAGCGTGCCCAAATGATGATGATGAGGAAAAATAAAACCCTCCCCCGCAAAAAACGCAAACTGTTGCATATGGTGATATTTCTGTGAGGACAGACGCCAATATTATGTTAGAAGTGCCATACTAGTACTGAATGTACTTGTAGTACATTCACCAAAAAACCCATTCACCATTGTTTATTCTAGAGTTTAGCTTTGATTATTTTCTGGGTAACTTACCAAGAAGATCCACAATAAGTTCTAACTGTTCAATCTCAGTCCTCCCCGGCAGTAGAGGTTTGTTTGCCAACAGTTCTCCAAGGATACATCCTGCTGCCCACATATCCAGTGCAGGCGTCTGGCGAGGTGACTGCAAGAGAAGCTCGGGGGCTCGGTACCACAGAGTGACCACGCGAGGAGTCGCGCTGCGAGCGGGCGCGCCCAGCCAACGGGCGAGACCAAAGTCAGCTGCAATTAACAATGCAACATTGTAAATACCTATCTTAACATCAGGTAGAAGAACAGGATTTATTTGTTTATTTACACACTTCTTTATGTACAGTAATGGTCAGGTACCACGGACCGCGGACTTCTCCACTAGCCAACCTTAGGGTTACAAATGCTATACTGTGGTAGGTGTACAACATGTTAAGGCAACTAGTAGTTAAAGCGTAGTTGCAATTTCCAAGACGCAGCCAAATGGCTCATGGTATTTGAGCTCCCGAAGTTTTGTGGAACCCGAACTGAGCCAACTGGACCTGGGGTATGAAAAAAAAAATTGTTGCGAGGCAGCCGATTGAAACAGCGGTTGCCTGAAACTGTGTAAGTACGCTGTTTAGATAATGAAATTTTAATGCCATTCCACTTGGTGCGACCGGCGGCGGCGCCCTGTACGCGAGTGAAGAAAAAAAAGTGGTCAGCCAGCCGCTTGAAAACGTGCATGCTTGTTCTTCATCACATACAGACACTGGAAACAAATTGCCATCCGCCCCAGCCGGTCGGTTATCGATCCATCAGAGTTAGAAACCGGAAAAAATTGAATTTTTCGAGTGGTGGACGAGAACTTAGGCAAAATGCACATACAGTACAACTATTTTCTTAATGTCCCTCGGCAATCATCGCATTTCCGAATACAAACAAATACTAAGTGAGTGCCATTTCCATCAATTATTAGATTTATCGTTTCACAATAGTGTATAATAATTTAATTTCAGAACTAAATACTTCATTGTTGTTTTGTTTTGGTTGCCGTGTGAACTAAGTACTTAGTTCTGAATTCATTAGACATGATAAATGAATAATTTATAGACAGGGAAATAATAACAGCCGTACGGGTCGATCCATCAGGTTAAGCTACGGTTGCCGGGGTTGTGCATGGATGGGTGACCATCTTTACATACCGAGACTCCTCCGTGCCTCGGAAAGCACGTTAAGCCGTTGGTCCATGCTGTCAATCGTGGATCTTTGACAGTCGTTACAGGTCGTCAGTAGCCCGAAAGTCTGACAACCAGCCTTACCAAGGGGTATCATATTACCCAGTAACTCGGTTGTGGAGGTCAGATAGGCAGTCACTCCATGTAAAATACTGGTATTCAGCTGCATCCGGATAGACTGGAAGCCAACCCCAAAATAGTTGGGATAAAAGGCCTAGCCTTTTCCCTCCTACTATCTTGGGGTTGGCTTCTATCTATCAGGCAGATTGATGGACAGGGAAATGAGCATTCGTTTGTATTGGGAAATGCAATGATTGCCGAGGGACATTAAGAAAATAGTCGTACTGTACAAGCATTGAAATCGGATGGCATTTGTTTTTTGAGTTTTGTGTGATGTGAAAAACGATATGCACAAATGCCACCCCTCTCCCATTTTCATCCCCCTGTGAGCACCCCTACAACCGCGAAATTTGCCATTAAAATTTCATTATTGTATAGATAGATGTGCTATTACAGACTATAATCTATCTCTGTGCCAAATTTCATCCAGATCCAATCAGCCATTATGGCGTGATTGAGTAACAAACATCCATTCACCCAAACTTGCATTTATAAAATTAGTACCTAGTATAAAAATATTGCATGAAATGCTTACCAATTTTCACACATCCTTTATCTGTCAAAAGCAAGTTAGAGACTTTTAAATCCCTGTGCACTATAAAGTTGGAGTGCAGATACTTGAGCCCTTTCAGTACTTGCAACATCAAACACTTCACTTGTGATTCTGTAAAGGGTGATGTCATGTTGTCGAGCAATGAAGCCAAGTCCTGTTCGCAGTACTCCATCGATAGGAAGATGCTGTTGAGGAAAATTATGTCTTATAACAATAATTAAGGAGAGACTAAAATAATTTTTTGAATGTATTCCAACAATAAACAAGCCCCATCAATACTTTTTATTAGCGACATTATCGCTACGAAATTCCAAACTTAAACCCTATTTAGAATACACATACATGGTTTAGCTGTTTAACAATTAGGTAAAGAAAAAATAATCACAGAAACATAAAATAAAAAACAATCAAAAATAAATTTAATCGGCTCAGGGTTTTAACCCAGGCATGTCTTATTTGAAGATTTATTTGTGGGGTTAAAAAATTTAGGTGTTATTTTTAATCACTTTGAAAATTACAGAAAATTAACTGATTAATTATTAAGGAACAATGTCATGATAATCTATTTATCTTATTTAGTCCCACAGCTAGATCTTTAAAAAAAATTATGTCACAAGGCTCAAACACAAACCAGGATGACACGGACCATACGGATGATGCATAAAAATAATGACAAATATAAAATAGTATGTGTATCTACGAAACATACCTCTCCAGAGACCGTCCAACCAGGACCTCTTTGAGTTGTACAATGTTCTCGTGCCTGCAAGCCATCAACACCTGAATTTCACGAAGACCACTCAGAGGCAGGCCATCTTTTTCAACATCCATCCTCACCTTTTTCAAAGCCACAATGCTGCCATTCAACTTATCCTTTGCCCTATCTGCAAACAACAATATTTATTGTAACTTACTGGATAAGTAATTAAAAAATAAATAATTGTGCAGTCTTCCTGGAATGTTCCTTTAATAAACTGCACAATGCAAAGACTTACTTAGACCTAGAGCTGAGCATTTGTGAATTACTTTAAAAAAATAATATATATATATATACAAAATATCTGCCAAGCAGTATTGTGGCAAACCGTTGGGCAGTAGTGACCCCACGGACCCGATCTCCTGTGAGAATTTTTGTTCCTTATCTCGAGCTTGGCTTGGCCGCCCATAGTGAACACTGACAAGGATCAGAGCTCCCACCTCTCTCTTGCTTTTACTGGCTGGCTTGAGTGGAGATTCGCAAGAGCAATCATGCGCGGGAGAAGGATATATAATCCAGTAAGATGCTGGTAGGGATCTTGACTATACTTCTGGGATTGTTCTGATAGCCATGGTATACTGCTCCACTCCTTAAGCAGATACCAGCTTGATGCCCTTGAGACAATTGAGAAACGAGCCAAGAGGATCATTGGCAATGATAGGCTCGTTGGTTTTCTATGAATTGCATAATTATATATAAATTTTCCGCCAAGCCCGTTCCATCATTGGACCAGTAGACGTACGGCGATGCGCCACCGGTACATGGTGGACATCCCACCCACACGCACAAAATGCTTTGAGAACACATTCATTGTGCGTACAGCTAAGGCAACAATGATCCTGCATGATAGTAAATCATATTATAACTAATTACTAGTGTTAGTAGATAAAATATAGTACGATAAAATGCTCAATACTTACATACTATACCATAGGTGCCTTCACCAATTCTGTTAATTTTTTCAAATTCACCAACAAATCTGCATCTCCCAAGCTGATAACAGAAAAAGAATTTAAAAAAATGTTATTGAGTTTTCTATCTAGAATTTCTCAGTAGTAGTCAGTCCGGAGTATGCTTGTGCCTCAGGCGAAATGTGGGTGTGTATAGATAGGTGCACCTCTGCCTAACACTACGAGGAAAACAGGCGTGGTGTTTTATAGTTAAGACTAGTGGCGGAAGATCATTTTTATAATAATTAAGACTAGTGGTGGAAGACATTGATTTAATATGTTTGTAGCTGAAGAAGTGGCAAGTGTCTTAGTGATAAAGAAATTGTTGTAAAACAAAAATGTTTCTAAGGTTATGATTACATACGATATCTTTCTCAGGAATCTCCATAGTTTTGCCCGTCCTAAAAGATATGAGGACCCCTTTTCTTGCAGCAGGACCTGTTGGATCCACAACATCTTGGCTAGAAGGAGGTTTTTCTGAGTCTGCAATAAAATCAATAACAATAACACTTACTTATTTGCTACAATAATTGGTTTAATCATTTTTAATAATCAAATTATTTTTACTTACTCTGTGACATGGTTTTATTGGGGAAACTTTTACTATTTACTGTGTAAATGTTTCCTTAGCTAATTTCAAAGAGTAATGCTAATTTATAATAAGTCTTTTGTATTTCGTATCATCAGGAAGTAGGAACAATGTTTGTTTGATAGTTTTTTTTACCCCGAAGGGCAGGCTATAGTCTTTTGACCATATTGCCTAGTCTTACGTAGTGTATTTTTACTTTTTTCCATTTGCAGATGTAACACATTCTAATGTTTTTGCAGTATTTGGCGACAAATATGTATGTATGATTTTACCGAGATCGCACCTGCTTCAATGATTCCACATATTGTCCAGTTGCGTGGACACTTGAGACACAAAACTAGGGTAAATACGCCATACGTCGACCTCCCCCCAATCCTCGGCCGTCTGCACTTTATGAGCTTGCGTTCATTCAAAAGGAAATTAAGTGGCAATTTTACCACTCGAATTGTATCCTTATCCTTATTCTATACATAAAAACCGTTACTATCCGATTACGACACTTGCTCTTCGCACACTGAGCGTCAGCAGCGATGAAAACGTTGAAGCATCAAGTTCGTAGTTAAAGTAGCTTACTTGCTGTGAATACCCACGCTTTGGGGAATGATATTACAACGGTAAGAAGTATTTTTTTGTTTGTTTTAAGCTTCGTTATCACTAAAAAGTTATTTTGAGATAATTTTTTAAACGTTTTGCGTATTGGTTTAAGGGAAAAATAGGGGCCGCCATTAGAATACCAGTTTCGACTTAAAACCGGATTCTCGGCCGGGGCCGACTTAAAGTAAATGCAGTCTGTTTTATAAATTACAATTCTACCAATTCCATTGACCTAGGAGAATTTGCAAAGATTATAGTAGGTAAATAAATATATTTTACGTCTAAACGCCAAATACCGGCCGGGGTGATATTAGTTGGATCTCGAGAAATAAGGTACACGAAACAGGGGCCGACTTTAGAAATATTATAGATCGTAATGTCGGCCAGCCTCCAATTCGAGTGCCACTATACAGTCTGATTACTTATGTACTTTTTCATTTCGTTTCTCAAAATTGATTAAATATTATTATCATTTATTTATTAAAAAGAGGTTGTTTGGATGTAGGAGTTGACAATATCGAAAACATATTTATGATAGCTAAATATGGTTTGGGACACAATTAAATTGCTCTTTGGAACTTGCTACCTATCTATTACACCAACTTCATATTTTTATTAACTTAAAAATATGAAGGGTTGGTCGTGAATCATTAATTGATTGATGAACCTGCGTGGGATAAAATGCTGCCTTTGGATACTAAGCTCGTTTTCACTTAGTACTTTGATTGAAGGTACTACAATGACAGATCAGGAAAATTCAGGGCCTTCACGGAAAGAAAGAAAGTTATAGTTAGTTGTTACGATCGCACTTAAATTAAAGAAGCTCTTGAGGCAATAAGTAATGGAATGACCATTCGTGCAGCCTATTCCAACCTATCCAACTATTTGGTGTCCCATGAACGTCGTTTCAAGACAGATTGACTGGTCGATAAACAAGTGATAAAATTTCAATTTTTTATTTTATTTTATTTTATTGTGATGTTTAACTTTGATATAATTAGTTAAAGTAACATTGATAACGTGCAAATAAAAAAAAATATTTACAATTAAACAAATACAAATGTATACTTAGTGTGATATTAGACTCCTGCCAAAATAAATCATTTTATTTTAATAATATTTTTCATTGTCTTAATTTAATATTTCTAAATAACACCCTATACCCGGCCGACATTTGGGAAGAACACGAACGACCATGGGCCGTAAAAGGCCGACTTTAGGGTGTTTTCGTGCTCGACTCATTTAAACCTTAGTACTATTTCTTTTTAATAGAAAATTCATCTTTAAGCCCCTTCACATAAAATAGGTTTGTCTAAAACCGCATCACAAGCATTCATCATTCACAAGCATTCATCATTTCTTCATTGAAAATTGATGGAGCCAGAGCGATCCAAAGTTAGAAAATCCATAAGGGGGCCGACATTTAGCGTATTTACCTACACCAATTTTACATTACAATATCCACTATGAATCAATAAACGAATAATTAAAAGGCTCCACTTTCCTTTAGCGCCAATCCGTGCGAGGCTTCACAACTTTACAGCTTGTACCTACATGTATTTAAGTGAAATACTTTCGTAAAATTTTACACAGCGCAAACGTCTAGTTTTTGAGAAAATAAATCCAAGTTTCAGAAAATGCCAATAAAATTGACATTTTGCCTCAGAAAATGTACGAATTTCATTTCTGGATCGTTTCGTTTTATGTTTAGACAAAACGACAGTGGATTGTAATGGTTTTTAGTGAAACTATTGTTAATTTTTATCTTTAAAACATTTTTAAATATCTGCTACCGCCATAAACTCAATTCTGAAGCAAATATAATAAAATTAAATTTAAAAAAGTTGTACTATTTTTTATTTCCTAAAGAGATCGTGAGTAACGAAACGTAATCGAATGTAATTAGCGCGAAAAAAACGTATATCGTACTCCTGCCGGTCGACTGTTCACAGCTCAACGTGAAAACTTAGGTGGAGTGAGCGTGAAGTGAACTGTCATTCCACCTTGATTGTATGGATTGACAGCCCACTTCACGGTCACTTCACCTAAGTTTTCACGGTGTGATATTACAGAATAGCTCTACTGTTTGTAACTACGATTGATTGAGGCCATTGCGTGCCCTTCTTCGTGTTCTGCTGCTCATCTCCCGATCCTGAAGTGCTAAGGGTCAAATCAAATAATTTATTTGCATATTACATGTTAATCATACAACTCTCTTAGTTCAAAGAGTATAATAATAATACGGGACCTCTTAGCTCGAATTGATGTCAAATGTCATGATTTCATGAAATACTTCATTTGACACATACAACACTTCTTGTTCTACTTGACAAAAGAGGTTGGTTGAGTTGGTTATATATATTAGTGCTCTGTGGGTTGGTTTTCATAAAATAGCCAAGGGATTATTATATTAGGTAATAATAGGTACTAGGGTAGGTAGTCTGTGGTTGGTTTCAGACGTGCATTGCATTTGTGTTACGAAAATCTTAGGCAAATAAAAAAAAAGCTAAAGCCTTGTCCAAGCAAGCAAGCTTGGCCAAGTGCGTGTCGGGCCACGTGCAAGGTGGGGTTCCGTGGACCGTAATACACCTGAGTAATTTTATTTTGTATGAACTAATAGCAAGTTCATAGAACCAATCATTTTATGAGTAGGGCGACTACTACTTTAAAACTAACAGAGCTAACCTACCCGTGATATTTTTTTCAAATATCCAAAAGCAATCATTTAGCTGGCAGTAGCAGACTAAAGTAACAAAATTTTGCAAACAAAAAGCTTAATTTTACGCAAACGGATCCCCGAATCGAAAAATGGTTTTCATAGACCCGTAATATTTTTGAATGGCTCAACGATACCCCACACCATGGGATAAACGAAAAAAAAATACCCACTTTACGTGTACAGGACTAGAACAGGAGGTACCTACCCTAAAAGATAGTGTTTTTCCTTATTTTTATTTAACTAATTTGTCGGCGTGAATATTTATATCCTTGATAAATGATAAATGATGTTTATTCAGTAAATAGGTTACAAGGAACACTTTTACACGTCAATGTTTTTTGTCAGTTTAAGCTAGATGAGGCCGGTGTTTCCTAGCTGACTACCCTGAGAAGAAACACCGAAACAAACCAAGAGGTCAAAGTCTCTTTTAGTGTTCAAATCCATACAATGTATACTGGTTAAATCATATGAGAACCATGTACGTTTAAATCTGGGATGAGCTTTATGAAGAAAGCAACACACGACTTCGAGTGGACCTGTCCAGACAGTGCAAGCATTTGTCAGTCATCGCGAAGCTCAACTCAGAACTTTGAGGAGCTCAACGAACCGACGAACAATACCAAAGTAAGGACATTTGAGTAGGCCGCAAAAATACTCAAACTGCCAGACAATCATAAAATCTACATGAATATAACGACATACATAGTTCTCGCATTCACATTATACGATATGAGGACCTTGCAGCTTAGTGTCTGTAGTGGTCTTTTGAAGAAAGAACCAAACATATTTGAGTGGACCTGTCCAGTCAGTGCAAGCATTTGTCAATAGTCGAATAGCTCAACTTAAAAACCACTAAGGAGCTCAATGACATGACGAACAATACCAAAGAAAAGACATTTGGGTAGGCCGCAAAAGTACTCAAACTGTCAGACAACGTTGAAAATTACTGTAAAAAGGAGGAGAAAATAATAATAATAACCCACATAGTCCTCACATTTACAATAATTAAGTAATAAAAAAAAATAAAAATATAATACTTTTGTACGGTCTCATCGCCGTACATTTTTCTGCTTACTTTGTAACCTACTCTAGCCTAATGATATGCGTCATAATTTCACATTATAAAATAACATGACTAATGAAGTAAAATATAGTGAACTCATAACTGTGTAGCTATCAACAACTGAGAGAAATAATCGCCTTCCACTCTAGTACTGTAACTAATTCAAAACTTAATAAACTTAACTATTGCATCTTAGTGGAAAGTGTTTCTCTATACTTTACTGAATTTTCAAACCTTCACGACTAATCAGTGTACGGAGTTAACTACTACAGCCCGTACATTTATGGTCCTTCGAGCCTTCGTGTATATCAGTGCGGTTGTGACTCTTGTTACGGTAGCGAATCGGTTCAGCTGGTATCCCGGAAGAGGGTCGCCCCAGTTGGATTGAGAAGGTGCAAATACCTAACAAGAGTAAGGCCACATTGAATACCGGAACAAACTTTTACTACCAGAAGAGCCTTCGACTACTGGAAGAGCCTTCGGAAACTGGAAGAGTCTTTAACGATAACTAGAAGAGTCTTCAACTACAAAGAACTACAAGGGAGCAACAGCCTATCAAGATGAATAAGCTACCACTACAATCAACCTGTTTTGAAAACATCAAAGCATTATGCAGCAACTATAACAAGGATAGCAAAACAAGAAAAACAAAAGAATACTTGAATAAGCGGCTGTCCTCGTTAGAAGCTCAATGGATGGACTTCAATGCACGGCACACATTGCTGTTGCAAGAAATTGAAGATAAAAACATAAACTATTTCACGGAAGATGTCCATGGTAAGACAAAGAGCATGTACGAAGAAACTAAAGCAGACATTTTAATAATGTTACAAACCACTGAAGAAAATGTATAATTCGACCTGACAGACTTGTCGCGGGGAGAACCTGATGACAAGACTAAGACTTTGCTGACTAAACAGGAATGTAACTTCAAAGCCATGGATCGGGCTATGGCAAAAATTGAGTTTGAAGTCCTTACGGAAAAATGGAAAAAAAAAAAAAAAAAATGGAATGGAAATATTTGTGTCAAACAAAATAGTAATCATAATATGTCAATCAAAAAATAAATATAATACTTAACAAAGTATTCAAGTCAAAAAAATAATAATAATAATAAAATGTCATTAAAAAAAAAAAAAATATAATATAATACTATACAAGTATTCATGTCAAAAACGAATATTAAAAAAAAAAATATATATTTATTAAAATTTTCATCAGTAAGTAGTACATATGAAATTATATTCTCTTTGGTACATATGAAAACAATGGCTCATGTATATCATTGAAGCAGCTCAATCCCACGCCTTTTTGTCCTCAAGAAAGTCATTAATTGTGTAAAAAGCTTTCTGGCATAGCTTACGTTTAATAAATGATTTAAATTTATTTATGCTTAGTTCTTGAATTTGGCTAGGAAGTTTATTATAGAAATGTATACATTGGCATCTAAACGAACCACCTATTTTTATCTTGAGCCTGGTTTTAGGTACAATAAATTTGTGTTTGTTCCTAGTATTTATGCTATGGATATCACTGTATCTTTTAAACAGATTAATATTTTTATGTACATACATGAGATTCTCATAAATATATTGAGAGGGAACAGTCATAATATTAATCTCTTTAAAATTGTCTCTGAGGGAGTGTCTGGGACTTAAGTTATAAATTGCACGAATAGCCCTTTTCTGTAAAACAAAAATTGTCTGAATATCGGCGGCATTTCCCCACAACAGAATGCCGTACGACATCACACTATGAAAATAACTAAAGTATACTAAACGAGCTGTCTCTAAATCAGTTAAACCACGAATTTTCCTTATGGCGTATGCTGCAGAGCTAAGTTTTTTGGACAGTTTATCTATATGAGGGCTCCACTGAAGCCCAAAGTTAAACCTAAGAACACTGTGGAATCCTCGGGTTTCAACTCTTCACCCTTTATTGACACACTAGTGTTCACTTGTATTATATTGGGTAATGTGAACTTTATGCATTTTGTTTTTTTCTCGTTAAGGAGAAGATTATTGATGTTGAACCAGTTTACTAGTTTACTACAGTTGAAAGAGCATTATTTACATTATCAACAACCACCTGCTGACGTTTGAGATTAAAATAAAAGTGAAGTGTCATCTGCAAACAGCACTATATCATGTTTATCCTTTATGAGGTAAGGCAAGTCGTTGATATAGATTAGAAACAAAAAAGGACCCAGAATTGAGCCTTGAGGAACCCCCATTCTGACTACAGACCCGGGAGACCTTTTGCCGTTCACATCAACTCTCAGAATCCTATTACTCAAGTAAGAAGTAAGAAGATCCAGAGAGGCGCCCCGGACTCCGTAGTAGTGCAGCTTCCTTATCAATGTATCATGGAGAACGCAATCGAAAGCCTAAGGCTTTCGATTGCGTTCTCCATGATACAAATCACAAAAAATGCCCAACGCATCGCATTTATCTTCCCATGCATTATAAATGTGTCCCAAAAGTTCAACACCAGCATCAGTTGTTGAACGACCCTTTGTGAAACCAAACTGTTTGTTGTGTAATAATTTGTGTTTATTAAAATATCTTTGAATTTGATCTAAAATAATTTTCTCAAAAATTTTACTTAAAGTAGGTAGCACTGATATAGGTCTATAATTAGTAGGGTCTGATGTACTACCCGATTTAAACAATGGTATAATTTTACTATATTTCATTAGATCAGGAAACTCACCACAATCTATACAATTATTAAAAATTACTGCTAAAGTAGGTGCTACAATGTTTATAATAGACCTAGCAACGTCAACAGAATTACATAGATCTGCAGTCTTTTTAACATTTAAAGTTTTAAAAGTTTTAATTACATCATTACAAGTGACATATTGGAAATTAAATTGGGATTCACAAAGTGGAACGTTTTCGTTAAGTAAAATTTCTGCAGCAGTTGGTGATGAATTTAGAGATTTTGTAGTCGATACGGGAATCTCTGCAAAGAAATTTTCAAATGCCGCGGCGACTTGCGAATCTGATTTAATGATACTGTCATCAATAGCAAGGCTGTAATCACTACTTCGGTTGCAAGACCTTCCCGTTTCGCTATTAATAATATCCCAAGTCATTTTAATTACATTAATATTATTTTTAATTTTTGAACTTAAGTAGCGGGATTTCGCCAAATAACATACTTTTTTAAATAATTTAGAATAATTCTTAACATATAAATTAAATTCCCCAGTGTTAATATAAGTCCGTTCTTCATACAGCTCATACAGCCGTTTTCTACTTTTATTAATACCAATGGTGGCCCAGTCACTGAAGGAAGTATTGCTATTTACCGAAATCGTCTAAGGAATAAAAGTAGTATCAAATTGCGTGCAATACATTTTGAAAAAATCATTATAATGTTGATTAGGGTCATCATTAGTTGACAAAAGTGGGATTTTATTTGAGAGTTTAGTTTTAAATGTTTCCAAGCGACCTTTAGATTTTGGGTTAACAGTGATATCTTTTTTTCGTTTATATTTGTTTATATTTGGTATAGTGATCAATAGTCCACTATGATCAGAGTCTAAAAAATTAATATTTTTTTTGTGGGTAGGTAAAATATCTGCATAAATATTATCTAGGCAAGATGCAGTAGTGGGGGTTATTCTAGTAGGCTCCATAAATAGATTTACAAGATTGTATGACTGAAACAAACTTATAATTTTAGTGCTTAGGCTAGAAGTTTCTAACAAATTAACGTTGAAGTCGC
The DNA here is from genome assembly GCA_951329385.1 of Polia nebulosa. Taxonomy (NCBI): domain Eukaryota; kingdom Metazoa; phylum Arthropoda; class Insecta; order Lepidoptera; family Noctuidae; genus Polia; species Polia nebulosa. The sequence continues at coordinate 24,926,078 of OX589588.1, forward strand.
CACAAACGATGACGGACTTACTAGAATTACAAATTTTTTGCAACACTTCATCCATTACTTTTTCAAAACAATCATACAATCCTTTAGGTGGTCTGTACACACTTAATATAATAAACTGCTCCAATTCAATACAGGCAATTTCAACTGTCTGTTCAACAGAGAGGCTCACAATATCCTTGCGGTCTAAACTTAAGTATATTATTTATGAAAATTAATGAGCCACCATGTATAGCGTTTACTCTGCTGAACGAACTACCAACCTGGTGATTACTATAATTAAACATAATCTGATGGCTTTTAAGCCAATGTTCAGTTATACAAAGAATATCTACATTGTTAAATTTAAGGAATAATTCTATTTCTAAATCCTTGCCCATACAACCATAAATATTTTGGTGCACCAGGTTGATACTATTTGTTGATTTTAAAACATTGTTTTCACCATTCTTTAAATAATTGCTAGAGAGTCTCTGTTGTCTTAATTTCTAATTTAAATTATTAATAATGTCAAAATTGGATGCCAAGACATTGGCAGAATTATGAAAAATGTCATTGCATTGCTCAATAGAAGCAATTTGTTTAGCCAAATTCTTGGCTGTTATACAAAATAAATATGATAGCGACACAGCTATCTGTCTCCTACAATAATTTGAAAGATAGTATCTATCTATATGATTCCTATCTTTTGTCAAATAAAAACGATTACCAATATAATTGTTAAGGTCAATTAGATGGAATAAGTTATTATTAAATAACAAATTGTGCAATTTTATATTCATATGATATCTAATTTGATTTTCTTCCTGTGGCAAACTTTGGCTATAAGGGAAAGTGAACATCACAATTTTTCTTAAATTAAGGTCAGACAAGGTTCTATAATATTGGAGCAATTCTCCTTTGTTCACGGTACCCCTATCACCAACTAAAATTATAAGTATAGTATCCTTGTTAAAATTACATTTTATAATCTCTTTCATTATTTCCAATAAAGTACAACCAGGCATGCAGTTATTCATTATCGAGTGTCCCGAATATTCATTTATCAAAAAGTGGCCTAAATCCTTTCCAATCTCATCACACTATATAACTATTTCTTTATTTACAATTTTTTGCGATAAACAATTAGTCATTTCTACTGGCAAACTGGCACAAGACTGCGGTAAGGTGGTATTATATATTGGCAATGAATGGTCCGGAGTAGATGCCATTGATGGTGATTGGCAATGTTCACAGTTTGATTTTTGTAAGCTAACCAGCACGCGTAGCATGACCACCCTAGAAACGGGTTTTGTCGACGGAAGAATAGACAAAATGACAGATTGTAGAAAGATTTCTACCGTGTCAAGCATGGCGATGTTAAAACTGACGAGAAGAAATGTTTCTATTCTTCAGTCGACAAAAGTCTACAATGTAAAGCATGACGACCAATTTTTCTCTACTTTTGACACATGAGGGTAGAAACATTTCTACTCAAGAAGTGTCAAATAGTCTACATCTCATTAGACCTAGACAAGATCTTTATTGATTTTAAAAACTCAATTAGGCGGCTGTTTCATTTCAAAATTGTGGTGAATCTTCCACAAAAGCCAATAAAAGAAATGAAGTGAGTGTGTGTGTTTGAAGTTTGATTTTAAAAACATGTCTGGGGGCTACTGTCGCCATCGTCTCAGTTTTATACCGAGAAGAATGAAAGGAAGGCAGACAGAAACGAAGTACGAGCATTAATGGAGGCTCTCGATCTTCCCGAAAAAAAAAATATATATATAAATAACTTTTCCAAAAACCAAACATTTGAAAAATGTATTTTAAAGTTTTGTATTGTGTAACAAAATGCGAAAATTAACATAAAAAACTACATTTTTATTATGTTTCATTATTTATTTACTTTGTTTGTTGTTATTACACAAATCCAACACGATCAGTCTCCACAAACACAAAATTAAATATTGTTGTACAAACAACAAACAAATTGGCGGAATTTTGTCGAGTGAAGTTCAGTGGCTGTTTTAATTATTCGTTTATTGATTCCTAGTGGATACTGTGATGTAAAATTGGTGTAGTTTTGTGTCTCAAGTGTCAACGCAAATGGACAATATGTGGAATCATTGAAACAGGCGCGATCTCGGGAAAATGGAGCTTAGAATTTTATTGTAGTATTGACTACCTCAGCGAAGTTTGCCGAGAAGGCTGACTCGATACATTTGTTGCCAAATACTGCAAAAAACATTAGAATGTGTTACATCTGCATTCTAATGGAAAAAAAAAGTATAAATAACTACGTAAGACTAGGCAATATGGTCAAAAGACTTTCGCCTTCCCTTCGGGGATAGTAAAATAATTAAAAAAAAAACAGTCAACACAGATGACAGAAATGACAGAATAAAATTAATACGTTTCGTTGTTGCTTTGAGTTACGTTCAAAATGTTTTAGAACTAGGCGTTAGACACATTTATTTCGATAACGAAACGTAATATATTATCGTAGAATTCTTAGCTTGTCTACATCACTAACTACCTACCCGTTGCTATGGAAAGAATGAATATGTCTTTGTCTTCGTAGAAACGCGAGTCTACGGGTCGCGCCGTGCTCGGGCAGTAGAGATGTAGAGTGGCATAGAAATAACTTTGTCTACTCTTGGCAGAGTAGAGATAGAATTGGTCATGCTACGCGTGCAGCTCATTCATTGCCAACACATATTCCCTCATTTGTTTCTCTGAGGCTCTATATTTAGTAGTCATTGAGCTTAGTTGCTGTTGTAACCGGTCAAGTTCCTGCCCGGGGGTGGAGGATAAATTCGAAAGAGTTACCTCGCTCCCGGGCACTCGAGGCAGGGAGGAACAGGGGTGGGTTTTAGTCAGTAAGAGTCTGACACACCCTTCCGCTCCACCCTAGAGCGGAAGAAGTCATGATGATTTCCCACCACAAAAAAAGAAAAAAAAACCGGTCAAGTTCACACTGCAAGTCTTCCGTGTCAGTTTGGTATTTCCTAGTACTTTTCTCTAAGTTCAAAGCATACATATCTAATTGTTTTAATAAATTTAACCTTTCCCTATTAAGTTTTACATTTTTAATGAAGAACTTTTGTTTTTTAACCATTTTTTTAGTTTTAACAATGTATTTGTTTATTTTAATATATATTTTTAAGTTTATTTTTACTAGAGATTATCCTGACTTTTTTACTTGACTTAGAATCATCATCACTTGTCAAATCTATAATGCAAGAGTGTCCTACTAGATCAACCATTGATGGGGCAATAGGAACCAACTCATTGAATAAACTTTGATTCAGAGAGGCTGTGATGTTCAGGTTAGTTGTCTCAAGATGTGAAATTTGACTTTGAGCCTCTTGTAGCTGTTGTTGCAATAAAAATTTGTCAAATTATATGTCTTGCCATATTATAGCGTTCTAGTAATAAGAGTCTCTGAGCTAAGCTACGGACGGTCGGTCGGAAGGACGGACATGGCGAAACTGTAAGGGTTCCTTGTTGACTACGGAACCCTAAAAACGTTTAGTTCCGATTTCAACCGCGCGCTGTTACGATGATTATTCACTCACACTTATTCTACATCTGTCATATAAAGCCGGTCTTGCTTCTGCAGCTGCTTGTCATCTATCGTCAGTCAGTTTTTATGGCGGGATTTTCTTGAGTGAAGTTCAGTGACTGTTTTAATTATTCGTTTATTGATTCCTAGTGGATATTGTGATGTAAAATCGGTGTAGTTTTGTGTCTCAAGTGTCATAGCAACTGGGCAATATGTGGAATCATTGAAACAGGCGCGATCTCGGTGAAATGGAGCTGAGAATTATATTGTAGTATTGACTACCTCAGCGAAGTTTGCCGAGAAGGCTGACTCGACACGTTTGTTGCCAAATACTGCAAAAAACATTAGAATGTACTATGTCTGCATTTTAATGGAAAAAAGGCAAAATCCACTACGTAAGACTAGGCAATATGGTCAAAAGACTATAGACTTCCCTTCGAGGTAATTAAAAAAAAAGTATCGTCTGTCACTGTCAGTCATTAAAGTCAGATTTGTAAGATTTGTTTGACATTTAACTAAATGGAAGTTCCCTGAAGTTCCCTTCGTATCTATCGTTTTTACATTTTCATGATTTTCAGGACTATAGAAAGATTATAGGAAAGTTTTATGAATAAAGTTGATGATAATATTGAGCTGCTTGATATTGTTACCATTTTATTATCAATAGAATGCAGTCATTTGGCCGATTTTGGAGATCGAATGTGTAAGATCAGATGGTTAATAAAATAGTGTTTTTGTTGATTTCTTAACGATTTTTCCCATTTAATCATCCATCTCATCATGCTAAACCATTATCCCCTTGCACCAATTTGTATTTAATTATTGATTTATTTTTATTTAAGTCGCACCTCAGTTTAATGCATAACCTCTTCATTGAGATCGCGAGCATAAATAAATAGTAAAAAATCCTTCGGACATGAGAGTACCTAGAGTCTGCAACCCGAGGATTCAGAAGCGGATATTGTAAGTTGGTCATAGTTCTTTGACGTTTAATGTAAGAGGATACTAACACAATTATGTCTTTGTAGTTAATTTCATTTGCATGTGCACTCACATTATTTTCCTGTGCTTGTTTGGCTATTTCTGTGTGTGTGTGTGTTTTGTATTAAGTAATAGAAGTGTTTTGTTTCCAGCAGCAGGAAAGGTAAGTTTTCTTAGATATGGTTAAAGTGCCATTATGCTATGGAGAAATTACATAACTATTTAAAATGTTTTAGAAAACGCTTTGGTGTATACAGTAAAGTGTACCCAGAAGAGACGACACCTAGCAGAATAGTACCGGAACACATTGAGAGGCCTAAATACCTATTATTGACAGACACAACAGTGGTGCCAAATATACCTGAAATCAAAAATGTTGACCAGATAAGAGGCATGGAGATAAGCTGTAAACTAGCTGCAAATATATTACAGAAACTAGGGCAATTTATTCAGGTACTGTTGAACATTTTGAAAAGAACACCTAAAGAAAAAAAAAATTACCGAAAAAAATAAAAATAACTGATTTCCGAACACAACAATCAAATTGCAAAATAACTAGTTTCTTACGTAACTCTCATAAACAAAAACAAAGTCATCTGAAACTTAGTTTTATTTTGTAGCGTATTGTTTTTTTTTTAAATTAAGTATTTTGTATAATTAATAAGGTACCTACCTATAAAATTGACTTAGTGACCTTAATAATTCAGTCTACACACACATATTTTTTGTTTATAATCTGTTCTTGAAGACGATTTCAGCCTAAAAAGAATCATTGAAACTGGTTCATAAACAAAGAAGTTATTTTCATACATACTTTAAAAATATTTAAATAGAATTGAGAACTAATAACACAACACCATTTTTGGATTCCATACCCATAAGGTAAACTACGGAACCCTATTAATGAGCCTCAATTTCGATTGTCTATCTTTATGTGAGTGGGCTGTATCTCAGTAAATAAAACAGGTAGAAAGTTGAAATTTTCAGTGTGTATTTCTATTGCCGCTATAAGGACAAGTATTAGGATTTAAAATATTTTTTTTTTGGGTTTTAGTAGTAACCCATTGAGTCCAACTCGCACTTGCTTGGTTTTTTAATTAATTCCAAAATTTTTGTAGCATACCTCATTACCATGCAATATTTCTAGCATAAACTTAACTTTTATCATCAGCCAGGAGTCACAACAGATGCTATTGATGAAGTTGCCCACAATTTGTGTATAGAAGCAGGAGCCTATCCATCACCATTGCATTATAATGGGTATCCAAAGAGTGTGTGCACTTCAGTCAACAATGTTGTTGTCCACGGTATACCTGACTTGAGGCCATTAGAAGATGGAGATATTGTAAATGTTGATATAACGGTCAGTTTGTAAATATTAATTTTAAAATTCCTTAGGGGCTTTATAAGTATAACTAAGGGTGGTATTACATTTATCCTATATCTTTGTCCTTTAGTTGATCAACTTTGACGGATGCCCATTACACTTGCCCAATATCTTTGTCCAAGATTTTAAGTACTTACTTTGAGAAAATGGAGGAATATGGAGTAATTTTATATGCTGTTATTATCATTAGATTCCTATTATAAAAGAATAAACAAAATAAAAACAGCTTTGCGTGAAGCCATGGATCGAAAGGCGAACAGAAAAAAGCATTCAAGATAATTAAATAATTACAAGTCGAGGACAAACATTCCCAAGAGCGGTTGCGCAGTACGTCCGATACTTATCCGTCAAAATACAGATCTATAGAAAACTCGGACCAAACTCGGATCGGTAGTGCGTAACCTACCATACAAATTATTCTACGACCACGCCGGACCGTATTTTCACAGATAAGTATCGGACGTAGTGCACAACCGCTCTAAAAGTGTTTTTTACGTTTAAATGACTTAATATTCAATTAAATTGATACGAAAATATCTCCTAAAAAGACAAAATCTGAGTTGCAGCCATTTTGACAACACAAACACAAAGATCTAGGATAAATGTAATAGCACTAAAGGGGGGGCGGGGGTCTGGAGAGTTTTTTTGGTGCACTATAAGTACAACATTTAGACGAAAGCCAACACTAAAGTAAGCAGACACACAACATCGAACAGCAAACATTTCTAGACTTGGCTTCAACTGGTGGTAGGTTTCGACCGATGGCTTGCGACCACCCACTGGGCAAAGACGTACCGCCAAGCGGCCTGGCCGTGTTCCGGTACGATGCTCAGTGTAGCCAATCCAGAGGAGTTGGGTCGAAATAGTTGTTCCATTGCAGACAGACCAACCGGGCTCGCGCTGATGTGAATGTATCGGGAGACTAGTCGCGGAGGGTAGCGGGATCCGAGGCACGGTGCGCCGCTGGCCGACCGCAGTTAGTTGGGGGCCCAAGTAGTGTACTAGCCACACACGAAAGGCTGCCCCGCCAACTGACGAAAAATCCCAGAATGCACCATCGTGCTGGTTGGCGACCAGACGAGAGGGCCCGATGGACATTCCCGGGGGGGCTCGGGCGTCCCCGCAGTCTCCAGACTAGTCCCCCAATGATACCGTCCTGTCAGTGCGTGCCTGAAGGTAGCCAGCATGGAACCTCATTTCACTTCCTTCTCCTCTCCTTCCTTCACTCTTTTATTCATGAAAAAAGGAACTAAAAAGAAAAAAGCTGTACAGCGGCAGCACTCCCTCTCACACAAAGTGCACCTTTCTAACATTCGAGGTCTGCACTCAAATCTCGCCGCAGTCCACCATCACCTAGAGACTGAGAAACCAGCTCTCTTATTCCTTTCGGAGACGCAGATCGGATGTCCGTCTGACGTGGCGTACCTATCTTACCCAGGGTTTACCCTGGAGCACAATTTTAAGCCACGCGCTGGTATATGCATGTACGCCCGGGACGACATCTGCTATCGGCGTCTCCGTAACCTTGGTTGCTCTCTCTTGTCCTAGTGGACACAGGCCTAGATAAAATTGTCTACGCCTGTGTCTACCGTTCGCACAGCGGTGATCTGGAGACAACTGGGCTCACACAACATCTGAGTAAAGCGGCGGATGTGGCTCAGCAACGGTACCCTTCTGCCCAATTAGTGTTACTGGGGGACTTCAACGCCCACCATCAGGAGTGGCTCTTCCCATACCAGTACACAGACCATGCTGGACAAGAGACGTATAAGCTAGCGCTGGCGTTAAATCTTACCCAGCTGGTCCAGGGGGCAACGAGGGTGCCGGATGTTGATTCGCACACAGCCAATTGCTTGGACCTTCTGCTGACAACAGATCCAGACCGTTACTCAGTGTCGATTTCTTCACCATTAGGTACTTCCGACCACTGTCTGGTGAAATCTGTATCCGTCTACTCCCCGCCCGATCCTAGCCCTAGAGGCACCAGGCGGGTTTGGCGATACAGGTCAGCAGATTGGGATGGCATGCGATCTTTCTTCGCATGTTATCCTTGGGGGCCCACTTGCTTTTCTTCGACTGATGTTTCGTCGTGCGCGGACGCCGTGACGGATGTGTTGCGGCGGGGAATGGAGTACTACATTCCATTCTCTGACGTAACAATGTCTGGCGGGGCTCGACCATGGTTTGGTGCCGAGTGCAATCGCGCTGATGCGCTTAAACACGCGGCCTACCTAGCATGGGTCGATGCTCGGACGCGTAAAGCGAGTGACGTGAGTCAGAAGAAGAGAGCCTTCAACAGGGCTGCCAAGTTCTGCAAGAAGGTGTTTCGGAAGGCTCGGTTTGACCACATTGGCCGAATTGGGAACAAACTTGCTTCTTACCCAGCTGGTAGTAAGGCGTTTTGGTCCCTGGCTAAGTCGGTTAAATCGAACTTCTGCCGCCCCTCACTACCTCCACTGCTGAAACCCGACGGGTCGCTGGCCCACTCCGCTGAGGAGAAAGCAACCTTGTTTGCCTCTATGTTTGCGGAATCTTCGCGTCTAGATCCTGGTGGCGCGAGGCCCCCTGGCACTCTTGGTGGATGCGAGTCGATTATGTCAGACATTCGCATTCATCAGAAGGATGTCCGGAGGGTACTGCGTAACCTGGACGTGAACAAGGCTAGTGGTCCCGACGGGATACCGGCAATTGTACTGAGGACTTGTGCGCCTGAGTTGTCTCCGATCTTGACACGCCTATATCGCCTTTCGTTTGAGACTGGAAAAGTGCCGATGGCTTGGAAGCAAGCTAACGTGCAACCCGTACCCAAGAAGGGTAGTCGAGCTGACCCAGCAAATTACAGGCCCATCTCGGTAACTTCCGTTCTCTGTAAGAGTATGGAACGTATACTGAATGGTAAGCTCCTAGCATACCTAGAAGCTAACGATATCCTAAGTGACCGACAATACGGCTTCCGCCGAAATCGGTCAACAGGAGATCTTCTAGCGTATGCCATTCACATCTGGAGTGAGGCCATCGACAAACAAGGGGAAGCCCTTGCGGTCTCCCTTGATATCTCGAAGGCCTTCGACCGGGTCTGGCACGACAGCTTAATTGGCAAGCTTCCTTCCTTCGGTCTGCCCGCTGGATTGTGTGATTGGATAGCTGATTTCCTGAGGGATCGGTCTATCCGAGTAGTCATAGATGGCTGCTCGTCCGGACTGCTGGCTATTAATGCCGGTGTTCCTCAGGGGTCGGTGCTCTCGGCAACATTGTTTTTGCTGCATATTAACGATCTGCTAAAACCCGGTACCTTTGGGTATGCAGACGACAGCACTGTTGCCGAGAGATACGTGCCGGACGCACGAGTTAGTGGGTCTCAGGTCCGGTCTCTCCGAGAGGCTATGGTTGGGCGCTTGAACTTGTCCTTGCAGGCTGTCTCAGAATGGGGCGATGCCAATCTGGTTAAGTTCAATGCTGCTAAGACCCAGGCGTGTCTTTTTTCTGCTAAAAAGAGCCAATTTCACCCGGCTCCATCTTTCCGAGGTGTAACCGTGCCGATAACCGACCGACTTGATCTTCTTGGTGTTACTTTAACATCAACCCTCAATTTTGGTCCCTTCATAGAGGCTAAGGCTCAAGTGGCTGCCAAAAAGTTGGGGGTCCTCGCAAAGGTGAGACGATACTTCACGCCGGAACAGCTGCTCCAACTCTATCAAGCGCAGGTCCGATCGTGTATGGAGTACTGCTCTCATCTTTGGGACGGATCTGCCAAATACCAGCTTGATGCCCTTGAGTCAATTGAGAAACGAGCCAAGAGGATCATCGGCAATGATAGACTCGTTGAGTCAAAACTCCAAAGTCTTGAACATAGACGCCGAGTTGCTAGCCTGTCGGTTTTCTATCGATTACATTTTGGGGAGTGTGCGACGGAATTGCATGATTTGATTCCGCCAAGCCCGTTTCATCTAAGGACCACAAGACGTACGGCGAAGTGCCACCGGTTCATGGTGGACATCCCATCCATACGCACAAAGCGTTTTGAGAAAACATTCATTGCACGTACAGCTAGAGAGTGGAATTCTCTACCGGAGTCTGTGTTTCCTGTAAGATACAACCTGGGAGTCTTTAAGTCAAGAGTGAATAGGTTACTTCTAGGCAAGCGTGCTCCATCTTCGACCGCATCATCGCTTAACATCAGGTGAGATAGTGGTCAAACGCGAGCCTATCAAACATAAAAAAAAAAAAAAAAAGACTTGATAACTGCTGCTGATGAATCCATACAGAAACCAGAACAGATTAAGAAAATCATGTAGGTACCAATGTTTACGTACCTAAGCATTGTGCTTACGTAATACTTGAATGGCCCCATAGACTTCATGTGCCTTATGCAGAATGCACTCCTTTTTTTTAGTGTAGTTTTGAACTCCCTTTTTCAGGTATTCTACAAAGGCTACCATGGAGATTGTTCCAAAACATTTCTTGTAGGCGATGCTGTGGATGATAGAGGTTTGCAACTCGTTCGTGTAACAGAAGAGTGTTTGGATCTTGTAAGTACCTACTTTAAATGTACCTATGTGTTATTTGTAAACTAAGCAAATAAGTAAACTTCGATGAAGATTTATCTCTGGAGGAGATTGGATCGCCAAAATCAATTATTGGAATTCCAGGCTTACCTACTACGACACGATTTGGAAAACTAAAAAAAAGCGGTAGACACAAACACCATAAGTGCTCTCTCAACAGGGTAAACAACATTCTGGTCTACGGATACCAACAAAACTCCTGATTGACTTCTTCATCATAAAGAGAATGTTGGGATGTCACTTCCAACCATACACCCGTAATCTGTACACAGTCTCGACATTGATAGCGATCGCTATGTCCTAACGATCGTTCGCTACGTCGGAAAATTAATTGATTTTCTTGAAATATATACAGAGACCAGCAGATCAGGTGATCAGTTTTCATGAAAAATAGTGATTGCAAGTTAAAAATTACGCCGTCTCTGTACATATTTCAAGAAAATAAATTGAAACTGCGCCAACCGTGCCGTCAAAAAATACAAACTTGTCAATGCCGCTGAAAACAGAAGAAGTTGTGGAGACCTGCGCTATGTACCTATATGACTATAAATATATATATTATGTATATATATATATATGTAAATAATATAGTTGTTTTCATATATTATAGTTTAATTCAAAGTGCATCATGTTCATCTACTAAGGTATGCACCTTAAGTATGGAGAAAAATTGCAGGATATTATTAGGAACTTGGAAATTCAAAAAATGATAGCTTCAAAGAGCTAGCTACAACGACATTGGAATACAAGTAGAAATCGATGGGATAAAACTGCACCCAAAAACGCGCATAAGCTAAAAGAAAATGAGAACAACACCTTGCAAAACAAGCTAAAGACTATCTCTCCACACAATCCCGACAATTACTCCCTTTGTGAAATTACCAAATCTGTAAAAAGACCAAAAGAACACATTCCTCTGCTAAGATCAACTTGCGACAAAAAATTAACTCTGAGTTAGCTGCTAATTCAAGTTGTCCAAAGAGTTGCTTGGTTTCTAAAGGGTTCATTTAAACAATGAGTGATTTTGTGTGTACTGAAAAGAAGAAAGATTCCTAAACAGTGACCAACTAATGTCACTGCCATTGAAGCTCATAACACCAGTAGAAGTCAAAAAAACTATTCTGTCTGTCTGTGAGAGACTGTGGACAAAATCCTTTATTTTTTTGTGTTTAGTTTTATTTTATTTTCTTTTAGTGAGTTTTGTACCGGGTTCCGTGAGAGTACCTGTTGTATCACACCGGGCCCTAACAGAATACCAGCGCTGCGTTATTGCTGCTCGACGAGGTGGGCAAGCTCTTCGAAAGAGTAATTACAGACCGCCTCGTCGGGCAGCTGGTGCGGGTGGGGCCGGATCTGGCGGAGAGCCAGTACGGCTTCCGCAGGGGGCGCTCCACGGTGAACTCAATCATGCGCGTACAAGCCCTAATGACGGGGGATGCAGTGGCCCGGGGTAGGGTCGTCTTGGCGGTGTCTCTGGACATCGCCAATGCCTTCAACACCCTACCCTGGAGTTGCATAGTGGAGGCACTCCGGTATCACCGGGTGCCGCCCTACCTCCGTCACGTGGTCGAGGCATATTTGACGGACGACGGATTATCGGACGGCCATTATCTACCCCGGTCACCAGAGAGAATGGAACCGGCGAGAGATGTCGTGCGGTGTTCCACAGGGATCGGTCCTGGGACCGCCTCTGTGGAACATCGGGTACGACTGGGTGCTGCGCACCAACCTCCCTAGCGGCGTCAACGTAGTTTGCTACGCTGACGACACGCTGGTCCTGGCGCAGGGGAGGTCGTACCAGGCGGCGGCCGACTTGATGTCACGCGGGGTTGCGACTGTCGTTGAGAGGATCCGGCAACTGGGACTCGAGGTGGCATTGCACAACTCCGAGGCCATGTGTTTTTATGGTCCTCGGAACGCGCCACCATCTAGTACCCGGATAACGGTAGGAGGGGTTCACATCGGCGTCGAGAGGACGATGAGGTACCTGGGTCTTGTCCTCGACAGCCGGTGGAACTTCGTCGAGCATTTCCGACGTTTGGCTCCCAGACTGGAGCGGGCCGGTGCTGCTTTGAAGCGGCTCCTGCCCAATCTGGGGGTCCAAACGCCTCCTGCCGGAGGCTCTACGCGGGGATCGTGCGGTCCATGGCCCTTTACGGGGCGCCGGTGTGGGCGTGTTCTTTAAGGCGGCGACCAGCTTGCCGGTTGAACGCGTCCCAAAGGGTTATGGCCATTCGGCTCATCCGAGGACACCGCACGGTCTCCTGTGAGGCGGCGAGCCTCCTTGCCGGACTGTCGCCATGGGATCTGGAGGTCAAGGTCCTCGCGCTGCTCTGGGAGTGGCGCGAGGAGGCCAAACGCCGGGGCGAAACTCTGCTGCCGCGACACTCGCGGCTCGGCGGACGGAACTGCGGCAGGATGTCATGGCGACATGGAGACAGCGACTGTCGCAACCCAGCGCTGGGCACGCCACCATCGCTGCGGTAGTGCCCCTCTTTAAGGATTGGCTGGAGAGGCGTCACGGCGTCCTCGCCTGACGCAGGTCCTCACCGGACACGGTTGTTTCGGGAGGTTCCTGCATCAGATCAGGTGGGAGGAAACGCCCGGGTTTTACCACTGCGCAGATCGCCCAGAGGACACGGTGGAGCATACGGTGGAGGTCTGCCCCGCTTGGGCGGAGCGCTGCCGTGTCCTCGTGGATGCGATAGGCGGCGGCGACCTCTCGCGCCCGGCCATGGTTCAGGCCATGGTACGGAGCGAGAGGGAATGGAAGGCAGTCTCCGCCTTCTGCGAAGCAGTAATGCTCGTGAAGGCGGAGGCGGGACGCGTGAGGGAAGCTCAACGGAGTGGCCCTCACGGTCCCGGCCGCTACCACCGCAGGAGAGGTACTGGGCGTAGGACGTCGCTAGACGATCTTCCGTGGACCCGGGTCTGCGGACGGCGAGCAGTGGGTAGCTCGCCGTTCGATCAGCACCAAGCCCGTGAGTCGACGGCGCGTAGTGTTCCACGTGCGCCACAAAGAGATGAGTGTCAGCCACCATTGACGGGGCCCATCGTGGCCGGTGCCTGCATGCCTAGGGGTAGCGGATAAATTCTGAAAATGAGTTACCGCACCTGTAGAAAATAGTGCCTGCTTGGTTTAGCACTATTTCTAGTGTTGGTTGATAGATTGGTTGATTCGGTTGAGTTTATACCGGAATGTTAATGGTTTGGTTGTTGGTTTACGAATACTGGTTTAATGATACGCAATAATATGGTTCAAAGTTATATTGTACACTAGTTAACTATTAAATGGTAAAATGGTAATAATTATTAGCTAAATTAGCACTAAGATGGTTTGATTCGAGTTACGCGATTGGTATCTGAACACGCACTAACTGGCGATGGTTGCGATACATGCATTTATGGAAATGCATGCAGGCAAAAGTGCTGAGCTGTTCGGTTGCCAATATTGTACCGAACATATTCCCGAGCACAAGATGAGATAAGAATAGGGCAAAGTATTCATCAAATCATCTTAGTTGTATAATATTACAAGAAATAAACAAGAAATGGTAAACAAAAGTAAAGTAGGTAAACAAATTAAAAATGGTAAACAAAAGGTACTTAAAATAAGTAATTTAAATGGTAAACAAAGGCAAAAGTACAAATTATGGTTACTTATCTCTAAAACATAAATTCTTTTAAACTAATGAGTCTTCCACTGTAAGCGCACTTTCTTTTCGCACTTTAGGCAACGTAGCCCTTTCCTTTTTACCCGCACTACGCATAGCACTGGGCCATCGTCTGGCGAAATATGCACTTATACCTATAGGTTCACTCTCACTTTGCTGACGGTCAGCTGTACTCTGCTTTCGCGGTTGCACTTCACTATATATTCTGGTTGGCTCCGATGTAGTCGCCACAGACTCCTGTCTGTGGTGAGGCTGCGCCCGGCTGGCCGTAGAAGGCGAGCAGCAACTCGCTCTTTTCCAGATCCAGACTGCTGCCGCGCATAGTACAACTCCCAACAGTATGTAGACGATGGTATACTGGTGGATGTCATGGATTGATACGTCATCTACTTCTGCTTTGGTGGTTTTCAGTGTTTTAATTTGTTCTCCAAGAATGAATAGAGATCTATTCAGACTCATGTCCTCTGGTAATGCTGTTTCTGTTGGTATTGTGATGTTCACAATATGGTTTATCTGGTCCAGCTCTGGCACGAGCAGTTGTGGTGAAAAAAATAATTGGTTGGACTGCTGTTGTAAAGAATACAGTGTGATATCTTTACTTTTAATAAAGCATTTCTGATTCATGCTAATGACCCCTGCTCGGGTCAGCTGGCGCACGGTAACTTGATCGTCACATATGATTTTAATTGAATATGTGTCACAGCAAAAATATAAGTATTGTGACGTTGAGTGTAATTCAACCCATCTGTTTCTGCACGCTGTTCTTTCTGTTTTGCACCTTTGGTTTATTGGGTTTGTTTCGCAAAAGTTTTAGTCATTTTCCAAATTTTGGATTGGTTTGAAGAGCTCACATATGAAGGATTCTCCATGGTATAAGCATGTGTCAAGTTCATGTATGGTTGGTATGAAATAGGCATCCTTTTTTAGGTTTACTGCGACGTATTCTGATATTGGTGTTATGGTAATCATACTGTAATTGGTTTGTTGTGGAATTGGTATTATCCTGAATAGTTGGTAACTTTCTCTTGCTATGAGCGGGAATGTGATTTCGAAAATTACATATTTTTCGGTAACTCTCGCTTTTGTTCTCAGTAGCTTGTAGATGCGCTGAAGGTCTGTCTCTATGTTTTCGATTGGTAGTGCTAAATCTTGTGGCATTTGCCCATAGATAATTTGTAACTCTCGTTTGAGCTGCGCTGGTGTCAGTAGATGAAGACTGATTTGGCCGTGGTATATTTCCGATATGGTTTCTATTAGGGTTTCCTGGACCTGTTTCAAGTTTTGCATCATATTAATGGTAGCTATAGAGACTAATGTGAAGTCTTGTTGTATTGTCATCCCATCAATTTCTTTTTGCAGCCTATTGTTAGCGTTGTCTTAAGCCGTCAAATGTTTATTTATGGTTTTATGTTGTTTTGCTATTATGGCTTCAGTTCTCTGTAGTATATTATGCTCTGCTTCGACGATAGAGGTCAAGTTTTTCCATAGCTGACCTTGGTGTTTCAGATTACGGTGAACAAGTTCAATGTCCTGTCTGTATTTTTCTGCGAAGCTTTCGTCTAATACTCCGAACAATGAGTTAGCAATTGAGCCGACAGCGTTGATAAGGCCGCGTCGTGTTCGCAAGCGCTCGCCGTAATGCTGGCTAAGCAACAGCTGGTTGTAGTATTGCAGTTCATTGTAATCGTGACGTATTTGTAGGAGTATCATATGACAATGACTTGATTCTATAATTGTTTCGCATGTTCTGTCGAGATAGGTCGTAAAGTCTTTGATGGCGTTGTCCCCTTGCCAGTATGGAGACATGTCAAAATATGTGACTAGTTTCCACTTATCTCGGATTAATTGTACTTTTCCTACAGTGTCAAAGTACAAAGTTTTGTTGGTATCGAATTGCGTGATGTTATATGAAGCTGTTGTTGGTAGTATTATACCTAAGAAAAGTAACAGTGCTAGTGCAAGGTTTACTATCTTGGGATAGGTACTGTACGTTCTGGTATTTGGTTGCGGGCGATTATCTGGTGTCTTTTCGGATTCGGTACTTTGATGTAGTGGTTGTTCTTCTGGTATGGTTGGTTCCGTTTGGTCTAAAGGTAGCACTGATAGTTTAACTACTGGGCGCTTCATGTAGCCGTTTTTAGTTTTTAGAGTGACTACTCGTACCAGTTCATCTTTTCCTGGATGGACTTCCGTCACACGACCCATTGGCCATTTTCCTGCTGGTAAGTTGTCGTCATGTATCATTACTAAATCTCCCACGCTGACATTCTTCTGTTGTTTCAACCATTTGCTTCTGGTTGATAGTTGAGTTAAGTACTCTGTTTTCCATCTCTTCCATAAATCTTCGAATAGTTTTGACACTAGATGCCACCTGGTTCTGGCGTCGTCTGCTGTGTCAATTATGGTTAAACCTGGTCGTGCTGATAGAAAATGGGCTGGTGTGAGGAAATTAAGATCCTCCGGGTCTTCTGATAGCGCACAAAGTGGTCGTGAATTAAGGCAAGCTTCCAGTCTCGATAGTAGTGTGGTGTATTCCTCAAATGTAAGTTTTTGTTGTCCAATCACACGTTTGAGGTGATATTTGAGACTTCGCACGGCTCTTTCCCAAAGTCCTCCCGCATGAGGCCAGGAAGGTGCGTTGAAATGCCATTCAATTTGTAGCTCTGTTATCTCTCTAAAGAATGATTCGCTAAAAACATTTTGAAGATGGTCGTATTCTTCTTGCAGCATTCTGTTGGCTCCCACAAAATTGGTTCCGTTGTCGCTGTAAATATGACGTGGAGCCCCGCGTCGTGCTGCCATTCTGGTTATTGCGGCTAAGAAAGCTGAGCTGGTTAAATCTGAGACGAGTTCCAGATGCACAGCCTTCGTCACCATACATACGAAAATAGCTATGTAGGCCTTGGTAGTTTTTATCCCGCGTCCTTTGTTTGCTTTTACGTCCACAAAGCCTGTGTAGTCGACGCCGCAATGGTAGAAGGTGGATTCCGGGTTCACTCTGGATGATGGTAGATCACCCATGAGTTGATGTTGTTGGATGGGCTCTTGCTTCTTGCATGTAACACACTGTCGTAGGACTTTCTTTGTAGCGGAATATCCGCTGATAATCCAATAGTTTTGCCGAATGTTTGACAAAGTAAGTCGCGCTCCACCGTGGTAGGTGAGCTCATGAGCATATTGGATGATTAGCGTGGTAAGTCGATGGTTGTGTGGTAATATGATTGGGTGTTTCATGTCTGTACTTATTTGTGCGTTTCTTAATCTGCCCCCTACTCGCAGAATACCGTCTTGGTCTATTATAGGGTGTAATGGTAAAAGTTTACTGTTCGAATGCACGTTTCCGTTTTTAATTAGGCAGTTAACATCGCTGGCAAACTCCATATGTTGCGCACTTTTTATAATCAGCAGTTTAGCGCGACGCAGTTCATGTAATGTGAGATAATGTTGACGGCCTGTCTTGGCAGTAGGTAATCTTAGTATCCATGCAAAAACGCGTACAATTTTTGCGAATGAATTCAATTTGTTTAATAAATGGTTAATAATGTTTGGTATGGTCATGGTTGTTTTCTGGTAATTTTCCGCCACTACTGCGTTAGTCCGTTTTATCTCTAAGCTGGTTTCATAGGTGGCTTGTAGTATGTCATGGTTTTGGAATGGTTGAATCCATGATGGCCCTTGCCACCACAGATCGTGGTTTTTCAATTGTTTGGTTCTCAATCCACGGCTGGCACAGTCGGCTGGATTTTCATTGGTTTTTACATAACTCCACTTTTCTTTTGGTATTAGTTTGGTGATAGCTTTCACGCGATTTGAGACGAATGGTTTCCATCTCGCTGGATCTCCTTGAATCCATCCTAATACTGCTGTTGAATCACTCCAGCAATATATCTCCTGGTTATACGACTGCAAGCAAGTCTGTACTTTTTGCATCAGCTGCGATAATAGTTGGGCACCCATTAACTCCAACCTTGGTATCGATATGTCTTTGCTAACAGGCACTAATCTTGATTTTGCGGCGACTAGAGTTACCTCGTTAGCATTATTTTGGTCACTGGCTTTGCAATATATAACAGCGGCATACGCCTTATTCGACGCATCACAAAAGCCGTGTAGTTGCAAGCTATGGTTTTCCTTTGTTCCTAACCATCGTTTTACTTCTATGGTGTTGATGTCTTTTAATTCTTCCCTTAAGTTTAGCCACTGGATCTTGATATCCTCTGGTAGCGCGTCATCCCAGTTAAGATTTGATAACCAGACGCTTTGGAATAGTATTTTCATGGTGATAGTTAATGGTGTGAGCCAGCCTAATGGGTCAAATATTTTTGATATGTCGGAGAGAAGCGATCTTTTGGTTGGTTTTGGTAATGATGCTGGCTCCAGTTTTGAGTCAAAGATGAATTTGTCCTGTTGCGGGTTCCATCCTAGTCCCAATGTCTTCGTTGAGTCTGGCTGCTTAAACTCGTAGATTTGCTGGTTCCGCATATCTTTTTCTAAGTCAGCGAGTAGTTTTGGTTCGTTAGTGTCCCATTTTCGTAAATTAAATGCCCCCTTGCTGAGTAGTTTTATTAAGTCTGATTTAAGCTGTTTTGCTTGTTCCATGGTGTTTGCTCCACCACAGTAGTCGTCCATGTAGAAACACTCTTCTAATGCCTTTGCTGCCTCGGGAAAATTTTGTTTTTCCTCGGCAGCTAGTTGCTTTAAGCACATCATAGCCAAAAATGGTGCTGGCTTTGTGCCGTAAGTTATAGTTGTGAGTTGGTATGTTTGAATGGGTTGGTATGGTGAGTCTCTCCATAATATCTTCTGATACGACTGGTCTTCAGGATGTACCATTATTTGTCGATACATTTTTTCTATGTCAGCAGTATAAACGAACTGGTACTGCCTCCATTTTAAAATCAGCTCCTGCAGGTCCTGTTGCAGGTTGGGACCTCGGTACATGATGTCATTTAAGCTATGTCCAGATAATGGTCTAGCAGATGCGTTGAACACAACACGCAACTTTGTAGTGGTTGACTCAGCACGAGTGACACAGTGGTGTGGTAGGTAGCACTCGTGTTTCGTACTTATTGCTGACGGTATCATATGGTTTAAATTATGGTACTCGTTCATAAATTTGGTGTATTCTGTTTTCACTTCTGGATGTTTTTCTAACTTTCTCTCTAAGTTGCGGAATTGTGCCAATGCTAATGGTTTAGTAGCCCCTAGTTGCTCCTTGGTTTCTGGTTTAAATGGCAGTCGGACTTGGTATCTTCCATTTTCTAGTCTCTCTGTTGTTGACAGGAAATATTGCAGACATTCATGATCTTCGGTGGACATTTCAGTCGCCTGGTTGATGTCTTCATTTTCCCAAAATCTACGTAAATCGTCCGTATTGTGAAGAACGACGTTACACACGTAGCGTGGTGTCATTGTCCCACAAAGCAACCATCCTAATTGCGTTTGTTGTGCTATTGGTTGATCCTCGCTATCGCCCCTCAAAAGGCCACCTAAAGCTATCTTGCAGTATACATCTGCTCCTAGCAGTAGGTCCACTGGTCGGCTGATATTAAATTCTGGGTCTGCCAAGTTAATGTTTTGGATGTGAGGCCACGTTGGTTTTATGAATGATTTATTTGGTAAACTTTTGATAAGATTGTTCATTATAAGAACCTCACCTTCTAAGGCGAACTCACTATGAATCGATTTAATTCGTATGGTCATTACTCCCTTGCAGCTATTTTCTTTTTCTCCTATGCCGAAAACGGTTCCTTTGCAAGAGTATCTTGGTATTTTCAATACTTGTGCCGCCTTCTCACTTATTAACGAAATCTGAGAACCCTGGTCAATTAAAGCTCTCATTTTATGGTATGTGCCATTGTGTCCTGGGACTTCCACTAAAGCTGTAGCTAAAAGTGTCTCGGACACATCATCCCAGGATACGTGGGTTGAGGCTGCTGCTTGCTCCTCATTGTTTACGCGTGATGTTGCAAGTGTTTGCACCTTATGGTTTGGTTTTGCTGATGCGTTTGGCCTGGTTTTGGTTGTAATTGCATCATGCAATAATGAATTATGTTTACCGTTGCATTTGCGACATGTTTTATTCGATAAACAAGTTTTATTTAAATGGTTGTACAGGCAATTCGTGCAACAATTTAGCTGGTTGACACTTTTTAGTCTTTGCTCATCGGACATTTGCAAAAATTGTGTGCACATCCATAACCCGTGGTCAGCGTTACACAATGCGCAGGTGATTGACCGCGACACATGCAGCGATTTCGTATGGTTTTTCATATTGTTTGAATAATTTTTATTTGATGACTGCTGGTGATTAGTTGAACTATAGTATTTCTTCTGGTTTGCTTGGTAATTTTGGCTTTGTAGTTGGATGTTCGTCTTTTGGTTATTCGATTCATGTTTACGTCTTGATGCTTCTAAGGCCGTAAACTTGTTTTCCAAGAAATCTAGGAATTCTTGAAGGACTGGTAAATTCCTGGGATTCTTCACCGACTCGATGTATTCAGCGAAGGTCTCACTGTCAAGTTTCTGTGCTAACAAAAGTACCAACAGCGGGTCCCAGGTGGTGATATCTACTCCTAGGTTCTGTATAGCGTGGAGACATTCTTTGGTCATGTCATGTAATTTTTTGATGGTCCCGATGGATTGTTGCTGCATGCTAGGAATGTTCAGTAATGTGTTGACATGAGACGTGAAAATTAGTCTACTGTTATCATACCTGTGGTTTAATATTTCCCAGCATACCTCGTAGTTATCCGAGCTAATCTGAAGATGGTGTATTAGACGCTCAGCTTCTCCTGATACTTTACTCTTTAAGAACTGAATCTTTTGTGCGTTTGATAGCGATGGATTTTTATGAATGGTTTCTGTAAATAAGTCTTTAAACGACGTCCATTGGTGGTAGTTGCCTTGAAATGTTGGAATATCCATCTGTGGAGTAGATTTGTCACGATGCGATACAGACCACATTTTAGAGTTGATGGTTTTCTTCAAATCGTTATACATTTTTTCGTACCTGTTGAACTCTTCTTGGTACCAGACATCCTCTTCTCCGTTTTCACCTTCTATGTCCCAGTGCAGGCTATCTATACTAGCCCACCGACTTTGAAGAGACTTTAGTGCGTCGTCGAACTCCCACTTGTTCTGCAGTTGGTCGATTTCTATGGTAGCTACTGTTCTCATGAACGCCCTAAAGTTGATGGTTTGCTTTTTTATCATTCCTTCTAGCTTACTTTCTTCACACTCCTCCCTACGTTGCTGTTTTGGTGCCTGTGAATGAGACGTATCCCCTGCTTGCTGCGAAGGATCTGCTTCTACCGACGGCGGCGGCGGAGGCTGTTGGGGCTCTTGTTGTTTTGACACCAAGTGCTCCATGATTTTGGTGATTAGCTGCTTGATCGACAGATACACTTCTTCTGCCTTATCAAAACAATTCTTGATGAAATACACATGGTTAAAGTCAGCAAGCTCACAGCACTTCCTATGGTTACGTTGATACTCTCTCCAATAATTTTCTAATACCTCCAACTTCCGCTTGCAGTAATCAATGGTTTTTCGTTCAGGTCCGTCTTTCTTGATATTAGTTAGAAGTTTAACCAAAGAGTCGTAGACCTCCGTTTGGCTGACTGCTAACTGCTCCATTATTCTCCCGGTCGGCTAAATACGCGAGTGAAAATAAAGTGTATAAAATGGTTTGGTCTGACCTTATATTCTTCTTACGGGACAGCTGCCCAATTTCTCCAACTGGAACTCACTGCCTACTTACACTCCCTACAAACTGGTAAAACACACACTGGTTGCAAGGTCCCGGCGCACAAATACTTCACTGTACTTCGCGAACCGAGTCCTTTGCTCGAAGGACCAAGTAGAAAATAGTGCCTGCTTGGTTTAGCACTATTTCTAGTGTTGGTTGATAGATTGGTTGATTCGGTTGAGTTTATACCGGAATGTTAATGGTTTGGTTGTTGGTTTACGAATACTGGTTTAATGATACGCAATAATATGGTTCAAAGTTATATTGTACACTAGTTAACTATTAAATGGTAAAATGGTAATAATTATTAGCTAAATTAGCACTAAGATGGTTTGATTCGAGTTACGCGATTGGTATCTGAACACGCACTAACTGGCGATGGTTGCGATACATGCATTTATGGAAATGCATGCAGGCAAAAGTGCTGAGCTGTTCGGTTGCCAATATTGTACCGAACAGCACCCCTGGGCACTCAGGCAGGGAAGGAACAGGGGTGGGTTTTAGTCAGTAAGAGTCTAACACGCCCTCCCGATCCACCCAGAGCGGGAGGTCATTGAATGATTTCGCAACCCACAAAAAAAAAAAAAGCGCTGCCTTATTTATTGCTCAAATATCGCAGCTTATTATCCTGAGTTAGGCGCCTTTTTGGCCTCGCACAGTTTATTTTTAACCGACTTCGAAAAAGGAGGAGGTTCTGTGTTCGACTTTATGTTTTTTTTGAATTTTTTTTATATGTCCACCGCTTTCTCTGTCATTTGTGGACCGATTTTCAAATTTTTTTTTAGCTGGTAGAATATACTCCCGAGGTGGTCCCATGTAAATTTCATCGAAATTGCTTCAGCGCTTTTTGAAAAACTGAACTAAAACGAAAAATATGTATACCTAGATGACGTTTTGGTTTCCTCCAATTACGAGTATGTTTAAATTCCACGTTCCATGTTATTGGGGTTTTGAGTTCTGGGGACTCAACTTTTTACAAAAAAACAACCGCCTTCCAAAAAAGAAAATACACTAAAAATTAAAAAATAACTTTAATTTAGGAAGTCAGTGTCAAATAACGAATAAAATACTCGTACAAACACCGACTGCCGAAATTAAAGTTATTTTTAAATTTTTGGTGTAAGTAAGTATTTTCTCAATTGGAAGTCGGTTGTTTTTTTTTTGTAAAAAACTTTTTTATTATTTCTAAGTACTCGTATTGTTAGTTTAGAAGGTCTTGTGTGACATTTTTTTTTTCTTTCTTTTAATTATAGCCAAATGGCTGATTGTGAATAGAAAAAAGAAGAAAAAATGCTAACTGGCAGTATTTAGCTGTGGGCAGGCACTCTAGGACTTGATACTTAACGTAGGCATACATTGCATCTATCTTCTCTCTACCTGTCCTTTTTTTTACTAGCCTAATTTGTGTCCCACTGCTGGGCAAAGGCCCTTTTCTCCGTCCAACCTCTGTCTTGCGCTATCTCTGGTCAAGTTTGACCTGCAAATGAAATCAGGTCGTCCTACCTGTCCTCATGAACTAAAAAATAAATTAAATATTGTTTGAAGAAAATAACATAATTCAGACTATAATTTACTACTTATAATTTTCATTTCCAGGCCATTAAAGGGTGTGGACCAGGTGTCCCTTTTTCAGAAATTGGCAATAAAATATACATACATGCAAAAAAGCATGGGCTGACTGTCATTCCTTCTGTGTTGGGACATGGCATTGGGCACTATTTCCACGGACCTCCTGAAGTTCATCATACAAGTAAGTTATTTACTTATTTCTCACAATTCGGTCAATAATCCATACGAATCACATAACACGAAAGTAACTCTGTCTGTCTGTTACCTTTTCACTAGCTGTCACGTTTAACGCCTGAACGGATTTTAATAAAACTTGGCACATATCCTGGACCATGTCCCTGGATTAGGACACAGGAGAATTTTTATCCAAGCAAGACGCAGCTAGCAGAAACTCCTGCTCCTCAATAGTCATTCCATACATCAATATGAACTTAGAAGGTTGTATTGATGATTTTAATGATTACAGTTATGTAAATACGTACTTGCTACGGCCGTGAATCATATTATGACCAACATACAACCTGACACTGACCAGGAAATTGCAAAAAAGTGAGAAAATTTGAATTTCGCGGGCTACCCTATACATTTCACCTTATCTAGTTTTCATTAAGTTTTATGCTCAAAAAAGGAAAATTCTAGAGACCTTTAGGGTCAACTCACACCAAAAGAGCGTCGAAGCGCAGCGCAGTTTCAGTGTCATATGAATTTTAGCTTCCGCGGGAATTCCGGCGGCGCCGCGGGCATCCGCGCGACTCGATGCGATAATAAGTATTGTAGTAATGAAAATAAAGCTAAAATTCATATGACACTGAAACTGCGCTGCGCTTCGACGCTCGTTTGGTGTGAGTTGACCCTTAGACTTCCGTTTTTGAGCGCTTTCTTTAGTTTGCTTCACTTATACGTGAGAATGGCATCGAAATTTGACGTGCTAAAGAAATGATGACTACATAAATACACCGTGTAAGGCATATAAACGCACATACTTGTACCAGTGATTCAGTACATGATTCTGGACCCCCCCAGCGTTGGAATTTTTCGTCGGCGTTTTTCAACATTTTGCAGTTTTTTTTTACTTTAGACTGTTCAAAATCGTTATTCGTATCCAACCCAATGAGAGTTTTAACTAAAAACAGTAATGTAAATAAAATACGAAAGTTCTACGCATAGCTGTTTCGCTAGAGTTCATTCGTAAGGTCACGTCGCCGGCGTAATACTTAAGGTCTCTGCACACAGCCAGCGTGGCGTGGCGGGGCGCGGCGTGGCGGGGCGGCGACGCTGCGCTGGCGCGGCGGCATCGGTCACACTGCGGGCGCGATCACGTCCCATCCCGCCGCTCCTATCACGCCGATCGTATGGCGACGCTATTCATTCATCAAAAAGATGTTGAGCGCCGCTTCTGACTTGTATTCCCGCTCGGCGCGGCGGCGGCGTGGCGCGACGGTTACCGTCGCGTCGAGCGGGACGGCTCTGTGTGGCGTCGTCCGTAATATCTAGTACATTACAACTGCTCAGTGTCGCGTCACCGTCACGTCCCGCCGCGCCGTGCCCGCTGTGTGCAGAGACCTTTACGGCGCACGGCGCGCGTGTAGGTAGTGTGGAGCGTTGAGATCGCATTGCTTACAATACATTGCGCTCAAAATGACAATTTCTGTAACCGATCATTACCGAGATTACTGACTATCATAATTTTGTTAGTGCCATGAGGTGTAACCTTTTCGCGAAGTTTGTGGTATCTTGTCCCTTACTTACAGCCTGTATATTTGTCGGGTAGCCAGGATGTATCGAGCTACAATCAGCCATTAAGTGGGTCTGTGTAGTTATATCGTGCAATAAACAACAACGGCTAGGCATTTATTCACTTCACACTTATAAACTTGGTACAATAAAATACTAGTAGTAACAAAAACACGTAGGACAGTTCCGATGCGTCTTCACTCTGTGACTCCCATATTAAGAATGCCCGATTCGGCTGGTCCTTTTCAACCTCGAAGCCAAACGGAAACACGCCGACTCTGTCAAAGCGCGTCAACTGTAGTGTTTATAGTTGCCGCATTGTTTTGTTGTCAATTAACTGCCGGATGCGACATATTGTTTCACCTTATTCAAATTATATATTAAGACCACATTTAGATATGCCACAGTATACTTGCAAACACCGTTAAATTTATGAAAAATATAGGCCAATATCACTGGGCCACCACTGCTCATATAATATTATTTTACTTACTTGAAATTATCAATTCGTAATATATCGAGAGCTTACTGTACTTCTGCAAGATTTATTACAATCTTACGGTGTTTGCAAATTTCCGGTGATAAATACATTCTTCTGCTCTCATTTTGATGGCCGACCAGTGTACCTATATACTACTTTTCGCTCGCATTATTTCATAAAACATCATTGGTGAATTTGCACTGAGGCAGAGACAAGCAGTGTGAAGAATCGAACAATTGGGTTTCAGTCTCGATAGTGATTTACCGATACCTGCAAGTCTCAGTTGAACAGAACTAACTTACTTATAAAAGAAACGAAGCCATTTTTCAATAACGCTAAATATTATTTTCTAGAAAACCAATACCCTGGGGAAATGAAGGCTGGAATGACGTTTACTATAGAGCCAGCCATAACACACGGTAGTGTGTTCACTGTGCTACAAGAGGATGGGTGGACACTACTGACACACGATGGCTCCAGGTGCGCACAGGCAGAACACACGGTTCTAATCACTGAGGATGGAGCGGAAATACTGACTAAATATTAATACCATTCATATTATGTTGTAGTAATGTGATAGCTCATGTAAACAGGAAATATTAGATATAATTTAGTCCAGAGGCTATGCAATTAACTGTGATAAACCTCTCTGTGAGTGTATGTAATTTACGTATGTAGAACAAAAAAATAATTATTATAATTGTAGTTTACCTGGTCCTGTTGTATTTTATTCATAGCTTAATTTTATTGTTGACATTGTTGTGTAGCTCTGCAGACCCACCGTATTTTACTGTTGACATTGTTGTGTAGCTCTGCAGACCCACCGTATTTTACTGTTGACGTTGTTGTGTAGCACTGCAGACCCACCGTACCCCTGGCCGTACCGCTGGTAGTACGGTGAGTATTTTAAAATTAAACGATACCACTGTATGAAGTGACCGTAGTGCTGTGCTGATGTAGATACTAGACGGACAGGAAATTATAAACTATTATCTCGCTTATGTTAATGACTCATTCATTCGTTAAAAGGTAGGTTGACGGAGCCCCGCCGAGCGGGGCTTCTATTTCTGTCTAGGGTTTAAAGTAATCTAACATGAAGGGGATGACAGGGGCTGCGTTCGCTCGCTCGTTGTAGCCCTCGCCATCCCCCTTCAAACCTAACCTGTCCGTGTCGGGGTGCACTCAGTTCCCAATCTCGCTTCGCTCGCTCTGAGACAACGTACATCACAATGGTAAATAAGTATATATTTAAACTGTTGTTGTCAAAAGTGGTTTTAACTAGTGATACAACATGTCCGTGACTACCGCCGGACCACCAACGCCAATCGCTTCCATATTTGGTAAATAAGTAATTAGTACTCAATTGGTACTAATTAGTACTCAAATAACAGAATTGGTACCTTATTAGATTTTGAGAAAATCGACTTTGAAGGTGGTCACGTTCCGTTCAGCAATTCAATGGTATTGAACTGTGAAGTAGATGTACACTCGTGCACATAAATTTATGGATGTCGGAATAGTAAAAAACAGTTCAATATCTATATTACTATTCAGACATCCATAAATGTATGTGCACGAGTGTACAATCATCTACTAAACGTTCAAAACCATTAACATCTTAATTTGGACGGGTTCTACGCGGCGATTTAGTATGGAAAGTAATGAAAGCTAATTTCTCTTAAAATACAACACTTATGAATCTGAATTTTCGGTCACTATAACTTCTTTATGAGTACTAATGTTTGTATAAATTTAGGAGAAAATGACGGAATTATTAAAATAGGGAAATCTTGAAATGAAAAGTTAACACCGTGACCACATATTACCATATGAATCACTCCATGTACTTGCGCGCGCTAACTGCCTACCGGCCGCAGGGCCGCCCGCGACCCATTTCTCAGTGGGTTGCCGATAGCCGCGAGACGCGTACGTTCGCATAAAATACGGTCGACCTGACGTACTATATTATAGTTTAGAATTCTTATGACATGGCTAGTACTGGTGTATTATGTGCAGTTGATGGGTGTAGATCCAGCAAGAAAAGAGATAAAAACTTATCTTTTTTAAGTTTACCTGCAGATACAGAAATGTACCTAATTTGTTTTAGTATCGTTTTTTAAACAGATAAATTGAAAACTTGCATGTTTCGTTTTTTTTTATTTTATTAAGTATTGGTAGTACGTATAACTTCTATTATGCGTCTGAGATAAGAATAGAAAGGTCAATGACCTTAATTTGTCAACCGTCATTTGAAAATTACTAGGCTTCAATTTACGATGGTGTACTAGGAATCTGGACATTTTATAATCTAAGGTAGAAGTATAGTAGTCACTTATAACGCTAATTGTGTAAATGAAGGAACAAATCATTGAATCGTGTTTTCAGTTTCCTCTATTTCGTATTGCATTCGTACTATTCGTGGCTTTCATATTATATATATAGGTAGATTTTATTTTTCATATTATATATGCTAGCTTTCATATTAAATATTATTATATTCGTTCATTCGTACTATTCATAAAGTGTAACAACAAATACCTACTGACATCTATATCGAAAGAGGCAGCCCTGGCAATTCACAAATACCACGCGGCGGCGCGCAGCTACAAAGCAAAACTCACTTCACGCTTGTAAGTTTAGGTACATTTTCGTTCGCAGCGTCTAGCGAGTTGTAGGTTTAGGCTATTAAAGCAGTAGGTAGTGAACATTTTGTATGGAGTGATTCATATGGTAAATGTGCCGTGACTACCGCCACCCCACCAATGGCATGGTATATCTCGTAAACTACTGGAGTACTAATTTTCTATGTAGGTTTGAGGAAAGCCACAAGCTCCACAAACTTGGAATCAACATTGAAAGTCGTGGTCCTGCTGAACGAGTGCGCGAAAGTAATCATCATTGATTTCTCGGTAAATAAAAATGTTTCAGTTCTGATTTTTTTACCAAATGAATTATATATTTATCATATTAGGGTCCTGATTATTTGTATACTTAGAATTGCTGTAGCATGCCCCCTTTTTCGGCTCTCATGATGGTCATGCTAAACGGAGCGTGACTACCGCCCGACCACCTTCGAAGTCGATTTTCTCGAAAACTACTAAGGTACCAATTATCTAAATATGGAAGCGAATAGCGTTGGTAGTCCGGCAGTAGTCACGGACATGATACAACACTATTACCTGGTGGTATCGTTTAACTTTAAAATACCCACCCTACCACCAGAGATACGGTCAGGGGTACGGGTGAGTCTGCGCATGTTTTGTAGTTACCAATTGTCGATTTAATCAATGAAATAAAAATACCATATAGCGTGTAATGTTTCTTTTATTTTGCTTGATCAATCTTAAATTGAAAACATGTAACTTGGTACATTAAAAGCACAAGCACAATAATTTATCACTCATATGTCAGTCAATAGATAAAACTTTAAAGGCGTAGAAGGAAGGTATCGATTGAGTCTCGGTAACATGTGGATAATATGTAATAGGACAAAGGCGTAACCAATGGGACGTAAACACACTACACTCCCAGGGATTAAATATTCGCTCTACGCTCCGGGTTCCACCGCATCCAGTCGAAAGAGTTTTGGTCCCATAGAATATCCAGCTACGCCTCGACTAAATACTAATGTGACAAGTGATTAACTGTTAAGAAGAAGAATAATTAATAATAATGACTAGGTCTTAAATCCACTATAGTAATTTTTATTTTTCATCCACATTAAACATTCTAGGTAGAAGCAACTTCAAACAAGATGTATGGGACTTGGAAGAATGTCGTAAAACCTTAAAAAATAATTAACATTGGACTAGTAAACTGTAAAAGTTACAAACACAGATCGCAAACCCTGCTGAAAGTATGTAGGTAGTTAAAAGTTAATAAATGCAAGTTTTTCGTACACAGTAAAATTATTCACCAACCTAAAGTTGTAAACTCTTTTCACCTGTGCTATTGTAGTACCGTATCCCTAATCTTACTCAATAAGTATAATATAGTATTTAAGTACCTAGTTAATATTTTTACTCATAATAGAGAAAATGTAGAATATTTAGGTACAATTTTATAGTGTAAATATAATATGTAAAATAAATCTTTGAAGATTTAGAACAATAGATAAGATTTCTTAAGTTTGCATAATTCAATTAATACACACATAGGTGGAAGTAGAAGGACGTAAATTAACTGACTATCTCCTTAGAAATAAATCACATAATGATTTATTCATTGGATTAACCCTTACCGTAAGCGAATATTCTTAAATATATTTTTGGTATTTTTATCAATTTTCTAAGGGTGCTAGGGAAGAATAAAAAGAGTGTATAAAAGTTGTTACAAAATTATTAAATAGTTTAACAACATACAAAAGCTACCTGCGACCATATACACTACTATAAAGTTACTTAAATGTTAATTTATCACTCAAGGTAACACACAATCCGTAAACAAGGATTACCTCAGTCAAAATGAGAATATAATATGATATACACAATGTTAATAATATTATACTCCTCCACAACAACGACAAATAGAAAGAAAATGCAGAACATCCAAAACACTACTCACTCATTACTCATATAAAATTGAAACTTCAAGCACTAGCCTCTTGATTAAATTCCTTATGCATAAATCTTTTATTATCTAATTATATCAAAACCAGCTAATTTTTATGGGGAATAGAAGTGCCCTGAATTATTATATAATTTGCCATATTCAATATGTAGGTATTATTAATATATTCAAAATTATTTTTAGAGTCAAGTATATAATTTTCTTATTCTTATGTAGGTTTCTGTTTAAATAAGTGCATTATTATAATATTTTAAATGTTATAAACCACTAATAATGTATAATCTCAATATTTCAGTTAAACCTACATAAAAATATATCTATTGAAGCTTAATACATACTGGTTGACTTCATTTAGGGTAACAATTTGTGCATAATCATAATCATTTCTTTGTGTTTGTGGGAAGAATTTGTTAATTTATTGTGCTATTACATTTTTAAGGTCTCTCAAATATAATATTGGAATAAGAAAACAAATAACATTAACTGATCATTAAGGCAAGAGTCATTTGGTATTACACAATGTAGTAACATGTTTTGGACAATAATAATATTCTTTTTTCATCAGCATTAATGGCACTATGCTTTCAGAATTTTCAATGCACTAGGAAAATTGAACTTACAGTACAAACAAGGATTATTAAAACATAATCAACAAAGAACACAAACCATTAGGATCATGGAACTAATTCTTAAATAACATTTTATTATCTATTTGAAGGTACAGAATTTTTGTACTACTTGTTAATTTTGTAGAACCGCTGTACGAAATCAGTTAAGTTCAATACCTGACCAGGACCAACTCCAAAATCCATGTTGATGTATTCATCTAAGTTATGAGTGGAAGCTGGAAACAAGTAAAATAATAATATTAATATAACATAAATTGAGATGTGGCAGAAATGTCAAAAGGCTAAACCATGTTTATATCTTCCTTTTTAACACGCTTATAATAGCTTCACCTGTAACTAACTTTGCACTTTGCTTCCGATTGAGTTTAAATTTTGCACAAATGTTAGTTTGGATGAAAAAAAAAAGGTAAGCGACGTCATTCTAAATCTTATGGCGGACTCCCAAAGTAACTAGTCCCCACATCTTCAAACTAAACATGTTTGCAAAATTTTAGCTTAATTAGAAACCGGGAAGTGGGTCTTAACTTCTAAGATTTGTTTAGATAATTACAAGTGAAGCTTATTTATGTGTGTTAAAAATACCTACAAGCTAGGTTTTATTGCCTTAGTACCGGGTACCAGCGTAGCTTACAAGACGCGTAAGTGCAAGTTGACCAAGTGTACTAACTTGAAATGTACCTATATTGATATGTATAGGAATGCATACTATGCATTCCCATGATCATCATTCTCCTGCCCTTATCCCAATTTATTTGGGGTCGGCGCAACATGTCTTTTTCTTCCATACTCCTCTATTAGTCGTCATCTCTGTAGTCACCCCCTTTTTACCCATATCCTCTTTCACACAGTCCAACCATCGTTTCTTTGGCCTTCCCCTACTCTTATAGCCATCCACATCCATACACAAGACTTTCCTCACGACATTTTCTTCATTCCTTCGCATCACATGCCCATAACGACAAACGATTTCCACACAACTTTTCAGTCAGCGGTGCCACTTTCAGACTTCCATGATATGAGAATCAAATTGATCGGTTTTGCAGACGACGTCACTCGGTGATTTTTTTTTTAAACTATAATATTTTTGTGATGAGGTCCTATATAATTGCCGTTCTCTTGTCTTATTGAGATTTAATGCCGCAATAACCTTATTTTTCTGGAGTACCCTGTCATCTACATGTTTTTAGCTTAGTCCAAAAAGGCGGGGATTATGCATGACTGTAAAACGAAGCAATAGCTTGCATGCTAGTAAACGGCATAAGTAAGTAACTGGCACGCTGTGGATAATATTTAGTTAATTAATTTATAAGCCATTTGCTTCTTTCATTTCAAATTGTTTTTCAATTTCCAAAAATCCTATTAGAAAGTTCATTAAATGAATAATGTATTCATTTCACTGCTTTGTTTATTAGATTATAACTTTATAACACATAGTAGGATTTAAAGTAGCGGATATCTGCTAGTTAGTCAAAACTTCAATGTCTTATAACTCGTTAATACACATATATACAGGGTGTAAAAAGAAACATCACATAGCCGTCAACTACGCATACTGTACATCTAACAAAGTAGCTTTGCGCAAAAGTTATTTCTGGGAAACGACTTTTATTTTTAAGTATGAAAAAAAAAACTATTTTTATTGCACGCAATGTAACGCGAACCCAGGCAAGTGGAGTTAAACCCCCCACCCCAACCCCCTTCGCTCGTAGGTACCTACTTGTCGGATACGTTTGATATTCATTGCGTTTTTGTAACTTCAAATGCGTAATTTCAGTTTGTTTGGAAAAAAGTTTAGTAATAACACTTAGAATTAATTTTCGTAAAAAAGTAAAAAAAAAAACGACTTTGACCTTCTCTAGAACCAGTGGTTTCCTAGGTATGGTCTAGTGGAAAAAAATGATCCAAGAATGGGTAGAATATATGATGTGGCTTTCGGCTTCGGAAACTGTGTTTTTACACCAAATATTTTACTATAAAAATATTGTGTAAGTTTCTAGATAAAGGGTATAAATATTTGTTTTTTTTTTCTATTATAAATCCTGCTCATCACAGCAATCTGTCATGGACATTTAGCTGCTCCTTTGTTCGAATTTCTTCTGCATTTAGTCTTTGCAGCAGTGAGACATTGTCCATTGACCAATCTCACTCATTCCGCTGAGAATCTTTTTATTAAACCTGGAACACTGTTCCTCTTAACTCTTGTGTATACAATACTTGCCGACCCCGATTAATTTAGTTAGCTTTTTCTGGTAGTTTGACTGATAGCTACGGGCAGCGATCTCTTGCTTCACAGTTTTGAGCTTCGATCTTGCAGGATGTATTTATTGTGGATGCATTTAGGGGTGTTGAACATGCATGCACACAAAGATTTGATATTTATTATCAAATCTTTGGTCTGAAATCCTTCCAGGATGTCGATATTACTGTTGCATGCTGTTCCCCAGAGCTCCACTCCATATGTTCAAACCGGTTTCAATATAGTTTTGTATATCATCAGCATCTTGCTATTGGTTAACTGAGACTATTTACCAATCAGCCAATACATGCTGCTCAGCTTTGTGTTTAGAGTTTTCCTTTTGCTCCAGATATGTTTCTGCCAAGTTTCCGGTTAGTGTAATTGGGGGACAGTTTCCTTTCCGTAGGGTGAATGTGACTTAAACAGATTTGTTTCATTCGCCTTTATTCGCTATATCTTTAGCCACTCCTCAATTTCACATACTTATATGTTTCTGAAGGTTCGCTGAAGCAACATCTGGGTTGGTGTGCACTGCCAGTATTGCAGTATCGTCAGCATATGTGGCGATGAATGCTTCCCTGTGGAACACCAGACTTGATTTCATGCAAATCGGATGTGATTTTGTTAAGTTTAACTCGACACTCGACACAAATTTTAAATGAACAAGCGCTCATTTAACTTTTTCAGTATGAAAAAAGACCTTTTTTACAAAAAAAAAATAGAACCAACCAAAAAAAGTGAATGTTCGGTCGGTGTCTATTAGTAGGTGGAAGTCGGTGTTTCTGGTTGTGTGTCTTCGTTTTTTGACACCGACTTCCAAAATTAAGGTATTTTTCACTTTATTTGGAAGTCTGTTCTATTTTTTTGTAAGTTCTTTGTTTTTCACTTTTTAGTTGTGGTTCCCCATTAATTAAATCTTAACTTATCATCAGATCTATATGAAATTTAAATGGGACCATTTCGGAACAAACCCCTTTCGAACGAAAAAAGAATTTTGCAAATCCGTCAATATATGACGGAGTTATGCCCGAACATACATAATTTGCTGATGGTATTTGTCAACCTATGTACCTGCTCAATGGTGCCATGCTGCTTTCTGAATACGAATTGATACCCAAGAAGGATGGTATTTAGATGAGCGCGCATTCTATTGAGGATATTTTTTCAAACAACTTGCCAACCAATGGCAGGAGGCTAATTGATCTATAGGACGAGGCGTCTTCCGACGGTTTATCAGGTTTAAGTATCATGACAACCTGAGGAAGTTTCCACTGGAATGGGTAGTGGGAGAGCTCAGGCAGGCATTGAAGACCAGCACCAAGAACATTATACCCTTGTTTGGAAGGTTGTTTAGCAGTACGAAGTCTAATAGATCATAGCCATGTGCTTTCTTTGATAGCAGAGTTATAATCTCACGGATTAATTCAGTAGGAGTTACTACCTTTAGGGGTAAGCATAATCGCCCTGCGGACTCTCCGTCCGCTTACCGGCCCATCGGCATCGTGCTGCTCGACGAGGTGGGCAAGCTCTTTGAAAGAGTTATTGCCGACCGCCTCGTTGGGTAGCTGGTGCGGGTGGGGCCGGATCTGGCGGAGAGCCAGTTCGGCTTCCGGAGAGGGCGCTCCACGGTGGACGCCATCATGCGCGTAGTTACGCTACGCTGACGAAACGCTGGTCCTGGCGCAGGGGAGGTCGCATCAGGCGGAGGCCGACCTGATGACCCGCATGTCATCAGGTCGGCCTCCGCCGGTTGCGACAGTCATCGAGAGGATCCGGCAACTGGGACTCGAGGTGGCACTGTGCAAGTCCGAGGCCATGTGTTTTAATGGTCCTCGGAACGCGTTACCCGGCGGTTCCCAGATATCGGTAGGGGGTTCACATCGGCGTCGAGGGGACGATTAAGTACCTAGGACTCGTCCTCGACAGCCGTTGGAACTTCGTGGAGCAATTCCGACGTTTGGCTCCCAGACTGGAGCGGGTCGGGGCTGCCTTGAAGCGGCTCCTGCCCAATCGGGGGGGTCCAAACTAGGCTCTACGCGGGGGTCGTGCGGTCCATGGCCCTTTACGGGGCACCGGTGTGGGCGCGTTCCCTGAGGCAGCGACCTGCTTGCCGGTTGAACGCGCCCCTAAGGGTCATGACTATTCGGCTAGTCCGAGGATACCGCACGGCCTCCGGTGAGGCGGCGAGCCTCCTTGCCGGACTGTCGCCGTGGGATCTGGAGGCAAAGGTCTTCGTGCACCTCTGGGAGTGGTGCGAGGAGACGAAACGCCGGGGCATAACTGCGCTGACAGAGCTCCGGCAGGATCTCATGGCAACATGGAGAGAGAGCGACTGTCGCAATCCAGTGCTGCGCACGCCACAATTACGGCGGCAGTCAGCTCTCCAGCCACTACTCAAAGAAGGGCTCATTGAGGAGTGGCTGGAGAGGCGCCACGGCGTCCTCACCTTTCGCCTGACGCAAGCCCTCACCAGACACGGTTGTTTCGGAAGGTTCCTTCGGCTAAGGCCGGAAACGCCCAGGTATCACCATTGTGCGGATCGCCCAGAGGACACGGTGAAGTATACGGTGGAGATCTGCCCCGCTTGGGCGGAGCACCGCAGTGTCCTCGTAAAGGCGATCGGCGGCAGCGACCTCTCGCACCCGGCCCTGGTACGGAGCGAGAGGAACTGGGAAGCAGTCTCCTCCTTCTGCGATGCAATAATGCTCGTGAAGGAGGAGAAGGAGACACAAGGGAGTCACCCTAACGCCCCCAGCAGCTACGTTATCGTCGATATCTCGCTAAAAAAGTATCGTAGAGGTCTATAGTTTTTTGTAAAACCTAGATTTTTATTTATCAAAATTTGTAAAAATATACAAAAAAATCCTAGGTTTATATTTCAGCTGTAAGACTAAAACGGCGCCATTGAAACGGTGAAAAACACGTTATCGCCGATATCTCGCTAAAAGAACATTGCAGAGGTCTGAAAATTTTTGTAAAACCTAGATTTGAATTTGTCAAAATTTGTAAAAATACACAAAAAAATCCTAGGTTCATATTACAGGAGCTGTAGTACATTATCGCGTAGAAATAAGTCGTGTATCTATCGAAGAAAGTAAGTATTAGCGAGATCGTTGTTTGTAAACAACACCTATTAATTGATATGTAGAATTACAATAATAGGCCAAAAAAGTTTTTTTTGTTCATACTAACACTTTTAATACGTTTTGAATGTTTCGATAGGGTGACCATGGCTTATTGTTTACAGAAAATTTTCCACCTATTGTATTAGAAACTAAATCTTTCTAAATTAAATTAAAATGAAACGATAAGATTCAAAACCATGTTTATTTCTTAAAAAATCACAGATTATTTAGTTACCCCTCCCTTGCTTGATAGCTGAAAATGCTAATTATTTTTATAAAATAGGTACAACTATATCTACACTAAAACCAAAAATATTAACCTAACTACGTTATATACAATAACAAACTTCGTTCAGGCGTCGAATTGCTCCTCCACATCGCTGTCATCTGGAATCGTGCCCAGAAGACTGGCAGCATAGCCACGTTGAATGGCAATGCGAATTATTTGGGCAAAGAAAGAGCCTCTGGTCACGTAAAGTGTCGATAGTCGGCGAAAAATATCCTTAAAAAGGGGATGTAAGTAAATAATCTGTGATTTTGACAGAAAAATTTAGTGTAAGTGAACAAATTGTGATTTTTAAAGAAATAAACATGTTTTCGTATCTTATTTTCGTTTCGTTTTCGTTTCATTTTAATTTAATTTCGAACCCTTGAGATATAATTTGTAATAAAATAGGTAGAAACCGAATCGAAACATTTAAAACGTATTGAACGTATTTCGGTTTTAGTCTTACAGCTCCTGAAATATAAACCTAGGATTTTTTGTTGTATTATTACAAATTTTGACAAATTCAGATCTGGGTTTTACAAAAAACTGCAGACGTCTGCGACGCTTTTTCAGCGAAATATCGGCGATAACGTATTTTTCACCGTTTTAATGTCTTACAGCTCCTGAAATATAAACCCAGGTTTTTTTTGTGATTTTTTACAAATTTAATCTGTTATTTATCTAAATTTCAAGTCTTTGCGATGTTTAGTTTTAAAGATCTCTGGCCGCGCGGTTCTCTGCGTTTTAATGGCGCGTTCCACGTTCAAACCCTAATAACTTTTTAACCATAACTTTGAGAAATGTATGGTTTTGGGAATCAACTTTTACAAAATCTTGGCATGTTTTTTTTTTTAATATCACCGTGGCCGCGCCGTCGAAACAGACACCAATCCCAAGCCTTTTTGTCCTCAAGGTAGTCTTTCATTGTGTAAAAAGCTTTCTGGCATAGCTTACGTTTAAAAAATGATTTAAATTTAGTTATGTTTAGTTCTTGAATCTGACTAGAAAGTTTATTAAAGAAACGTATACATTGGCATAACAAACCACCTATTTTCTTGAGCCTGGTTTTAGGAACAACTTTGTATTTGTTCAATTATCACTGTATTTTTTAAACGGATTAAGATTTTCATGTGCTTATATAAGATTCTCATAAATGTAATGTGAAGGAACAGTCATAATATTAATCTCCTTAAATTTGTCTCTGAAGCACTGTCTAGGACTTATAATTTATAAATTTCACGAAAAAAAAAACTCTTTTTTGTAAAACAAAAATTGTCTGAATATCGGCGGCATTACCCCACAATAGAATGCCGTACGACATCACACTATGAAAATACCTAAAGTATACTAAACGAGCTGTCTCTAAATCAGTTAAACCACAAATTTTCCTAATGGCGTATGCTGCAGAGCTAAGTTTTTTGGACAGTTTTTCTATATGGGGGCTCCACTGAAGTTTCGCATAAAAAGTTAAACCTAAGAACACTGTGGAATCGTTGGGTTTCAACTCTTCACACTTTATTGACACACTAGTGTTCACTTGTGTTACGGGGTAATGGGTAATGTGGACTTTATGCATTTTGTTTTTTTCTCGTTAAGGTGGAAGCTCCAGGGTAGCCCGCGAAATTAAAATTTTCTTACGTTTTTTGCAATTTGCAGATCAGTGTCAGGTTGTATCTTGCTCAAAATTTGATTTGTGGCCGTAGCAAGTATGTATTTATAGAATTATAATCATTAAAATCTTCAATACTACTCTCTCAGTTAGAATTGATTCCAAATGTAAGTATTTCATGAAATCATGAAATACTTACATTTGGAATTGATGATGGATTTGATGACACTGACCTGCAAATTGCAAAAAACTTAAGAAAAGCAGCATCTTACGAAAAAACTCTATGTGAATAGTTTAACCAAACCAGACATTGCTCAACCACCGTGTTTCTGTGTCTATCGCCCAACATAGCATTATCAACAATGAAGAAGCACAATTTTTTACAAATATAAAAGTAGAATGAATACAATGAAAGCTATTATCAAAATATATGCAGTTCTATAGGTACTGACGGTCTCCTAGTCTATGACACAATAGTGACCCAGTAACCTATTTCCTAACTTTCAACTAAACACTGTCTAGCAAGAACAAAACAAAAGTACATTTGTATGAAATGTTTTACAAATGTTATTTTTTAATTAATGTTGCACATTAGTCAAGTAAATGGCTTAGACTTCTGGCTCTTTGCCAGGCATTGGAGCCAAAAAATATTCAAAAGGAAATAAACATAGATGTAGGACAGAATAATGTTATTGTAAAATGTATGCAAAATCTATGAATTAATATTATGTAAAATAAGACCTTACTCTATATTTTTATCACATTAATTTAATTTGAATTATTTTAATTATTATGCTTACTTGACGTGCATATTGCTGGATATGGTGGAGGTGGTTTAATCCATGAGCCATCTGGTCTCTTCATGTGACGTCGATCTGAGGCAAAGCTCTGCAAGAACTGCTTTGCAGGCACCACACGGAAGAATCTGAAAGTATTTTGTTGTTAATATATTTATAAAGATTGTCTATTTACTAATGTTGCCAAAAATCAATATGTTTGGCTGCAGTAAAAATGGTCAACAAAATGAACAAATCTTTCTACTAGTAACTTACCTGTGAAAATCTGACTTGAGCACTTGATCTGTACGAAATGTTTCAGTAACATATTTGTGGAAGAATGTTGGGAACGGCAACTCAGAATCCAGATCGTAAACCAGGCAAGATTTGCTGTCCCATGAATACAGAAATATCACATGATAATCCTGAAAATTTAATTAAAATTAATATAGATTTTAATTCCTACATAACCATAAAAATTAAGCATAAAAAGCAAATAATTTCTTCCTTAGTATAGATGGATTAAATTATTACATCACCACTGCTCTCAAAACGGTGAAGGAAAACATTGTGAGGAAACGCCGGTTTCCTCACAATGTTTTCCTTCACCGTATACCCTAGAACTAAAAATTCGAAGACATGTAATACTGTTCTTTATTAAATAAATAATTAATTATTATTATTATGTGGCATCCACCAATCCGCATTGGGCCCGCATGGTGGATAACGGCCCACACCCTCTCACAGAGAGGAGGCCTGTGCCCCAGCAGTGGGGACATTAAAAGGATGATGATGATGATAGATGGATTTATATCTAACTAAAATAAGTTCTCCTACGGATTTTCTTTTATCAAATGTTTAGATAAAATTGAAGAATAGTTAAACAACTGATCTAAGTAATAAAACGATCATGAGAAGATTAATGAATGAGAGGATGGGCACAAAAATTATACGACAGTAAAATAGTTAGAATTCATATTCTCTGAAAAATAAAGCTTAAAAGTATACATAATAGCGTGACATAATTTAAGTACACACCCATATGACGAGACGGTCCTCCTCACGCCCAGCCCTTTGTTTCCACAGAGGCACCGTACGGCAAGGGTTGGATATAAAAACGATGTAGCATCTATCCAATTCCTCAGGAATTCTTAATGATATATCTTGACATAGTTTCCAAACGTTTTCCTCGCTACAGAAAAGAACAACAAAGGCACGCTAATTGAATATTTTTATTGTTTTATAGAATTGAGGGGTGAAAAAAAATACTTACCAATAACAAGACACATGTGAGCACTCATCCCGTTTAGGAAACAACTGTTTCAGTATTTTATCACTCTTTTTATTATTTTCGTTGCTGCTCAGGTGAACTTGTGCGTTGACCGACATTTTGACACTTTGACAGTTGCTTTCACAGCACAGAGTTTCACAGAGTAGGTACCTAAAAAGTGCTTTTTTTTTTTCATTATCCCGAAGGGAAGGCGAAAGTCTTTTGACCATATTGCCTATTCTTACGTAGTTATTTATACTTTTTTCCATTAGAATGCAGATGTAACACATTCTAATGTTTTTTGCAGTATTTGGCAACAAATGTATCGAGTCAGCCTTCTCGGCAAACTTCGCTGAGGTAGTCAATACTACAATAAAATTCTCAGCTCCATTTTCCCGAGATCGCGCCTGTTTCAATGATTCCACATATTGTCCATTTGCGTTGACACTTGAGACACAAAACTACACCAATTTTACATCACAATATCCACTAGGAATCAATAAACGAATAATTAAAACAGCCACTGAACTTCACTCGATAAAATCCCGCCAAAAACTCCTAAAAAGTGCTTTTCTACCAGACTTTTTTTTTCTTTTGTTACTCTTGGAACAGGCTAAGGTCAAAAACCATGCTGCCTTCTCATCAGTTATTTCGTATTTTTTTCCTCTTAAAATATAGATGTAACCCATTCTGTTTTTGCAGTATTTAGCAGGAAATGTAATAGAGTCAGCCATTTCGGCAAGTTTCAGTGAGGTGGTCAACACTACACAATTAAATTTTCAGCTTCATTTTACCGAGATCGCGCCTGTTTCAATGATTCCACATAATTATTGCCCAGTTAGCGTAGACACTTGAGACACAAAACTACACCAATTTTACATCACAATATCCACTAGGAATCAATTTGCGTATAATTAAAACTGTCACTGCAGGCTCTTTACTCGAAAATATCCCGCCAAAAACTTCCTACCATAGACTACTTTTTTTTTATTTACCCCGACGGGAAGGCTATAGTCTTTTGACCATATTGCCAAGTATTATGTAATATATTTTTACTGTCTTTTATTCCATTAGAATGTAGATGTAACACATTCTAATGTTTTTTGCAGTATTTGGCAACAAACGTGTCGAGTCAGCCTTCTCGGCAAACTTCGCTGAGGTGGTCAATACTACAATAAAAATTCTTAGCTCCATTTTACCGAAATCGCTCCTGTTTCAATAATTCCACATATTGTAGAGTTGCGTAGACATTTGAGACACAAAACTACATCAATTTTACAACACAATATCCACTAGGAATCAATAAGCGAATAATTAAAACAGCCGCTGAACTACACTCGAGAAAATCCCGCCAAAAACCCTACCACAGACTACAGTACCCGGCGATAAATATTGCACATCGACCTTTGGAAAGAGACAATCGGCTAATTTCGGCTTCGTAGAGCGTTATCTCTGTCGCACACTACCTATGTGGCGTTTTGGCTACAGGTTTGCACCAATGCGGAATTTTGTGTACTGGTGAAATGCATCGGTGATTGGGCGATCACCGGTGATCTCCGGTTGATGCGTTGGAATTATGAGCCTATGATAAAAATGAATATTGTTTGCTAAATGGGTTCGCTAATAAAAAAATACAGTTTTCATTCATTTTTTATTAGTTAAAAATGGTATTCAAATATAAAAATCAAAAGTTTACTCCAGTAAATTATAATAATTGATGGTTTTGATCTATAAAACATAACATTTCGACAACGTCATTGCGTAACATACTTCTCCTGAGGTTCAGTATGTAACCTGTTGCTGAAAATACTCTTTCTGACTTAACGGAAGTTGCAGGCACAGTTAAGTATTTAAAAGCTATTTCATCTAAAGGCTTGGGATGTTTATTAAATTTCCAAAATTCCACCACATTATCCCAGTTATGATTAATGTCAGAAAAATCCGTTGTGAAAGTGAACTGAGTCATATAGATGGACAAGCACGCTTTGAATGTCCGAAATATGTCCGAAATATATAATGTCTTATAAAAAAGAAGCAAAATATAAGAAATAATAACTAAATGTAAAATAAAAAAACAATATTAAATCATAAACCTTCCTTTTATTTAATCAACTTTATCCAAAAATACTGCTCCAATAAAACCGGTGATCAATCGGTTAATAATCGGTGTTTTCACCGAATATATTCACCGTTAAATCACCGGTGATTCTCCGGTACTCATTGCTCCGGTGCAAACCCCTAGTTTTGTCAGTCGTTGTTTCCTTTTATAGTTATTATACTCTTTGGTCCTTGTTCAAGTGCGATAGAGTGCGGTCGCGAAAAACAAAAATAAAAATCAGAATCAAAATTAAAATATTACACATTAATACAATCAATAACAAAATTAGACACACACAATACAGATACGCATCAAATAATACGAGGAGAGGCGCTAACATGAAGCTGCATCCACCTCTGTATCAGGGACAGGTCCCACCGCTCGGACAACACCTTCAGGAGACTGTTCGCGCTACTTCGCAGGCGACTTAATAGCGAAGCGCTCCGTTTTCTTATAATTGCGAAAAAGTCATCAGTCCGCGCCTCAGCAAACATTGTCGAAGCACTACAAAACCGCGGAAGCCCTAACAGTATCCTGAAGGCATTGTTGTACTGCACGCGCAGTGCGCTGTACGCCCGCTGCGTAAAGTTGGTCCACAGGCTGCACGTGTAAAACGACTGACAATATGCCTTAAATAAAGTCACCTTCACAGGTCTAGTACATCGCGCAAACCTACGAGCCAACATATTATCTCAATGTCCAGATTTTCACACAAGTCGTCAGAGACGCAGTGGCCCAGGTACTTGAAATGCTGCACCCTTTTTAAAGGAATGCCGCAAAGAGTGACAGGAGGTACAGAGTAACATTTGGTACCGGCTTTAAAGATAATAAATTCACTCTTTTTAGCATTGTAACTGAGCCCATGGGCCTCCGTACATGACTCACAAATGCGCAAAAGTCTGCGTTATGCACCGATCGATGGACTCAGCAACACCATATCATCCGCGTAACTAATGTTGTTAATACACATTCCGTCTATGGAACATCCAATATTAGTGCTGCTGAGCTCACCGATCAGCCGGTTCATGTACAGGTTAAAG
The DNA here is from genome assembly GCA_951329385.1 of Polia nebulosa. Classification (NCBI taxonomy): domain Eukaryota; kingdom Metazoa; phylum Arthropoda; class Insecta; order Lepidoptera; family Noctuidae; genus Polia; species Polia nebulosa. The sequence goes on from OX589588.1 coordinate 24,969,383, forward strand.
AGGTGAGGCGAGGATAAACCACATTGTCTCACTCCGCATTCCAACCTATACACGTCCGAACGCGCATCCCCCCATCTTACGGTATTCTGCTGCCCACTATACCAGTACCGGAGCAAAGACACTATCTCATGCGGCACATCTGTTTCACACTGTAGCTTCTGCCACAGCTTGTCATAACACACCAGCTCAAAAGCTTTTGAAAGATCTAAGATGCATGCATAAACTGGTGTGTTTCTGTCCGTATAGTACTGAACAGTCTGCTTGAGACAGAGGATAGCACTCTCAGTTGACAAACCGGGTCTGAACCCAAACTGAGCGTCATGCAAGTGGAGGTGCTTCTCCAACTGTTGGTCAAGCAAACTATCCAGCACCTTAGCTATGACAGTCGCAAGCGAGATCGGTCTGTAATTAGACAGAACCGATGAGTCACCCGTCCTGTCTTTAAAAATTGGCACTACGACTGTCTGCATTAAATCATCGGGTAAATACTATGACTAACACATAAGTTAAATAATAGTGCAAGGACTCTTGGAAGGTGTACGCCCGCGTACTTCAAATGCTCGACACTAAGACTATCGTGACCTGCGGACTTGCCTCTCACCATCTTCTTTATAATTCGGGCCACATCCTTGGCAGAGAATCTAATGTTAACATGCCCAGGGCGATCCTCAGCCGCGAGCACCTGCGACGCGGACCCGAGCGGTGATACCACACTAAAATGTCGCTGAAAGGCGCAGGCTATGTCCCGCGGTTCATGCACACCACCTACACTCGCCGGAGAGCCAGAGCCAGACCTTGGATTAAGTTTATGGGTATTTTTCCAAAAATCACCAAAGCTTTTATTTGCATGATGTTCCGCAATGATGTCCATCTTTATCTGACATTCGTTATTTTGGCAGTACTTTCATTTTTCTTTAAATAGTTTCCTAGACTCACACATATTATTATACTCATGACCAGATCTAGGACGTCCATATGATACCCACGTCTGAAAACATAGCCTGGCCCTCCTGTGAGCGTCACTAACATGCCTGTTCCACCCCGTTACATACTTAAAATTGGTGCACTTGGGCGCAATGCAGCTTCTCTTAGCGGCTTCAGTCAAAATATTTACAATATTATTATACATCCTATTTATTGTCATTTTATGGTTCTGATCACTGCACATTCCATCTGCGCAATTACAAAACTTAGATGGGAAGTCAATCTGCCTAAATCTTAAATTACAGTAACTAGTATAGTCTTGTATTAAGATTAATGTCCCTATGTCCCCATTTTATATAATTGAAAGTATTTGGACTGGTTGTAACTTTAGGTTTAATAATATTCACATTACATTCAATCATTAACGGATAGTGATCCGACCAGTATGTATCGTACAGTACGCACACGTCCACAACAGCGCGCCGCGCCGCACCTGTTACTACACAGTGATCGAGCCATCGCTGGCACCCGTGCGCGTCACTTACAAATGTATAACTATCGCGAGGCAGCCACTCAATGTCTAGACACGACCACGATTGTTCCGTGCAAAAAGTTAACAACTCATTAGCGAACAACTCACCTGGGTGCGCGTTGAAGTCTCCGAGAATGAACACAGATTCCACATCATTACTCTCAATAATCGCGTTTAACTCACTAAGGCACTCTGTCAACTCAGTCAGATTTTCGATCGAGTCAGTAGACATGTAAACTGTTATCACTAGCATAGACCGGTCCCGAAGCACTACCTTTATCACAGCGAGACGTACACTAGTACACGCGATCACAGACACCGTTGGAAACATCGCCTTCCTCCACAACAACGCGACTCCACCATACGGCCTTCCTCTAAGCACTCCAGCGGATGTATCGACAGCAGACTTTCCAGTAAAGGAATGCGTCATCAATGCTGCCCAGGAACTGTACGTCGTGTGGCAGAAGCCAAGTCTCCTGTAGTGCCACAATATCCGCCGTCTGACAGAGACCCTTCACACATTCCACCGACCTAGTGACACTCTTGCAGTTAAACGTAACAAGCTTAATTGTACTATCCATTTACTGATGATATTACTCGATCTATCTCCCGGTAGGTAGGTCTGACCGCGTTGCGACTAAATCAACAAAACGGCGATATAGTACCCCGTCGGGCTAAAAGTCATCCGTCATAAACATATCAAACTTGTATTTAGGCACAAAAACAATGTATCCATTATAATACTTGTCTAATTTCATATTCATTTTCTGTAATTTTATGTCTAAGTTTGTTTTTTTCAGCAGATAAGATTTTATATCACTCGCAGACATCTCTTTAGACACATTGTAAACATAGATCGGAACTTGAGTACTCGCTGCCTTGAAATTATTGTCCGAATCAACAATAGCTTTCCCTGTATTTCCTACAAAGTGGTTTCTCAACCTGTGTCTCTTTTTCTGAACCAGGGTCCATTCCTCATTAGACATTTAAGTTTTAGACCCTGGATTCGTCACTCCATCCTGCACGATAACAGAGAAACTCTTTTTATTTTCGACGCGTGACTGTTGACTGGTTGGTCGGTCAGACTGTTGCGCACAGCTTACGGCAGAGGTCGGTAATGTTGTGTGATTCACAATCACATTAGACAGAGCGCAATCAGCTGTTAACTTCTCACTCGCAGGTGACGCTCCGTTCTCAACTACACGGGGTGTTTTTATCGCGCTACCCACATCCGACGAAATGTTAGACTGCTTTCTCAAGGGTGTTGTCGCCTGCTCGGGGGTGGAGGATAAATTCGAAAGAGTTACCTCGCCCCTGGGCACTCGAGGCAGGGAGGAACAGGGGTGGGTTTTAGTCAGTAAGAGTCTGACACGCCCTTCCGCTCCACCCTAGAGCGGAAGAAGTCATAGGATGATTTCCCACCCCCCAAAAAAAAAAGAAAAAAAAAAAGGGTGTTGTCGTAGGCTGTTTTTCTGCAGACTTATAAGATGCGCCACATACGGGAGATAAACCCATAGGTACCCCGTCTCACGTTAATGTTTCTACAGACATTGTTAACTATTTATGATAAACGGATTTAGGGCATATTGTATTGAGGGATTTGAATTTTATGGAATGTGATATTATGTGACATTTAAGTTCGGGCAAATTATCATTTGGACAAAATGATGATTAGGACACAAAAAAAATTATGGCACTTTCGCTTATGGATAAAAAAGTTAGGTAACACAATAGAGAACCGGCTCGCAGGCGACTAAGATAATCCAACATTTGTATTATTAATATGAACTATTATTATGTGCAAGTATAGGAGGTTTACGAGTTTATTACGAATAAACGGATTTTGATGTTTTACAGCTGAGATCAAGTAAAAAAAGATAAGAAAGATACAGCACGGCCTTTCAGCCACAAAATTCTCAATTCTGTAAAACAAAATCTATAAGCAGTCTTAGAAAATAATTAAGTAGAGTGGACATAAATACTGTTTTTTTTTTAATTACGTGATTTCATGTTACATTATTTTATTGAACTAAACGTAAATATTCAATATATAAATAATAAGTAGGAAATTAATAATAAGAAATTATAGAATATATTAGTAGGAACACGATTATTAAAAAATATATAATTGGTTATATTGCTGGTAGTACCTACTTTATACTACATTTCAAAATATTTAAAATGCGAAAAGTGTCTAAGGGTCTTTTTCAAAAAATTTGTTCGTTACTTAGTGGCATTCCACTGAGAAAAATTATTAAGTTAATAATATTTATGATTCTAATAGTCATAAAAAAAACCACGCTCTGCTACCATGATGGCTCATGAAAAATAAATTTTGTTAAGCTAAATTGTCTTTCACTAATCGTATGTCCTCAGTAATATCATAAAAGGTATTATATATTATTCGATAAAACACTATTAATCGCTTCAAAACAAAATCAAATCAAAACATTCTACATTTTCAATAACATAAAATTAAAATTATGGTGACACTAAAATATTAAATTCTCCAAAAAAAATATCATGGTCACCGTACTACATAAGAATACAATTTAACTTCTTACTTAAGTAACTATAAGTATCTAATATCATTATATATAAATATTTAACCACTCACACATTTGTTTGAATCTATCAACTGCTAAAGTCTTTGTAAAAATATCAGCTAAATTTTCAACAGTATTTACATACTCAATTACTAGTTCCTTTTTCGATATTAAATCTTTTATATGATGATATTTTATATCAATATGTTTCGTTCTCTTACTGTTTTCAAAAGTTTTCGTCATATCTATAGCTCCTTTATTGTCCACGTAGAGAACACACTGCGCATCTTTGTTTTTGTTAAAATTCTTGCATAGTCCCTTTATATTTATCAAATCGCATGCACTAGTGGCTCCAGCGACATACTCAGCCTCTGCTGTCGACAAAGCTACACAGTTCTGCTTCCTCGAGAACCATGCAACCACATGACCATTTAACAAAGTAACAGATCCACTGATACTCTTTCTGTCAATGTGATTACCTCCCCAATCTGCATCAGAGTAGGTTTGAATAATATTTTTCTTGTTATTCTTGACATAGGTCAATCCACTTTTCTTTGTTTCTTTCAAATAACGTAGAACTCGTTTTGCTTGTGTCCATAGATTTAAAGTAGGTTTATCTAAGAATTGACTCAAAAATGTTGTACTAAAGGCAATATCAGGTCTTGATACCGTCGCTAAAAACATTAAACCTCCAATCAACTGTCTGTAAGGTACAACAACACACTTACTATCAGAATCTGCTTGAAAACCTTTCGTCATTGGAGTCTTCGTTCCATTCGCCTCCGTCATATTAAATTTTTCCAACATTTTATCTATTTGTTTTTCCTGTGTTGTCTTTAGAATATCTCCATTTCTCTGTATTTCCATTCCAAGAAACTTATTAACTTCACCAAAATCTTTTGCTTGAAACTCTTTCTTTAACTGTTCTTTTACGTAAGTTATCTCTTTTTTACATCCTGTTACCAAAATATCATCTACGAATACTATAATCCAACATTCATCATTATAATACAGGCAAAAATCATTGTTTGACCTTGTTAGTCCTATTTTTAGAATAAATTCATTTAATCTATCATTCCAACATTTTGGACTCTCTTTTAATCCGTATAAGCTTCTATTCAGCTTTAGAACTTTATTCTTTTGCTCACATTTTACTCCTTTAGGTATCTTTAGGTATACATCTGATTCTAAGATTCCATTTAGCAATGCTGTCGGGATGTCCAATTGATGGATTTCAAAATCATTTTGTACTGCATGTGATAAGAAAGTGCGGACTGTGCTCATTCTTGCGACAGGGGAATAATTAACTGTAAAACCATCATCTCGTTGTAGAAAGCCCCTTGCAACCAGTCTCGCCTTCTTTAGGTTATTATCTTTCTTCACAAAAATCCACTTAGTATCAATTGCTTCTTTTCCACTTGGTAAATCAGTGATTGTCCATGTTTTCATATTTTCTAAAGCATTCAATTCTTTAACAATTGCTTCATTCCAGCCCATTTTTAGAGCTTCATTGTAGCTTTTAGGAACATCCTCCATATTTGCACTATAAGCATAGTGTGTCTCATATTCTTGTAGAATTTTTGGTTTAACAATTTTTCTTCCACTTCTTGTATATTTTTCCTGCGGTAACTTTTCTTGTATAACCTCTTTCACTTGTTCAGTTGCATCATCAAATTTATCATCATCATCACTATCTGGATCATTTTCAGTCATATTTGGATGTTGTATAACTTGAATCTCACCTTTACCTTGTCTTTCTTTTAGTCCTGATGTACTTGGTTTGCTTTCTTTTTCATCTAACTCTCTGTATATTACTGACATTTCATTGTCTCTTTCTACTTCTCTTATTCCATCATATCTCACATTTGTTTCATCAAAATGTACATCTCTCGAGATTTTAATTTCATTACTTTCTGGATCCCACAATCTATATCCATTTGTACTATATCCAATAAATCTCATTGCTTTAGCTCTTTCTTCAAATTTTGATTTTCTTGGCAATACAATCATCCATGCTTTCGATCCAAATATTTTCATATTATCTATATAATTTTTACCATAATATAACTCTGCTGGTGTTTTAAATTTTATAGCTGCTGATGGACATCTATTTATTTGATACATGGCACATTTAACTGCCTCTCCCCATAATTCTTTCGGAAGGTTGGATTCCATCATTAGTGCTCTTGCTTTATTGTATACAGTCCTGTTCATTCTTTCAGATACTCCATTCATTTGCGGACTGTATGGGTTTGTGTACTCCATTTTTATCCCATTATTTATCGCGAATTCGCTAATTATTCTATTCTTAAATTCGCCACCATTATCGCATCTTATCCTTTTCACTTTATTTTCTTTCTGTCTTTCTAAATATCTCACATAATCTATTAAGTTTTGTGTTGCTTCATGTTTATGCTTCAACAGATATATAACTCCAAAATGTGTATAATCATCTACAATTACCTGGTAATATTTTTCTTCATTTATGCTGGGTATATTTACTGGACCTGCGATATCAGTGTGTAGAAGTTCGCATACTTTTTCTGATCTTGGCATTATTACTGGATAGAATGGTAATCTTGTTGATTTTGCCCTCATGCACACATCACATCTTTTCTCACTATTTGGTAACTTTAAAGTGCTCAACCCATTTCTATTTAAATGTCCTAGTCCTTGATGCCATAGATTTGTGTCATTTGTTGTTGTATAACATTCATTCTCTGTTTTTATTTTCAATTTCAGTTTATATAGCTTTCCACATTTTTCTCCATACACTCTCGTGTTATTTTGTATAATTATTACCACATTTTCTTGAAATATTACATTACTCTTCTTCTCAACTAGTTTACCTACTGATAATAAATTTTGCGTTAGATTAGGCACAATTAACGCTTCAATATTTATGCATCTACCTTTTTCTTCTGTTTTTAACACTCCTCTCTCATTTGCTTTTAAATGCTCGCCATTTGCAACTTTTATTTTTACTGGTTTTGATAATGTTTTAATTTCTGTCATATAATCTTTGTATTTATTCTGTATCATGTTTTCCGAAGCTCCTGAGTCTATTATAAACTCTATTACGTTTGACTTGTACTCATTTGTTATGTTTACAGTTTCATTTTCATCATATGCCGTGAACATAAGTTGGGAGATGTTTGCATATCCACCTCTTCCTCTATCATCTCTTCTGCCTCTTCCAAAAATATTTCTTCTCAAGTATCTACCTCTTTGGTTATTCCTGCATTGATATGCTTTGTGCCCTTTTTGCTTACATTTATAGCATACTATATTTTCCGTAGAAAAACTTGTCTCGGTACTTGTCTCATGATTCCTATTTTCACAAGCACTTTTCATTTTTAGCTCAGCATCTAATAATCTTGCTTTCACGAAATCAATTGTGATATCCTTTTCTGTTGACATCGTTTCTAGTGATGTTATTACATTTTCATAATTATCTGGCAGTGTTAATAATAAATGACACACTTTATCAGACTCTGACATACTTTCTCCAATTTCAATTTCAGTTATTATGTTATCAAACCTTAGATAGTGGTCCTGAAGCTTTGTATCTTTTTTACATTTCAAATTTAGCAATCTTCTCTTTAATTGCAATTTATTGAAAACAGATTTTCGTTCAAAAATAGCTTCCAAACATTTCATCATATCTAATGATGTTGTACACTTCTTTATATATGATATGTACTTATCTGATACACATTGTACGATTATTGACCTTGCTTTAATGTCAATTTCCTTACTTGGTACCTCACTTTTTATCGCTTCTATGACTCCTTTTTCCTCCAACAGTAAATTTATCCGAAATTTCCATGTTTGAAAATTTACTTCCTCTTTCAGAAATGGCATTGCTTCATATTTTCTAACATCCATTTTTCAAAAATTTTGTTTTTTTTTTTTTGACAGCTCAAAATTTTCCTCTTATTTTATTATTTTCAATATATTTCCATTTTTCTTCATTTAATCATCACAAATATGCGGCCCATAACCTTTTATGATATTACTTTTATGAAAAATAAATTTTGTGAAACTAAATAATCTTTCACTAATCATATGTCCTCAGTAATATCATAAAAGTAATATCAAAAATAAATAAAATACGTATAAAATAAATTTTAAATAAATTTCTCGAAGTCCGAGAAATTTATGTTTTAATGGGGTACGTCAGCTGAAAAGTTCCATTACATCACAAAGTTTGGATAATTATTAAATCTCATTGGTCTTTCAAGAATAACTAATTTTTATCTAAATATTTTTAAACCTGAACAATCTTCAAAATCACAAACTTTTAAATTAGTAATTTAAATAGAACAACTTTTTTCTACGAAAACTACTCCTCTACGCTACGTATGGTACATTTTATCACACATTTTAGTCTGTACTTTGGAATTGTTCTTTTTAATATACGCTATTTAGATTAATAATAAAAGAAGGTTTAATATATATATTAAACAGTTGTCGCGCATGCGCCGTCCCGTGCGGGTGTGTGAAAAAGAAATGGCGAGTGCAAAAATCGTAAAGTGTACGTCGTGTAACATAGTTATTAACGAGTTGTTAGCGTTTGTGCAAAATAAACTAGATGTTATGGACAATGAGAGTCTTATCGGGATTTGTGCAACTGGTTTCTCTGTGGAGGATATTGATCAAGCAAAGACGTTACTATTTGAATCTATGTCGGTGGGCAAGCGAAAAATATCAAGGCGAAAGGACAAACGTCACAAGGATTTGGAAGACATTATAACCCTGTTTAAGAATACGGATCCTGAACTCATTCCCATATTTGTGGCTAAAGAATTGTGCAAGCTGCCTCCGGTAACATTTGATCACATCGATGTTACGGGGTTGCTTAAGCAGATAGTTGTGCTAAAAATCCAGTTAGATAATGTGAAAAATAACTATGCCACGGTGGAGCAGCTACAGGAAATAAGGAATGAGCTGCATAATTGCAAATATGGGTCAGTTGTAGGGATGGACGACTGTAACATAAACAAACGTAGGCGAGGTGCATTTTGTTTGGATAGTGGGCCGGTAGGCATATCACCACTTTTGGAACGGTTTGAGGAGCCGGCACAGAGACAGTGTGGAGGTGAGAGCACACCATTAGTGTTATCTCCATCATACCTGCGTTCGGCAGATGTCTCGGTGAACGTGATACGTGCGGTCGAGCGAGGCACAGAAATGCCCAGTGCAGCGCAAGATGATAAACAACGTGTCTTGATAACGAGTAAAGTGTCACAAACAAGTAACCGGGAATTACCAGCAATAATACCGGTTTGTTCCACGGCTACGCCTAGTGAAGTGGCTGAGAAGCGACTAACTATGGCAGAAATTGTACAGAAAAGTGGCGATTTCAAGATAGATAAACCAGAGTCTAGCTGGATGATAGTACAGAAAAAACGACATCGTAACCGTTTTGCGAGTCAATTAGGCAAGGCCGCTGCAGAACCTTTATGTAATTTTAAGGCAGCTGACACCAAAGTACCCCTTTTCGTCTCCAATGTCCATAAAGATACAGAGGAATCAGACATAATTAATTACATTCAAAATAAAACCCAGGAAATAGTGAGGCTGACAAGAATTAAAATGAAACACGATAAAGGATACAATGCATTTAAATTGTTTGTTTCAAGATATAGAGTGCATTTATACTATTTGGGATGGAACCCAAACTATAATGTTTGCTGGGTTGGAGGAGTCACTTGGTTCAATTAAACTCTTCTTAAATCTTGAAGACTATTTATTTTACAGTTCACAATATGGTTCATAAAAGAATATGTTACATAAACAATATACAGTCGGTACAAGGTGTGGTACACGACAATGCTCAGTCGGTTCAAGGTGTGGAACACAACGAGACTTAGTCTGTTCAAGGTGTGGAACAAGACAATAGTCTGTACAAGGTGTGGTACTAGACAATAGAGCGAAAGCCAGAGGACTTTCGAGCTCACTGAATCAACTGCCGCTGAGTGACTGAATTTGACTTTTTTTTTTGTGTTTGAACTCTCGCAGTTCAACCCTAGCGGTTGTCGACTGCTTAAGCGGACGTGCCCGTGGTGGTTTTAATTATTATTAAAGCCTCCAGCCAGGACTTATACTTAAACTACTCGCGACTACGCTGAGGGCACCCCCTTTGGGGTACGGACCTCGGCTCAGGGCGTCGCGGGGGGAGGGCCTCAAGGGACAGCTGAATCATGATGTGATTATTTAAGGACGAATTTTTAAACTACAGCTCAGCGGTGCGTGCTGGCTTGAGCAAAGGGACTGGGGGGATTTCTTTGTCTTAAGTCCCCTGCTGTGTTCGGACATGCCGCGCACGACAGGGGGTGTCTGTACGTCAGGTTGCTTCACGACGAGCCTATATTAACTTAGGACACGCCGCGTCGCGGTGTGAGTCGGTGTCGTGTGAATATGTCATGCGGGCGGACTTGAAACTATCGGCACAGCGGCGCGGGCTGGCTCTGTCAAGGGACTGGTTGCATGGCTCTGCGTGGGGACTCGCGACGGTCCTCGGCGGCGAGGACGGAAGGACGGTGGTCTGCGTCTTTTCAACGTGCTAGTTTCCCTACGGCTCTCTTGGAGCAGGGTCGTAGCGTCGTCGGGTGTGATTAAAGTGTGCCGGGGTCGGCGAATTTTACTGACTTGGGAGGGAACGTATCGGCCGGCCGATACGATTAGGGGGTTCCTATGTTTAGCAGCCTTCTCGAAGAAACGCTTGGTGAGGCGTTTCATGAACTGCTGGACGGTGGGGAGTCTGAGATCCACATGCAGCTCCTCATTCCGAACAAAGTAGGGGGCTCCCACTGCTCTGCGGATGAAGCGGTTCTGCAGGGTCTGCATCTTGTGGAGGAGATGTGACTTTGCGTGCGCGAAGACCGCACAGGCGTACGTCATGATGGGACGGATCACTGTGGTGAACAGCCGCAGCTTGCACTTGAGTGACAGTTTACACCAAATTATGGAGTCTGCCTTGCGCGAAGTAGGCCCGCCAGCGGACGCTACTTATGTGCTTGGCAAATGTTAGATGTTCATCTAATATGACTCCCAAGTATTTGGCTTGCTTCTCCCAGGAGATCGGCTTGCCATACATGGTGATCGGGCGGGGGGCAGAGATATAGTGATTCGGCCTCGAGTAGAGGACCGCCTGACTCTTGTCGGGATTCACTTCAATCCTCCATTTCCTGAACCATTTCCCCAAATTGGTTACCGCGGACTGGAGGTATCGGGCTATTGCGACTGGACTTCTCCCAGTGGAGTAAATAGCCGTGTCGTCAGCAAACAGTGCCAACCCGGTCTTTTTACTCTTTGGGATATCGCTCGTAAATAGTGTGAACAGCAGGGGTGATAGCGGGGAGCCCTGAGGGACTCCTGCCCGGATGGGGCGGGGGGAGGAGAGTTCTCCTTCTATGCGATAGCGGAAAGTGCGATTTGACAAAAAGTCTCGTAGGATGAGCACGAGCCTATCTGGCACTCCGATTTGGTACAGCTTATAGATTAAGCCGTTGTGCCAGACTTTGTCAAACGCCTTCGCTATGTCAAAGAACAAGATGCCCGTTATATATTTGTTCATGAAGCCGGCGCTTACATGCTCAACAATACGGTGGACTTGGTGGACGCACGAGTGTTCAGTTCTAAATCCAAACTGCTCGTTGGGTATCAGGCTTTTGGCTTCGGCATAATCCTTGAGCCGCTTATAAATAAGCCTTTCGTAGATTTTACCGAGCGCATTAAGTAAGCTAATGGGACGGTAACTGGAGGGATTAGACTTGGGTGAATTTGACTGCCAGGGATGCCTATATTTATTACCCAAATTCTATGGGACACGTAGTGTAGCAAATGCAAACCCGGACAGCCAATACATTTTGAGCATTTCACAAATTAACTTGGACATTAACATTCGACCAATCACAAACATTTCGACATTCTGACAATAACCAATCAGAAGGGTTTTACAAATCTATTAGGTAATGAACACCTGCATATTTACTATTACATATTTACTGATCTTAATAACAACAAAACTGATATATATATATACTACAAAGTATGTATTCTATGGACAAACTGATTCTACGTTATATTTTACTTTTATATTCTATTTTTACATTATCACAAATCTATAAACTACAATAAAAACAAAGCAACTTTACATATGTATCTCAACATGTACATAATTTTACATGGTGGACTTCGAAAACTTTCCACTGTCTGTAGCCAATCCATGAGAAACATGAATTGGAACAACCAATCACTGACTAGCCAAAATTCCTAACTACGAGCTTTATTACTATTGGTCAATTTTAGCGCTGTGACATGCACTACTTGCGCTATACAAAAAAGTTACCTCAGTGAGCTTGACATTAAAACATACTTTTATCCTTATTCTAAGACATTACTAAACATTATAAGATATAATGAAAACATGACAAATTAACTAAATTAACTATAGGTTTAGTATGAACTAAAGCGATTACGCTTCCTACATACATTCGTTTGAGCGTCCTGCACATATACCTTGATGACAATCTTTGGCCGAACGGAATTAAGTTCCGCCGCTTTGTTAACATGAAGAAGGGGCCTGAAGAGCAATATTTTAATGGATCACACACAAAGCAGCAAACTAGTTAGTTTTAACTGTAAAAATGTGAAGAGGAGTGTGGAGTGTGTTCGATCACTGTGTGGGGGAGCGGATTTGGTGGCCCTTCAGGAGACATGGCTGGTGCCGCAGGACTTGCCGTTCCTCGGTAACATCGATGATAACTTCAGTTATACTGGAAAATCGGCCATGCACTTATCTGCCGGCGTGAGACGTGGTAGGCCTTTCGGAGGGGTCGCTATTTTATGGCGTAAAAGTGTTTTTAAAAGTGTGTCGGTGGTGCAGTGCGAGAGTGATCGTATCACGGCGATTAGAGCGGTAACAGGTATGAATTGTGAAGTTGTAGTTATATGTGTGTATAGGCCTACAGACCAACCTGACAATCTACCATTGTTTACGAACTGTCTTGGGGAAATCAGTGCTATTATACAACAAAGTAACGTAGAATCGGTATATATCCTAGGTGATTTCAATGCTCACCCTAATTCTTCATTTTGTGATGAATTACTTAATTTTTGTGATGATAATAAATGGATATGTGCTGACATGACTATGCTAGGTAGGTCGTCGGGCACCCATACATTTTATAGTGAAGCTCATGGATGTAAGCGCTGGTTAGACCATTGCTTAGTAACGGAATCAGCTTGCCAAACCATAATCAGTATTAATGTTGATTATGGAGTGTATTGGTCCGACCACTTGCCTGTCATTATTAATTGTAATCTTGACATGATTAGAAAGAAGTGTATCTGTGAAAATGATAATTGCTATGTAAAGGATGTTGTTTGGAGTGACAGAAAAGCGGACGAAATAGAAATTTATTCTGACATAATTATGTAATATTAAATTAAGAGACCTTCACTTCCCCAGTGAGTTGAGTATGTGTGCAGACAGTATGTGTAGTGTTCTAGAGCATAGGTCTATTATTGACAAATTATATAATGATATTGTAAGCATTCTACGTGAAGCTTCTATGCAAAGCAGGAGAGTGAGAAAGTTTAGAAAAGGTAGAAGTGTGGTAGGGTGGAATAAACACGTGAGGGATGCACATAGTCAGGCTAGGCAGGCATATCACAGTTATATAATACATGGTAAACCTGATAGTGGGCCTATTTATGATAACATGTATCTAACTCGTAAAACTTTTAAATCAAGACTGAAGTATTGTCAGAATCACCAAGACCAGCTTCGAATGGATACAATAGCCTCGCATGTTGAGGGTAAAAACTTTCGTGCTTTCTGGAAGGGTACTAGGAAATTGAATTATCAGGTTAGTTTGCCAGTGAATGTGGGCGGTTGTAGTGAGCCCAAAGATATTGCTAACATTTTTAAGAATCATTTTAAAGTTGAATCAACCCTTGCTGCCCAGGCTGTGACTGCGGATGCTGGGGCCGTCACTGTCCATGAGAGCCCAATTGGCTTTACTAGCATGAGTGTGAAAAATATCATCCAAAACATGAAAAGAGGTAAATCACCGGGCAGTGACGGACTCAGCATTGAGCACTTACAACACGCAGGTAGTCACTTATTTAGAGTTTTAGCTATGCTATTTACCTTCTGCATACGTCACTCATACTTACCATCTAAGATGACGGAAACAATTGTGGTACCTATAGCAAAGAATGTCACTGGGGATGTGACTGATAAAAATAATTATAGACCTATCTCCCTAGCTACTGTGATGGCGAAGGTCTTCGATGGGTTGTTAGATGCACAGTTAAGCAAGTACATCAGCCTGCAGGATGCGCAGTTTGGGTTTCGTGAAGGCTTGTCAACTGAAAGTCCTATTTTAACACTTAAACACACGGTCTCATACTATGTTAATAGGAGCACGCCTATTTACGCATGCTTTCTCGACCTGTCGAAGGCTTTCGACCTAGTGGATTATAATAAGCTCTGGGCTAAGCTTGGAGTGATCGGGGCTCCTGCTGAACTCATAAGTATATTCTCTTTCTGGTACAGACATCAGAAGAATATGGTCAGGTGGGGAAATGTTTATTCTGACGAGTATACACTTGAGTGTGGTGTGAGGCAGGGGGGACTGACCTCTCCAAGACTATTTAATTTATATATAAACCAGCTGATTGGTGAGCTCAGCAACAGCCATGTGGGGTGTCATATAGATAATGTTTGCGTCAATAACATCAGTTACGCGGATGACATGGTGTTGCTGAGTCCATCTGTTGGTGGACTGAGGAAGCTACTCGGTATCTGTGAGTCATACGTTGGGGATCACGGCTTAAAGTACAACGTTAAAAAACACTTTTTAACAAAAAATTCAACCGACGAAAAAGAACTAAAAAGCAAAAAATAAATTAACCTTTTAAGTCTTGAGTATTGAGCTTATTTACCTACATAAAATATCAAATTTTATATAAACAAATTTTGAGTCGGCGCCAAACAACAATCTGATTATTAAATATCTAAATTTTATATGTACGTAGAAATGAAGAAGGCTAGATGTAGGTAATTAATCGTTTTATTATTTGGCGCCGACTCAAAATTAGTTTATATAAAATTTGATATTTTATGTAGGTAAATAAGCTCAATACTCAAGACTTAAAAGGTTAATTTATTTTTTGCTTTTTAGTTCTTTTTCGTCGGTTGAATTTTTTGTTAAAAAGTGTTTTATTTTATGATTTTTTGTGACTCGCATCATCTTTAAATACTCTGAAGTTAATTTCTAATCCTTCATCATTCCTCTTGGCACTGAGCTGATGATGTAACCATCCTTTCATAAGGTTCCCAGGATATTGACCAGTTGAGGTTACCTCCAATATTCCAAAGACGTCTTTTCTTCAAAGTATATTATGTGGTATCTGTCACTAAAACCAGTTTTTTATAACTAACTTCTATTGTTAAGGAAAGAAATGGTTTCCATCATCAGCTCAGTTTCATGATGTGATGATTCCTAAATGCAAATACCTGATAAAGTTATGAAAAGTAAACAGAAACAATATTCGTGCCCAATTTTCGAGGTTTTCTCTCAATTTTATCAGGATTCCATGATCAGATCCTAATGTCCTTGACATGGGACCATCCTTGAGGTATACCCTATCTATAAAAAAAAGAATCGTCAAAATCGGTTCATAAACAACAGAGTGAGGGCCGAACATACGTACAGAAACGCTAAACGTGTCCACAAATTTCGAGGTTTTCTCTCAATTTTATCAGGATCCCATGATCAGATCCTAATGTCCTTGACATGGGACCACCCTTAAGGTAAACCCTATCGATGAAAAAAAGAATCATCGAAATCGGTTCATAAACAACGGAGTGAAGACCGAACATACGTACAGAAACGCTAAACATGCCAACAATTTTCGAGGTTTTCTCTCAATTTTATCAGGATTCCATTATCAGATCCTGATTTCCTTGACATGGGACCACCCTTGAGGTATACCCTATCTAATAAAAAAATAATTATTAAGATCGGTTCATAAATGACGGAGTGAGGGCTGAACATACAAAAAAAAAAAAAAAAAACATATATACGGTCGAATTGAGAACCTCCTCCTTTTTTTCGTCGGTTAAAAAAGAGTGAGTACATGGTTATCAGAGGTAAGAACAAACAACCTGAGCATGTACCACCAGTGTATTTAGATGGAGTATCTTTGAGTCGCGTCTCCCAGTTTAAGTACTTAGGCCACATTGTTAGCGAGACCTTAAATGATGACGCAGATATTGAGAGAGAGCGAAGGGCATTGTCGGTGCGCGCGAACATGTTGGTGCACAGGTTTGCGAAGTGTTCAGCGAAAGTAAAGGTAACTTTGTTCAGAGCCTACTGCCAAAGCTTTTATACTAGTGCCCTGTGGACCAATTACACACAGCGGGCCTACAATGCTCTAAGAGTTCAGTACAACAACGCCTTTAGGGTTCTGTTGAAACTTCCTCGGTTCTGCAGTGCCTCGGGCATGTTTGCTGACGCGAGAGTGGACGACTTTTACGCGTTAATGCGCAAGAAGTCGGCCTCACTGATACGTCGAATTAGAGGTAGTGGCAACGGAATCTTAAGGGCGTTCGCAGAAAGACCAGAGTCGGCAGTATGGGATAGATTTGCTAGGCTGCATATTTTATGAGAGATTTGCAGCTTAATATAAATGATTTTAAATGATGACATGATTGTGAATTGATTTATTATTATTATTTTTTTGACTAACATAGATTTAAGTTTATTGCTACTAACATAATATGGACATAAAATTTATTACTGGTCTGAATTAAATGATTTGAATTGAATTTTGAATATATTTCTTTTAGTGTTGCCCAAAATCGGTCTTGGTCTTGCAGTCTTGGTCTTGTTCTTGCATTTTCGCAAGACCAAGACCAAGACCAAGACCGCCTTATTGTAGCAAGACCAAGACCAAGACTGAACCTTGCAAGACTTGAGCAAGACAAGACTTAAGCCTGCAAGACTCTTGCGTCTTGCAGTTAAGACAAACTGAGATGTGGGCGTTATTAAGTAGGTATTTGGTTTCAATCCCGATTTTGAGAGACGTTCCCCAGTATCAAAACTGTAGGTATCGTCATAACACTAAACTAAGGGCTGCAGTTGTATCTGCAGTTGGCACCGTGCCGCTCGTCTGAAAGAACCCTAAAAGGTTGTATTGATTAGGTAGGTAAGTACTTATCATGTTTCAACTATTTATTAAGTAAGTAGCGTGTTAATACTCACAAATCTGTTCCCATCATCCCATGTGATAAAATGTACCTAGAATAACTTTCTAGCAAAGTTCATACCTTGTAGGTATCTACCTATAATAATATATTATGCTTGTTTATGTCTAATGTACAGATCTAACGTTAGTACTCGTAGGTTGGTATGTGCTTAAAATTTTAGCCAACAAAATTATATAAACACTAGCTGTGCCCGCGACTTCGTTCGCGTGGTTGTCGAGAACAAAACAACGTCGTTTAGATAAGAGTATATCACCTTTTTGATGATTTAGATAAGAGTCCTGACTTTGGTATAGTTGATTACGTTAATGCTTCTCTATATACTATGTTAGCGGTGGAATTACCCGGAGCATATACAAAAAGGTTGTTTGGGTTGCTAACACGTGATAGAGAAACATAGAGTTGGCCGTGTGAAAAACAATCAAAAGTAAGGTCTACACCCGCAACGGATAACGTCTGGCCTTGGGCTTTATTAATAGTCATAGCGTAACAGAGGCTTACAGGAAATTGCACACGTTTGAAAGTAAACGGAAAATTATTGGGGATAATGGGTATCCTGGGAATGAAAACAACATCACCGGAGCCGCAACCTGTTAAGATTTCGGCTTCGATGACATTTCGTTGGAGATTTGTTACTCTCAACCGAGTTCCATTGCATAGTTTTGGTGGGCTTAAATTTCTGAGTAGAATGATTGGTACTCCGACTTTTAAATAAATTTTGTGTGCTGGAAGACCTGGTGTATTTAGAGAGTCTAAAAACTCTACTGGATAGTGGGTGGCATCTCCTTCTTCTAAAACCGTGTTAATAGATAAATATTCCCTACTTTCTCCAGAAACATGTACCAATATTTGAGAATTTATTGCTGCTGCTTGGTCGTTGCGAGGTGCCAAAATAGCTCGTTGGCATAGCCAAGCAGCGTCATGGTTCGAGATCTCTGATGGATCTCCGTATACAGAGGAAATGAGTTCCTGCTGTGAGGCAACAGAAGAACACAGGCTTTCGACTAAAGTTACTTTACCTCCTTCTTGAGTCGGGTATGTGCCGTTACCAATTTGAAGTAGTAAATTTGAGAAAACCTGCGCGTTTGCGTCACCTCCCAAATATGCTCGCATATTAAAGCTCAAATTAGTTAATATGACACTACGCCATAAAATAGAGCTCTTTAAACAGGCACCTATTTCATCGGCCCTCGTTCCTCTGGGTATTATAGGGAGTGTCTGCCTGAAGTCTCCACAGAATAGCACCGTTAAGCCTCCCATCGGTCGGTCATTTTGTCTTATATCTCGCAACGTTCTATCTACAGCTTCCACAGCTTTACGATTTGCCATCGTACACTCGTCCCAAACGATAAGGGCGCAATCGCGTAAAACCCTTGCTTTATCACTATTGCGAGACACGTTGCAAACAGGGTTTTCTGTGCGGTCCAAGTCGATTGGTATTTTAAATGTTGTATGTGCAGTTTTTCCTCCTGGTAATAAAGTGGCAGCTATTCCTGAGGAAGCGACGGCAAGGGCAATTTTGTTTTGGCTCCTTATTTGAGCCAAGATAACTTTAGTGAGGAAAGTTTTACCTGTTCCACCAGGTGCATCTAAAAACAGCATTTCTCCTAATGAATGTTCTACACTACAGCATACTCTATCAAAGATTTGACGTTGTTCTGTCGTCAAATTTGAACAGCCATTTCGCAATATTTCTGCTAACTCTTCGGGGTTGTAATTTATTTCAGATGTATACTCCCTATTAATTCGTTCCCCACCAACTGTCGGTGTCGGCAAGCCGTATTGACTGAGGGGGTTCCCTCCTATACTTGTAACTATATCTTGTATAGCCAGCAAAGCCCTATTATGGCAGCTTTCACGTACTTGGTCAGAAGTTTCACTATTTATATTTTGCTGTCTCAAAAAATCTTCGGCAAACGCGTCTTTATATTTTTGCCACAACTGCCCAGCGTCCGATAGGCCACAAAATGTCAACAAAATGGCAAATAAATGGCGCAAACGATGTGGACTATCACTGACGCATGCTTCGGCTAAAGCATCATCCCAATGCTGATCGCCATCTAATAAATGCCGTGCGCGGCAAGCAGCTTGAAATGTGGGATATTCTATATCGTCCACTTTGCGGAGCTCAGCAAAAGAAGTAGGTCCTCGCACTGTGTGAAGAAGAAGGCGTAAATAATAACACTCTGCATTATTTGGGTGCACCGTGTATACTCTTCCAATCACGTGTTCTTTAAAAATGCCGGACTCGCCTTCTACAGCAGTTCCACGTCTCCTGCGATTAAAAACACCTTGCTGCTTGTTATAAGTATAATAATGTGGCACTTCATTGTACAACAGAGACTTAGCGAAATTGTCTCTTTCGCAAAGGCGAAAGAATGCGAGCAAGGTGGTTTGTCTTGGGTTGTTCATTCTTTCTGCCACATTTTCTGGCTGAAAGTAAACTCGCTGCCCGCCTTCCAGGTGCACGTCAAGATGGATGACTGGCGGATACCTTTCATGAATAGGGAAACTCAAAATGCGCCAAACTGCCTCCGAAGAGCTTATGTATCGGCCAGATTGATACCTTGTCACTTCATCAAATTGGTTGTTATTTCTTAGTGCTATCATGGCTTGATCACTACCTTTATTAACATATTTACATATATATTTTATAGATTCGACGCTATTACAAATTTCAACATTAATGTGTGCTTGAAAAGCGTTTGACAAAACTGGAGAATACGGTACCACCCAACTATTATTTAGAATTATTTCTTGTCCACGGAATCTGACAGTAGCTGTGAAACCACCTTGTGACGGTGATCTTCGCCGGTATTGCGGATACCCATTTTCCCCAGCCATAGTTAGTTCTTTCAGTGCTCTGGGGTATTTTTTTGAGCATTGACCATCTTTCATGCACGGTGATTCCCTGTTTAAGAGGCCACATGGCCCGTGAACCATATGTGTTTTTACTATGTCATGCAAAATCGGATCTGCATTATAGTCCGGAAATTCTGCACTTATGACACTGTCTATAGCATCGGGATGAATTTTTTCTTCCAGCCACAGAAGAATGTGCGCGTGGGGTAAACCACGCTTTTGCCACTCGACGCTATACATAAAACAAAGAGTTGAACCGAAAACTTTCTCCTTTGTAAGTAGATTAATCAAGACTTTGAGTTTTAAATGAAAAATCCTAGCAATAATGTCATGTCTGTCGTATGACGCCTGTCCTGTGAGAAGTGCCTGGCAAATCTCCGTCCACTTTGGATTTGTTGTAAATGTTATAAAAAGGTCCGGCCGGCCGTATTTACGGACGTAACAAAAAGCATCTTGCGTTCGTTCGTGCATATACCGCGGACCGCCTGTGAAACTGGATGGCAAAATAACCAATCGACCCAAGTTTTCGACGTTATTATCTGATTGCATGGCGTCCCGCAAGTGCACGTATTCTTCAGCGCGTAACCGTCGCTGGTTAGTGCGAATATACACTAAACGTTCAGTTTCTATTTTTGCGTACATGTCCACAATAAATTGGCTGAACAAACCACGAAATCGTTGCAAATATACGAAACTGTTTTGCCTTATTTGTAAAAGGTAGGAATAGTATTGTTGAGCAGATATTTTTTTTTGATAATTAGTGACTCTCGTAGTAGGGTTCACTTGGTACAGCCCAAAATTGTACCCATCTTCACCATGACAATAAATTAGTGGATATTGCAGGGCGTCGTAAGCTCGGTGGGTTTCCAAAATGCGTTGAAGGCGATCGTCGCGTGTACGCAACACGATATCACGTCTCTCACACTCCTGGTCGACTAAAACAACTGCAACTTCATCTGCGACGGGTGCATTGTGTCTTCCACGGTGTTCACCCACAGGACGTCTATCGGCACTTATAACAATTTTGATATCATTGCTGCCTTGTGGAATTGACTCCAATGCAGCTTTGAATTCACGAACGTACTGGTTAACGTGATGCAGCAATTCTTGAAGTTGACCCAAAAGCTCAGCATTGAGCTGGGGAAAATTGTGATTTCTAACATTGAGCTGTTGCGTGTAATCGGATACAAAATAAATTTGGAGAAATTTGGGTTCATTTTCTGGCAGCAAAGATCCAATAAGGTGATAAACTTGACCTTGTACTTTGAAGGTTGGCATGAACGGTCCTTCCGTTATTTGTTTTGCCCCAAAGGAAGTCATTTGGAAAGCACTGTTATATAAACGAATATTATCCAAAAAACGGTTCGACTGGGGATGATCGCCATTCAGGAGACTTTTAAGTAAGTGTGGTGGATCTTGGAAATTTGGAAGAACAATTTTTCCATTTGAGCAGCACATTCCATCTGTCTCTTTCCTCCATTTCAAAGCATGACAAAAATTACAAATTTCTCTCATGTCACCCACGAAAGTAAAGCCAGCATAATTAATTCTAGACGAATATGTGAACCCTGATTTTTCCCTATTGTCCCAAGGTAATAAAATATTTGCATCGTCATTTTCCATGGACTCATCAGCTCCGCTATTTGTTTCTCTATTCATATGGTATCGAGCTCGTTCTATTTCTAGGCGAGATTGACGTTGTTCTGCTGTTTCTGCTCGTCTTAGTTCATCTATTCTTTCCCTTTCAGATGCAAGATAACTTTCATTGTTTCTTTGTACACCTACATAGTTATGTCTAGCTATTTGTAATCGTTCTTCTCTTTGGGAGAGAGATTCAGACTCGCGCGAGAGAGCGTGTCGCTCTCGGTCAGATGACAGACGTGCTTGGCGTTCCTCGATACTCTCTTGAGAACGCAAAGTCGCGGTCCGAGTTCTTTGCGAACTTAAGCGCGACTCCCTTTCTGTGAAAGTCTCTGACTCGCGTGAGAGAGACTGGCGCTCCCGATCAGCAGACAGCCGAACTTCGCGTTCCTGGATATTCTCTTGAGAACGCAAAGTCGCGGTCCGAGTTCTTTGCGAACTTAAGCGCGACTCCCTTTCTGTGAAAGTCTCTGACTCGCGTGAGAGAGACTGGCGCTCCCGATCAGCAGACAGCCGAACTTCGCGTTCCTGGATATTCTCTTGAGAACGCAAAGTCGCGGTCCGAGTTCTTTGCGAACTTAAGCGCGACTCCCTTTCTGTGAATGTCTCTGACTCACGTGAGAGAGAGTGGCGCTCCCGATCAGCAGACAGCCGGTCTTCGCGTTCCTGGATACTCTCTTGAGACCGCAAAGTCGCGGTCCGTGTTCTTTGTGAACTTAAACGTGACTCCCTTTCGGTGAACGTTTCCGATTCACGTGAAAGAGCGATGTGCTCTCGGTTAGCAGATAACCGTGCTTCACGATCTTCTTCCGATTCCTGAGACCTACAAAGTCTCATCCTTTTCGCATTTCGGCTACGCAGCGAAAGGTTAGTTTTTTTTCTTTGAGGCATTTTCAAGGAAAATTAAAGCAATAAACAAAACTAACAACACTTATGACTGAATAGCCTACAAACTTAAAAGATCGGTGCGTCGAACAGTCTAGTGTGACAACGTATCGTCTGTTCGTGGTCGTGACTCAACGAATTGGCAACACTAACTTACTGTATAACGATTGGCACTATTGGATTCAAACTACGAAGTAAATCAAATACAATCTTTACTTCGTACTTCAAACCAATGACCAAAGTTGACCAAACGAAACCAATAAGATAAGCAAATACTTTTTTTTCGACCAATTTAGAAAATCGATAAACCAAGCAACCAAAGAACTTTTACGACACACGCAAGAACTTTTAAGACACCTAACGAAACCCAATTTGCCTAGTAAACACGGTGGACGTCATCCTCGCGCGGAAAATCTTAACACCGCGATTCAGAAAATGACGTCATTTGCACAACGCCATCTATCGGATTTAGATTTCAACTATCAACATTAGTTCTATTTTTAGTCTTAAGATGTCGTTGCAAGTACTATACTTAATTGCGTAACGTAATATTTTACTTCTTGAACTCACTAAATTAATCATATCTTTTGATAGAGTGAACCGATTTCGATGAAACAAAAACTAAGTTAATCCTCAAGTTGCGTATAATTTTTGTATATAAACATTGTCAGCATTGAATTCGTAGATTTTACGTGATGTGCGCACAAACAAACAGACAAACAGACAAAAATTTCAAAAATGATGGAAATGGGTTCTGTTACTTATCTTTTCACACGCTGGCTATTTTTTGTTTCAATTTCTTCAATGTACAAAAATGACTTTTCTACAGATTTATTATATGTATAGATTATGTAGGTACTTATGTTTCAAAGTTTATATTATTCTTCTATTCAGCAAAATTTAAAACTAACAGCGAGTCAAGTAGATCTAGTAACAGTTTCTACGGCAGAAAATGTGATGGTAAGTACAGACGCCAGCACATCAAGCTACTACAATCAGTCAAATTTCTTTAACAGATTTTCAATTTTATCGCTAAAGAATTAAGGTTCAAGGTTGATTGGGAAAATGTGACGTTCTGCGAATAAACTGTTGGTCGGTCGGTGTATTATATACCTACTTATTTGATAATTTACCGACAAAGACGCCGCGGTTTGCAACGAGTGTATCACAGCATTTGACACTGTTTGAGCGCCGCATTCGCCGACAAAGAGTACGGACAGAGGCACACAAAATTGTTACCTATTTTGGTAGGGTTGGTATAGTAGGATAAAATTAAATGACCTTGAAGATGTCTCAGCAGTAAGTAGGTATAAATTGAATGCTCTGAGTTTCTTGTATAAATACATTCACACACTGGCTCGAATTCGAACACTACAGCGTTCAAAGCTGTCGGGCGAGATGATAATTAATAACTAAGTAGGTATTGCATCTATTGAATTTCGAATATTTTGATTTCGAAATAATCATTGTTAATATCGGTAAATGATAGATAGTGAGTGATATACCTAGGTACTAAAATGTGAGCAGCAAGATTGAAAATTGATATTCAAAGGTCGAGGAATGAGTTTGACCTTGAAAAAGTCATTTTTTTTAAATAATTCCTCGATCTTTATGAACTTGGAGGGTTGTATTGATGATTATAATTCTGTAACTACATACATCTTACAGCGCGAATCATAATCTAAAATCTAATCTAACGTGTTCAATAAATAGCAATAGGCTAATAGGTATTTGCAAGACTTGCAAGACTTGCGAGACTCTTGCTGCAAGACCAAGACCAAGACCAAGACTGAGAGCGCAATACCAAGACCAAGACCAAGACCAGGTGTATTGACGCAAGACCAAGACCAAGACTGGCCTAAGTCTCGTCTCGGTCTTGCATTTGGGCAACACTAATTTCTTTGCTCTTCCTAAAACCCCTCCTCTTCCTTTTTCTAATTAAAATATAAACAAAGTATGTCTTTCGACTAATATGCCTGCTTTGGATTCGGGCCCTTAATAACAAGCAATCATTTTGAAAAAGTGAACTTAGGTTAACTTAGGCAATGTGTTACCAATAAATATTTAATTAAATATTTATAGCACAACAACAATAGTACAAGTGACGTTAATGGAAAATTGCGTCTCGTTTAGGAACGATAGCCCATAATACATTACAAGAATTCCAGTACGTCACAATAGGTGATCCGCTAATTCAATACGTTGCGTAGATGACGTAACGTATTACGCCGGCGCTGAAACGAACATCAAAATTAAATAGTTTCCATATAAAGTATGGGAGAAAATGATAGAGCAAAGATTGCGAGAGGAGAGTGGGATTACCCCGAACCAGTTTGGGTTTATGCCAAGTCGAGGGACAATGGACGCCACCTT
This sequence comes from Polia nebulosa, assembly GCA_951329385.1. Taxonomy (NCBI): domain Eukaryota; kingdom Metazoa; phylum Arthropoda; class Insecta; order Lepidoptera; family Noctuidae; genus Polia; species Polia nebulosa. Next base: position 24,994,431 of record OX589588.1, read on the forward strand.
TGCTCTCCGTCAATTGTGCGAGAAGTACAGACGTGTGCACAAGAACTTGCACATGATGTTCATTGATCTTGAGAAAGCGTATGATAGGGTACCTCGGGATGTGTTGTGGTGGGCCTTGAAAGAGAAAGGTTGGCTTGGAAGTATGTTGAGTTGATTACTTGATTTGTTCTATGTACAGACAATCTAATACCTACGTTCGGTCGGCTGCTGGCAACACCGATGAGTTCTGTGTGGCTTGCATCAAGGGTCGGATTTAAGTCCTTACCTCTTCCTGTTGATTATGGACGCTCTTACGTCGGAAATACAGGAGGCACTCCGGGGTGCCTCCTCCTGTATTTCCGCATGCTGCAGAAATACAGGAGCAGCATGCTGTTTGTCGACGACATTGTTCTGGTCGGTGAAGATGGACCTGAGATACAGAGCAGATTAGAGAAATGGCAACAGAAGCTGGAGGAAGTTGGCTTGAAAATCAGCAGAACCAAAACTGAATACATGTCCTGCGATTTCGGCGGTCTCTCCAGTTCTGTACTGTCTGCTCCGATTTTCGGTATCTCGGTTCACTCGTGCAAAGCGATGGCGAAATAGATCGGACTGTTAAGCACAGAATTAACACTGGATGGATGAAATAGCGGCAGGTCACCGGGACTATATGCGACTCCCGCATTCCCCTTAAACTTAAGGGGAATATTTATTGTTTGTTGTGTGGAAATCGGTTTACGTGGTATGGGCATGTGATGCGAAGGAATGAAAAAAATGTCATGAGGAAAGTCTTGTGTATGGATGTGGATGGCTATAAGAGTACAGGAAGGCCAAAGAAACGATGGTTGAACTGTGTGAATGAGGATAATGGGTAAAAAGGGGGTGACTACAGAGATGACGACTAATAGAGGAGTATGGAAGAAAAAAGACAAGTTGCGCCGACCCCAAATAAATTGGGATAAGGGCAGGAGAATGATAAATGATGTTTATTCAGTAAATAGGTTACAAGGAACACTTTTACACGTCAATGTTTTTTGTCAGTTTAAGCTAGATGAGGCCGGTGTTTCCTAGCTGACTACCCTGAGAAGAAACACCGAAATAAACTCAGAGGTCAAAGTCACTTTTAAAGTGTTCCAATCCATACAATATCATCATCTGCCTAGCCTTTTCCCAACTACCTTGGGGTCGGCTTCCAGTCTAACCGGATGCAGCTGAATACCAGTATTTTACATGGAGCGACTGCCTATCTGACCTCCACAGCCCAGTTACTGGGTAATACGATACCCCTTGGTAAGACTGGATGGCAGACCTTCGGGCTTCTGACGACCCGTAACGACTGTCAAAGATCCACGATTGACAGCCGGGACCAACGGCTTAACGTGCTTTCCGAGGCACGGAGGAGACTCGGTATGTAAAGATGGTCACCCATCCATGGACTAACTCCGGCAAGCGTAGCTGAACCTGATAGATCAACCCGTGCGGCTGTTATTACTTTAGCCACGAGCTCCTCCTTTAGCCACGAGCTCCTCCTTTAGCCACGAGCTCCTCTTAGCCACGAGCTCCTCCAAATCCATACAATATGTACTGGTTAAATCATGAGAACCATGTATGTTTATGTCTGGGATGAGCTTTTTGAAGAAAGCAACACACAAATTCGATTGGACCTGTCCAGACAGTGCAAGCATTTGTCAGTCATCGTGAAGCTCAACTCAGAACTTTGAGGAGCTCAACTAACCGACGAACAATACCAAAGTAAAGACATTTGAGTAGGCCGCAAAAATACTCAAACTGCCAGACAATCATAAAATCTACATGAATATAACGACATACTTACATTCACATTATTCTATACTAGCTTCCGCCCGCGGCTTCGCCCGCGTATAAAAGTGTAATTATAATAAGTCTGAGTGGGAAATACCACCAGAGAGTAGCACGTTAAATAAATCCTGTAGAAATCAAAATCAAAAGTTATATAAATTAGGCTGAAAGCCAGATTTTTTTGAACGTCAAAGTTCTACATAAAGACTGTAGGGCCACACACTCGCTCAGTGTGTCGGGGTACCTATCCTGTTACTCTTACCGTGTTAAATATAATAGTTTACCATATCGAAACTGTTTCATTTATTGGGTCCCGAACATATCCTAAATTGGTGCTAAGCTTCTTGCCCGTGGCTCCGTCCGAGTAGACATTTATATTAAATTAACTTTTTCACGATTTTGGCACCCTGGTAGTTTACCTGTGGTTTCATCCGCGTGCAGGTCTGAAATTTCTCTTCTTCATGATTCTGTTTCCTGGTAGTCTATACGCCTGGGAATGTATACCGCTCAGGATTCCAGCCACGAAAATACTTGTTCAAGATGTTACCTCTCATGATCTCAACCTCGGAATACTTATTGTGAATCTGATCTACTGGTAGTGCGTGAATCTATACCGCTCGGCAATTTTACTTCTTTACGTATCTGTTCTCCTGGTAATTTGTGAGTCTTTCTCTACCACTTACGTTTCCTGCCCCGGAATACTTTTTGTGTTTCTGGTCTCCTGGTAGTTTTTGAGTCTTTATCGCTCATGATTTCAGTCCTCGAAATACTTCTCCTCATGTTTCTGATCTCCTGTTAATTTGTAGGTCTCTACCTCTCCTAATACCAACCTCGGAATATGTTTTGTGATTCTGATCTCCTAGTAGGTTGTGAACTGGTAGTTTGATTAAAAAAAAACTTATTAAGCCTCAGAATATATTTTGTGATTCTGATCTCCTGGTAGGTTGTGAATCTATACCGCTCAGGATTCAAGCCCCGGAAACACTTCTTCTTGATTCTGGGCTCCTGGTGGGGTGTGTGAAGCTATACAGCTTAGGATTGTAGCCCCGAAAATACGTATTCATGATTCTGGTCTCCTGGTACTTTGTGAGTCTTTACCGGTCATGATTTCAGCCCTGGAAATACTTCTCATGTTTCTGGTCTCCTCGTACTTTTTGAGCGTGTCCGCTCGTTCAGCCTGACTTTGGATTTCTACTTCCATCTCAGCTTTCGCTAAGTCTTGTCATTTACCGGGATAAAAAGTAGCCTATGTGTTAATCCAGGCTATGACCTACCTGTGTGCAAAATTTCATTGTAATCCCTTCCGCCGTTTTTGCGTTACCTTCAGCCAAACATACAAACTTATAAACTTTCACATTTATAATATTACTAGGATAGTAAGAATAGGATAGTAGGATGAATGATGATGATGAGTTCCGATTTTGACCGTGCGCAGACTTATCATGCGCGCGTTATAGGAATAAAATGTGTAGACTGCACAAGTCCTTTATTGATTGATTGATTGATGGAAATCCTAGATTGAGCGAAGCGAGCTCGAAAACTTTAGCACCCTGCTCCAGATAGTTAAGATTTTCTTTTGTTATAATAAATATACAATAGTTTGCCGATTACTTGCACTGCCTATACAGTGTGGTGGCCCTCTAGCCCCTAGGCAAAGAGTTCATAAAGAAAAAAGAGTAAAAAAAAAGAAAAAGAAAAAAAAACCCAAAGAGTTCATAAAGAAATCCGTTCCTGACAGGGCCATGTAATTAAACAGTTAACTGTCAACTTGTTAATTTAATTTGATGCGCGCGGAGATTGAAAGGTTAAAACAGTCATTGTAGTGGTAACTGTCGTTATCTTCGTCTTTTCAAGTGGATCATGGCAACAACTGAAAGGACTGTGTAGCCATTGCACCTACGTCTATTGTTACAATTCTGTTTAGATTTCATGGGACAATGAGTGGTGGGAATTCAATTCAGTCATCCTGCCGATTCAGAGTTAAATCGACCCCATATCATAGACAGACATGCCTGAAATAATTTACTTAAAAGACGTTGTATCAAAATAAGAAAAAGCTTATTAAAAAAAATTAGCGTCATTGATATTTTGTTTGTGGTTGTGGCCAGCTGGCTGTAGCGTTTTGTTAGGAGCCAGCGTTATCTTTTAGTTGTTTTCAAAGTTTCTTTCGTATTGCTAAGGAGGGCGGTGCGTTGTCCTAGGTTTCGGCCGGGCTAGCGTATCGTCCGGTCTTACATACCGCTAAAACTACTAACAATTAGATAATTGCGACTTTCGACAAGTTCAACCTTGCTAGCGTTGAGTAATTAATTATTCGCGATGACCCGTAAGTACAGTGACACACATACAAATAATCATGTTTACAATTACAAGATACCAGTGAGTGCATGAAGAGTCTGCATTCTATCTTAACTCTGAACAGTCCTTTAGGGACAAATTACGTCGAACATTCTAGATTAGAGCACGTTCAACGCTATATCCATGACACGAGTCATATTTGGGTGACGCTTTGTATCATGAAAATTGATTCTATCCGCTCTAGTGAACCATTATTATCACATGTTTGAATTACGTAGTGCGTGTTATTAAAAGAATCAAAGCATGCTGTTGTTGTGAATTGACATAGGCTATTTTTTACAGTTAATTGACTTGGCAGATCATTTAACTATATTGGTTACAGGTGGAAACCAGAGAGATTTGGCTCGCGCCAAAAACCAAAAGAAACAGCAAGAACAGCAAAAAAAAAAGAATGCCAATGAAAAGACTGGTATGTCTTTACAAGAGAGGAAACATAGGTATGTTTTCATAACCTCAGAATCTAAAATCTTATCACTTTTGGTTCATATAGAAGGAATATAGCTTCTATGAATAGTTTGTGATAGCGTTGCCAGTGACCTTGTCTAAAATAATTTTACTATACAATTAAATAATATTACATAATAGATAATTAATTCAAACTAAAACATTTTCATACAGGGACTGCTTAAAGCGGTTCACTTTGACTGTGAGACTGTAAAGTAGAAGATACGATAATAGAAATGTTTAAAACTATAACCATTTCATAAGACAAAGTTCATATAAATAGATGAACTGCTCGGAGCAGTTGCGGTTGGGGCCTCCTTAAACAGACTGCATGGAACAGGCAGTTCTGAGAGTCTCAAGCAGTCAGGTTGCAGTCAACTCCAACTGCAACATAATTGCTCTTGAGCCGTTGATCTCGACTGCTCAAAGCAGTCTGTTTATGGATGGCCTAAGCTGTTCCTTTACTTCAACATCTAATTCTGCATCTGACACGGACAACTGAACAACCTTTGTTATTGATAGAACAATCCAAGGCTGGCTTCACAGCTATCTGGGCTACACGTACGGGCGTGTTGCTGTGAAACAATGTTCTAGGGCCTCACAAATGTCTCCGTTCCAGGAGCCCGTACGTGTCGCCCGGATAGCTGTTAAGCCAGCCTAAGGTTGATAAGAATGAACTAAACTATTAAGACAAAGTTTTATTATTTTGTTTTTGTTACAGGGATGCTGAATTAATGAGAGAAAAGCAACGAAAAAAAGAAGAACAACAAGCAGCAAATATGAATAACCAAAAACAAACTGCTAATTAATAAATAAAAATAATAATAAATATAATAATTATGAAAGTTTCTTGACTGCTCCACATTATGTATTATCACATGAAGTTTTAAGCTTGTCAGTGGAGAGCTGAAATTGTTTGTGATATAAGCAATCCTAAAAACTAGAATAACATTAAAATTTTGTGTTAAACAGAGCCTAATTTAATTATAAACCCAAATAATAAATATTTTAATGTTAAAGTTGAGGTTTGGTGCCTAGGATTTGAGCAAGCATGATCTGAAGAGATGTAAGTTGCAACTGTGACTCAAAAATCACAGTTCCAATGGCAAATTGGGAACAAATTTGTCACACAATAGGTCTTAGCATTTATGCAAATCTTAATGTTAATTTCGACTGAATAGGTTTGTATGTATACTCAACTACCCATTTTTTGTACAATAAAATCGTAAAAGTACAACTGTGTTATGTTTTGTCAAGTTACCCACACATACTTTAGTTCATTTATTTAGAATACCATTAATGGCCCAAAGTTCAACACTTGATAATTAAGATTGTGTTGTGCAAATCATTCATTTATTTGTGGCAGTTGATTCTTGTTTATGTCGACCATACAATGACATGCTCCTTATACAATGTGTCAACCTCACCATCGTTTTCTGGCAGCTAGCTCTCAGGCACAGCTCGTTCAAATCTCCATGAAATCCTTTGCCGTTTTGTAACTTGAAATATTAGCTACACAAAAAAAAATTGTCAGTGAAATCAATCATTACATAGCTAACTTTGTACTGCTCTTGTAAGTACTACCATAGCTAGTAATCTCAATTAGGTAGAGTGTTTTTAGCAATAGTAAAACACGTAAATAAAAAACGCAAATCGTAAAAAAAGGTGTAATTTAAGAAGGCTGAGGAAACATTTTTTTTATATTTTATGTATTTTAGAGATTAAAATAGTAAAAAACATTCACACTTGCATGACATGGCACACTATTAATTAATAAAAGCCTCTAACGCAAGAGCCAGAAGAGGAGCGGAGGACACTATAGGGTGTATTCCCACTTAAGTGGATACCCAGCAGAGCAAAAGGACTTGCATGAATCGATAAATAGAATAACATTTATTGTCTCCAGTATTACAGCTAGTAGTATACACAAAACTATAATACTGGAAGCAAAAGGTTTAAGCGTCAGCATTATGCTTAGGTCAGTGGGTTGCTAAGCACTGGTCTCTAGAGGCCGTACCCGAAATTTTGGCCGATTTCACTGATTTACGTGATTTTACAGTTAAAATAATGCATTTCTACAAGTTTTAATGTACTACATGAAGGATCATTACAATTATGATCTAATGAATGAGCTAGATTCGAAGCTTGCGTTGCGTATTATAGTCGAGATTTGGGTTGTTTTAAAAGATTTTTTATTGCCGAATTTCTGTAATTTTTACATTTTATTCTCAAGAAATAGATTGATGGTGAACTAAAGTTTATTTTTATCTGTTTTAATTTTATGAACGAGAGTTCTTTATAGCCAAAATCAAAAGCAATTGTTTGCCCATTTTCTCAAAAATTTGACTAAGTTAAAGTTACTCAATTTTTTTATATGAAAGTTGTAAAAACTGATTCATACATTATATAGACGACTTTTACAACAATACATTCTAATTTTTTCAAACCGTTTAGATATCAAAACGATTCGTAATTATGTGATGTTCTAAACCCCTTGTATCAAAAATTCACATAACCGTCGTCAGTTTGTGGTCGATTAATCGTAATTATAATAAAAATAAAAAAACTAACTCATACATTTGATAATAATTGAAATGATCTTTCATGTCGTGCATTAAAACTTTTAGAATTACATTATTTTAACTGTAAAATCACGTCTATAAAAGCACATAAATCAGCGAAATCGGCCAAATTTCGTGTACGGCCTCTTTACTTCAGTTTACAAAAGAAAATAAAAAACAGTAAATCATATTGATTGAAACATCCGAGTCTCATTGCGTCTGCAGTTGGTCGATTCTTGCAAGTCGCTGCTCCAGCTATCTCAAACTCAGTGGAAACGTACCCTTAGATTATATTTGACGACATTCGATTTTTACCGACGAAAAAAAAGAAGGGTTCTCAATTCGACCATATAGTTTTTTTTTATATTGTACTTTGCTTGTAACAATTATGTAAGAATAAATATTAGTAACTTTACTATTAGTAAGAAACGGTTTCAAACACCTGTAACATTTTAAATAATTTGATGTCATTTAGTGACTAGTAGGAATGATATTTGGTAGTTTTCTGAATAAAGTAATAATTACTGCAAGCCCCATTAAAAATGGTTTACAAAAACTTACGTAATCAATACGTATGATATTCCATTAATACTACACAGTTAAATATCCTAAATAAAAAAAATCATATTAATTGTAAAATATTTCTTGTTCTATTAACTCTTCTTTAGAAATTGTTGATAAAATAAAATTGTTATGTTAGAACTTACTTAAAATTATGCAATGGAATAATAAATCACATAAATTATTTAAGTAACTCAATATTTAGATTTTTATTCTTCAGCTAATTTGGTAACACTGTTTATTCGAATATTTACGAGTAAAACAAAAATAAGACAAGAAGTAACATAAACTACACACTGGATAAATATAATCTTAGTAAACTAAAAAGAAAATTGTTTTTGTTTGAGATTATTATATAAGTATATATGTATAGTATGTTAGCCTCTAGTATCTGAAAGGTATTTTTTTTGAAAAATACAGGTAAAATTATGTATTTCCTAAAATCATTTTGCAACGGCACGCCGTAGTTGGAGGGGCCTCCAAGGCATTTAATCTCTCCTCTGGACCAATTATGATGAAATTCTGTCTAATATGGCTTCAATTGTCTTATGAACCTCATACATTCATAAGACATTCAATGGTTTCATGAGTACTACTACTAAATTAAAATATCTCAAATCAGCTTTAACTGAATTCCTTATAAGTAAACAAACAAAAAGTATTTAATACCTATTTGTCAGCATGATAATTTAACTTATTTAATGTGCACTGCAGCAGTTAACAATAGTTTTTGGTGAATCATTAAACCACACAGCAGTGGCAGATTATGCATATTGTTATCATCGTTAAATGAGTCAAACTTTTGTCAGATAGGCAGTAGCTCCATTTAAAATACTGGTATTCAGCTACATACAGTTACACTGGAAGCCAATCACAGCATAGTTGTAAAATGGTTCAGCAGATATATTTGTTGTAGTTGCTAGCTAACATGGCTACATAGCATGGTTAAAAAGAGTGTTCATGGAGTTTTTTGCACATTCTTCTCCATAGAGATCTACGCTTTGGAATGTGTATAACTTCATCTTTCTGACTGACCAAGTTCTTGACAACTCAAAAGTGCCTGTAAATGGTTTATTTAAATTAATATTATAAAGAGGTGAAGTTTGTGAGTTTGTAGGGGGTAATCTCTGGATCTACTGAACAGATTTTGAAAATTCTTTTACCAATAGAAAGCCACGTTATTTGTGAGTGCCATCTATATAAATAAAAATCAATTGCCGAATCTATATAAGCGCAACACTTCAGAAAGGCTGCACCTATTCAGCTAATTATTTTTGTTGTGTTCGTAATTGTCAGGATGTGGTTTGTATGAAAGAAAATTTTGGGAAATCGAAACAAAAAATTTACACCCGTGCGAAGCCGGAGCGGGTCGCTAGTAGGCATTTTTGAAAGCCGCGCGGGCGGAGTTCTAGTTTGAAATAAATGCTTTGAGTTTGAGCTGCAGTACACTGTTTTATTTTGTTTCTTTCACTCTGTGCAAGCAAATATAATACTAACTAGCTAAGCTAGGTAACAATGCTAGCAATTATTAACATTATAACAAATGAGTAGCATGTAAGAGATTTCTTTTTCAAATTTTATGTATGACCATTTGTTAGGCATTTCTTTTCAAACTCCTCTCTTTGTTTATAAAGTTCTGTGACCAAATTCTTAATGAAAGGGTGGTTGAACTTCCCTTCAGTAGCTGTGAAGAATTCCTGCAGCTTTTGCGGAGTATTTTCACGTTTCTCATATTCAAATGCCTGCAGTATCATATCATAGCGGTCCAAGTCTTTGGCGAATTGAGCTTCAGGTGAACTCTGGTTCTCATATTCCTGGAAAGTGAGAGATTGCTTGTTTAATGACTTGTCTTTGGCTTAAGGCTATCAATGGATCATGTCATTGTGTTATAATAATGGAATTAGTTGCTTGAGGGCTTATCATATTGACAGATGTGAAAATCCAGTAGTAATTAGTTTAATGTCCTCTTAATAGCCATGGCTTAGCATGGTGTTTCCTTCATTGTATGGCTTTGCAGGAGATGGTAAAAAATAAATAATCATGATATACATAAATAGTCTTCCTGGCCTGAAAGAGGTAAAAATTGGGGGTTTCCATGAATAATTGCAATCAATTGCAATTATCATTACTCACAGTAATTGCACTACATTGAGATTACTAATACAGGGTGTTGATTATCTTATCTTGAAATTTCCTGTTATTACTACTGCAATAATGCACTGGTTTTGACTTTACCCGTCAAGCCCCTCTTTAGCAGACACAATTAAAAACCTATTGTCGGTAGAGGCCTGACAGATTAATTTCTAGGTAACTTAAAATTATCATATATTGTTTCCATAAATTGGTGGATATGGCACTCTCCTAAATGCTTTTGTTTTGCCCTGGTTACTCACACAAAAAAAATCACAAAAAATTCCACTTTTGCTAAAAGCAATTTCTTTTGGATGGCCATTGGATGAAAAGAATAACTAAAGAAACTATTAAAGGCAGCATTTTTTTTAAATCAGATTATACTCACTTTGTACAAGTCATACATTCTGTCACCAGCTATGCCGGTGAGTTGTGCTATTTTCTGCATGGCCTCGTCTTCTCGCCGGTGCTTCTCTTCTGGAGAGACTCCACAGTGTGGTGTGAGGTCTCCAACTATACACTCTGCTAAGTCATGGACAAGAGCTGAAATGTATAAATATGAGCTTAGAAAAGAAGATGTATCAAATCAGTGACTGTGATGGCAGATTATTGGGAAGTCTTCCAATAATATGTTATCCTAAACAAGAAATTGTCTTAGGAGACAAAGCACTTTAGTGATTTAATACATGACACAGATTCTCAGACACTATTAATAAAATAAAAAATACAACAAAACAAGAAATGTCATTACCCAACTGGAATACTGGAACATTTTGCTTTATCAAGAAAGGATAGCATTTACATACCTATTTGGAGACATCTAAACCTATCCAGATTGGTAGGGTTGTTCTCATCAGTGAGCAAGAAGGTCATCAGCCCCATGCGGTACATGTGGCCAGCAATAGATTCACAATCGTTAATATCACATATCACCCAGCCAGTTCTCTTCACATGCTGTAAGTTATTAGAAAATAATAAAATCTTTTATAACTGTATTCATTGAGTTTTATGTCGGATTTTGTGTCTACTGTTTGATTAATTTTTGCTTTATTTTTTAATACCCATTACAAACAACGATAGCGAAAAATTAAATCACAAATCGAAAAGATTTTTCACGTAGCAAGAAAAGCAGGTAGTGGGTTAATTCTTCGTATTTCTAAGAAATCGATAATTATGAGTCGTAAGAAAAATAGCAATAAAATTACTGAAACATTGAAATTCTTAATTACCTTCAGACGACCGACGAGTTCCAAAAATTCTAGGATTTTTGTGCTTTCAAGGGCTAGTGCCATTGTGCGCGTATTTATTTATATTCAAGTAACCTTGTATGAAATACCAGCTATAACACTGCTGCAGTCAACCGTGAACGTGAAGTCTTGTTGGTTTGATATTTTTTCCTTAGTGACGCGCGCTCTGATACGTTATACAAATAATAATAATTGATTTTATTTTACGTACCTACGTACACAAACGAGAAACGACACCAATAACTATAACTACTACAACTTAACTATCTATCCAAAGAGTAAATATAACATAGAGGGAAATCTATCAGACGATCACGTCAAACGTCATTTTATACGGAAGTCGGAAGTTTGGATTTGGAACGGGTTTTAAGATTTATTGGCTCAAATTACACCTTCCGATTTTAAGGGACCCAATTTACGAAACAGGAAGGTGTAATAGCAGTAATTAGAGCAGTTAGTGTCCGATTTAGTGAGATTGAAAGGTCCCGATTTGACTTCCTAAATTGTGTACGATTTAGGATATTGTAATCACATCACTCCGATTTAAAGCTAAGTGTTGCCAATTTAGCGACTTTCTCGCTACAAATGGGCTATTAGTATTTAAAAAAAAAAAAAAAAATCCCAAAGTCCCTTTCCCAGAAAAAAATCTGAGTCTGCTCTTTTTATTTTTTAGTCCGCTCCTGGTAGAATCAGTTTTTAAGAGACTTTATAGCGACTTGATATTCTGTATATGGACTCGAATTTGTAAGAGTTGGCAACACTGCCGACTTAGGAGCCCAATTTAGGAGTTCAATTTAGGATAGTGTAATCGCTCGCTTCATAATTCATATTTAGTTTGTTCCTAAATTGGGTCCCTTGAAATCGGAAGGTGTAAATGAGCTTTATACCAAACGGCTTTTTCTTTTCGGTACCGACCATGGCATGGCCCTACTAGTCAAGGCCATGTGCTCATAGCCAAAAACCAGATGAATTGATTGCGCAGTATATCTAACCAAGCGGCGAAGTGAAGAACTAAAACATATTAAATCGCTTTATGAACTGTCAATGTCAAGTTATACTGAGCGATCTGTACTAGTTATTTTATATTTGCTATTTTTAGTCAGAACAAATCGTTATTTTATTTTATTTTACTGATGGATTAAACTGAGATGCAAGTGAAGTTATATAAAATTTAGAAGTATAATCCGTTTCTGGTGTAAAAATTACACTCGCAACATTTCACAGAGTACATTATAATATCAACATTTGTGATGGGGAGTCTGACTATCTTGTGTCTTCAAGATTTCCATGGGAAAATCTATTTATTTAAACTGAGTACAGCCACATCATGTTCATTACACATATCAAAACACTCTTAATTATAACAGGGCTAATGCCTTATGTGGGCATAGTTAATTTAAAAGCTAACTTTGTTATTTGATAACTCATTAATAAAAAAGTTAACTTCGTTAATCGTTATTTAGCTTTAAAATTTCAAAAATTTAACGCCAGTCCTACTGCTGGGGCACAGGCCTCCTGTCTGTGAGAGACCCACGCCATAATCTACCACGCGGGCCCAATGCGGGTTGGTGGATGGCACACATAGAGCAACACGTCGGTGGCCCGTGTTGATGACGTCGGTGGCCCGTGTTGCTCTATGATGGCACATGTCAAGTTGACCATCCAAAACGTATACTGCTTTTGGCACCTTTTGGAATGAAAAACAAATTACACACAGAGTAAATTACGTTATTGTTAAAGAAAGAAAGAAAAAAAGGAGATCATTCAGCCGTCAAACAATTAGTACCCAAATGTGAAAGAAGAGTTGCTATAGTTTGAAAAAATGCTCAGAGGCAGGAGCGATCGAAATATCAAATGTAAGGGGTTGATCTCGTCACATTTCGACAGCGCAATCCCATACATTTTTGACTTTTTGACAATATCACTTGTCTAGAGCCTTTGAAGGTTTTCCTAGCTTGCTACTGATATAGTTATCTGTGGGTTTTCCTAGTAGAAAACACTGGTATTAAGTTATTAACTAGGAAAATGACAGTGCTGTCAGACTCTAGACAATGTGTCTTTCTATTGGCGACAGCGATTGTCGAAAAGTCAAAATGTACGGGATTGATCACGTGACTTACATATTTGTATTTTTTATTACTAGACAATCGGTATCGCCACACTGGCGCTGATAGAATGTCACCTTCTTAGACTACTCTAGTTATATATAGTCTATAGAGTAACTTTGAGGACCAAGTAGATAATAACGGGCATTTTTCTTAATGCCCGCGCATTATGAAAATTACTGAGAAGCTACTTAAAATATGGCGAAATAAATAATTATAATTTGAACTTCCTTAATTATCACATTGCCTCGACTTTATAAATATTGTCGTGTGGTATTTGGGAAATCTGTTAATACACAGGTATAGTGTGGTGGCGTGGTTAGTATCCAGCAAAAGCCAATAGTTACAACACGTACGAAGAACAGTTTAAAATACCGATACACAATAACTTGACACAACAGAACTATGGCTTATCTCTATGAGTCACGAAAATAATAAAAAACCGTCAAAAATAACGCCGTTGGAAACCGGCAGTACTTTTTTCTTTTTTTTCATATTTTTTTTTAGTTTAAAGTCCAAGAGCGAGCAGAGCGAGCTTGGCAACTTAGGGCAGTTGACATCAATTTGATAGGCACTATGCAGTACAATACTGCTTTGACGTATAGGAAAACAAAATTTTTACATGTAGTGCCTATTAAAATCGATGTCCACCAAGCAATGTAGGTACTGCAAAGTGCCTATCAAATTGATGTTAACTGAGTTAGCAAATACACCTGCAGCTTAGGTTAGATTGGTCAGAAGGATACAGCAGGGCCCAGTGAGCGAGCGAAGCGAGCGAACAGACCCGCCAGCCCCTTCGTGGTTTTTTTTTAAAACCATTCAGGAGTAGGGGCCCACTTTTCTAGAACCTCAGGTGAGAACATCTTTATATTCTATGAGTTTGGATTCTGCTCTTTTGAGTAACAGCGCAGCGTCGCGTCGTACCGTTGTGCCGTAATTTCACGCGTAATCGTGGCGCGTAATTTAAACAAATAATGACAACACGTCATACTACAAACAACCAGTGTAACGGTCACATTTTTTTCGACATAAACTTTTATGTTCGTATTGATGTATGGAATGACTATTTCATGAAACCATGACTTTTGACATCAATTCTAACTGAGACAGTTGTATTGATGATTTTATTGATTATAATTCTGTAAATACATAATTGCTAGGGAACATTCAACCTGACACTGACCTGTAAATTGTAAAAAACTTGAGAAAATTTGAATTTTGTGGGCTTACCTGAACATTTCTGTAGCTTTCACCTGGTGAAAGCACCAGGATAGCCCGCGAAATTATTTTTTTTTTACGTTTTTTCCAATTTGCAGGTCAGTATCAGGTTGTATGTTGGTCAAAATACGATTCGCAGCCGTAACAGGTACGAATTTATAGAATTGTAATCATTAAAATCATGAATTTCGCATCGTTAAAAAAAAAAAAATTCGTGTGATACCCTGGCGCTTCTGCCGTAAGCATTTTGTTAACTTCGTTAATTAACGATTTAATCACCTATGGCTAATGCACATGACAATTACGGTGTACATAGGTACTCGCAGCGCTCAAGAAATCTCAAGACTTCTTAATCTTTAACTAGGTAATACAAGAGGTAATTACTAGTGGGTCACAAAAATCTTTCGTATTTTTAAAAAGAACCTAATGAATGTACCTACCTACTTAGGTACTTTTCAATAATAAGTTATTTTATTAGAACCCAAACGTCTGAACGGGTTTGGATGGGATTTAGTACACAAATAGCTCATGCTCTGGAAACAAGTAGTGGAACCAAGGGGATTGCCGTGCATCGAATAACACCGATCAGCCCAATAACAATTAGGTAGCAAGAGGCAATTTCCCTTGGGCGCGAGTGAAATAACAAGGAATAGGAAGCTTATTAATTAAGAGTTACTCTGAAAACGATTTCTTTTATGGAACGAAGTTCCTTAACGCAGCTTACGATAGGTGTGATTCGGGAAAAAATGTAATGTCACGCGAGATTTTTGCGTTATGATTATGGAGGTGGTCTCCATACGTTATTCTTTTTCTCTCAGTGTAGAATAGAATAGAGAGAGTCACACAATTGTATCTTTCTGTGTGCAGGTAGGTATATACGTGAGGAACTTCGTTTCTGACGGGAGTTCCCTGACCGTACAAGTTTTTAGGGTTCCGTACCAGATGGGTCCACACGGAGCCCTATAAATAGCTGTCATGTGTCCATCTATCCGTCGTCTGTCACATAGATTTTACAGCCAAACGGTTGGAGCTACGGTCTTCAAATTTTCACAGTATAAGCTTCTTGTTGACCCAAAGCGGTTGGTTTGAAGCGTTGGTACGGAATCCTAAATGTGCGAAGTCCGACACGCACTTGGCCAGTTTTTCTTTTAAAAACAGTACAGTATCACACATCACCAGAAGACTTTATTTTTTTTTTACTTTGACTGACTTTTTTTTTTAGGCTTTTTTTGTTGTTGTATTTCTCTGTTTTTTTGCGTCATGTTTACCGTAAATAAACGTATTTTTTTTCTTTTTTTCTTTAAGACGCCATGCTCTGTTGCTCGGTTGTCTTGATGCTCTCGCCACAGAACTGATCACTGCTTTCATTGGTTTGTAAAGGTAGAACAGGATCCAAGAACTGAATTTTAAGTGATCAAATTCGAACGACGGCTATTCATAATCTGAGCTTCCCTGAACCGTGACCGAATTAGAAATGAAGACATCCGTAGGAGAACCAAGGTAACCGGCGTAGCTTTTAGATTTGCCAAATTTAAGGCACAGTGTGCTTGCCCACTGTGGCTTAAGTTTGGTACCCTGGTACATTGCCTGCAAAACGGATGCTCAATGGAACCGTAGGATTCAGGAGTGACGACTACGTACCGGACGCGTAGAGTTGGAAGGCCTCCTACAAAGTGGACCTATGACCTGGTGAAGGCAGTAGGTATCCGCTGGATGTGAGAAGCACAGAAGCGATCGACGAGGCGATGCTTAGAGATTGCCTATGTCCAACTGTGGACGTCTTTCTTCAAACTCATAGTTGTTTGTAGAGTGAACGTCTACACTTCGTGCAGCTTCCTACTTAATCAGTATTGTTGCATTTGTCTCGGCATCCGATGCCTGTGGCGTATGAAGAGTAGTCCACAAAACACATTTGCATGCAGACAACGCAAATAATGGTAAATAATAAATTGGAACTGTGGGTTCCGATCAAGTTTTAACTATTTCATTTTCCCTTTTAAAATTATTCATAGATGACTCAAGTTTCACAATTTCTCCCGTCACCGTTTTACGAAGAATCCTCGAGGATATCGTATGCAATGTTAATAAGGTCCAGTTTGATTAATATGATCGATGGACAGGCCAGCGAATCGTACTATGAATCGTAATGGAGGCCGATACCGCTACGTAAATTTAAATTCTATCTCTGTTTCGAGCGGGCAGTGAAAATGTGGGAGCCTTCGGTGCCGGTCCTTCAATTAGATTTAGCTTCAAAATGAGCGTTCTAGTGAGTTTAAGGTTCAGCAAAGTTTTGTTCGATGTGTGGAAAGTTGGTTGTGCTCTCAGTGAGTCTGGTGTTTGTAACCAGGAATCGAAGCTGGAATGATTTCGTTGCTGTTTGCTCTGTTTACAGGTTCGTAAGTAATAATACATCATTACCCGGTTCAAAGTCCCATTATTAGGGAATTTCCAATGTCCCTTTTGAGATTTAATAAAGCCTTAGTTTTTCTATGAATCTTTTTTTTTGCGAATTTGGTTTCACCAAAAAGCATTGACACTGACTTGGCTTTGATTCTCCTTAGAATAATGTATCTACAAACCGGTTTAGGTTTACCGTAGAACTGAGGGATAGATACTCCGAGGGGATTGAACTCTGGACCTATTTTGCAACAAACCTCGAGTGCGTACAACATGCAGATGATAAAGGAATTGTGATCTTTTCATAAAGTTCTTACCTAAAAAAGGCCAAAACTTTGCTTGCTAAACGTCAGTCTTTTATTCCATAAAAACGAGTAAAGTTAAATAAATATTGCAGCTTCAGCCTTTCAAGCTGCGACCTCTTTAAAATCTCGAAGTGGGGTCCCTAAGGTTCCGTAGATTGGTAAAAGCAACAGAACGTTCCGTCTCTAAATCAAACAATGAATATTAATTGTTTGGAGCTATTGAACTTTCACAGTGTTTGTAGGTGAAGTAAATGTTGAAGCATTCATTGAATGCTAAAGTGAAGATAACTATCTATATCCTCGAGACCATTATGGAAAGGATGGCTGACTTCTATTAAATTAACGAAGCAACTCAACACCCTTTGAATTATTGATTACAAGTTACGCAAATTGATGTTTTAGGAGATAGATTGAGTGCTGCGGGGAACTTGTATGAAGTAGATATATTGAATATTTACTCAATTTTACTTGTCGTGTGTAGGTATGTTAATTAATGTACTAGCTGATTATAATATTAAACCGACGTACCAAGGTACCAGCCAGTACTGATTTTCGACACGTATTAATAAAGTTTTTGCCAAAGTACTCGTATAAAAAGGAAAACTATTACTTTTAGTTGGTACCACCAATCCGACTGTTTTATTTTAATAACTAAAACAGTCCGTTTGGTGTTTTGGTTATGCCTTTACAGGATGTAACGGAAAGGTGTGGTCATATTTTAGGAGCCGGTTCTGCCCATGGAAATGAACAACTTTCTCTATTAAAAAATAGAAAATTCCCAAAAGAAATTGAACTTTCTATACAAAGTTATCATCAGCTGATCAATATTTGTGTGGGAGGTAAACATTTTTTTTTAGAATTTCCTCAGATTTTCTTGAAGAAAGTTGTTGTTTATATCGATGGGCAGATTCAGTTCTTAAAATATGACCACACCTTTCCGTTACACCCGGTACATATCTAAATATGGTCTTCAATTCTTGATAACACTTCCTACAGTCACATCCTCAAAGTTTTAAGGAGAGTGCTGTCGTGTCTAAACACGTATTTAAATTTTGTTTCCCCAACGTAAAATAAAATCGATTTCGATCAGCATTGGAGTTATGAATAAGTTTCAGATCATTGAGTGTTTGGAATTATTATCGTCTGGAGAAATCTAGCCCGATAGAACGAAAATCTGTTATGGCTACGATAAAAAAAAATGCCTTCGTCTGAAATATAAAAGTTGGTATCTCGTTTATTTCATATTGCCAACTAGCAAATCGCGCCTAGGGTTTTTGGCGGGATTTTTTCGAGTGACGTTCAGTGGCTGTTTTAATTATTCGCAAATTGATTCCTAGGGGCATTCAAGTATTACACAAGCAGAATTTTTGTAATTATTAACCTCCTCCTCCCCCTCGTCAGCAAAAGTAGGTAAGCAAAGTTCTTATCCCCCTCTCCAATGATTACGAAAACATTGGGACATGTATTTTTTAATTTGTTCTGGTTTCTTTACGGATTCATGAGCAGGAGTTATCAAGTTTAGAAATGTTTGCTGCTCGATGGTGTGTTTCTGCTCACTTTATTGACATTGTTCTCTTCGAGCCATTCATCATCATGGCACTCGTCTAAATTTTGTATTAAGCACCAAATCAAAATCGACTAAATTTAGCAGAAAATTCGAAAAAGTAAAACATAATTATAACTGACGTAAATGCCATCCAGACTCCTCCACTCCCCATGTCATCAAAAATAAGCAAGTTATAGAGCCCCCGCCCCCCTTTAGTGCTTACGTAATACTTGAATGGCTACCTAGTGGATATTCTGATGTCAAATTCGTGAGTTTTGCGTCTCAAGTGTCTACGCAACTGAACAATACTTATGTGGAATCATTGAAACAGGCGTGATCTCGGTAAAATGAAGCTGAGAATTTTATTGTAGTATTGACCCTGGCCTCTCTATCAGGATCTAGCTAATTAGCCGCTTTGAGCAAACACAAAATTTGCCGCTCTTTACAATAATACCTTATAAGGGCGCAAATGTTTTCAGGGGAGAGGGCGTTATTGAAAAGCATAGGTACTAGTTGTGGCTCGGATCGGAAAACGTTTTTTAGACGACTTTTGAGAAAACAGGACCGGAGAGCTAAGAATTTTCACAACATCTTAAATACTTTACAGGTATTTCTAGAATAACGACTAATATAGGTACAAGAGCGAGCGAAGTGAACTCAAAAATTAGAGCATCCCGACTCGAATAAGTTACATTTTCTGACGAAACGAAAGGGGCTCCCAGTTCTGAAATGCAAAATCGATAAAAAATTCAGGCAAACATCTTTGTCCTCTCATTTTTTCTCAGTCTCAGTTTTCTACTAGCCGCCAAAGAGAGATATGAGATCTGTCTGTATCTAAACCAAGTGACTGTATTCTGATACAAGTCACTTGGTTTTTCATTTAAATGCAGATGTAACACATTCTAATGTTTTTGCAGTATTTTTTTTTGTAGCAAATATCGTTGAGGTAGTCAATACTACGATAAAATTCTTAGCTTCATTTTACCGAGATCGCGCCTGTTCACTTATAAAGTTTCATTTCTATCACGTGTAACACACGTTCAATTCATCAGATGTCGACGCGATTAATAAAGTTATTGTTCTCCGTGGTCAGAAATTATAAATAATCCTGTCTCTGCTGTTCTAAAACCAAGGAATTCGGTCAACTTATGTTTAATCACAATCGTGTTTCCTTAGGTAGAGTTGTATGTGAGTTGTACAGGTAGGTACATATGTATGGTACCTACGAAGGTTGTTACTTAGTTATTGTCTCCTAGCCTTTATCTGATCGGTGTCACCAAACTGGTTTCTTTTATCACCAGTCGCAATGGCCGTGCTTTCTAAGCAACATTGTTACTTTGGTTGTTTGCAATCTGACTTCTATACCCCAAAGTAAAAAGCTAGTTTTCTATTTTCGATACTCACTAGTTGCTGCTTTACAATATTGTAGATTTAGTATGTGGTCATATTTAGTAGCTGGTCATCACTACATAGTATAAAACAAAGTCGCTTTCTCTGTCCCTATATCCCTATGTAAGCTTAAACCTTTAAAAAGCTAGTTTTCTATTTTCGATACTCACTAGTTGCTGCTTTACAATATTGTAGATTTAGTATGTGGTCATATTTAGTAGCTGGTCATCACTACATAGTATAAAACAAAGTCGCTTTCTCTGTCCCTATATCCCTATGTATGTTTAAACCTTTAAAAAGCTAGTTTTCTATTTTCGATACTCACTAGTTGCTGCTTTACAATATTGTAGATTTAGTAGGTGGTCATATTTAGTAGGTGGTCATCACTACATAGTATAAAACAAAGTCGCTTTCTCTGTCCCTATATCCCTATGTATGCTTAAACCTTTAAAACTACGCAACGGATTTTGATGCGTTTTTTTTTTAATAGATAGAGTGATTGAAGAGGAAGGTTTATATGTATAATTTGTACCCGAGCGAAGCTGGGGCGGGTCGCTAGTATTATACATATACTGCTTCTGCCCATGGCAATGAACAATTTCCCTCAAAGAAACCAGAGTTAATTCTCAAAAAATTGGACTTTCTATGCAAAGTTATCACCAGCTGATTATAATTAGTATAAGAGGTCCAATATTTTTTTCGGCGCCGACTCAAAATTAGTTTATATAAAATTTGATATTTTATGTAGGTAAATAAGCTCATTACTCAAGACTTAAAAGGTTTATTTATTTTTTGCTTTTTAGTTCTTTTTCGTCGGTTAATTTTTTTGTTAAAAAGTTTTTCACTTTTTAGTTGTTATATCCCAGAACTAAAACCCCAATAACATGGAACGTGTAATTTAAACATAGCCTCAAACATAGTCAAAATTTATATGGGACGACCTAGGGAGTATTCTTTCGGATAAAAAAAAAATATTCAAAATCAGTCCACAACTGACAGAGAAATCGGTGGACACACATAAAAAAAAAATACATACAGTCGAACATAGAACCTCCTCCTTTTTCGAAGTCGGTTAAAAACCCTAAAATTATTTTTTGCAACGTAATTTGAACTTTATTTTGTATGATATAAGTTTGTTGTTCCAAAATTTGACAATTATCTCAAATTCTGATTTGAAATAAAGATGGTTTTATATCTAAATGCTGATGTCAGTAGAAACTTTATATCCAAGAGTTATCTGGGTTATATTTTCTTTTTTTGTGTGAAGTTCTGTGGCTGTTTTTATAATTCGCAAATTGAGATATAAAAACTGAAACAATTTCACATCACAATACATAACTACTACGAGTAGGGTTGCCATACGTCCCATATAACGGACTGCACCGTATTTAATTATAGCGTCCGTATTGTTACTTGTCCCGTTTTTGTATCGTTTATCAATATACATGTGGCTATGGCAATTTTTTTTTGCAGATACTGAGCATTTAGATCGGAAGTCATGTCTATTAAAGTTATTTGTTAATGTATTTGCAATTCTCGCCTACAACTGAGAATATTTTTTCTTTTGACAGCCCTATGGGCGGACGAAAGAAATAGATTGTTGACTGACACAGTTGAAGCAATTCTGATTAGCCATTATAATTTAAAATGTCATGCGCCCAATTTTACGCGACGTAATCATTATGGTAAAATCTACGTCAAAATATGACTGGGCGAAGAAATAAATCATCAGAAATCTTCCTGGTAGATCTTCTCAACAGTAAGTGAGCTGGTTTTCTATTTAATTTATCATAATTGGATTTTTTTGTTGTTGTTATTTTTCATTTAATTTTTTACTAAACAAAACCGTTACTACCCTCATATTAGAGTCGACGGCGCGTAGTGTTCCACGCGCGCCTCAAAGAGTTGTCAGCAAAGGACGGGGCCTGCCACGGCCAGTGCCTGCCCGGGGGTGGAGGATAAATTCGAAAGAGTTACCTCGCCCCCGGGCACTCGAGGCAGGGAGGAACAGGGGTGGGTTTTAGTCAGTAAGAGTCTGACACACCCTTCCGCTCCACCCTAGAGCGGAAGAAGTCATAGGATGATTTCCCACCCTCAAAAAAAAAAAAAAAACCCTCATATTCAGTTTTTATTTATTTGGCACTAATAAGTCCCGTATCAGTTCCCAACAATATGGCAACCCCAACTACGAGTCAATTTGCGAATTATTAAATCAGCCACTAAAATTCACACGAAAACAAACAGAAAACAATCTACAAGGTAGGTATGACAATCTACAATCTACAAGGTATGTAGAATTGTAGATATTCTATTATACGAAGGTGGGTTGGTCTTGGTTGTGTGTTGATTTGTGGGCGTCCAAGCAAAAAGGGTCGTAGGGTATTTAAGAACTTGTAGATAATTGAGCATTAATTAATAAGCAATTAAAATCGCGAAATGCCATTTATCACCCAACTTTACAAAACTTTTTGCTTGGCGGCCCACAATTTATCTTTTTTACTTTTGTCCGTGCAGTAGTGTCGGCGGTGACATGGGACGCGCCGACGCCGTACGATCCGGTGTGGCTGGCCAGCGTGCAGATGTACCCGCCAGCTCCCACCGTCAACGAAACCCGCTTCTGGGGCTTCGGCTGGGTCTACGACTCTGATGTTGAATTTAGACTGTTTACGAGGTAAGAGGACGTTAATTTTCTTGTTAATTCATCCAAAGGTTGTTTGTATAAAACCTTTTTTCAATAAATTGTCACGAGCGGGAGATGTCATTGGATGATTTCCCACTCCGCCAAAAAAAAAAGAACACCACCACCACCTTCGCTGCTGTCGATGTTTACGGCGACGTCCTCCCTCGTTCGAGCAAGTTTACGAGTCAAGCTTGGCCAGAAATTGCGAAAAACAGAGAGGTTTGGAAGCAGAAAGGCCTTTACCCAGCAGTGGGACACAAACTAGGCTGGGACAAAAAAAAATTGTAAGGTGTACAAAAACTGGCCAAGAGCGAGTCGGACTCGCACGCATAGGGTGCCGAACCGACATTTTTTTTTCAGGTATTTTTTTAAGCTATATTATGTCTAGATAGAGTATCAAATGCGCGCAAACTTCTCAAAAAATATTAGCCAATTTTGGTTTATACGTTTTTACCCGCCGATTAGTGCCGACCATGCCACCTTGGTGTCACTATACGCGCGGTAAGTAATAAACAAATAACATCAATCTAATGACGGTATGTGCTATTAAACTGTGCCGGAATTACAAACGAAAGGTAAAAACTACCAAACACATCACCTATCATCAGTTAGTGACCAAAACGACATATTTATTTTTTGTTTTTATAATTACCAAACTACGCCATATTTGATCAGTGTTGCCAGTTTCTTTGTTTCATTCTTCCAACTTATCGGTATATGGTGTTCGATTTGTTTTAAGTTTTCGTTGCCTCAATACAGAGCTTCGAAACAGAAGTGTCGTTTTATTTAAAATAAAAAAATACATATACAACGCACAATCAACATGTAAGGTTGATTGTGCGTGAACATATGGTCGCAAATCGAGCCGCATACTTACCTATTACCGGCACACCTGTCGATCATTAGCGAATGGTGGCCGACCGAGCGAGCTGAGAACAAAAGCTCAGTATAAATATGGTCAGTACGGAAACTACGTACAAACGTTCGAAACGGCACACTCACACAGACGCGCGTATCTACGCTAGCCCTAAGCGATAGTCGCGGTGCGCGCAGTTGTGGTTGCGGCTGCCGTGTCGAGACGGGTGGTCGTGTTATGTCCTGAGCCACGGACCGTTTTAAAATGCCACCAGCGTATTGCGCAGTGTACTGTTGTATGAACTCGACTTCTTCAAATCCGGGGCTTTCGTTTTTTAAACTCCCTGCTGATCTTGAAAGGTACCTAATAATGATTTAATTATGAAAAATAAAAATGTTTTTTAAAATGTCAATGGTTTTTCATTTACATCACACGCATTTTCAGGTTGAAACGCGGTAAGGTGCGCTCGGCCGAGCGCCGCGCATTTTGACTTCACTTTAACACCCTCGAAAACCATGAAAGTTTTTGCGTGACGTGACAAAAAAAAAATAGGTACGGGCCTTTGTGGGATATCTTAATGTTTTTCAAATTGCGCGGCAACTTTGAAGCATCTTTCATAGAAATTTTTTTCCAAAAATTAACAGTGACAACCCTAGCTCTCTAATGGAGCGTAGGTAATTATCTCAATAAATAGGCTTAGTTTCCATACTGTCCATATTTATACTGTGACAAAAGGCAGCCGCATTCCAGAGATAAGAAGACGACTTCACAGTATAAATATCTACCAGTATTGTGACACTGCCCTGACCTTGGAATAATTACCTACGGCTGCGCGGCACGTACACATGCGATAGGGCCGCCCGCCTCCAATTCTTGAGTTATTTACTTGAGATTCTTTCTAGTTTTCTGATTATAAATATTATATTTTGAGTATAAATTGAAATTCATTGTGAATTAAACAGGAAGTGTTCCGTAAAAATACATGTTGTGTTTTTTTATTAGTAGATTAAATAATTATAAATTAGAGACTGAAAAATATTTGCGTCTCGACTGAGAAGCTTTATTATTAAATTTAATACTTAGTATAAAAAACCCGCATTCGGATAAAAAGTTTAATTATTAATACTCTTTCCATATTAAGTACTTGTACTTATTTCAATAAAATATTCACAAATCGCACGCGAAAACTATGACACCACGCACACCGTTCGTTCGTCACTGCGGCGCAATCGCGACTGTTTGTGTACCAAGTGTTTACCGCACTCGAGGTGCATAGGTATGACTCGCGTTCCGACCGTTTGTATGAAGATAGAATCCTGTAGATAATAATTATTATTTACGTGACGACTTGT
Organism: Polia nebulosa; assembly: GCA_951329385.1. NCBI lineage: Eukaryota > Metazoa > Arthropoda > Insecta > Lepidoptera > Noctuidae > Polia > Polia nebulosa. The sequence continues at coordinate 25,019,377 of OX589588.1, forward strand.
TCACGCTAAATTGTGAGTGATTTTATGAAGATATATTTTTTTTCTAAGAGTGTGGTTGGCAATTCATAACACAAGTGATTATCAAGTACCTTACAACATAATAAAACATTACAATGGCTACTTTAACTGCGGAACAACAAAAATATTTGAATACGTGGCAAAAGTAATACAAAACCCTAGTTACCTTAAAAAAAAGCCCTAAAGTGAGACTTAAAGATGATTATATAAGGGCTAGAGTGAAATGCATTCATTCAAAACTTTAAATAACATTCGTATGCCAAACAAATTCAAAGATTAAATTAAAAATGTAAACAAACTAAATCCCAAAGAAACAGTACAGTGCAATTATTTTCGACACGCGATTAATGTGTCTACAGTGACTACCCTACATACAGAGTGTAACGGAAAGGTATGGTCATATTTTAAGAACTGCATCTGCTCAGTGGTATGAACCACTTTCTTCAAGAAAACCAGCGGAAATGCCCAAAAATTATTTTTACCTCCCATACTAATATTGATCAGCTGATGATAACTTTGTGTGGAAAGTCCAATTTTTATTTTTTGGGAATTTTCTATTTTTTCTTTGAAAAAGTTGGTTTTCAGGGGCAGAATCGGTTCCTAAAATATGACCACATTCATACATATATCAGTACGATTAGAAACGACAAAAACCTCCCTTACCAAGTTTTAATAACACTGACGGCAGATGATCGATCGTATTGTCTGAAGACTACCCAGATGTGTGGCCAAAGAAGACTAGGAAAGCCCATTAGGTTAAGATGGCGTCTTTTGAGTTTAATGCTAAGTCGAGCCATGATGAATTATTTACAAGCTTATAAACGTACCTAGAGAAGAAACAAGATGGATAATTATATAGATAGAATTCTCTTTTTAACCGACTTTCGAAAAAGGAGGTCTATGTTCGACTGCATGTATGTTTTTGTTTTCTCCTTCAGTTGTGGACCGATTTTTAAAAATTCTTTTTTTATCCGAAAGAATATACTCCCGAGGTGATCCCATATAAATTTTATCGAAATTGCTTCAGCGCTTTTAGAGAAACTGAACAAAAACGAAAAATACAAACTTATCAAAAAATAAAACGTACACCTAGATGACGTTTTGGTGTTCTCCAATTACGTGTATGAATATTAATTAAATTCCACGTGCCATGTTATTGGGGTTTTTAGTTCTGGGGTATACAACTACAAAGTGAAAATTAAAAAACATTTTTACAAAAAAAAAAAACAAAAAACAAAACAACCGACTTTCAAAAAATAATACACTAAAAATGAAAAAATAACTTTAATTTTGGAAGTCGGTGTCAAATAACGAAGAAATAAAATGCAAACACCGAATAGAACAGTCAAACACAGAACCTCCTCCTTTTTCGAAAGTCGGTTAAAAAGAGAATTCTATCTACAGGGTGTAACGGAAAGGTGTAGTCATATTTTGAGAACCGGCTCAGCCCATGGGTATGAATAACATTCTCTAAGATAAAACAGAAAATTCCCAAAAAAAAAAATTGGACTTTTCATACAAAGTTATCATCAGCTGATCAAAATTTGTATGGGAGGTAAACATTTTTTTTGTGTCGTTTCTAATCCTACTGATATAATATTTATGAATGTGGTCATATTTTAGGAACCGATTCTGCCCTTGAAAATGAACAACTTTTTCAAAGAAAAAATAGAAAATTCCCAAAAAATAAAAATTGGACTTTCCACACAAAGTTATCATCAGCTGATCAATATTAATATGGGAGGTAAAAAAATTTTTTGAAAATTTCCGCAGGTTTTCTTGAAGAAAGTGGTTCATACTAATGAGCAGATGCAGTTCTTAAAATATGACCATACCTTTCCGTTACACTCCGTATGTAGGCTAGTCACCGTAGACACATTAATCGCGTGTCAAAAATAAGTGCACTGTACTGATTCTTTGGGATAAATGATAAATGATGTTTATTCAGTAAATAGGTTACAAGGAACACTTTTACACGTAAATGTTTTTTGTCAGTTTAAGCTAGATGAGGCCGGTGTTTCCTAGCTGACTACCCTGAGAAGAAACACCGAAACAAACTCAGAGGTCAAAGTCTCTTTTAGTGTTCAAATCCATACAATGTGGACTGGTTAGATCATATGAGAACCATGTACGTTTATGTCTGGGATGAGCTTTATGAAGAAAGCAACACACGAATTCGAGTGGACCTGTCCAGACAGTGCAAGCATTTGTCAGTCATCGCGAAGCTCAACTCAGAACTCTGAGGTGCTCAACGAACCGACGAACAATACCAAAGTAAGGACATTTGAGTAGGCCGCAAAAAATACTCAAACTGCCAGACAATCATAAAATCTACATGAATATAACGACATACATAGTTCTCGCATTCACATTATTCTATATGAGGACCATGCAGCTTAGTGTCTGTAGTGGTCTTTTGAAGAAAGAACCAAACATATTTGAGTGGACCTGTCCAGTCAGTGCAAGCATTTGTCAATAGTCGAATAGCTCAACTTAAAAACCACTAAGGAGCTCAATGACATGACGAACAATACCAAAGAAAAGACATTTGGGTAGGCCGCAAAAGTACTCAAACTGTCAGACAACGTTGAAAATTACTGTAAAAAGGAGGAGAAAATAATAATAATAACCCACATAGTCCTCACATTTACAATAATTAAGTAATCAAAAAAAAATAAAAATATAACACTTTACAAAGTAAATATTTGTGTCAAACAAAATAGTAATCATAATATGTCAATCAAAAAATAAAAATAAATATAATACTTAACAAAGTATTCAAGTCAAAAAAATAATAATAATAATAATAAAATGTCAATAAAAAAATAAAATAAAAAATATAATACAATACTATACAAGTATTCATGTCAAAAACGAATATTAAAAAAAATATATATATAAAAAATTTTTCATCAGTAAGTAGTACATATGAAAACAATGGCTCATGTATATCATTGAAGCAGCTCAATCCCACGCCTTTTTGTCCTCAAGAAAGTCATTAATTGTGTAAAAAGCTTTCTGGCATAGCTTACGTTTAATAAATGATTTAAATTTATTTATGCTTAGTTCTTGAATTTGGCTAGGAAGTTTATTATAGAAACGTATACATTGACATCTAAACGAGCCACCTATTTTTTTCTTGAGCCTGGTTTTTGGTACAATAAATTTGTGTTTGTTCCTAGTATTTATGCTATGGATATCACTGTATCTTTTAAACAGATTAATATTTTTATGTGCATACATGAGATTCTCATAAATATATTGAGAGGGAACAGTCATAATATTAATCTCTTTAAATTTGTCTCTGAGGGAGTGTCTGGGACTTAATTTATAAATTGCACGAATAGCCCTTTTCTGTAAAACAAAAATTGTCTGAATATCAGCGGCATTTCCCCACAACAGAATGCCGTACGACATCACACTATGAAAATAACTAAAGTATACTAAACGAGCTGTCTCTAAATCAGTTAAACCACGAATTTTCCTTACGGCGTATGCTGCAGAGCTAAGTTTTTTGGACAGTTTATCTATATGGGGGCTCCACTGAAGCTGCGCATCCAAAGTTAAACCTAAGAACACTGTGGAATCCTCGGGTTTCAACTCTTCACCCTTTATTGACACACTAGTGTTCACTTGTATTACATTGGGTAATGTGAACTTTATGCATTTTGTTTTTTTCTCGTTAAGGAGAAGATTATTGACATTAAACCAGTTAACTACAGTTGAAAGAGCATTATTTACATTATCAACAACCACCTGCTGACGTTTGAGTTTAAATAAAAGTGAAGTGTCATCTGCAAACAGCACTATATCATGTTTATCCTTTATGAGGTAAGGCAAGTCGTTGATATAGATTAGAAACAAAAAAGGACCCAGAATTGAGCCTTGAGGAACCCCCATTCTGACTACAGACCCGGAAGACCTTTTGCCGTTCACATCAACTCTCTGAATCCTATTACTCAAGTATGAAGTAAGAAGATCCAGAGAGGCGCCCCGGACTCCGTAGTAGTGCAGCTTCCTGATCAATGTATCATGGAGAACGCAATCGAAAGCCTTAGACAAATCGCAAAAAATGCCCAACGCATCGCATTTATCTTCCCATGCATTATAAATGTGTCCCAAAAGTTCAACACCAGCATCAGTTGTTGAACGACCCTTTGTGAAACCAAACTGTTTGTTGTGTAATAATTTGTGTTTATTAAAATATCTTTGAATTTGATCTAAAATAATTTTCTCAAAAATTTTACTAAAAGTAGGTAGCACTGATATAGGTCTATAATTAGTAGGGTCTGATGTACTACCCGATTTAAACAATGGTATAATTTTACTATATTTCATTAGATCAGGAAACTCACCACAATCTATACAATTATTAAAAATTACTGCTAAAGTAGGTGCTACAATGTCTATAATAGACCTAGCAACGTCAACAGAATTACCCCATAGATCTGCAGTCTTTTTAACATTTAAAGTATTAAAAGTTTTGATTACATCATTACAAGTGACATATTGGAAATAAAATTGGGATTCACAAACTGGAACGTTTTCTTTAAGTAAAATTTCTGCAGCAGTTGGTGATGAATTTAGAGATTTTGTAGTCGATACGGGAATCTCTGCAAAGAAATTTTCAAATGCCGCGGCGACTTGCGAATCTGATTTAATGATACTGTCATCAATAGCAAGGCTGTAATCACTACTTCGGTTGCAAGACCTTCCCGTTTCGCTATTAATAATATCCCAAGTCATTTTAATTACATTACTACTATTTTTAATTTTTGAACTTAAGTAGCGAGATTTCGCCAAATAACATACTTTTTTAAATAATTTAGAATAATTCTTAACATATAAATTAAATTCTACAGTGTTAATATAAGTCCGTTCTTCATACAGCTCATACAGCCGTTTTCTACTTTTATTAATACCAATGGTGGCCCAGTCACTGAAGGAAGTATTGCTATTTACCGAAATCGTCTTAGGAATAAAAGTAGTTGGGATTTAGTTTGTTGACATTTTTAATTTAATCTTTGAATTTGTTTGGCATACGAATGTTATTTAAATTAAAGTTTTGAAATTATGCCTGTATTTGAATTTTACGGGCTTATAGCCTGAAATAAATGAAATTATTATTATTATTGTAAAACTAAGTTTGCAGCTTCGAAAGACCTGTGCTAACTGCGTAGTACTCGGAAAACCTCGAAATTTTCGGTACAATTTTAGGTTTTGGCTTCTAAACGGTGCATCCTACGGAAAAATTCAATAGGTACACTTTTATTAAAGACGAAATTTGCTACTATTGGAATGAAACTGTAGCTAAAAAAATTAACACAAATAATTTTTTGCGACCTAAGATGTATTAAATGACTGGCCTGAGAAAACTTTCACAGCTAAGTATGATGTCAGATATTGTGGCTGTTCCAAATACCAGCAAAATGTCCGACTGAAAAACGGAAACCTTATAGAATCACTCGTGTGTCTGTCAGTCTGTCTGTCCGTCTGTCACAGCTAATTTGCTCCGAATCTACTAAACCGATTGAGTTGTAATTTGGTACACACATGAATAGCTCTGATCCACACTCTGAACACGGACATGTAACGTAAATAAATTTATTTGGAAGATGGAGGTCGCTTCTGGGGTGCAAAACAGAAAATTAAAAAAAAAAAGATTTTCAAACTGTACTAAGCTACATATCAAATGAAAGGGCTTATTGTAAGAATTTCAAATTTAATTATTTTTATTTTTTCAAAATATTTTTTTTTAAGTTATTTAAGAAAATAGATTCAAAATTACCATTCCCCCCTTAAGGCCGGGTGTCCCAAGCGAAATAGGTATTTAAGTGCGAACAAACGCGCGCGGCGTTAGATCGAGTCGGTTCGGCCCGCGCGGGTGAAACTGCAGTTACGTATGCCCCGAGTGTTCGTGCGCCACAGTCTAAACTGAACAGTATTCCAACGGTATTGGCAAATTAATCAAGTTGATAAAAATAGAATAATCAATTTTATACTGTAAGTTAAACGATTATGAAATAATAAAGTTACAGTTTCACTTTCAGTTTTGTATAAAGTTTGTGATGAAAAAAAAAAAAAAATGTGTACCCAATGGAATGTGAACAGTTTGCAAGAATGAAATAGGTTTCTGTTTCGCTGCATTTATAGTCTTGCAGACAGTGGGCGATTGGCAAATTTTTATGCCTAAACTGACTATTAATAATAATAAAACGTTTGCTTCAACCAACAACACTGATCTTAAATAAAAAATATACAATAAAAAACCACATAAATAAACTATTGTCCGGGAGTGATTTTCTGTATGCTAGTAGTAGGTACTACTATTTAATCTTAGTGAGGATAACGATTACCAAGAAAACAAAGACGTACTGTCTTTGTTGTCTTGATATTACTGTTTTTCTGTCCTGATTAGAGTTTCTTAGTCAACAAGGAACCCTTATAGTTTTGCCATGTCCGTCTGTCCGTCCGTCCGCAGCTTAGCTCAGAGACTCTTAGTACTAGAAAGCTATAATTGGGCATGGATGAATATGTATAATATTAATCACACCGACAAAGTGGTAAAATAAAATCACGAAAAAAAAAATAAGGTACCTCACGTAAAGTGGCTATTTTGTTTTTCTCGTCTATCTAATGGGGTGGGATATCGTTGAATAGGCCATTTAAAATATTACGGGTCTGTGAAAACCGTTTATCAATTCATGGATCCGTTTACGTTAAATTAATAAGCTTTAAATTGCTCATTTTTGTTAGAGTATAGTGTGTCCCCTGCCCCTGCTAGCTAAATGGTTGCTTTTGGATATATGATAAAATTCATGGCAGTAGTATATAAAACGGAATTAAAAGTAAAACTATCACGGCTAAGTTAGCTCTGTTAGTTTCAGAGTATTAGTCACCCAACTTATAAAATATTTCTACTTGTTAAATTTCGTACAAAATTCTTAGAAAATAATTACTAAGGTCAAATTGTTACTTATTTATTATTTAAAACATGTAGTAAACAATATGTAAAATTTTGGAAAAGTAATTCTGTTTTTGTTTTTAATTAAAACGTAAAGCCGCGAACTCAATTAATATCTTCATAGTAATAAACATAAAGCCACCTTCTAAATTCGCATGTTATAACGGGCGGCTACGGAACCCTACCATGCGCGTGACACGACACGCACTTAGCTGGTTTTTTTTAACAAATAAGCCTTTTTTATTTCGATTAGTTTTTGAACTGAAACAATAAGTTATTGTATTAAAAAAAAACGGAGCAGGACATATTAAACCAAAACAATAAAGAAAACAAAAACAGTAACCTATTTATCTCTCTTTGAACTTTAACCTACTGATATTATATTTAAACTGTGGCACAGTTTTACAATCCTACAGTCGTGAAACGAGCGTAAGTACCACAAAATAGAAAAAACAAGCAGAAGTGCCCACGAAGCTATCCGGCGCGTGTCACAATACTATAAAAAAAAAAAAATTGTTTACAAGTTATTTTATTTCTTTATTAAAATATACAATATTATTTGCGTAGCAGCGCGCGCAAAAATTTGGCACAGGTCTTACCTCGGTAACTTCCCGCGGGACAATGGCAAGCGACGCGTGGATCGAAAATCACTTGAATAATCGATATTTTTTTAGATAAATTAAATGAAAAAATACGATCGGGTGGAATCGATTCCAAAATGAATTGCCTATAAATTGATATCATTTATAGAAAAAAAGAAGTATTATTACTTGTTTAAAATGAAATTTGGCTTGTGAAAAAACTGCAAATCGAATGTAGTTTGGTATTTTTTTCTATCGAGAAAATTGTGCTGTAGGTATCGTGTTTTGATCGGGTGCGTAAGGAGAAAGAATGTATCTAAAATATTTTTTTTTCCAGATTCTAAATGTAATAATTTGCATAGCAAAAACAAAATCTGAAACGGACCAAAACAGGAACACCCGCCCTTAACTCCGAAACCGCTGAGCATATAATTTTGAAAAAAAAAAACAGAATGTAGTTCTTTACTTAAAGATTACAGGAATACCTATAAGATAAGAAGTGCCTTTATAATTATTGTTTAAACCTGCAAAAAAATATATGAATAGTTCTGAATCAGAACCCTTTGTGCGCGAGTGCAACTCGCTCTTGGCCGGTTTAAAAAAAAATTAAACTAAAGCACGTGGAACAAAACCATAGAAACCTGAAACTCGCGGATGCTAGAACTCAAAATTAGTTTAAAGAAATTGAGAGAATCAGTTCTCTCAATTTCTTTAAAATAATTTTGAGTGTGTTTAACTTTAAAGTTGCTTCTCCCAAGTTGTAAATGCAAACTCTGCGAAAACTGATTGTTTCAACTACTCCGGCGTATAGCTTGGATGTGGTTTTCAACGGTATCGACCGACCTGATATTGGCAGCACGAAAAGTTCGGGAGAAACTTTAAATAATGGTGTCAAAAACCGGTCTTGAAATGCAGGAATGTACCTGGATAGGTTGGTACTAAAATAGGAACTTGAGTGAATATAATATCCCAGGGTTGTGTGCTCAGATACGGCGTAGGACCTGTACCTACTTGTGGTTATCGTTTCCGACGCTCCTGTTAGTAAAAAAGTATTAAAGTGCCCCAAGCCAATAGCAAATGTGGGAACTAATGTAAGTTGTTCGATATGAAGTCATAAACCTTACAAAAATAAGTAGTCAAACTATTAAAGAAGTTAAATTGGTCTTAAACATGTGCTGTATTCAGCTTCTTAAAACTTTTTGTTGAAATTTTAAAAAAAGATTAAAATTCGCATAACGTTCTGTCCAACATATATTTTGCTATCGTAGAGTATGACAAAAATTTAAACGCCACCTTTTTGGTACACGCCATTGTTTTCGTGACATACGTAATGAGTGGTAAGAGTCATAAGACTATAATTATATTGAAATGAGCTATTGTGTATGGATGTTGTGTGTCTATTCACATCACAGCATGGTGAACTAAATTCTCTGGTATCTAGAGCTATTTGGACAACTCACTCGACATCGGCACGAGTTTTGTGAGGTCCAATTTTCTCTAGCACACTATAGTTTTACCGAAATAGTTTTATCCACATTTGGAAATGATACTGTTTTTTACGTTTCGGATAGGTACTTACGTACTTACTAACAATTTGCGAGTGCAACATGGATATCATTTTTTAGGTCTTACAATATCCGGGGACGAGCTACTTTCATAAAATGATAGGCTTATGTAGTAGATCTAAGATTTATTCCTATTCAATTACTTTTACATAATTTATAAAACTCACTCGCGCCTATCGGCCTCACACCTTTCCTCAATCTATTCGACAATCTTATTTTAAAACTCGAATTATTGTCTATTTCTTTTATTAATAATGTGTCATTAGTTCTAAACCGTGTAAAAAGTACCTGATGATAGAGTCACCTCAATATAGAGGTTTGCGTGGTGATCAAATCATCATTGAATAACATAGGCGGATGCAGCGTTTGCTTATAAACCCTAGCTAACTGACAATAAAACATTAGGAATTTTATTTATTTAACTTGTAATAAAACAAAAATATACCTACTTAACTTTAACTTTAACTATATAAACACAAAAAAAACCTAACTAAAACTAAAAGTAATATAAATATGGCGTCGAAAAATTCCTCCACATCGCTGTCGGCTGGTAATGTGCCCAAAAGGCTGGCGGCATTGCCACGTTGACGCCAACATCGTATTCTAGATTTGATGCCTTGCAGATCTGTAGTTTTGAATTTTCAAACATTGGTTTAAACTTACTATTTTTTTATAATTTCAGGAGGAACCCATACGAATTTCAAGTATTACAAACAAACGACTCAGCATCTCTACGAGAATCAAACTTTGAATTTAGCAAAAAAGTTAAGGTGCTAACTCACGGCTGGCTCAATAATGGGCACGGGCCTATGCCTGAATCCATCAAAGAAGGTAGGAAGCCTTTTCAATTTCACACATAATACATACATACCCGATTCATAATATTTGTTTGACGGATCGTCTTTTCACTTTGAAAATAATTAGATCGCTTTTTTCTGTATGTACTACAATTATGTGAGTAGTAACTACCTACATGCCGATATACTCATGATATCAGCGAATGGGAAACTCAATGGTTGTAGGCGATTACTCCTCCTGTATCTGCATAATGAGATCTTGAAATCCATCACGTCGATGCCAGACTGAATTTCAAGCGAGGTCAATGTATCTCGATTCTCGAACACCCACATTGCCAGCGAAAAATGTGTGCTATTCTGGTGGAAAGAATCAAGGGAATAAATTGTTGAATCCTTCTTCTTTTTTTGTTCTCTATTGAATAGAAATTTTCAATGTGTTTCACAATATTCTGTTCTGTGAGGCACTTGGAAACAAAGACTCCATCTGGCCGAAATTTTGTTAAAAGTTCAGTCTTCACCACTCGAAAAACATTTCGTCTCAATTTTTGAAGTGTTACTCATTGAATTCTCAAACAAATTGATCAATAACTGGTCATTGTTCATAAAATCCTGTTAATAACTGTTTGCCGTAGAAGAAAGAGATCTAGGTCACAGAGCTAATCTCTCCAGAAAATAAACTAAATTGTTTTATATTTCAGCTTACCTCAACGTCAGCGATTTGAATATAATCGTGGTAGACTGGGGGGTCGCAGCCAACGTCAACTATGTGCTGGCCAGTTACAACGTCGCTTCAGTTGGCCGCCTCCTCACAGAGTTCCTCAATTTTCTCATTGGAGAGGGAGTGTCTATGAATGATGTGCATCTAATTGGCCACAGCCTGGGGGCCCATGTCGTGGGTATCGCTGGTGCTTATGTGAAAAAGGGGCCAATTGATACCATTACTGGTGAGCGCTTGTTTTTATACGGCAGTTAATTTCGGCTGGTATCCATTAGTTCCCAGTTAAAATAGCGTTAAGTAAGTATTGGTATAACCTTCGCACATACTTACATATTATTCGGGAGAGATCGTTGGCTCTGGTCTATTTGTGTCCTGAGAAGGTTACAAGATGATTTATCTTTTTTTAATTTAACGGCAAAACAATTGATGTAGGTAACCATTTGTTTAACAATTTTGTGTACCAGCAGCTTTCTTGTAAAATAAAAACAGTTACCGAGGGCTTTATATTAATTTTGAGTTAAGACAACAACAAATGTGGTTGTCAGTGAAGTGAGGGCTGCACGTTTGTAACGTCAATCAACGTCAAGTTTAAGGAGCTACACTTGAAATTTTGCAGTTTTGACCAGAATGCCTTTTACCCTGGGGCCCCTTTCCATGCTGGCAGTACTTTCTCTTCTCCTTCATAAAGGGTTAACTTACAGACTTACGGGCTTAGGGTTACTTACTTAGACTTAAGTGAGCAAAATCATATTGTTGTGTATGTCGTTAATTTGTGGCAAATAAATACTTTTTTCTTTTTTTTTTACCTTATGGCTAGCTAGGACCAGTTTTGCCTGAAGGGATTTGCTTCGTTTAAACTGGACCACAATTAATAGAAATTAGAATTTTGAGTTTTATAGCTACATATTTAGGTGTTCGGCTGCATTTCGTTAGTTTGAAAACCAACCTCGAGCTACAAAAAGGCAAGGAGGATATCTACTCCACTTAACCTTCCTAGGCGTGCCTACGGAAAGATGAACGGTTATTAGGAAAAGCAGGATCAAGTAGTCCGTTATCCCTCCGGTGAAACCCGAAACAGTGTACCTTTCACCCGAACCCCTTCAACGAGACAACAGGCGGCAGGACATAATAAATCGCATCTTAATTACGTGCTTATGGCAAATAATTTGGCAATTTTAACTCCCCGTTCTGCGTTGAATGCCGAGGTGTTTACGCAACCGATTCTGTTAGCTTTTATAACAAAACCGCAGCAAATTAGCTTCTATTGTTAGTTAAACTCTGGCGGTTGTTGTGAAGACTCCTTTGTTTTGTTTGCTAATTTTGCGTATGCCATATTATTATCATTATTGTTTGGATAATATGTAACTAAAATTAATATTAAGGAGGTTTAGAGTTACGGGCTAAAGATCAAACAAATAATGACACTAAATTGCGTTCTTGTTACTGGTAGTCAGAAAAGGGTATCGGTTTATCTAGAAACTGAGTTGTGGAGGCCAGATAAGCAGTAGCTTCATGTAAAATATTGGTATTCAACTACATCCATTACGACATAACTGAAACCCAGCTTCAACATACATAGTTAAGAAAACGCTAGGCCGATGATGATTTCTATCTAGATTATAATAGGTACATATCCTCGTATAAATTAAAATGTGCTGCACCATTTGCGTATTTTTTTTTGTTGTGTTCGTAATTGTCAGGACAAGGTTTGTATGAAAGAAATTTTTACTTGTGCTTGACATGGAATTGACCACAAACTTTACGTTTTTAAAAGCAACTTCAACATTTATTATGTTCAAAATATTGCTACACCAAGAAGAGTTGGTTAATTGGGATTTCATTTCTAAGTACACACTTAAAAAGGAAATCCCAATTAACCAACTCAACGATTTCAATGATCCCATTTAACAGAAAACTGATTTCGAGAAATTAACGGCTGAGCGAAGAAATCTAATTGAATCTGATATTCATTTTGCACTGAGACTAGTTACAATTGGGGTAAATCAGTCAAACAGTGGATTTAAGACAGTATTAAACAAGCCAATCACTGCATATTATAAAACAAAGCGCCCGCCACGTCTATGTCTGTTTGCGATAAACTCAAAAACTCCTGAACGGATTTTCATGCGGTTTTCATCAAGCTTAGATGTATAATTTGTAGTCGTGCGAAACTGAGGCGGGTCCATAATGATAAATATGCACAAACGGGTATAAAAAAGAACTCATCGAGCATTCAAAAATTCGTTTGCATCCCTCTTTTTAGGGTTCCGTACCCGAAGGGTCCAAACGGGGGCTCCGTTTGGACCCTTATTGTTGTCACTCACGTGTCCGTCTGTCTGTATGTCCGTCGTCTGTCAAAAAATTTTGTTACGAAGAATTTTTTAACTTCCCATTGACCTATGAGCTTGAAAGGTGAAAATGTTTATTATTGCGTATAGGTACTTTATTAACAAATACCAATATTTGGTACGGAACCACTAATGTGCGAAATCCAACACGCACTTGGCCAGTTTTTTTTATAAATAATATCATTGAGTTTTTGGCGGGAATTTCTCGCGTGCAGTTCAGTGGCTGTTTTAATTATTCGCAAATTGATTCCTAGTGGATATTGTGATGTTAAATTGGTGTAGTTTTGTTTCTCAAGTGTTTACGCAACTGGACAATATGTGGAATCATTGAAACAGGCGCGATCTCGGTAAAATAAAGCTGAGAATTTTGTCGTAGTATTGACTAACTCAGCGAAGTTTGCCGAGAAGGCTGACTCGACACATTTGTTGCCAATTACTGCAAAAAACATTAGAATGTGTTACATCTGCATTCTAATGGGCAAAAGTGACATTATTCTGTATCTAAAACTAAATACTTTCTTAACTTGACACTGGCTAAATGTACAAACCGTGCGAAGCCAAAATTAAAGTAAAAAAAACTTGAGAGGTGTCAAGGGACACCCGGATGGAACGAAGTTCCTTTCGATTAATTAGTGAAGGAATTGTAATATAATTTTATTTTTTTAAATTTATAATATTTTTTTTATTATTAACTACGCACACACGCACGCACGTAAGAAGTTATACTTCATCATCTCATCTCATCTCATCTCATCTCATCGCAGCTCAGCTCAGCTCAGCTCAGCTCAGATCAGCTCAGCTCAGCTCAGCTCAGCTCAGCTCAGCTCAGCTCAGCTCAGCTCAGCTCAGCTCAGCTCAGCTCAGCTCAGCTCAGCTCAGCTCAGCTCAGCTCTTTAGCAATAACAACAACTATAACAAAAGTAATTGTAATAAAATTTTAATTTTTTTACTATAGCAAAAAGTGTCGTGACAACTTTTCGTAAGAATTTTTTCCGTCTAAAAGTGTTAAGGCACATCCACCAAACAGAACTTGCTATGGCATAAAGGGCATTCAAGCTTCTTAAATAATTTTGTGCCAGCTACTTAGGTGTGTTTGGGTGTGTTTTTTTTTTATTTACCCCTAAGGGAAGGCTAAAGTCTTTTGCCCATATTGCCTAGTCTTACGTAGTGTATTTTCCATTTTTTACTATTAGAATGCAGATGTAACACATTCTAATGTTTTTTTGCAGTATTTGGCAACAAATGTGTCAAGTCAGCCTTCTCGGCAAACTTCGCTGAGGTAGTCAATACTACAATAAAATTCTCAGCTCCATTTTACCGAGATCGCACCTGTTTCAATGATTCCACTTATTGTCCATTTGCACACTTGAGACACAAAACTACACCAATTTTACGTCACGATATCCACTAGGCATCAATAAACGAATAATTAAAACAGCCACTGAACTTCACTCGACAAAATCCCGCCAAAAACTCCCTACTTAGGTGTATCGCCGCTTTTTCTTTTTTTTTTTAATTTTGGCGTCACACGGTCTGCGCATTTAGCTAGTGTCAAGTTTAGAAAATATATTTAGTATATTTAGTTTTTTGGTATAGAATATTGTCACTTTATTTCCATTAGAATGCAGATGTAACGCATTCTAATGGTTTTGCAGTATTTGGCAACAAATGTGTTGAATCAGCCTTCACGACAAGCTATAGTCAATTCTACAATAAAATTCTCAGCTCCATTTTACCGAGATTGCGCCGTTCCAATGATTTCACATATTATCCATTTGCGTAAACACTTGAAACGCAAAACTACTAACACCAATTTTACATCACAATATCCACTAGAAATTCATTTGCGAATAATTGAAACATCCACTGAACTTTATTTGAAAAAACCCCACCAAAAAACTGTCACCGCCTTAGAGAGCTGGCAGCACTGATTGACTGATTTGTTTTTTTTTTAGGCTTAGACCCAGCTTTGCCTTTGTTTACGCTTGGGAACAAGGATGCGAGGTTGGACAAACACGACGCTCGTCACGTGGAGGTCATCCATACCTGCGGAGGGTACCTAGGCTTCGCGTCTCCTCTAGGCCATATTGATTTCTACCCCAATGGGGGGACCAGACAGCCTGGATGTGGATTTGATTACAGAGGTAGGTATTCGACTAATTATCTAATATTAATACGTGAAGGAAAAACTTTCTACCCCTTAGTACGAAAATTACGCGGACGGAGGAGTATGAAATTTGGCACAGTTATAGTTTATATGGAGAAGGAGTGCAGAAAGCTAATATTTTTATAAAATATGTTTTAGAAATTAATAAAAAACATTAAACACACTACCATGCCTTTGATACGTATATACTCTTTTGTTTATGGTTCACAGTCATATTGACATATCAGTCAAGTTTATACCAATAAACCTGACATTACCCAGTCTTTGACAAAACCTTAATAACGTTCGAATTTAAAATGAGGTCGAATTTCGACCTCCTTAGGTTGAACTAGTAATTATTAGTTCGCATATCTCGGTCAGGAATTGATTGGGGTGTCTGTAACCGTTTTGTCTTACAGTACAGTCAACAGAATAAATACTTTTCAATTACGTAAAATTCATGCATACATCTACATAGTTTCGAAAAAACTTTTTTACAAAAAAAACAACCGACTTTCGAAAAAGAAAATACGCAAAAATAACTTTAATTTCGGAAGTCGGTGTTTGTATTTTATTTCTTCGTTATTTGACACTGACTTCCAAAATTAAAGTTATTTTTTAATTTTTAGCTTATTTTCTTTTTTGGAAGTCGGTTGTTTTTTTTTCACTTTTTAGTTGTTATACCCCAGAACTCAAAACCCCAATAACATGGAACGTGGAATTTAAACATAGTCGTAATTGAAGGAAATCAAAACGTCATCCATGTACTTATACATATTTTTCGTTTTTGTTCAGTTTTTCAAAAAGCGCTGAAGCAATTTGGATAAAATTTATATCGGACCACCTCGGAAGATTCTTTCGGATAAAAAAAGAATTTCGAAAACAACAAGTTCAACTAACACTCTATGTGAATTTAAACATACCAATGTTTAAATTCCACTTCAGCCCGCAATTTTTGTAGGATTTTTTAAATATAAATGGTCACTTAAAAATACTAGCTGAAATCAATACTTGAGTTGGTGGCGATATATAGAAGTTTGTTCCTCTCTCACTCTAAAGACCAAACGCGTGGGCCGATTTTGTTTTTAGTCATTCTTACGTCAATCGATTCGTCTTAATCTTGCGAGTGGCACTAAAACATGAAAGTAATCAAAATTCAATATGGCGACAACCAGACGCCATATTGTGAAAATGATAAAATGAAAATCGACGAACTATATTATGTGGGGTATCAAAATAAAGGGTTCGAGGAGACGATTTCAAAAATATAACTCACTAAAACGTAGAAAATAAAGAAAAATGTTTTTTTTTTAAAAACCCGACTAAAAAGCAACTAAAAAGTTCTAAACAAGTCACTTTTCAAGCAGTCTGATGCAGTTGGTGGTATGAAATCAATAATTGAACTAAAATAACTGCCATCAACTGCATCAGACAGCTTGAAAAGTAACTTGTTTGGAACATTTTAGTTATTTTTTTTAAATGTAATAGGTACAAATACATGACTGTGATACAAACTGCTGACAGTTCCTTTGCCTTCGCCTCCTCTTCCTTCTTCTAGATTTCGTTTCTCTGCTACACGATTTCAATATAAGGATAAAATTCCATCTTTGCACGGCATTTCAGCACATACAATTAGGTAGGTGTGAACTCTAAGATTCTGCATAAATAGCAGAGTCGGTTTCATTGAATTAGTAGCGCACTCCAAAGCGGCTTTAAGTTTTTTTATTCAGATTTATTAAACTGATTAGGATTAATATACTTATCTTATCCAACCCGAGATGAGATTCAAAATACTTTTTTTACACTTAGTTTTATTAAATTATTTATTTCTTTAGAAAATACTTATGCGTTAATCTGCTCGCTTCTTACTTTAAACAGTTTTATATTTTCATTTCAATTTAAAATCGAATCCCTCTAAACTAAATTACCTGAGCCTGAAACACAAAAGAACTTCTTAATAAATCGTGCATTTATATTAACGAATCTCTTTGGAAATGAACTTTCAACTAGAAAAGTATTGTCTACGAAAATATATTTTTTGTATTGTCAGAGCTGGCACTCGATTAGTCTTGATTAAAAGTTCTTTGGACTCTTAACCTTTTAAGATAGATAGAATACATTTTTTATATACGTCTACGAGTATGTTTTATAAGGCCGCCCATTGTGTCTTTCACCATTGACAACGGTATGTAAAAATACTATTTCATTGGCTGACACAAAAAGTGTTTTTTCAACCGACTCCAATAAAGGAGGTATGTATGTATGGATTTAAATTTAAGTATGAATGTTTGTATGTCCGCGATTTTTTCAAAAACGACTGATCCGATTTGAATGGGGTGTTCGTTATTGTGCATAGTTGTCAAGGAAGGTTTAAGTACTTATATAATACATTAGGATTTGATGAAGATCTCCGGAGATAGACAATAGAACTCTTCAATAACTAACAGCTTATGACGATTCACTATAAAATATAATTAAAAACTATGCTGTACTCTAGGCTAGAAATAAAATGGGTCGAAGGCAAAATCACAGCTTCCGATTTTCTTAAGAATATAAATTCAGCTTGAGAAATTACTTACGGTAAAGAAACTCTTTTGTATCCAGTAAACTGATTTCTAAAAATATAAGATCACAGCTTCAGATTAGTTTCGAATAAAGAATTTTGAATACATACACACAGACATAAAAAAAAAGGTTTACTGAATCATAAACGGATAAGTTGACTTAAGTTTAATTTTGTCGACAATTTTCGTTCCAAAAACTGGGTGTAACTGAATTTGTTACGATTTTTTTTTCTCGATATAAAACCTCATAGTAACTTATCTACAAGCACCTTACTGAATTCTCTCTCTTGACATTCGTGTTCTTCATTGCTGAAGGTCTTATAAGGATTCACTGAAGAGCTGCTTCGAGGCCACTCTGTCGTCGGCTCTTCTCAGAGCAGTGGTTACAGTGAGTCCTGTTATCTCCTTGATCCGGTCTGACAAGCGGGTAGGTGAACGCCCGCGCAGTTTTTTGCCATCAAATTTCACAATTCAACCAGCTGTTTTCCAAAAAAAAAAAACCTACATACAGTCGAACATAGAACCTCATCCTTTTTCGAAGTTGGTTAAAAATATAGCTAATAGATAGGATTTATCATTTGTGAGCTCGTCCGCTCTGTGGCAATTGATATTTTTCTGTTTTCTTCTTTCTTTCTTTCTATAACGGTGAATGTTTTATGACTGCTGCGGTCACGAACGTTTTATTTCCTAAGAATTTGCGATGATCTTTGTGCTTAGACGTAATATCAGGAACACCTGTAAACATTTCTAATTGAATATTACAGACGACATGCTCTTTAGAAGTTAATTGAACATGTGTTATAATTGATGATGTGTTGACTTTCCATGAATAGTTTAGAAGTTGTGTGGCTAACTGGTTATGAATATGAACAGTGCGGCCCAAGCACTCCTGGCGGCCTAGGCGAAAGACTGGAAAGGGGCGCGGGCGCCTTTTTAAGAGCGGGGAAAAAAAAATAAACTGACTAACAGCCTTATTTATAATACGCGCTCATTAAACACTAATTACATAGTTAACTTTTTATAAATAAGACCCTTTTTATAGTGTTGAAAATCGTCAAATAATTTCTCCCATTCTGGGTGGAGCGGAAAAGCGTGTCTTACTGACTAAAATCCACTCCTGTTTCTTGAGTTGCCTGTGCCAGGGCCGCGGTGACTCCATCGATCAGTCCCGCGAGCCTGGCAGGCACCGGCCCCAGCGGGCGCCGTCACTTATTGCTTGCATCTCTTTGGACCACTACTCTCTCGGGCTTGGTCCCACGCACAACGGACCAAATGGGAGTCTAAGTACGGACAACGGAGTTCCTATACTACTACTCGGGCCTGGTCCTTATCGGACGGTGAGCTACACATTACACGCCGTCCGCAAGCTCACGCCTACGGTGGCTGGGAATTAGCTTGCGACTATCGACGCCCAGGGAGTCTCCTGCGGTGGCTAGGGGCGTGAGGCCTCTGCCTCTCTCTCACGCGTCCCGCTTCCTCCTTACCGTGCATTACTGCTTTGCAGAAGGAGGAGACAGCTTCCCAAACCATCTCGCTCCGTACCATGACCTAAAACAGGGCCCGGACGCCAGAGGTCGCTACCGCCAATCACCTCCATGAGGACATGGCAGTGCTCCTCTCAAGCGGGGCAGACCTCCACCGTATGATCCACCGTGTCCTCCGGTTGATCCCCGGGCGTATCAACCCGCCTAATCCAGAACAGGAACCTCCCGGAATTACCGTATCCGGTAAGGATCTACGTCAGGCGTACGGTAATAATAATAATGTATTGGCATACGAGGACACACATTAAATTGGTCGTGAAACACTGGTGCCTGTGATAGGTAATTAAAAACATGTATTACAGACTTCCAGAATTTCACCTCTCAGAAATGTATTACATACTCGTAATAATCATTGTATGATACCAATAATAGAATACAAGGTAGTCAAGAAAAATAAAATATGTGAAATATGTGTAAGTATTGTGTGATGGTATATGTCTGTGTTAGATATTTGACTGTGGGATTAGGTTTTCTTACCTCACTCTCCTTAACTCTCCTTCACTTTCCTTCACACTCTCCTTCACTCCTTCTTACCTACTTTCACTTAACTATGTCAGTACCTGCAGCAGACCTTCTTTTGCAGTTTAATACAGCTTAAGGAGCCAATCCTGAACAGCAATCTTGAGATTGTGTCGGTTAAGT
This sequence comes from Polia nebulosa, assembly GCA_951329385.1. Lineage (NCBI taxonomy): Eukaryota > Metazoa > Arthropoda > Insecta > Lepidoptera > Noctuidae > Polia > Polia nebulosa. The sequence goes on from OX589588.1 coordinate 25,039,264, forward strand.
CGGTGTGCCGCTAATTTTTTATGGATATTACCACAGAGTTAGGGACCAAGGAAAACAAAGAATCGACGGCTGAAGGCTGTCTTAGTAGAAACAGATGTGACAACAAGGTGGTTACGACGCGTGAGTGCTGGTAGAGACTGCGTCAAGGAGTGTTGCTTAATGACGATCGCCAGAATAAATAATTGTCGAACAGTCAACACTTGGCAGTATTCATAAAGTTCGACTGTGGGAAATAGGCGGAGCTTGAAACAGCAAACCGACCACTGACTTGATTGAGGACCACTCTTTGGGCGCGTTCGACTTTAATAAGGTTAGATTTCGCAGCACCTCCCCAGGTGGTGTTGCAATATTTCAAAATTGATTGGCATAGCGCTTGATAGACCATCTTCATAACATCTGTATTAGCGGATTGGCGCAATTGTTCAAATATATATAAGTTGAGTTAAGTTACTGTCTATCACTATGCCAAGATACTTTATATGCGTAACTTTTCCTATACTCCTATCAGAAGACATAATTTGGAAGAGTGCATTAGTTGGGTTTGTGGAATTGCGAATCGAGAAGCTAAGTAACTTGGGTTTAGAGACGTTCAGGGTGAGTAGATTAAGATTAAACCAGTCACTAACAGCATCAAACAAAACCTTTCTGTGCAAGGCGATACGTTTCAGCCCAATTATCCGATGAAAAATCGAGTGCTGTATCATCCGCATAATGAAAATATCTCACCGCTTTCAATTACGAGATTACACAAATCATTTATGTAACACAAGAAGAGGCTCGGTCCAAGGATGCCGCCCTGAGGCACTCCGTAAGCAATTGGCATCGACGAACTGATATGAGACCCTATCTTCACACACTGAGTTCTATTGTCAAGGTAGCTCTGAAATAAGGATAACTCAGTGCCTCTAATGCCCAGATTCTCCAGTTTTTTCAAAAGGATTGGAATCGAAACCATATCGAATGCCTTTGCGAGGTCCAGGAACAGAGCGACACATTTTTGGTTTTTATCAAGCTTTCTTACTATGTGATGCACCAGGTTATGTACTGCATCAGATCTAGATATTTTTTTGCGGAAACCGAATTGATTTTTTGATAGTAATCTATGTGACTCTAAATAATCTATCAATCGAGTGTTAATAATTTTTTCTAAGATTTTAGATAACGCTGGTAGAACCGAAATAGGGCTGTAATTTATGACACGGTTTCGATCCCCTGATTTGAAAATAAGATGAAGAAGGGCTCTTTTAAACAATTTGGGAAAAATGCCTGTCCTCAAGCTTAAGTTGCAAACAAAGGTGAGCGGAGGAACAATAATAGTCCTATACTTCTTTACGAAACCCAAGGAGATGCCGTCATGTCCAACTGCACCGTCGTTTTTTAGTGACATTGTCCAAGTATTGAATTCTGCGTCATCAGTTTCAAGCATTACAACGGACCAGCCGGATGGCCATGACCCTTTGGGACGCGTTCAGCCTGCGGGCTGGTCGCCGTCTCAGTGAACGCGCCAACACCGGTGCCCTGTAAAAGGCCATTGACCGCACGACCCGTGCGTTGATCTTCCCCCGGCACTCTTCGGCGTTGAGTCGACTATGAACCCCAGGTACCTACTTCATAGTCGACTCGACGCCGATGTGAACCCCTCCTACCGTTATTTGGGAACCCGACAGTGGCGCGTTCCGAGGAGGCCACCTGGAGTCCCGATTGCTGGATCCCCTCAACGACTATCGCAACCCGGCGTGTCGCTAGCTCAGCTTATTATTATTACTTTTTATCACATAGTGACGTAACCAACCCCCACTCCTGAAATTTCATGCGTTTTACATTGTCATTTTTATTGGTTTGGTAAAGAAAAAATGAGTGTCCAATATTTTTTGATAATCTAACTTACGGACTAAATAGTATAATTATTTTTGTACCCAGGAAACATCTCTAATATAGGCAAGTGTACTATTCAATGTTCTTTGTTGTTTTTTAGATCATTCATAAGATCAATAATATTTCTCAATTCATTTTTGCAAACATATTATACATTAGACAAAATATACATTTATACAAAAAGACTCGTGATATCCACAATTTTAACACCAGAAATAAGCATAAACTTCATGTTCCTTACCACCGTCTTCGTAAGGTTCATGGTTCGTTTGAGGGTCTCGGTATCCACTTTTACAATAAGCTACCCCGTTCTTTTCTTGACCTACCTTTTAATGTAGTTAAAACTAAAGTTAAATCTAGTCTCTGTTCGAAGGCATATTATTCCATCAACGAATATTTAGAAAATACGAGTAACAATAATCGCTGTGTTGAACGCAAGACAATGTTACACTTTTTTTTTTTTTGGCGGGGTGGGAAATCATCCAATGACTTCGCCCGCTCTGGGTGGAGCGGGAGGGCGTGCCCTCGAGTTACCTCGCCCCCGGGCAAGTAGGGCAGGGAGGAACCTGGGTGGGTTTTAGTCAGTAAGAGTCTGACACGCCCTTCCGCTCCACCCTAGAGCGGAAGAAGTCATGAGATGATTTCCCACCCCCCCAAAAAAAAAAAAAAAAAACCCCTAGGCATGCAGGCACCGGCCACGATGGGCCCCGTCAGTGGTGGTTGACAACATCTCTTTGAGGCGCGCGTGGAACACTACGCGCCGTCGACTCACGGGCCTGGTGCTGATCGGACGGCGAGCTACCCACTGCTCGCCGTCCGCAGGCCCGGGTCTACGTTGGCCGGAAATCATCTCGCGACGTCCTACGCCCAGTACGCCCAGTACCTCCAGTCCACCAGTACCTGCGGTGGTAGCGGCCGGGGCCGTGAGGTTCACTCCGTTGAGCTGACCCTCACGCGTCCCGTCTCTGCCTTCACGAGCATTACTGCTTCGCAGAAGGCGGAGACTGCCTCCCATTCCCTCTCGCTCCGTACCATGGCCTGAACCAGGGCCGGGCGCGAGAGGTCACCGCCACCTATCGCATCCACGAGGACACGGCGGTGCTCCGCTCAAGCAGGGCAGACCTCCACCGTATGCTCCACCGTGTCCTCTGGGCTATCCGCGGAGTGGTATGCAGGAACCTCCCGAAACAACCGTGTCCGGTGAGGACCTAAGTCAGGCAGAAGGTGAGGACGTCGTGACGCCTCTCCAGCCACTCCTCAAAGAGGGGCACTACCGCCGCAATAGTGGCGTGCCCAGCGCTGGGTTGCGACAGTCGCTGTCTCCATGTCGCCATGAGATCCTGCCGGAGCTCCGTCCGCCGAGTCGCAAGGTGTCACAGCAGCAGAGTTTCGCCCCGGCGTTTGGCCTCCTCGCGCCACTCCCAGAGCAGCGCGAGGACCCTGGCCTCCAGATCCCACGGCGACAGTCCGGCAAGGAGGCTCGCCGCCTCACAGGAGACCGTGCGGTATCCGCGGATGAGCCGAATGGCCATGACCCTTTCGGACGCGTTCAACCGGCGAGCTGGTCGCCGCCTTATTGAACACGCCCACATCGGTGCCCCGTAAAGGGCCATGGACCGCACGATCCCCGCGTAGAGCCTCCGGCAGGAGGCGTTTGGACCTCCCAGATTGGGCAGGAGCCGCTTCAACTGGCCCGCTCCAGTCTGGGAGCCAAACGTCGGAAATGCAAGACAATGTTACACTTGATGTTCTTTCTCCATATTTAGCTTATATGATGACGTACTATCAAAAATAGTAGGCAAAAGTACCAAAAACGGCCGTTTCTGACACTTTTGCCAACTACTTTGGATAAGAAACATTCTGAGACCTGTTTTAACAACGTAAAAATACTTTATCTTCTTTGTAACAAATGTGACGTTGGATTTTTTAATATTTATTGTCTACGCTATGCTACTATTTTTTATTCAATGAGGGCGCCACTTGGCCGGTAGTAGACCCTTAACACTTGATTAATAGATTATTTAGAGTCACATATTCAAGCTGGAGGGTGAGCCTCTGGGGCCCCGCCAGCATCGAAGATCCATACGAGTTCTACGGTCTATGTTCAACTGCGAGTACTGTGGTGCCAATTCTTTACGTGGATCAGGGTAAAACAGTGGATTATTTTTATCACGCGTAAAGCGTCGTCGAGTTAGACGTATTAATTTTCCATTATTTCTATTTCTTCTCTGTGTTAAATTACGTTGAAAATTACGTGATAGTCTAAATCTTTACAATTGTACGGATTTTAAATTTAGTTCGATTTCGTAAAAACACTGGTTTAAATCTGGAGCTAAAATCTAAATCTAACGATTGCAATCGAGTAGGTGTATGTGCAGAGCGATAAATTTTAAAACGTATCGAAAGTCTACTAAGTTTTTTTCCTTTCTAATCAATTTAATTTTAAAACATCGAGCATGAAATAGACGCCTTATATCTCGATTAATTATGACCTAAACTTTTTCCTTTATTGGTTTAATCTTTTTTCAGTAACGTGGATTTTAAAATTACCAATTTAAATAACAGCAAATTGTTAATTTCTACGTTTATTTTCACACCAAATGTTCTACTTTCCGAAGAAGGAAGAGTAATGTTTTTACGGTATATTGTTATACTTTTCCGGTGTGGTATTTTATTTTACTTTCGATCAAATTATACGTAATCAAGTAGCGGAACATTATTTATTTAATCATTTATGTACACACAGAGACACAGTAACAATAAACATAATTATAAATATAGTACAAAGGAACTGCTTATTTCTTAAGAAATTTCTACCAGCAGACCTGCGATAGGAGAAGTGAGAAAGAAATGTAGACAAAAGTGTGTAAGAAACAGAAAAAAGAATAGGTACAAGATGTCCTATACTAAGGTATCAAATAAACCTACACATATATTGTAAAAATATATATACTTACATAAATATATACCTAATACTGTAAATAGATACATGACATACAAATATATAAAAAATATTATAATAGAGAGGAAAGGTAGTGCTCTTTAACACGATTTTTGAAGAGAGAAATTGACTTCAAGTCTCGAATGCTAGGCGGAAGCGAGTTCCACAATCTTACTGCATGGACAGAAAAAGAGTAGGAATAGTAACTGGATTTATGAGGATGGGTTTTGAGGAGGGATCTAAGGTGAGATCTGCACGGCGCGTCACCAGGGCGAGCGTAAGAAATTCGCTCACGCAGGTAGGAGGGATAAGACGGGTTGTGTATAATGTTGAAAAGGAGACAAAGAATGCGAGTGTTCCTGCGAAGTCGGATTGGGAGCCACTTGAGCTCCTTGCGAAGGTGAGAGACATGGTCATACTTACGCAGACCAAAAATAAACCGGATACCTAAGTTTTGCAGACGCTCAAGCTTGCTTAGTAGCTCCTCAGTAGCATCCAGGTAGCAGGCATCGGCATAGTCTATAATCGGCTGAATAAGAGTTTGGGCTAAAGAGATTTTTGTTTTTAAAGGCAATAGACCCTGAAGGCATTTTCTTTTTTATTTCACTACAATAGGTATTACTTATGAACTTTTTGGTCATTGAAGTCCTGCTAAACGGCTGGACCGATTTTAAGTTTTGAATTTGAATGGGACCCTACAGTTCTATTCGCTAACTCAGTTGACATCACGTAATATCTATTATAATCGATGTCCATCGAGCAAAGCAACCCGGGCCTGTGGACGGCGAGTAATGGGTAGCTCGCCGTCCGATCAGCACCAGGCCCGAGAGTCGACGGCGCGTAGTGTTCCACGCGCTCCTCAAAGAGTTGTCAGCAAACAGGACGGGGCCCGTCATGGCCGATGCCTGCCCGTGGGTTGAGGATAAATTCGAAAGAGTTACCTCGCCCCTGGGCATTCAGGGCAGGGAGGAACAGTTGTGGGTTTTAGTCAGTAAGAGTCTGACATGCCCTGCCGCTCCGCCCAGAGTGGGAGAAGTCATTGGATGATTTCCCAACCCACAAAAAAAAAATCGAGCAAAGCAGCAATGTACTGCAAAGCAAACTAAAAAAAAATTGATATGCAAAATTTATGTCAACTGAGTTAGCGAATACACCTGCTGGATATTTTAGATTCAAAATTGAGCTCGGCAGGCAAAGAAGTTAAGACAAGTTGTTTAGACGTGATGTTCAATTAAAAACCATTAAAAGTCGTATAACTGCGCCTTAATAAGAGGCATGGGCACCCCCAGAGTGAGTAACTAGTGTAGCAGGTCTTCGTGCCAGACGGTATCGAAAGCTTTTTTGATATCCAGTAGGAACATACCGGTGGATTGCCTGAGATTTAAGTGATGGGATATGTGTTCAGTCATCCTGGCTAGCTGTTGAGTAGAAACGAAGTACTAATTCCACGCGGGCGCAGCCGCTGGCAGAAGCTAGTATACGATGTTTTCAAAATCACATATTTTCATGTTTCCTCGTTTCTTCGTCCAGGTCTTTGTGCCCACAACCGGGCGCACATGTTCTTCGCGGAGTCCATCACCTCTGCCGTCCCGTTCACTGCAGTTCGCTGCTCCAGCTACAACGAGCTCTACTACACCGGTTCCTGCAGGGGCACCGGCGAGACTCTGATCATGGGCGGCTTTGACATACACTACGGGTGAGTTTCACCGACAATTTTATACAAAAATGTTTCTAAAGATCATCGCTGGAAGTACTGGTCCAATTTCGAAAATTCTCTCTCTTATAAAATCTACTCCTTCCCTAAGTGCCACATGCCTCAGGATTCTCCTCTTCCAGGAAAATTCCACTATTCCTGTGGAATAGACCACGCGAGCAAAAACGCAGGGAAAAGTTAGTCGACAATATTCTGAGAATCATTTCAATTAAAACGATGGATGTTGGAAGCCTTTAATGTCTACTCACTTGGATCTTAAATATCCGCGTTATTTATTTGAACCAAGAAATTTCAAATTTAGTTACTTCTCAGAATATTTGTTAATATAAATACTTTTAACTAAGGGCCCCCAGTGACTAATGCTTGAGAACATTTAAAATTTGACTACTGAAAGTCGGTGTTTGATATTTATGTTCCAATTAATTAACATTTAGTTATGATTCCCCGGCGTTCATTCCTTCTCGGAGAACATTCACTCCAGCGACTTTAACAACAAAAGAAGGTTATTTTAAGTATTCATGAACACGGTTAACTTTTCGTCGCTTCTATGTTTAATTAAACAAAGAACACTCGTTTGTTAAGCAGTAACAACATTAGCTTAAATCTCGGAGATCAACGTTCATTGTTTCGTTTCAGGAAGGATGGTATTTACTACTTAAGGACAAACGCTGAGAAACCCTACGCACTGGGGGCCGGTGACCCAACATGAATCGCGATAAAATATTAATACCCCGCTTTGCCAACTTCGCCTATAAATTAAATTTTCAAAGAAATTATTACGGAGTGGTCCGTTTTTATTCGCGGCTACTGCCGTCCGGGCCGATGTTAATTATTAACATGGTTCCATCGCTGAAAACTTGCGTCATACAGCATCACCTGTCGTGGACGAATTTATTAATTTTATGATCACAAAGTAGATATAAGCATAGCTTCAATATATTAGTTATTAAGTAAGAGAAATCATTTTCGGCTGACATTATGAGCGAGATCCGATTATAAATTTTCAACAATTGAAAAGCAGTTTTAAATCATACCTACTAACTTAAAGGTTCAATGGTTCATAAATTAAATACAAATATATTTGATGAAACTTTTAAGTTGCTATACAAGAATTCTTTCAAGAAAAATATCGGACTGTTTCTGTGTGTACTTAATAATAGTTATTCGCAGAGCTCTAGAAACAAGTGTTAATTTTTTAATAAGTTCGTTCGGGTTCTGATCTTGATCGATAAAATTAAATGCCACTAACTAACGAGAGTTTCAATTTATATGGGAAGTTGATTTGGTTGGCGAACCTCCAAAATTTGGGTAACAACAATTTATTCTTTATTTATAAATGAGAATGAATTCTGGCCCGGTCATTTAGTTTTATTTGTAACAAAATAAAGTGAAAATTGTGTCATGAGCAGCGGTCAGTGGAATTTATTAAAATGATTCATTGTTAACTATTTAATTGTACACTAAAAGTGGTTTTATATCGGCAAGGCGAGGCGTGGATGGGATGGTCGAGAATTGAAATCACGCTTACCCTTTTACACCGAAAGATGTCTCGCGCCGGCCATCGCTACGGCTCGCGCTATCACGCGCCGCCCGGCCAGTCGTGTCTCGCGCGCCTTCTACGTTTTGTGGAGAAAGAGCCAGTGTTGTGCGATCAACGTTCGGCGGTTAGTTTTGTGCCATGTTTCGTCATTACTTGTTAAATATTCTAATGGAGGAAGAAGAAAACATGTAAGTAGCACTGGGAGCTGGAGAGTGTAGTATGCAGCGATGTCTCGCGATGGTCTTAGCGAGACGGAGAGAAACTGAGGTTGTCCTCGATGGCCGGTGCGAGATTTGTATATCCGTTTTACAAAGTAAACAAATACTCTGTTCTTAGAGCAATATAGTTCAATATTGTACGAATATATATTTCAATTTTCGCCCCGCACATCCTTGCGCATCTAGACTTTTTACACCAAAGATGGGCAGCGTGAATAGAAATTTTGCCATATATATTTCAATCGTCGCCCAGCCCATCCACGCCTCGCCTCGCCTCGCCGGTGTAAAACCACCTTTATGCATAATATTTTAAGTAGATAAGTACTTATGATTCCTATAATATAAAGTACTAACAGATTTTTAGCTAACTTGGTAAGTATCATGAAATTGTATTGTATGACATTAATATAGATAAACTTACCCAGCATTAATAAATAAGGTAGATTGCCCAGAACTGTATACTATACGCTATTTCTACTTCAAAATAAAGAAGTGAGAAAATATTGATTAGCAATTTATCTATGTGAATTTTTTAAAAATTATTATAACTTCATTTTTCAGACACATTGTTTTTCTTTCCAAGGATGGTATTCATAGTTATATAGTTTGTTCCTTAGCAATGTACCGTGCTGGTAGGTATAAGCCTCTTCATCTTCTTTCATTGTTTTCTTTTTGTGGCGATATCCATACTGCTTTTTCCTGCCTCTACAATCTCATCAGTCCATCTTTTTTTCTGCCTTCCAACGCTAGTATATGTAAATTAATGACCTATATGTAATTGAATCGTTTATATCACTAACTTTATATATGCTCCATTCGCAATAGCACTAGACAAAAGTTAAAAAAGGTTATTTTTAATTCACACTTTGTAACAAACGAACAATAAACATGTTATAGTTACGATAGACGCCGAATTTATTGTAATCTATTTATACAGCAGCTGTCACATTTAATTTTAACTATTTATCTTATGAAATTATGTGGCTTTCATTTAGTTATATTAAGTATTTCATTCCAATTTAAAATTACTGTGTCAATGCTAAAAACCTGAAAGACGCAGGAGTGAATACACCCGGAACGTTTGTCGATTCACTATAATTCTATCAAATTTCAAATGTTACCAATTTACCTTCAAACCATGTGACAGTCGGGATTTTCCAATTTTACTGGTTTATGTCGTCTACTAAATTGACGTAAAAAGGTAATGTTCTGTGATGGTCATTCAATGTGAATTCACTTATGAATACAACGCCTTGTTAATTGTTATTGCCGAATTTTCGTGATTTAGATGTTATTTGTTACTGTTTTAAACGTGCTTCTACGTGCTTCGTTTTACTAATGCTTTTGTGAATGGAGTATAGTAACTTGTTCTGCTGCGACATGGGAACAGTTTTAAAAAGAACTGACTTCAAGATCGTGTTTCCCCTTTAATATCATAATAGGGAAAGAAAAATCTCGAACTTTGTTCCTTATTGTTGTTAGAAATATAATTTTTTCATTTTGCCCTGAGTGTGTCGATATCGGGGAGGCTTCTGAAGTCGGAACCACTACAGAAGAACACTTGTGTAGGTAATGTTAAAGTACGATTGTTAGTGTTAAATTTATTAATAGTTCAAGTGAATTGTTTTTTTTTTTCCATTTGCTATTTTTACAAAAACAATGTTCTATCGGGTGTAAAGAGACAGTTTCCGAAGCCGAAAGCCACATATATTTTTTTTTCCTCAGGCTGGGAAAGAACAGGGGTGGGTTTTAGTCAGTAAGATTCTGACACGCCCTCCCGCTCCACCCAGAGCGGGAGAAGTCATTGGATGATTTCCCACCCTACCAAAAACAGCCACATATTGCATCCATTATTTGGATATTTTTTTCTACTAGACTACCTGGGAATCCACTAGTTCTGGAGATATTGAAGGTCAAATCCGCAATTTTTTTTTTTACTTATTTACTAAAATGAATTTCAAGTGTTATTACTAAACTTTTTTCCAAACAGACGTTACCTGAATTTTCAATTTTTTTTTCGAATTTTCGAAATTACGCATTTGAAGTTACAAAAACGCAATGAATATCAAACGTATCCGACAAGTACCTACGCGGCTTATAGAGCGAAGGGGTGGTGCTTAACTCCACTTGCCTGGGTTCGCGTTACATTGCGCGCAATATAGCTTTTTTTTTCGTACCTAAAACTAAAAGCTGTTTCCCAGCAATAATTTTTGTTAGATTAAAGTTACTTTGTTAGATGTACAGTATGCGTAGTTGACGGCTTTGTGATGTGTCTTTTTACACCCTGTGAGTACATATTTTGTTTTGTTTCGCAATTTATATAAGTATATTTTTCACCCTTAGTTAATTCAAAAGATGGACCCTAATCATAGTTAAATTTAGCCTCGTATACAGAATATTTATTACGTAATTTTATATGTGTCAAATTTCACTTTTTAATTGTCTTTATTAAGGCAAATACACTTTGTTCTTGTGTTTATTTGGTAACACTTATGCTACATTATTATGGAACAAGAGAATCAGCACCACTCTAAAATATGATTTTATGTTTCATAAAAGACAACTGTGTGCGTATTTCCTAAGCATGTGTTATGAGCAAAACTTAGTAGTAACCTAAAATAAAGAAAAAATAAGCATAAACGTCGTTTTTATTACCTACGTAATTTCTTAGTTTACTTTCTGTTGCAGACGTGTGGCGGTGAAGCATGGCTCATACAGCTTGGAATGCTGTAAAACAATATTCCTGGTTGTTGTAATAGGAATATTTTGTTCCTAAACAACAATTTTACTTGCGAGACTGGTCTGATTTTCAATAATCTTTCGCGAAAAATACCTTAGCTTCCTTTAATAACATCCAAAACATTTACTAATACAGCTTACTGAATTCGAGCCGTGTCGTGTTCACTCATCAAGAAAGCAAACACGAGCGAAAAGAGCTTGACATTTTTATGAAACACACAACCAAATACAGGCCATTGTTCTATTACCATAAGATTACCTCCAAATTATATACGTATTAGAGTCGTTTGCCAAGCTTTTCATAGTTAGTCTAGAAATGGTTGGCTAGAATATTTGTATTCGCTATGAGGTTGTTCGCTAGACATCGTCGGAATATTAACCAGAGCACGAGAAATAATGTAGCATAAACTACCGCAGTGGGACGTGCATGTAGCGTGCATCGTTGTTATGCACCCACCGTTGCCCACCTATACGTACAATTGGAAGAACTTACGCCGTCTGGCGTAGAACTGCTGTTTGGCCAACCTTGGTGACAAGAGTGGTGATAGTTTTGCATGATCAAATATTTGGTCACATCGAAGATCGTAGGCACGGGTGTTAATGTCGTCGCGCTTAAGTCAAGCTTGCAGTAAATGTTATGGATGTTATTAAAGGAACTAGTTTCTGTCTCTAGGAATGGCCGCTATTTAAGTCAACATGTATCAGATAATACGATCAGTATAATTATCAAAAAACAAGTCATAATGAAATTGTTCTGTCACTACCCCTTTAAATTAATTGGGTCAGTTGGTTACATACCTTAGACCAGTGACGCTCAACCTTTTACTCACCGGGGTCCACTTTGGTTTCTTTGTTGTAAGTAGGGACCAGAACTCCAGAAGAAAATTTAAAAATTACAATAAATAAAAGAAGTATCATTCATTTGAAACTTGCAATAGGTACACCTATCCTTTAAATTGAAAAGTAAAGAGCATTGTCATAGAAGACATAACATTTCTGATAGAAACTTAAAATCAGTTCGCATCAATGTTACTTTTCAGGTGGAAAGTTTAAGTAGACCTTTTGCGGACCATTTTTTAGCTCTTGCGGACCACTAGGGGTCCGCGGACCACGGGTTGGGAACCACTGCCTTAGACGGACAGCGTTAATATTGAAAGATGCCATAATTCACTATCTAATATTGGCATAATGGACAGGAAAGCGATTGGTCTCATGAGCATTGGCCACTTTCTTATAGCTTAGTAGTTACGTAACCTTACCTCTGAAAGAAAAACTTCACATTTAGCTTCCCCATTTTTCTTTTTGGTGATTTAATTTTATGAGCTGCTTCTTACAGTAGTATGGAATTATATTTCGTTCTAGTCCCTTGGTAAACGTCAGTATCTATCTTGCATTGTTCTCTCTGGAGAATCAGGTCTGACTTATTGTTCTGCAGGCAGGCAAGATGTTTCAATGTTACATTTTAAAATAATTTCAAATACATTCAGTGTGCTCTGGGCCATGGATCGGCAAGCTAGTAGTTTCCATTTCGTGATGTAAGAGGAGACTTACTAAAACGTTACGGGAAATAGTGAATGAAATAAAAGTATCGTTACACGCTATTCTTAGAGAAACACATGTTGTAGTATCCAGTGGATCGTAATAAATGAAGTGTGTATTACATGTTCGTGTATAGGTGATGCTTGTCTGGAGCACATTGGTACACGATTCCTTTGGCGCGAACGCGAGCGCTGCCGAGAGCCAAACCTTTGTCACAATGGCTGCAATTTCATTAATTATTCCTGATAACTTCTTGAGGAAATGTTAGTGGAACATACAGTAATTTTGTTCGTCAGCATGGGTTTGATAATATCATTTCGCCATAGAGTTCTTACTGAAAATCTATATTATGAGTTTTCGGTTGCATTATGTTAGCAGTAAGTAAGCTTTTGATTTAAATATAGAAATCTCTTCTTGTTGATTGTAGAGAGAGAAATAATTTGTGCTACTTACTGTACAGTGGATGTCATTATTCATTACAATACTAGCGACCAGACCCTGCTTGGCATCAGTTCAATGGTGACATGTCAACAAATCCAGATGTCTCTGCAATCAATCCTAGATTTCTCTCAATCTGGTAATTAAGTTAAATGTTGATGTATAACAGCGGAATCGTGAGAGGGCCAATCCCACTCGGAGAAGAAGTCGACGGGGAGGCAACCACCTCGACGCTTAAAACACCGAAACTTCGCCTACACTATTCAAGGTAGGTGGAATTCCGAGGTCACGAGTGCTCAGAGTGGTTCACCCACCGAGTGCCCTCAGGAAAGACGGTGCCACAGTGATCACGTGCTGTCGTGCACAGCAAGGCTCAGGTTAGACCTCTTTACAGTCTCCCCTGGGATGTACCCTTTTTTTGTATTTTTATTTGGGAAATCATCCTATGACTTCTCCCGCTCAGAGTGGAGCGGGAGGGCGTGTCAGACTTTTACTGACTAAACCCACCCCGTTCCTTCCTTGCCTGAGTGCCCAGGGGTGCGGTAACTCTGTTACGAATTTATCCGCGATCCCTTGGCATGCCACGATGGGCCCCGTCAGTGATGGCTGACATCTCTTTGAGGCGCGCGTGAAACACTACGCACCGTCGACTCTCGGGCCTGGTGCTGATCGGACGACAAGCTACCCATTACTAGCCGTCCGCAGGCCCGCATCTGCGGTGGCCGGAGATCGTCCTGTGACCCCCGACGCCCAGGGCGTCTCCTGCGGTGGCTGCGACTGGGGGCGTGAGAGCCACTCCGTTGAGTCTTTGTCCTCACCCTGGGTACCCTAACAGATGTTGTACTAAGCAGGTTCCGGGGTAATCTTTTAAGAGGTATCGAGTCGGTCGAGGAGGGTGATATATATAATTGGAAAATTATATTCTTGATAAAACGGTGAAGGAAAACATCGTGAGGAAACCGGCATGTCCCAGAACCAAAAATTCGAAGACACGTGACATTCACCAATCCGCATTGGGCCCGCGTGGTGGATAACGGTTCACACCCTCTCACGAAGAGGAGGCCTGTGCCCCAGCAGTGGGGACGTTAAAAGGCTGAGATGATGATGATGATGATCCTTGATAAAAATGCTTGGCTAAGTGCTGGTCCTGCTCCACTGCCATAGCCACGTGGGTCCACTGGTTCGTTCTTTTATATATATTATTATACTAGCTGACCCGGAGCTGGCTCGGTATCTCGGTTCACTCGTACAAAGCGATGGCGAAATAGATCGGACTGTTAAGCACAGAATTAACACTGGATGGATGAAATGGCGGCAGGTCACCGGGATTATCTGTGACTCCCGCATTCCCCTAAAACTTAAGGTTCTTTCTTCTTCTAACGATTTATAAAACAATGGTCAGACCTGCTGTCTTGTATGGTTCAGAATGTTGGGCCACAAAAGGGATGAATGAAAAGCAATTGCATGCAGCTGAGATGAGAATGCTAAGAGCGATGTGTGGTGTTACGCGCATGGATAGAATTAGGAATGAGTATATAAGAGGAAGTCTGAAAGTGGCACCGCTGACTGAAAAGTTGTGTGGAAATCGGTTGTCGTGGTATGGGCATGTGATGCGGAGGAATGAAGAAAATGTTGTGAGGAAAGTCTTGTGTATGGATGTGGATGGCTATAAGGGTAGCGGAAGGCCAAAGAAACGATGGTTGGACTGTGTGAAAGAGGATATGGGTAAAAAGGGGGTGACTGTAGTGTACGTAGATATACTTATGACTTATCTTGAGCGCATTCGTCGCCGTCGGTGGTTATAAATAATGGTTCGAATGGTGGGGACGGCAGTTGAGGTCGGACTGCCGGCCTGTGCGGTGGTGCGTTGGCAAGCCAAGTACAATACTATTATTATACACATTGCGTGGATACTACATTTGGCGACGAGGATAAAAATAAAATATTATAAAAAGTGAAAAAAAAAAAGAAATGTAAACGATGAAGTGACGAGATAGGTAATTTATACTACTCAGGTACAGACTGTTGTCAGCATTACCTGACCCACCCTAAAATCAAACGACTTTGGACCCTCTGCATGTAACATTAAGGTTTATTTAATTTATATGAGCTTATCAGAGAACTGCTCGAGGATTTGATGAACAAATACAATAATAATATAGACACGCAAATTTGATCTTTAAAACGTTAGCATTAGGTTATATTTTATAACTATTTGTTATAATATGATAAGTGTAATAGCTTATTTTAATGATTGAGTTCAAGTAATTCTGGTCTCGTGGTCTGTGTGTAAGACTGAGAAAAACGAGGTTCGAGATCAAATCCTGCGACACAGATATTATTTTGCTTTCAATATAAAATTTATATTCCAAAACTATTTCTTGTATTATTGTAAAGAACTACAGACTAGGTATACATAAACTTTTTAAAATGGTAATATTTTCACATAACTTGTAATAAGTGGGTAGTTGAAAAATAAATATTCGTATTCATTATAAAGCTGGTATTCAAATGCTACTATGGAGTGATTATTTAAAATACAAAATAATTTGCACGAGAAGAAGATGGCTACTCGTGCTGTGCAAGAATAAACTTTATGATAGTATACTATATGGTTCAAATTTTTTTGAATATTGCGTCTAGCATTACAACTAAGATCAAATTTCAATGCGGCTTATAAGAGTTGTGTTGGTCTTGTGGTCACTAAGGTAGTGCGATGTTCATCGTTATCTACGTTCGAAACCAAGTTTAACCAAAATTTAGATATTTTATTACACTTTTTTACATTTCTTTAATAGACCACGTAGGGTATTGTCTTTTTAAACGGGCAGTTTGTATAGAAATAAAACTAAAAAATTGCAAGTTTAAAATGTTTATTATTTCATTAAAACACTTTAGTAAGATAAAGTAAGTAAATGCTCATATATTTCCAAATTAATATACTTTTTATATTAGTATGCCATATAAACATTAAAAAAGGCATGCTTATGCTTAAAAGTTTGTTATCGAGAAAATGAATTCATCTGTGAAATGCTTTACTTTATAGCTGCCTATATGTAGTGAATAAACATGTTATTTAAACAGAAAAAATCTGTTTATAACAATAACATCACCACTTAATCTGCAACATTTTAATGGTTGAACAATCAATCCATTGAGCATTTACTTACATGGTGTGTTTAAATATACCTACTAGATGAACTAGTAGCGGAATGGCGCAACGTCCCCTGCTATAACTTGTTGTAAGCGGCTACGCATACCGCGCACCATGTTCCAACACAAATCTTTGCCTCTCATGTGCTCCAAAGTCGATGTCACGACCTCAGCCAAGTTGTGTTTGTTTCGCACTTCCGTTGTGTCCCAATTTAAAACCATTTGACCCCATAGATTTTCTATAGGGTTCAAATCAGGACTTTTAGATGGCCAATTAATAACTGTCACACCTTCTTGAGCAGCTAACCATTCCCGCACAATGCCTGCACGATGGATGGAGCAGTTATCGTGCATGAAATAAATATGTGACGTTGGATAGGCAATTCGCACAGTCGGCAGCATGACGTCACGCAGAATCTCCAAATACAAACTGCTATTAAACCTACCACCAACTTCCACCAATTCACCAGGTCCCATGGACGACATCCAGCCCCAGTAGCCCAGGGTTATTCTACCGCTGGTTCTACAAGGTAGCAAGCACTTCTCGTTGTAACGTTCTCCTTTCCTCCGCCATAAGATTTTACGTCCATCTTTGTCCGATTTAAATGATTTTTCATCAGTGAAGATCACAACATTTTCTTCCCAATTAAAATTTAAATATTCCTTTGCAAAACGGACCCTTTCTGCACGATGAGCAGGTGTCAATGCAATTTTCTGTGCCGGTTTATAATTCTTTATCCCAGCAACGTGTAAATGCCTTCTCACTGTTTCCACTGAAATATTGTGGTTTATTGCGGTTGCACGAATGGGCAAAAATGGATTTTCAACGTGGCTTGAAACAATAGCCCGGTGGCGTTCAAATTCGGGACTATACTTAATGGCTTTTGCTCCTGGACGAATCCGCTGAATATTTCCATTGTCTCCATAACATCTTAGCCATAGCCTGACCGTATTTCTCTAAAACAAAAATAAACATTTTTGGAACCGTGTATGTAACCTGTAAGGAGTGAATGTAATGGTAAAATGCCAACTACGCGTTCATTCATCACAATCAATAAAATAAAATAGGTATAAAAAAACACTTACTGCTATATTAAGTCGACGACCAATCTCTTTAATTCCAACATTCTGCTCATGTAAAAATATTATTTTATGTTTGGTATAGTCGTCAAGTTGCGACATGATGCTATATTACAGCAAATTGCTTAAAAATACTTAACGAGTTGAACGATTTACAAATGTGTGTGCGCAGTCACAGCTATTAGGCGTAGTGTAAATTTTGTTACTTAGATGAATTTATGATCTACCTTACGAAGTAAATATGTTTTACTTCGTATTCAACCATTCTTGATAAATATAAATTCTGTGAACTTAAAGTTTTTTAAATTACCCACCCGTTTACAAGATAAGTGATTAGGCGAAAATCATATTGGTCGTTCTTTAATATTGCAAGCAATATTGTAGAAATGAAAGCAAATTAAAAAAGAAACTGATGTATAGGTGGACTGAGTTTTGGGTTCGAAAACTCAGTCCACCTAGGACTGAGTTTTCGAACCCACATGTTGTTCGTCGGCAATCCAGCATCAAACCGCTAAGCCACAAGAACTTGTTGGGAATACGCGAAATTAAAGATTGGGTTGTAATTATGTAGTGTGACTTAAAAGCTTTTCAACTTTAATGTTAACGAGATAATGATCAAAATAGCTTAACAAAAACATATATAATGCCGGTGGCTCCGACTTTGTTGGGTGGGTTTACCTTAACGTTACGTGTTAAAGATCAAATTTGCGTGTCTGTGTTATTATTGTATTTTTGTTCATCGAGTGCTCGAGCACTTGTATGATAAGCTCATATAAATTAAATAAACCTTAATGTTACATGCAAAGGGTCCAAAGTCGTTTGATTTTAGGGTGGGTCAGGTAATGCTGACAACAGTCTGTACATGTAATAAATAAATACAAAATTAGTTATTAGAGTTGAATCATTATAATTTGAACCATTATGTTACTTTAATTATCAAATGGGTATTATAATTCAAAAGAATAAAACGTTAAATTTAACGGTGGTGATTATTGCTTAACTTATGATAACAACACTAGGATGTGAGTGATGTGTGTGTGTGGCATTTGGGTGCAAATATCAAACTGTGATGTTTTGTTAACAACCTACGTAAGTTTTCATCATTATCTTCCTGGCCTTATCCCATGTTACCTGCAGAGGGGAAACACGCAAACTAGTGAAACCTGGACAACTGGGATGTTGGGGGACCTGAAAATTCGTCTCACTTAATGAGATATTCTACTTACTCAGGGTCTCAGATATCCAGGTATAAGTAGGTCTGTCTCATTTACAGAGGATCCTATTTATATAGGTTATTTCAGTTACAGAGGTCAATACCTATGAAATTCAAAGAAAATAATATAATTAATAAGAGATAAGAAAATAATAAATGCAATAGAAAATACCTAGTGGTCATTAAATTGACAAGTAATTGCAGTAGAATATAGCTACTGGTCATTAAATTGACAAGTAATTGCAGTGGAATATAGCTACTGGTCATTAAATTGACAAGTGATTGCAGTAGAATATAGCTACTGGCCATTAAATTGATAAGTAATTGCAGTAGAATATAACTACTGGTCTTTAAATTGACAAGCAGTATCAGTAAAAAATATCTACTGGTCATTAAATTGACGGGTAACAGCAGTAGAACATATGTACTGGTCAATAAATTGACAAGTAATAGCAGTGGAATATATTGACTGAGGAAAAATAGTGAAAATTTTGACTGTGAAGACTTTCATCAATAGAAACGAGATGGGAGCACTGGAGGCGGGCACTTGTGATCTACCTGGAAGCTGCTGGCATAGAGAGTAGTGAGAAGAAACTTGCTTTGCTGATACATTTTGGTGGACTGGAATTGCAGGAAATATTGTATAATATACAAGATGCAAATGTATCACCAGAAGATGGAGTGGATATCTTCGGAGTGGAATTGGAAACATGTTGGTAAAAAGGTACATCCGTTAAATTGGGCAGACTTCATCATCATCATCATCAGCCTGTGGCGGTCTGCTGCTGGACGTCGGCGTCGGCCAGTCCGGTTGCGCGCCGTTCGGCTCGGTTCTCGGCGGCTCTCATCCGGCTACTGGCGGCTCTCATCCGGCTACTGGCAGCCATCCTGGGGGGATCGTCGTTTCATTCACCCCAAGGGCGTCCTGCCTTGCGTTTGACGATTCGCGGTCTTCACTCAAGAACACTCCTACCTCAACGATCATTGGTTCTCGGAAAACTTCTTGATTGGAAGTAACCTCCATTCAATTGAGAAAACTCTATGGTTTGAAGTAACCTCCATTAAATCAGATAAAAAAAAATACTCCGTGGTTGGAATTAACCTCCATTAAATTGGAAAATCTGGTTGGAAGTATCAACCTCCACTAAATTTAAAAATAGGATCGCTAATTGTCGTAAGTGACAAAACGCCTACATCAAATTAGACATGTTGTGGTGGTTTTCTCATCAAATTGAGACTATGTTGCAATGCAAATCACCTCCATTCCATTGGGAAATATTTGATTATAGTTGGTTGTAATATGTACTTAGTTGACTACTACCATTAAACTGAAACCAACTGAGTAAGTACATGTTATTGTTGATGCTTAGAAAACAGGCAGATAAATATAATTTTGATTGGAAGAATGATCATTTAATAGACCAGATCAACAAAATGTACTTCTATGTCGACTTCAAGTAATAAATAAGAATAATAAATTATGACTCAATTAAAAAAAAGGAAAGGAGAAGAAAGATTCAGATAATAATAATATCAAAGCATATTACATTGAATATAAAGAAGTTAAATCAAAACAATTATTCCAACTTTGATTATTGGAAGAATATAAATATATGATTAAGTAATATAATCTGATCCAGACCCGAATAAGCTACATCTCCGGGATTAACAGGGAAATATAATCAAGACACCTGAGAACTACAGTTGTTTCATTGTCACAAGCGACAAACCATTACGTCATAACCTACAAACGAGCGTCGCCTTTATAATCAAGAGCGACAACCTACAATCTACAATATACAATACAGTCCACAACATTTGCTGACCAGTTAAATAAATATACCATAACTAAGTGATTGAAAAATTTTCGATTCATTTATGAGTAAAATAGTAACATGCAGACTATTTGTAAGTAAATAAATACTTTCAAAAATACATAGGTACACATATTATGTATACCTAAATCTATTAAACTTAATACAGGTAGTATTTAGATATAAATAAAATAAATTCAAATAAGGAAGGGATGTAGTGTATGTAGATATACTTATGACTTATTTTGAGCGCATACGTCGCCGTCGGTGGTTATAAATAACGGTCCGAATGGTGGGGACGGCAGTTGAGGTCGGACTGCCGGCCTGTGCGGTGGTACGTTGGCAAGCCAAGTACAATACTATTATTATACACATTGCGTGGATACTACCGTACCGTATGGTGTCGGACGTAAAAGAATAGTACCATCCCATCACTTCCCGTGGGTGTCGTAAGAGGCGACTAGGGGAGCTTGAGCCCTAGTGCATACTACTAAAGCACCTTGGGCCACCCGCGCGGTGGCGGGTAAACCACCAACAACAGCATTCCCAAGGAGGGTTGGCGTCAGGCAGGCGGCCGGCTATAAAACTATTGCCAAAACCTTTTTGCAACATGGTCTGGAAAATATGATGTGCGATAGGGTTAGGGCGTACCCCACAGGCGACGCGCAGGGGCACCCGGCTCCTGTGGGAAATGGACAAGGGTTGTCGCACCAGGACGGGCGGGTGCGACGTAAAACGCAAGCTCGGAGAGTGAGAGAATTAAGATTGAGGTGGGCGAGCTGGAATATAGGTACTATGACTGGAAAAGGAAGAGAG
The DNA here is from genome assembly GCA_951329385.1 of Polia nebulosa. Classification (NCBI taxonomy): domain Eukaryota; kingdom Metazoa; phylum Arthropoda; class Insecta; order Lepidoptera; family Noctuidae; genus Polia; species Polia nebulosa. The sequence continues at coordinate 25,060,344 of OX589588.1, forward strand.
TTAGCAGATGTTTTAAAAAGGCGACGGATAAATATAGCGTGTTTGCAAGAAACGAAATGGAAGGGTGCAAAAGCAAGAGAATTAGGAGAAGGATATAAGTTTTATTACTGTGGAAGTGATGGCAAACGGAATGGTGTGGGCATAGTTTTGGATAGTGAGTTAAAAGAATGTGTGGTGGATGTTAAAAGAGTAAGTGATAGAGTGATAGCTATTAAAGTGGTTGTGGAGAGTATGATAGTAAATTTTATTAGTGCGTATGCACCCCAATCAGGATGTGAGGATAGTGTAAAAGAAAAGTTTTGGAAGGACTTCGATTGTGTGATGATGAATGTACAGGAGAGTGAAGAGGTGTTTGTGGGGGGTGATTTTAATGGGCATGTAGGAAGTCTGAAGTACGGTTATGAGAGAGTGCATGGTGGTTGGGGGTACGGAGACCGTAATACTGATGGCGAGACATTGCTGCAAGCTGCTTCGGCTTTTGACCTGGCAATAACTAACACCTGGTTCAAAAAGAAAGACGAACACCTGATCACTTACAAAAGTGGCCAGCACGCGACCCAAATTGACTTTTTCTTGGTGAGACGAAACAGTCTCAAAACAGTCAAAAACTGTAAAGTGTTGCCAGGCGAAGGCTTAGTCTCTCAACACAGGCTCATATTGATGGACGTAACAGTCAGTGTCTCGTCCAGTAGGAACAAAGAATGGCCCCTACCCAAAATCAGATGGCGTATGATAGAAAATGAGGAGTGTGCAAGTATGTTTAAGAGTCAAGTGGTAGATAAAATGATAGAAATGAAGGATATGGAAGGAAAATCTGTGGATGAATGTTGGAAAGAGATGGCGGATTGTATAAGGCGAGTAGCAAAAGATGTGTTTGGAGAATCGCAAGGTAAAGGCATGATAGAAAAGGATACATGGTGGAATGAAGATGTGCAAAATATGCTAAAAGAAAAGAAAATTTCGTTTAATGTATGGCAGAATGCAGAAACCGGAAATGATAATTTGAAAGAAGAGAAAAAGAAAATTTATTAATTGAGGAAGGCAAAAAAGGCGGTTGCAGTTTCCAGGGCTAAGGCGCAGGAAAAGTTATATGATTTACTGGACAGCCCTAGAGGCCAGAAGGAGCTCTACCGGATTACAAAATTAAGAGAAAGGAGAACGAGGGATATAATGCATATAAAATGTATGAAGGATTTATTTATTATTTATTTATTTATTTAACCAGAACGACAAAATGCCAATTACACTGATCATACACATTACAAATTAAAACCAAAATACAAATTGTATAAAACACATGAAGAATAAAATAAAAAATATTACAATTGCACAAAATTATGCATACTTAATTCTGTGCCTTTCACTCAGTCTTCTCGCAAATCGTCAGACATTCAGACAATATCTTTTTCCATTCATCAGCGAACAGATCTAATCCAGGACTGGACTCTAGGAGAGCATTGAGTGCATTTAGCATTCGCGGAATGGGTGACATACTTCGTGCATCCGTGCGGCAACGTGGCACCATAAATAATTTATGCCGTCTCGCTCGGCAATAGTTGTCAGGAACAAAAATGTTACACAGCGCCGCATGTAGACAAGGAGAGTCGATGCTTCCGTTTATTATTTTGCAAGCGGTTACAAGCTGGTCAAAAGCTCGTCTCACCTGAAGTGAGGTAAAGCCCAAGCAACCCAGCAGAAATTTGGTTGGATACATATATGGGTAGTACCCAAACCCACGTTTGTAGAAATACCTTAAAAATGCTTTATGAACTTTTTCCACCATAAGGGTATAAGATTTCTCGTAAGGGTTCCAAACACAAGAGCTAGAATCAAGTTTACTTCTAACAAGTGTGTTATAAAGAAGTCGGATCACTTGATGGTTTGTAAACTCACGACAATTTCTCAGGACAAACCCTAACCTCCAAAACGACTCTTTGGCTAGAGCAATAATGTGGTCATGAAAGGTAAACTTAGTATCAAAAATAACACCAAGATCTTTGACCGTCATGACTCTTGTATTGAATTGGATTTCGTGAACGACTAAAACTCATAACGCAACATTTAGATGGATTGAAATGCATTTTGTTAATCATTGACCACTCACTTATAGCGTCAATGTCTTTTTGAAGGGCTACAAAATCAGCTGGAGTTTGAACCTCAGAATATAGCTTTAAATCGTCAGCGTATAATAAACATTTGGAGTGATTCAAAACTTGTGGAATGTCGTTTATCATTATTAGAAACAGTAAAGGTCCTAATATTGAACCCTGGCTGACTCCTGAACGTGTGTCATACGGCTGAGAATTGTACAGGCCCAGTCGCACATACTGTTTACGATCTCGAAGATAGTCAGCGATCAATAAAAGAAGTTTGGGAGCAAAACCTATGGCACTTAATTTATCTAATAGAATGTCATTATTAATTCTGTCAAAGGCTTTTTGAAAGTCAAAATATAAGACATCCACCTGCTGGCCTTGGTCCATACTGGTTGTGATGTAGTCAGCTAGAGTTACGAGATTAGTGTTAACTGATCTTTTGAAGCGAAAACCGTGTTGTTCATTACACAAGTATCTATTGACTTGTCTGTGAATTTCTTTGTGTAAAATATGTTCAAACACTTTTGCAGGTGAACAGAGGATCGCAATAGGTCTAAAGTCTTCGACGGACGGCTTAGCCCCTTTTTTAGGTATTGGTGTTACTCTCGATACTTTCCACTGGGTAGGATATTTACCTGTATTCAGAGCTAAATTATAAATGCAGCATAAAGGTCCTATAAAGTATTTCTTTAAAAGTTTTAGCATAGAAGACGGAATATTATCTGGTCCTGTTGAACTACTGAGCCTTAGCTTATTGATGCTATGTTCCACATCTTCAGGGGAAATTTTAACTATGTTGATGTAATTGCTGCTGGAAGTTGTATCACAAGCACTTATTTTATTTGCGTTTAACTCAGGAAAATCGGGAAGAAAGACGCTGGAAAAGTATTCTGCAAACGCATTGGCAGCATCAACACCAGATAATGTTTGACCTAGGTGGATGATAGAAGACTGGAAGCCACCCTTACATCGCAAACTGGTAATGTGCTGCCAAAATTGTTTTGGGTTTATTTTAATGTTGTTTTCGATGCGATGTAAATGGGACTTGTGGGCAATTGAAATGTGCTGTTTAAGGGTTCGTCTAAATGCAGAGTAAACATTGTAATCGGTAGGACAATTAGATTGTTTCCAAGCCTCATGTAGTTTAGATTTATAGAGTAAGCCTTTAATTATGTCACGAGTGAACCAGACTGGAAAAGACTTCTTGCTGATTTTACTTCTCTGCTTTTTGGGCATACATTGGTCAAATATTTTATAGACTACTTTATAAAAACAATTCATACCGGTGACTATATCAAACGCCTGAGCTACAGATGTCCATTGTTCCTCAGATAATAAGGTATCAAGAAGCTCATAATCACACTTCTTAAAGTTCCAATCTGTAGACCCTTCATTGTTACTGGGTTGCATTGAGTTTTTATGAGAAGCTGTGTCAATATATATATTAATTGCCAGTGGGGGATGATAAAGATCAGGTGATACCGTACCTGCAGACGCAGTAACATAAACAGTAGTACTCTCCTGGACTAAGACAACATCTAACATACCACCATGCGAATTCTTTACTACATTCTTCTCAGTCAAACCACAAAATGAAAGAAAATAACAGTAGTAGTTGTTCACATTTACAGAAGCACTATTTAAATTTAAGTCACCTAATATAATTACATTACCCTTAATACTATTAATAAAACTCTCAACTTTACAGAACCAAGTCATATAAACATCATCAGTAGCACTAGGCTTGATATAAACGACACAAACGTATACTGGGCGACCGAACGAGTATGAACATACCCATAAGTCTTCACCATGTTGAGTCTCAAGATCTGGCCGTCGAGACATAAGGATACCTGCTCGAGCCAAAAGCATAACACCACCACAAGGTGTACCTCGATCGCGCCGAATTATACTGTAGTCATTGCAAGCAATTTCTGAATCTTCAATTGAATCGTCTAGAAACGATTCAGAGATTGCGACAAAATCTTCTTCAAGTTCCATTAAGCTCAATCTCCAGGCGGAAAGTTTAGTTTTTAAGCCACGAACGTTTTGATAAAGGATGGAAAGCGTGTTCATTTTAGTGGATTTATCTACATCTGTTTTAGGTACGAAAAAATTGTTGTGTTTGCGAGTGAGAAGTAGCTGGTGATCTGAAAGTTACGCCATTTCGTTTACGGTATGGTATCCAGAGTTGGATCTTGGCATTAATAGGCCATACATCTATAGAGAAACATGTATCAAAGTAATCTATAGGAATGCCAATCTTATACGACCTATAGTGTCCCTTGGGTCTAAGTTCATCAACAGTGCAGGACCCTGAAGGACAAAGATGGTCCAGGTAGGCCAGAATATCATCAGCGGTTGATTCCATGTTCCAGAGGTGGAGATACTTTCGTACTTCAGCTGCTTTTAATGAGGTGATGTTAGGGCCTGCAGTGCCGGATACCCATCTGTGGTTATAGGGTTTCTTATGGCGTATTTCAGAGTTCGTGTTCGGTATGAGAACAGATTCCCGTTGGAGAACTTGTACAGTATTACGAATGCTACAAATTTCTGGTTGCGGTTGAACTGACGGTGGAGCTGGTGGTGGAACAGATGGTAGAGCTGGCGGTGTCTGGTTCAAGGGAGTTTGTAGTGACAGTGTTAGCGGCTGCGTATGTTGTGGTTGGTGATTGTGTTCAGTAACGCTAACGAGAGTGGACACTGGGTCTTTTGAACTTTCAAATGGTCGGGTTGACTTTGGTTTCCTGTTCTTTTTGCGTGAGGTAGTCTTAGCTGCAGTCGTAATAGCCGTTACTGGACTCTCTGTTGGGCATGTCCGTGGCAAATCTATTATACATACATCGACCTGCTTGTCTTCATATTTCTTCAGCTTCTCGTCCAAAGTAGTTATTTGATTGGAGAATAGTTCCAGTTTATCATGGTAACAGGAAATAGATGACATAGCCTGACACAATTGTTCACTCAAGCTAAGTACTTCTTGACGAAGGTAACGTATTTCGGAAGTCAGTTCATCAGTTGGAAGTTTCTGGTCTTCATTAAGAGCAGCAGCCGAGGATTGCTTTTTCCTCAGGGTAACGTTCGGATCCCGTCTTTCGTTTTGAGAGCAGGCGAGTGAGACATCATTATTTACTTCCACTTTACATGCACATTCCATACATATCCAAGATGTTATATTTTTGTAAGCAGTATGACCCTTTTGGATGCAAGATAGGTGCAAACTGTTGTGGCAAGCATTTATATTGCAAAGTAAATGCAGATCATTGCTGTCTATAATATCGCTACATGCGTTGCAAATCATACTGTTCAAATTGGTGACAGCTGATGACAATACCGGCAACTCCATCCTATGCGGTACATATGGGTTGCGAGTTTTCTTAGAAGATCCTACGGGTGTTAATGTATTATCACCTCCCTTTTTAGTTGCGCAACGACATTCTGGGCATATCCATGACGTAGCATTGATGTGTGCTAGGTTATTTATCCCGGTGCAAAGAACATGGTATGTTTTAGCGCAAGTGTCAAGCGTACAGCATAGATAGTCTTCATCATGCAAAATAATACTGCGACATGCCGAGCAATCCATGTTATGAACAAAAAAGTTTATTTAAAATAGCATTCAAAACCGACACCAAAAAAAAAAAAAAAAATCAAAGACAGCAATCATGTAGATATGTGCAATAAGTTCAGCTAAATTGTAATATTGTTTTTATAAAATTATAACTCGGCATTCACAACACAATGCGAGCGTAGACTTATAAACTCATGAGTGTTTGCGAGAACTGGCGAGTAGCACCGATCGGAGCGGGCGCCGAATGAAGCAGTGCGGGGTACCAGGGAGGGGGGGAGGCGGGGGCGTAGGCAACGCGTCGCGCGGCAAGGAATCGGGACTCACAACAAAACGGAAATTTTGAGTTAGTTATTTTGATATAACTTTTTTGTTTCACAACATAACACTTTCCATTTGCACTAATTGAAAATCCACGTCACTAGCTATGTGTTCATATGCACAATATTACAAATTGTTAACTTTTAACTGCACTTCAGAATTTAAATAGCGAGAGTACAAAAAAACCGGTCTGACCTCAGTAGCGCCGCGAGCGCGTGTGAAGGATGAACTCGGTAAAGTCTTGTCGAAAGATGACGAAATAAAAGAGCGATGGAAGGTTTATTTTGAAAAGTTGATGAACGAAGAGAATGAATGGAGTGGTGTGCTCAAAGAGGTACAAGTAAATATGGGTTTGGCGAGAGAAATTAGCATGGATGAAGTAAGAAAGGCAGTTCAATGTATGAAAAATGGAAAGGCCATGGGCCCTGATGATATACCAGTGGAAGTATGGAAGTGTTTAAAAGAGGATGGATGTATGTGGCTGACTTTATTCTTCAATAAGTTGTTGTATGAAGAAGTGATCCCACAAGAATGGTGCAATAGTTCGCTAGTGCCCATCTTCAAGAATAAAGGGGATGTACAGGACTGCAACAACTATCGAGGGATAAAGCTCATGTCACATACTATGAAAGTATGGGAGAAAGTGATAGAGAAAAGATTGCGAGAGGAGAGTGAGATTACCCCGAACCAGTTTGGGTTTATGCCAGGTCGAGGGACAATGGACGCCACCTTCGCTCTCCGTCAATTGCGCGAGAAGTACAGACGTGTGCACAAGAACTTGCACATGGTGTTCATTGATCTTGAGAAAGCGTATGATAGGGTACCTCGGGATGTGTTGTGGTGGGCCTTGAAAGAGAAAGGTTTGCCTGGGAAGTATGTTGAGTTGATTCGTGCTATGTACAGACAATCTAGTACCTACGTCCGGTCGGCTGCTGGTAACACCGATAAGTTCAGTGTGGCTGTAGGCTTGCATCAAGGGTCGGCTTTAAGTCCTTACCTCTTCCTGTTGATTATGGACGCTCTTACGTCGGAAATACAGGAAGAGGCAACCTGGTGCATGCTGTTTGCCGACGACATTGTTTTGGTCGGTGAAGATGGACCTGAGATCCAGAGCAGATTGGAGAAATGGCAACAGAAGCTGGAGAAAGTTGGCTTGAAAATCAGCAGAACCAAAACTGAATACATGTTCTGCGATTTCGGCGGTCTCTCCAGTTCTGAAGCTGTAGTGCTAGATGGCGTGCTTCTCCCAGTCTGCTCCGATTTTCGGTATCTCGGTTCACTCGTGCAAAGCGATGGCGAAATAGATCGGACTGTTAAGCACAGAATTAACACTGGATGGATGAAATGGCGGCAGGTCACCGGGACTATCTGTGACTCCCGCATTCCTCTAAAACTTAAGGGAAAGATTTATAAAACAATGGTCAGACCTGCTGTCTTGTATGGTTCATAATGTTGGGCCACAAAAGGGATGAATGAAAAGCAATTGCATGTAGCTGAGATGAGAATGCTAAGAGCGATGTGTGGTGTTACGCGCATGGATAGAATTAGGAATGAGTATATAAGAGGAAGTCTGAAAGTGGCACCGCTGACTGAAAAGTTGTGTGGAAATCGGTTGTCGTGGTATGGGCATGTGATGCGGAGGAATGAAGAAAATGTCGTGAGGAAAGTCTTGTGTATGGATGTGGATGGCTATAAGAGTAGGGGAAGGCCAAAGAAACGATGGTTGGACTGTGTGACAGAGGATATGGGCAAAAAGGGGGTGACTACAGAGATGACGACTAATAGAGGAGTATGGAAGAAAAAGACATGTTGCGCCAACCCCAAATAAATTGGGATAAGGGCAGGAGAATGATGTTTGCGTGGATACTACAGTGACTACAGAGATGACGACTAATAGAGGAGTTTGGAAGAAAAAGACATGTTGCGCCAACCCCAAATAAATTGATTAGGGCAGGAGAATGATGACTAGCTGACCCGGCAAACCCCGAAACGATTAAAAAATGGGGGTAGTAGGGTGAGAAATACGTTATGACCCTCATACCTACTATATATACAAAAACAAAATCATTTAAATCGGTCGAGCCGTTTCGGAGGAGTGCTACCACAAACACCGTGACACGAGATATTTTTATATTAGATATTTGGAAGATATGCTCACCCTTTTATTTTTCTAGACTTTTCAAAAGTTATAATTTTGTAGAATTTCGAAGCATTTTCTAATATTGTAAATGTAAGTACCATGGGGCATTATAATATGCTACTATGTTACTGTTTTTTTTTACATGAACGAGCATGGCAGATAAGAGTCATGCTCACTCAATGAACGTGTCTCGCTGATGGTGGTGCGTGTGTCGGGTCATTCGGTTCCCTTCAAAATGGTTGAGCTGAGTGGTGCTGATACGCGCGTCATGTTCGTGAACGGGTGCCGTCAGTTGAGACTGGTCATCTCATAATTCTGCCACTGGCTGGTTTTAATCTTTACTTTTTTGAAATGTTTAATTTTTTATTAACATTGTTCTGACATAATAGATATAGGTAACCAGAATTTGTAAATACTCGTAGATAACATGGTTTAAAAGAGTGTCCATGGAGTTTCTTGCACGTTCTTCTCCATGGAAATCAACGTTTTGGAATGTGCTGAAACTTCATCTTTCTGACTGACCGATTTGACAATTCAGAAGTGTCTGTAAATGGTTTATTTGAAACTAGCTTCTGCCAGCGGCTTCGCCCGCATGGTAAAAAGTAGCCTATGTTTTAATACAGGTTATAATCTATTTGTGTGCAAAATGTCATTCAAATTCCTTCTGCCGTTTTTGCGTGATTGAAACACAAACATATAAACTTTCGCATTTAAAATATTAGTAGGATAAATGCTTTGAGTTTGATTTTATAAATCCCACATTCGCAGGTCTTTTCCCCCAAAGTACAGGTGCCAGGCATTTGAAGATTTTCTCCCGATAGCAAAAATATCTATATTGCCATCGTAGGTAGAACCTGTTATACCTGATTAGGCTGGCACAGGAACGGGGCGATTGGTAAAAGAAAAGAGAAGAATAAGGCTGACAAAACCTACATTTTTAAGGAAAATTGACAACCGCCAAACGTCCAAAGCTTCAAAATTACGAACTAATTTCGTAGGTTCTCTCTTTTATTAACCGACTTCGAAAAAGGAGCAGGTTCTATGTTCAACTATATGTATGTTTTCTCAAGTGGAAACTTCTTTAGGTACGTTAGGCATTTTTGAGATGGGAAAAAACCATTAAACTCGCACAGCACTGACCCACTACGGGTGCTACGACGCACTCGTAGCGCATCGCGTAGCTGATTGAAGTGAAAACTTCTTTAGGTGCGTTGGGTATTTTATTCAAGTTTTCACTTCTGTCGGCACTCCCGGAGTGTCATTCTTTTTTTTGTGTATGTCCGCCGATTTATCTATCAATAAAAAAAGATCGATTTTCAAAATTCTTTTTTATCCGAAAGAGTATACTCCAGAGGTATTTATATGGGTAAATTAATATTTATATGGGTACGCCCATATACATTTTACTGAAATTGCTTCAGTTCTCTATGAAAAAATCCACACAAACAAAAAAATATGTATACTTAGATGACGTTTTGGTCTCCTCCAATTACGAGTATGTTCAAATTCCATGTTCCATGTTATCGGGGTTATCAATTCGGGCGTAACTTTAATATTTAGTTTTAGTTCTAGGGTATAATAAATAACTAAAAAGTGAAAAAAAAACTCTTTTAAAAAAAATACAACCGACTTTCAAAAAAGAAAATACACTAAAAATTAAAAAATAACTTCGGAAGAATTATTTTTGATGAATCCTTTCCAACTTTCATTGAGCAGAAAATACAAAATTTTAATGATGTCTCGGAAAGACTTTTTGAAATTAACATGCATTCGGCTTTTACGCTCATTCGTTACTGTTGTTTTGGACCAAAATTTACATATAGCCTACGCTCCTCCCACCTTAGGAACACACTATCTTCGATCCTCAATGTGGCCTTGGACGACCGAGCATGGCAGCAAGCCAGAGCCACACTTCCCATCCGTCTACCTGGCCTCGGCGTCCGCAAAATTTCAAGTATAAGTTTACCGGCTTTTCTCTCCTCGGTCCACAGTACTGATACATTAACCAGGAACATTTTATCTTCCTCACTGGTTAATGTTGAGGTACCGTTTTTTACCGATGCGTTGAACGCTTGGAAAATGACTTGTCCCAATACGGATTTGCCCGACAACCTGTCTTCCCAGAGACGGTGTGATGTGCCGCTCTGCAGTGTTATACGAAATAACCTGATAACCACGACATCGAGTACTGCTGAGCGTGCGCGTCTGCTGGCTGTGGGGGAATGGGAGTCGGGCTCAGTCGGACTTGTGGCTTCAGGCACTCTCGTCATCCACCATAGGCACTATGATGGATGACGCTTCATTTCGGCTCGCAACCTGTTTACGTTACCCGGGCCTGCGGTCGGCGAGTAGTGGGTAACTCGCCGCCCGATCAGCACCAGGCCCGAGAGTCGAGGGCGCGTAGTGTTCCACGGGCCCCTCAAAGAGTTGTCAGCAATAGGGACGGGGCCCATCATGGCCGATGCTTGCCCGGGGGTTGAGGATACATTCGAAAGAGTTACCTCGCCCCTGGGCACTCAAGGCAGGGATGAACAGGGGTGGGTTTTAGTCAGCAAGAGTCTGACACGCCCTTCCGCTCCACCCTAGAGCGGAAGAAGTCATAGGATGATTTCCCACCCCCCAAAAAAAAAAATCCTGTTTACGTTTAGGCGCACCTTGTGTTGCTCCACATCGGTGCCACTGCGGTGAAGCTGTCGACAGCCTCGGGCACCATGGTTTGTCCTGCTGCAGGAGTGCAGGCCGCATAGCACGGCACGCCAGCATCAACGATATTATCCGTCGAGCTCTTGTCACCGCCGGCGTACCTGCCGTATTAGAACCAAGTGGCTTGGTACGTGACGATGGGAAGAGACCAGATGGCATGACGTTGGTGCCGTGGAAGGTGGGTAGGCCTTTGGTGTGGGACGCAACCTGAGTCGACACCCTTGCGCCATCTCATGTTCCAAGTACGGCGGGCTGTGCCGGTGCAGCCGCTGCAGCTGTCGAGGCCCTCAAGCGGCGCAAATACTGTAACCTTATTGGGAATTACAGTTTTGAGCCGTTTGGGGTCGAAACGCTCGGGTTATGGGGTCCGAGTGCGCGTCTCCTTTTCAAGGATATTTCTCGCCGACTGATCGACACTTTACGTGACCAGAGGGCTGCCTCATTCTTTGCTCAAAGAATAAGCATTGCCATCCAGCGTGGCAATGCTGTCAGTCTTCTGGGCACGTTTCCAGATGACACCGATGTGGAGGAGTACTTCGACGACTGAACGTATTTTGTTTTTGTATATATGTACGTAGTTAGGTAAGGTTTTATTTTGGTTTTAGTGTAGATATAGTTAGTTAAGTATGTTATAAATAGGTAAATACTAATTATCTATTTTATATAAATATAATCATATGTTACTTCGGAAGTCGGTATCAAATAGTGAAGAAATAAATTACAAACACCGACTACCGAAATTGAAGTTATTTTTAAATTTTTAGTGTATTTTCTTTTTTGAAAGTCGGTTATATTTATTGTTAAAAAGATTTTTATATCACCAACATTTCTTTGTCGAAAATATTCAATCCTCATTTCATTTTCTGTAACACAACATTTATTTCCTCGTACTAACATTATATAGAATTTGCGCCTTTACTATAAATCTGGTCGAGAGCTCTGGAATATAAAGCTCCATTGAAAAGCGTTAAACACGAGGTAGAAAATATTTAAAGGAATAGTGTTGGGCAGTGTGAACCACTCACATGTCGTGAAAATTGCTGGAAACAACTATCTAGTCCATTAAATAAATTGCTCCCGTTTTGAGAACGTCCCACAAAAAGCATAATATGGCAAGATGTTTTCTCAGACGTGAAGTTATGGCGCGGACGAGAATTCTGATGTTTCATCCGCTTTTATACGTGCTGATTATTTTATTACCTGCTCGGCGACCTTGTGTTTTTCCTTCTTGTATTTAAGTTGAGCGGAAAGAAAATATGTTTTATGTAGGTTAACTTTTGTATTTATAAAAATATTAATTTCGCTCTTAAAACTAAGTGATTAGTTAAAATGAATTACCTAAAAGCCGTGATTATGGTATTTAAGGTACTCCAAGCCCATAAAGAATTCCCAATTGTCATGGCAGTGTTAACCCTATTTCATGGGACGTTTTCTTTTTTTTAAACATAGGTATTGTAGTGTAGGTATGTGTCTGCGCGGGGGCGTGCCAGAGTTTCGTTATCAGCGACTGGGTACAGACAGATGTAAGCTGGGCGCATATCGCCTACTGACTGATCAAAAGCGTGTTTTATAGCCCCAGTGTATGGTATGTGTGTATAATCTATAATGTATAGGAATTTCTGCTTTACCACATCGGAGAAGGCAGAAGTAATTTCATCTCATTTATTTTTTTGTCAATTAGTAATTTCTTCACAAGTATATACAAAATGCAGAAAATGTTATTTCTATTAACTATAAATATACATATATTTATATACAGGATGACAGAGAAACTCGACCTACTCTTTGAAATAGGTTATACTAGAGGCCATTAGCAACAAATTAAGTCCAGTTAACTAGGGGTCAAAACTCTATGATACCGAGCTGTGTCGGTTCTTCGATTTTTTTGAAGTGAAAACTTCATCAGGCGCGTTGGGCATTTTGGAGATGGGAAAAAACAATTGAACTCGCCACCGACACAGCTCGTAAAGCGATCACCAAAAAAATTAATTATGAAAAAACTACTCCACTCTAAACATTTCATTGATACTTTTCTGACAGCTGATGCTTGCCCAAAACTTACATAATCGCAGAAATAAAAGGTCTTTAGTAGCAATAATTAGAATTTTTATATTTGTTTAAAAACAAACTAAAATACAGCGTCGAAAGTCGTTGTCGACTGGTAAAGTGCCCAAAATACTGGCGGCATTATCACGTTGTATGGTAATGCTTATCCTTATCTCATTTCAATAAGTGTATTCACTAATCACTAACTCCTTCTTGTGTCTTGATGATTAAGCAATTAATGATCTTCACTAAGTCATTATATTGAGTTGCAGGTATTAATCAACGCTCATCAATATAGCTAATCTTGGCGGTAGTTGTACATAAGTGGGTAGTGGGAGTGCAGGTAGGTAATACAATTCGAGGAATTCGGAATCCGCTATCAATAATGAAGTGATAGGGTTCTAATTAATAGCAGATGTTAACGTACGCCCGGAATGTGGTGTTGTCTGGGACTCTAACAGAGTCATGTGTCAGATAATCTTGAGGATCAGTGGAAGCTATCAGTATCAGAATTCAAGATTTATACCTGTTTAAAAGACACACAGTCTTTATTGATTTGATTGTTCTGAACGTTTTATTTTCTAAACTAATATTGTGAAGACGTTTGTTTGTATATTTGTAAAAGAAAATCTCTGGGAGTACTAACCTACTTCTTCGATCCCCAAAATTCTTCACTAATGCTGATTACATGTCTACTTTTTTTATCTAATAGCTGTGAAGGATTCCTGTACCTGTAATAGCCCACTAAGAACAAGACCATGGACAAACGAAAATGGTTCATTTTTGTAGAGTTACCTACTCATAAGAATAAAATGAACGAAAAGTTAAAAATCCTCGGTGTAAAAGACAATACTTTTAAAATGCCGTATGATACATGTTTATTTTAATCATAGGATAGGTAATAAGTACATTCTCCTCAAACATAGGCTCTAACAGAACGATTGGGAAATAAAATCAATGTCTGCCAGAATGCGATAGAAATAAATACCTACAATAGGAATAAGAAGGGAGAGTGAAACTTCAAGAAATAAAAAGGAAAACAAAATTTAAAAAGGCATAGAATTAAAGCGGCAGTTCAATATTTGAGTTATGGTAGGTGAAAAAATAAAAAACGCATGTTTGCAAACTAGTTTAGCAGTTAAAACTGAGCAGTAAACTAAATAAAAATGAGTCATAAAATAATTTAAACGGGCAGTTCAATAAATACTGAGCAGTGGAATAGTTGAACTGGGCGGTTAGGCGCGTACAGTTAACAAATCGTAATTGGTTAGTAATAAATTTTATTTTAAGCAGTTCTATAAACGATGAGGCGGTAAAATGTATTCCTTGTGTATTCAGCATTTAATGTCAAGAAGGGAAAAAATATGAAGCATAACCATATTAAGCATGCATCATGTTTTTTTTTCTTCTTCACATTAAATGCTGAACATGAACACATTACCTTATGTTTTACATGGTCGGAGACTAAAAATAAAGAACATTACGACAATCTGTAAGTATTTATAATTTGGCATTAGGATACATTTTAAAATTAGGATACAAAAACTAAGATACATGTTAATAGTCAAATGAATCAGCGACAGAAACTTATTGTATAATAAGTGCAGGTTTGGCTTTCGAAGGCCTGCCCCTCTTCCTCTTTTGTCCAAGAGGAATGTTGCCAGGTTGCCTGGAAGAGATCGCGGAATGCGATAAGGCCGCCAATTGTATGTTTTTTAGTATAAGTTTTCCTTAATGTGTGTATTTTTTTTTTTTGGTGTACAATAAAGTATATAATAAATAATAAATAAATAAATGTTTTTGGCTTCAACAGCGTATTTCAGTCGTATGGCCTGGCCAATTATATGTTTACACATATACATTTTATGAAATATTGGGCAAGTGCATGTTCCTTGAGTCCATTCTTCTCTATTATTGGGTAATATTATTTCCCGTTTACTGAAAAGCTGCTCTATAAACTCATCGAATTTTTCGGGTGTGTTCTCAAATACTGCGCACTCCTTAGCTTCTGCAGCTGGTGAAATACCTAAAATAGAATTAAACTCCGCCTTTTAACGAAAGTTTACCTCTCTTTTCAATCAAAGTGACGTTCGGATGCTACCGCTCAATGTGAATTGGCAAACTTATTTTCGAACTGCCCATTCCAACCGTTTTACTGCTCATTAATTTATTAAACTACTTGAGTAATTTTTGCACTGACATTGAATGATGAAATAACAGACCAATATTTTTATTACTTACTGCTTATGTATAACTGACTCACTAATTTACTAACCGCCGAAAAATTAAATGACTGCCCATTAAATTTTTCAACTGATCATGATAACTTCTGTATTGTTTAAATAACAGTTGTAAAAATTAATTCCCATTTAAAAATACACTCGCAGCTTGCGGACAACAAAAATGGCGATAGACGGGCTTATGTATTTTAAAAGAATCTATAAAGGAATGGACTAAGTTAGTTACAGAATGGTAACCAAGAGGCAGTAAAAGCAGCAGATTGACAGACAGCAATTGCAGAGGTAGACAAATAAAAAGAAGGAGGACGACTTCAAGAAAACAGCTGATCCGGTGTAGACTTGTGTAGCAAGAGACAGGATTATGTGGAAGTCTTTAGAGGAGGCTTTTGTCAACAGAAAAGCTGTTAAAGATAAACTACTATATGCCGATGATTTAATTTTTTTTTTTTATGGTAACTTACATACTTACTTTTATTCAGTTTTGTTTAGTAATAAGGCATATATTTAGTAAACACTTAGTTATTGTATAAGAACGTTAACAGCAATAAAGGCTTCATCATCATCATTCTCCTGCCCTTATCCCAATTTATTTGGGGTCGGCGCAACATGTCTTTTTCTTCCATACTCCTCTATTAGTCGTCATCTCTGTAGTCACCCCCCCTTTTTACCCATATCCTCTTTCACACAGTCCAACCATCGTTTCTTTGGCCTTCCCCTACTCTTATAGCCATCCACATTCATACACAAGACTTTCCTCACGACATTTTCTTCATTCCTCCGCATCACATGCCCATAGCACGACAACCGACTTCCACACAACAGCAATAAAGGCTTATTTAAAAAAAATAGTTTAAACATAAACGTTTTTGGATTTTGTGACAGTGCGTCTATAACAGCCTGTTAGTATTGGAGTCTGCCAAAGTTTATATCGAATATTGAACCAGTCGAATGAACAATGAAAGCATCAAAGCTTTTGTTCTGTTTCTATTGATCGGAATTTTGTTTCATCAATAAAATGTACGATTCAGTCTTTAGTAGTAGGTAGATTACGATAAAAGGAAAAAAATAAAAACCTAATATGACCTCGGCGCTTTACTTTGTGTAATTAATTTCATCACCATTGCTCTCAAAACGATGCATGACCCAGAACCAACAATTCGAAGACATAATAATATATGTGTCTTCCACCAACCTGCACTGGGCTTGCGTGGTGGATAGAGCCCATTCCTTCACCCAGAGTGGAGGCCGGAGTCCCAGCAGTGGGAATACTATAAGGCTGATTATGCTAATATGCATATAGGAGCAAAATAATTTATTTACCAAAACTTCGCTAGCGTTGGATCGATACTGAAAGGACAGAAAAATCACAATTTCAAGTAACTAGGCAAACTCAGTCAGATGCGGTACAAAATATCGATACCAGTCATGTCTGTGGAGTTTCGCTAATTCATTTAATTTGATCCTGTATTTTATTTATAAAGCAGTATCTTACTAATACAATAGATACGAGTACGAGTACGTCCTTCAGCACCATCATTTTAGCCGAAAGTCGTCCACTGCTGGTCATAGACGTCACCAAAGTCCCCAAGTTACTCAATTTGGTGTATACCAGTTATTATCAGGCATTTTATTACAGCTACAAAATATATACGCGCTCAATATTTCACAAAATTGCTAATCTACTCGAAACAAAGGTGTGTGTCTTAATCAGAAATTTACATTAATTAATTTTCCTTTTTGAAGAAATTAATTTTGTAATTATTAACGCTAAGTGTCATCTAATATTGTACCTACATCGTGAACACGATCAGTACACCGAGTGTGAGTTTTTTTAACGTACTCGCATTAGAGTAAACATCAATTTGTAATAATACTGTATAAGCGCTGCCTGGTGACAATAAATGATAAATGATTTTACCAATACTTTTACACGTCAACATTTTTTTTGGTCAGTTTTAGCTAGATGAGGCCGGTGTTTCCTAGCTGACTACCCTGAGAAGAAACACCGAAACAAACTCAGAGGTCAAAGTCTCTTTTAAAGTCTTAAAATCCATACAATATGTACTGGTCAAATCATACGAGAACCATGTGTGTCTGGGATGAGCTTTTGAGGAAAGCAACACGCAAATTCGAGTGGACCTGTCCAGACATTGCAAGCATTTGTCAGTTATCGTGAAGCTCAACTCTGAACTGTGAGGAGCTCAACGAACCAACGAACAAAACCAAAGTAAGGACATTTGGGTAGCAATAACGGGTAACCTCTTTTTAACCGACTTCAAAAAAGAGAAGGTTCTCAATTCGTCTGTATGTTTTTTTTGGTATGTTTGTTACGCGATATCACCGCCATTTATGAATAGATTCTGATTATTCTTTTTTTTATTTGGATGATTTGTATGATAGGTCATACTTCAGAGGTCCTCCATATAAATTTTATCGAAACTGATTCAGCACTTTTTGAAAAAATCAACATAAATAAGAAATATGTATACACAGATGACACAAATGTTCAAATTCTATGTTATTGGTGTTATCCATTCGGGCATAACTTTAATATTAAGTTTTACTTCTAGTGTACAGAAACAATAAAAAAAAAACTAAAATGTGAAAAATAAAAAACTCCCGTTACCTTTGGCTATGCAGACGACAGCAGTTAGACAGATACGTTTCCAAAGCTTGAGCTAAAGGGACACACAGATCCATTCTCTCCGAGAGGTTATAGTTGGGCGCTTGAACTTATCCTTGAAGGCTGTCTTTGAATGGTGCGATGCCGTTTTTTTAAAATGTAATTCTTTATGCACACACAAGTACAGAGGCGGACTTAGTGCCTCAGGCATTTTCTACCAGTCTACCGTTGGATGATTCAGAGACAAATGGTGGTAGGAGCAATATAAATAACAATGCTAGAAATATTTGGTAAGATTTAATGCTCCTTTAGGAGCATTAAAAAAGACAGCCTGGATTTTAATCCAGGCTGTCTTTTTTCCGCAAAAAGGAGCCAATTCCATCTCGCTCCATATTTCCGAGGTGTACTCTTGATCTTCTTGGTGTAACGTTGACATTCACCCCAATTGTCCTTATATCGACGCAGAGGCTCCGCTGGTAGCAAAAAGTTGGGGATCCCAGCAAAGGTGAGCTGCTCAACCTTTATCAAGCGCAAGTTTGATCGTGTATAGAGTACTACTCTCATTTATCAAGCCTATTCGGAAGGCTCAGCTCTGCCACATACGCTGTCAGAAAAGTTAGACAATATACTGTCGTTGACACAGCACGGTTTGTCTATTTTAGTTATTTCCATAGTGTTAGACATTACGGTATTCTTTTGTGGGGTAAAGTGCGGGCATACAATAGTAATTTGTTATGCAAGGCTGCAAAGTTATTTTTTGGCGCGAGTACTTGTATTGAAACCTGAGCAAGCAAAGGATTTTAAGATTGAACCACGAGCGAAGCGAGAGGTTCAATTCAAAAAAGGCAAGCTCTTCAAACCTTACAGACAGATGTATTGCTGGGGAGTTTGTTGCACCGCTTCTTCTTCACAGCTAAAACACTAGGAAGTGATGATGGGCGGGCGTTTTGGGGGACTGTCTTTATTTAGAACTTTAACGTTCTAAAAGTGCTGTCTCTCAGCCTAGCTTGAATAAATGACTTTTGATTCTGATTTCTGGGACGGATCTGCCGGTTCCAGCTTGATGCATTCGAGTTTATTGAGAAACGAGCCAAGAAGATCATCGGCAATGATGCACTCATCGAGTTGAAACTAAGTCTTGAGTATCGACACCGAGTTGCTAGCCTGTTGGTTTTATATCGGTTACATTTCGAGGATGGTGAGTCGGAATTGTAGTTAATTTCCACAAAGACCGTTCCATTTTATCGGACCATTTGACGTACGGCGATGCGCCACCGGTACATGGTGAACATCCCACCCCTATGTACAAAATGTTTTGGAAACATTAATTGTGCGTACAGTTAAGGAGTGGAATTCCCTGGTGGAGTCTGTGTTTATTAATAGCTACATCCTGGAGTTCGTTAAGTCAAAAGTGAATAGGTTACTTCTAGGCAAGCGTTCTCCAACATGGACCACATCATCGATTATCATCAGGTGACATAGTGGTTAAACACGAGCCCATCAATAATAAAAAAAACCGGCCAAGTGCGAGTCGGATTCGCACGCGAAGGGTTCCGTACCATAAACTTACAAAATCCCAAAAAAATACGTTCACGACAGCGTAGGTATAGTAATAGGGTCCCGTTGGTTACCTTTCGGGTACGGAACCCTAAAATGGACATAGATATAGTCTGTCCGTGTGCCAAGTTATACCCAAATCCGCGAAAAGAGCGTGAAGAGGTAACAAACAGACAGGGTGACATTCGCATTTAAAATATCAGTATGGAGAACTCACAACCAAAACTTTCTCATACATATATTTAAAAGGAATGTCAGTGTTGTACTCGTATCCTTCGGTTGACACCGTCAAAGCTGTTACTTTAGCTTGATTTTAAATTACAGTAAGTTAATCGCTTTCTTACATGAAGTTAATTGTGTTTGACAACGACAATGGTATAGAGTTTGGATTTTCTAGTTTAACAATTGAGTTCCATAAAACTTTGTTCCCGCGAAATCCTAAAAACAAACCTCAAAAAAATGCTCTGCTGGCCGGATCATCCTGTAACTACTCACCAGTAAAACCTCACAAAATAAACATGATTCGCTCTTAAAGTTCCTACAATCTTTGTTCCTGTATGAAAATTATTCAAATCATCGCCATTTTGCATAGGACGAGTGTAATAAGAACGAGTGAGTTTACATGAAAGTTTCACACGGGAAATACCGCAGTTTGTGAACGCTTCAACATGTTAAAAGCCACTAACTTTATATTACCCTTTCTGTACGGATAATTACGTGCGGTTTTGTTCTCTGATATGAACGTTCGTTAAATAATAAGTTTTGTGTGCAAAATGTATTAAATGTAGATTTTTTGCGCTCTTTGTTTGAGTAAATGAAAATATATTCTCTGTGATTATGCGTATTTTTCTAGCATATACATATACGCGTATTTTTCTAGCATATACATATACGCGTATTTTTCTAGCATATACATATACGCGTATTTTTATAGCTTCTATTTTTTGACGAACTAAAAATTAAATCCTTTGTTTGAATTTAAACCACAGTATTTTCATGTTTAGAGTAGTGAGGTTTAGAGCTACCTAAATATACTTATATTTTATTCATGACACCAGGGTGGCTACATAAAGTATATATATTTAGCTACTTTTTATATTTTCCATCTGGTAATGATTATGACTTAATCTCCATTTATGTGACAAAATTAATGGTCCCTAAGAAAACCTGTTTGCACGACACAATAAAATTAGTCTTTATTAGTCTCTATATCAATAAAACGTCCATAATTTTATAACATACCGCGAGACACTCGTAAAATAGCATGAAACAGTGCGAATCAAAGAAATCCGTTTCGCTACGGTTATAAAGAACACAATAAAAATGTTTCATGTTGATTACCTACTGTTCCAGTAAGACCTACAGGAAAATGATTTTTCTAATATGTATCTGAGAAAACATTGGCCCGTGTTATGATGGTTTGGTTGTAAAAAAGTAATATTGGAGGCGACTGAGCCCGGTCGTAAAAAATATAGTAGCAGGTACGTGGACATTACAAAAGTATAGCGATTATGAACTCTGAGGAAATGTTTCTCAAGAGTTATTTGATCCTTTTGACGCAGTCGGTGTTATTGTATGTAGTTGATGTTGTACTGAATAAAATGTTAACGTGTAAGCAAGTTTTATGTACTGGCTACTGAAAATATCAATTACGGGAATGTCGTAGAACTATGATTTGATAAAACGGATAGATGACGATTATTGATAGGTACATGAAAATTGATTGATACTAACATTAGGTTAAGAACATTTTTGTAAATATTTTATAAGGTTTTATAGGAAATTAAAGGCTTTTTTATTATTTTACTAGCTGACCCGGTGAATTTCATACCGCCTCAGAATCAATAAAAAAGCTGTTCCATACAAAATATTTGTGAAAATTAATTTTCTTCTTTTCGTCAACTAATATTATAAAGAGGAAAGATTTGTATTTTTGTATGTAACGAATAAGCTCTGGAGGTCAGATATGCAGTCGCTCCATGTAAAATACTGGTATTCAGCTGCATACGGTTAGACTGGAAGCCGACCCCAAAATAGTTGGGTAGGCAGATAATGATGATGATGAATAAGCTCCGAAACTACAGGACCGATTTTAACAATTTTTTCAAAAATAGAAAGCTAAATTATTAGAAAGTAACATAGGCTACTTTTTATCCCGGGAAAAATAACTGGTCCCGCGGGATAGGTCACGTGAGCGAAGCCGCGGTCAAAGTGCTAGTTTTATATCTATAGATAACATGATCATTTATTTCCTCCCAATTCCCCCCAATTTGTGGTACCTACATAGCCTCTTATTGTTCCCACTCGGGGCACAGGCCTTATCTCTGTGAGAGGGTGTGGGTCGTAATCCACCACGCGGGCCAAATGCGGGTTGGTGGATGTCACATGTCTTTGGTTCTAGGCCAATCCGGTTTCCTCACGATATTTTCTTTCACCGTTTTGAGAGCAGTGGTGATGAAATAATTTACAGTTTACACACAGTAAAGAGCTTGCCTGGGTTTGAACTCACGACCTAAAACTTGTAAGTCCCGGCCGTTACCACTGGGCCACTACTGCTCTCAAGCTGACTAAATGCCGCAAGTCTATTAGTAGACATCAAGTTTATATAAAAATACACAAATCAATTCTCTAAAATTATTTCGTGATCGTGCGGTCCTGGACTTTTGGAATGTGTACGAGGGGCCAACGGCACTCGCAGAGGCTTCGTTAGTCGCTTTCAATGTTATGAAGCACCATAGCCATAGTTAAGTGGTGTAAACAATAAACAGACATGCGATTGCAGCAATTTCGGGCAGATTTGCTATCATTTATTGAAATGTTCCCTCGATTCCTCCAGAATCTCATCATCAGATCCTGACCTGATTACCATGGGACCACCTGGAAAGTACCTATATCCTTTCAAACAAAAAAAGAATTTTCCAAATCGGTCCAAGCTTCTTCGTGTAATCGGTGTACATACATTAAAAAAATATGTACCAACCGAATTGACAACCTTTTCCTTTTTGAAATCGGTTATAATTAATAACCGTAATTAATAACATTATAAGCTTAGTGGATGGCTGCTATGGGTAATTTAAAATGCGAGTTCAAATCTGAGTTCGCAGTAAGATAATAAAATATTTAAAACACATTTAAAGATAGTTCATGAACCTGCATGTTAGGCACCGTGTATCCAAACCAAAAACCACAACTCATTGGATATTTACCACTTTGGGATTTCCTCGGGCTTTAAGTTTCCCTTTGGCTTACACCGCTTCCCGAATACCCTCACTTTTAAAACATGCATTATAAAGTTTTGCCACTCCGTTACGTTTTCTAACAAAAATTATGCGGGAGTCCAGTGTGTATCAAAGGTGTTAATCTCTTATGAAATTAGCATTGTTTTGTGGGGTTTTTAATGCTTTTATTTTAATTTCAATATGTATGACAAATGATGTATTTAAATGTCATATACCAATTAGTACATAGAATTACACAGTTTAATCCGTCAAGTACCGGAATAACAGACACAATTTAAAATCAATTGTTGCGTCTCCGATCGGGGACACGCGGGACCTGACGGGAACCGAATTACAATTCTGATTTTATGTTTTCAATAGTAGCAGTTTCAATCAAGACTCTAGTCTCCAGTGTTTCTTGATATGCTAAGAAACGGATTCTTTTTTGTGCTTTTAATAGAAATTGCCACTATTACTCAAATGAAAAATATTATAGTGTTAAAAAACTTAAAAAAACTTTTTTACCAAAAAACCAACCGACTTCCAAAAAAGAAAATAAACTAAAAATTAAAAAATAACTTTAATTTCGGAAGTCGGTGTCAAAAAACGAAGAAATAAAATACAAACACCGACTTCCGAAATTAAATTTATTTGCAAGTAGGTTGGATTTTTTGTAAAAAAGTTTTCTATTTGTAGTTGTATATAATAATAAATAAAAAGTAATAAAATAAAAACGTCGTCTATGTATAAATACTTTTCGTTTTTGTTCTGTTTTTCATAAAGTGCTGAAGTAATTTCGTTAAAATTTATATGGGACCATCTCTTTATCGGATAAAAAAACAATTTTGAAAATCGGTTCACAACTGACAGAGAAATCGGTGGAGGACATACATAAAAAAAAGAAAATTACATAAAGTCGAACATAGAACCTCCTCCTTTTTCGAAGTCGGTAAAAAAAACACGCTTTTTCGTATGGTTCTCGGCAAACCTTTTCATTTGATACCCATAAACAGTTGTCCGTCAACTTTTTGAGTCCGCCATATTGGAATTAATAATAATAATAATAAAGCCCATTTATTTCCAATCTACAAATTGTTATTACATGCATTAAAAAATATATATATGTAAAATAAGCTTTAAACGCTATCGCTGCTGTTTTCCATAAAGTTGATCGGAACCCCTTCTCGGGTATAGGCCTCCTCCAGCTTTTTCCAGACCTCTCTGTCTACTGCTTTCTTTCTCCATTCGCTTCCTGCTATAGCTTTTATATCTTCTATCCACCTTTTTCTTGGACGTCCGCTTCTTCTTTTTCCCGTTGGTCCTTCCCACCTAGTAGTCTCAAATGTCCATCTTTTGTCTGTGCATCTTCCTATATGTCCCACCCACCGCCACTTTTCCCCGCAACAAATACTCAAGATTGGAACATTCAATGTAAGATCTCTAGCAACAACGGAAAGCTTTATAGAATTGGAATTAGAATAATAATAATAATAATATAAAAAAATAATAATAATATATAAAACGAGAACTGGCGCAAACTTAAAGTACTGGATACTAATGACCGCAGGGAAGTATGGCAGAGCAAGGAGCTTCACGGACGCTTTTACCGGGTCCTACATGGACCTGATGTAGACCTCTTAGCGTCCGTATCCTGGCTGCGCTTTGGTGACCTATTCGGGGAAACCGAAGGTTTTGTCTGTGCGATTATGGACGAAGTTATGATGACGAATAACTACCGGAAATATATTGTGAAGGACGGTACGGTTGACATCTGTCGGGCATGCCACCGACCCGGGGAATCAATCCGACACATTATTTCTGGTTGTTCTCGTCTAGCTAACGGAGACTATTTGCATAGACACAACCTTGTAGCCAGGATTATCCATCAGCAACTTGCTCTTAAATACAATCTTGTGGAATCTGAAGTACCGTACTATAGGTATGAGCCCGACCCAGTTCTCGAAAATGGCAATATCACGTTGTATTGGGATCGATCTATCATCACTGATAGGACTATTGTTGCCAATAAGCCTGACATAGTGGTGATAGATCGACAAGAGCGTCGCACAATGATTGTTGATATAGCTGTCCCTCATGACGAGAACCTCGTGAAGGCTGAGAAAGATAAAAAAACAAAGTATCTTGATCTGGCTCGCGAGGTTGTTGACATGTGGGAGGTGGATACAGCAGTCATTGTGCCGATAGTCGTGACGGCCAATGGCTTAATAGCCAAGAGCCTCGACGAACACCTAAGGAGGCTCTCGTTGGGCAGCTGGATCAAGGGCTTGATCCAGAAGGCAGTACTCCTGGACACGGCGCGCATAGTTAGGAGGTTCCTCTCCCAGGAGCCCTGACCACCGGTAGCTTGGACCCTATCCCGATACCGGTGGGATACTATTTTTTATATTTTTAAATGTTTTTATATTTTGATATTTTAATATTTAAAAATGTAAATTGTATGTTTAAACTATAAAATAAATGGAATAATAATATAATAATAATATTCCACAACTATCACACAACGCCATCTAGTCCCAAGCTAAGCAGAGCTTGTGTTATGGGTACTAGACAACTGATAAACATACTTATATATTTCTAAATACATACATATTATAGATAAATTACACCCAGACACAGAACAAATGATCGTGCTCATCACACAAACATTTGTCCTGGGTGGGAATCGAACCCACGACCTCCGGCATAGCAGTCAGGGTCACTAACCACTAGACCAACAGGCCAGTCAGTCAGAATGATCTCATTTAGCTAACCATGCATTGTCATCCAAACTACACATGTATGCAATATTTCAGCTAAATCGGAAACTGGGAAGAGGGTCAAATTTAAAATCTAAGACTTTGTGACATAGTTATGTATTTAGTTACAGGTGAGCTAATAAAAGCGAGTTAAAAAGATCGCCATCCTTTTCTCATTTATTAGCAGTCGCTCTCGGTATGTATTAAAAAGACAAAAGACGCTCCATTCCGATCCCAACTCAATTCCTCTCTTTTTTCATTGAATTTCAAAGGTAGAAATGTGCCCTCTACTTCTAATGAACAATCAACTTAGTTAATTAACGAAATGGGCACTAAACAACAGTAAACACGTATAGTTGATAGGGAAGGCGATCGATGGGAGGCGAGCTGAGGGCAACTTTGATTCATTTGGAGCTAATCCGGCCGCCCGCTCCCCAACCTTCTCATTAAACGCCCAATTTGTTCTGGGATCATGCGAAGACTTTAATCTTGCGGCTTGGCAACTTGTCGCAAGCCTTGATGTAAACTCATTATTGATAGTCGTGTAATCAATGGTTTTATTGCTCCCATCTCTTGTAATTGTCGTGGAAAATCGCTATTATTATTAATCTTGGTAACTACGTGGTCAAAGAGAAACTTTATGATGAAACGAAAAATTAGGAGTTAATGCAGCCTTAAACAATACAATGTTCAGTTTTAACTTTTGCAGCTATCGTTGTTGTACATTGTTTTTTTCTCTGTCTGTATTTGTTTTTGTTCATAATAAACGATTATTATTATTTTGTATCTCTTAGATTTCTCGGGACGCTGTGGTCCCGGACCTTTGGAAGGCATACGAGGGGCGGAAGGCGCTTTTTATAAAATAAGGCACATACTGACGATTATCCCTGTACGCGCTATACAAGTGCACCCACGGACAACCCCCGGTCGGTGTGAAACTAAATTGCAAGATATGGAAAACAAAGATATTAAATAAAGGCTATGGTTTTTGGAGGCTTAAATGGACTGGTTACCAAGAACTATGTTTTGACTATGGCTCCTGCCTGAACAATGTTATTAAAGTACATCGATATAAAAGGGAGGGGGGTGACTTGCACACTCAATAAATGCGCCCCTAAACGGTCGCTAGCACGTAGTGTCACATAGCAACAAGGAGGCAATATATTCTGAGGTGCTTAAAGAGTGGAGAGGTATACCACGGCTATCAGGACAATCCTGGCATTACGGTCAAGATCCCTACCAGCATCTTACTGGATTATACATCTTTCTCCCGAGCACGATTATTCTTGTGAATCTCCACTCAAGCCAGCCAATAAAGGCAAGAGAGAGATGGGAGCTCTGTGCCTTGTCAGTGTTCACTACGACCGGCCAATAAAGGCAAGCCGGAGATGAGGAACAAAATTCTCCCGGGAGATCGCGTCCGTGGGGTCGCAACTGCCCAACAGTCTGGCCCATCACCCTAGGCATGTTGCGGCAAAGCAAACTCTACCGGCACGGACTAGGGTTCATTGGAGTGCGCAAGCCCC
This sequence comes from Polia nebulosa, assembly GCA_951329385.1. Lineage (NCBI taxonomy): Eukaryota > Metazoa > Arthropoda > Insecta > Lepidoptera > Noctuidae > Polia > Polia nebulosa. Next base: position 25,087,138 of record OX589588.1, read on the forward strand.
ATCACGACGAAAACGAGATACGGCGGTGGGGTAATAATACTAGCTAGCTCAATAGTCGGAGCTCAAGGCGACATCGGGAAAGGTTATGCCACCCAATCATAATCGCTTGATTAGCATTAGAAAGGTGTAGATAATGGAAACAACTTCAAAGGCCGATAGGCAAAGGGCTCGAGGTAAAAAACTGTCGCTCAAAGTAACAAAGCATATAATAATCTTCAATTATCCCCTTAATTCCATGCAAGCGAACATTTTTCGCATAAAAAAGAAAAATGGTTTAGCGCTGAAGATAGTAGCAGCCATCTCCTTTAATCTGATCAGTAGGCGCATTATCTGATTCTCTGAAAAACTGTAGGTAGATACAAAAAATTCTTCTACTGCTAAATCCCCGTTAAAATGTTAATGCTTTCTCATTTAAGTAATCACTTCATCCGAAAAGGGTACAGTCGAAATAGAGTCGGAATTAGAAATTAATAATGAACAAGACTGCTCTGGAGTGACATAGAAGGCCCCTAAAGTTGAAGTAAGCCAGCGGACGTATTTACCAAGTATCTACCTACGTTCTCACAATATCATTGAGTAGTTGAGTAGTGCTTCATGAATCGTATAGTTAGAAAGTAGAAACGTGTCATGGAATGTGTGTGTATTGTCGTGAACTTCCGAAGCTCACACAAAGTCGAGATTCTTCAAAAGAGTGAGGGCGGCATAAAAGCATTGCAACAAAGGACTCCATATTTATGTGACACGTATTTTTAAGTGATATTACTACCTCTGGCTAATATACCTTTATTATTTAAAAGCTTTGATGGTTCTGTGAGTGTATTGTGAATATTTGAGGCGCTTTATAAAAAATCGGTCAAGTGCGGGTAGGACTTGCGCGCAAAGGGTTCCGATTAAATCATATTTTTTAACATAATTGTGGAGGGGAAATGGTAATTTTTAATTATATTATATTAAATAAATAAATAAAAAAATATATATATTTGAAACCCGTAAAGTAAGCCCTTTCATTTGATATGTCACACGGTCCAGTTTGAAGAACTTCTTTTTAGGGTTCTGTACCGAAACGGAGCCATCTGTCTGTCTGTCCGTCCGTCGTCTGTCACAAAATTTGAAGGTAGGTAGAGTAGGAGGTAGAGAAGGAGGCAAGTAAGGTAGAAGGTAAGAAATTTTATAAAACCTAACATCATACAAGTAGGTACTAATTCCACGCGGGCGAAGCCGCTGGCAGAAGCTAGTAAAAACTTAAACTGAAATAACAAAAAATAAAGTTAGGTAGGTATTGCCAAAGGCAACTCAATCGTTCTCAAACCAGCATAGCCTCTTAAGCACAAAGACTTAATTAATCTCTGCCTTCGGTTTAATGCACCAAGTCTCAACTTAGTTCGCTTAACGTTGGATATGGCGGCCAGAGATCGCCAACCGCTTATGCGTCTTCGACATACTTCCGAAAGTACGCGGTTAACGTCATTAGGTGGTCATGATCCAACGGGATGCCAAAACTCTGTAAGCCCCTTAAATACTTTCAAGTGTGGGGGAATTGGGGGGACACTGCACTAGGGACACTTCACACGTAACTTCGGACTATTTGCAACATTGTAAGAGTTCTTAAAATCCGTCTAATGTGAGATAAAGAGAAAATTACGGTTGTTAATGTAGTTTCTCGAATTGACAAACTCGACTCGTTCATTAAATTAAATGACTGAAGGCCAACCAGCCAAGTCTTTGAACGCAACGTTAACCAGATGGCTGGATGTCGTCTAGTCGGGTCTACCTTTTAATGCAGAACTTTTTATGTCATAATATTATTTTGCTAAACAGCGGATAGTATATTATTATACCTTCATTTCGCAGAGAATCGTTTGGCATATACTCATTTATCATACATTCAATACTCATAATTTTGTAAGTCAGAATCATTTTTAGGCATAAATTTCATATCCAAAATAATTAAAAAGAAGAACCATCATATCGCAGAAAGTTCATAGTCAGAATCGGTGTTTGACATAAATTTCATAACGATAGTCATTAAAAGGCAAAACTATCATATCTCAGAAAATTAACAGTTAGAATCATATATTGGCATACATTTCATGTCCATAATAATTAAAAGACTCATCTATCACATTACAGAAAATTCGTAGTTAGAATATTTTTGTATTGCTTAACATAATAATAAGAAGCATGCAAACAAGATAAAACCATACATGCAGCAAGCATGCAGCATGCAAACAAGCATACACCATGCATGCAAGCAAGCATGTAGCATGCAAGCAAGCATGCAGCATGCAAGCGACCATGCAACATGCAGCAGGCATAGTTTCTGGCGGCTCCGGCGCTGCGGGGCTCCGGCGGTCCCACGCGAGCTTATCGTCGCAGATGGTTTTAACGCTCACCACCGCAGCTTCGGCTTGCTGGCCGGCTTCAGCCGCGGCGGCGAGTACTGTTAAAACTACCTGCTCATCAGCTCGCGGGCCGCCTCGCCCCTCCGTGCCTACGCGGGCTTAAATTACACTGTAGGGGTAGGGCAGACAAGACTACGTGGAGTCGGTTTTGCAGCAATTCATTTCTGTCATTAACTTTTGTAGCACAATATATTTGATGACTTTTTAAGACAATGTTTTATTTTAATTTAAGGTTACAAATAATATTTTATAGAAAATGGCATTATGTCTGATAAAATTATTCCACATAAAATTCTGGCATCTTCATAGTATGTCAAGTGAAATTGTACCAAATAATCATCGCTCCTAGGATATAGATAGACATAGAGGAGGAAAGGATTAGGATTATATTAACAAAATTATGCGGAATTTTAACTTTGCCAAAGGTAATTATGCCAAATAAAATGCTGCCATTGTAAATTCGGACATATGAACATACGGCAAAACAATAATTATATATAATAATTTTTATGCCTTAAAAATATTCGTTTAAAGAAGATTATTCCAAGTGTGTTATGCCAAATAAGTTTCGGAGCATCACGATTCTGCCTGATAGAGGGAACCGTCTAGTCATTTAGATAAATTGGATATTGATGAGTTTGTGACACTGATCATGATTATGTGTGTACAAAAGGCAATGTTAGGATGCAAGAGCGAGCGCAGCGAGCTCGGAACATGGACATAATTTATTTTTAAACCATTGGCACCGCGAAGCGGCGCTCCGACTACGCCTTTTAAATAAATTGAATCACTAATAAATTTTCGAAAAAGGTGTGTCCTATCACAAAAATAATGAAAAAATTGCCCGCCTTTATAACGCCCATCTTTCATCATTTTTCATCGAACTTGAAGTTTTGAATCACTTGGCTGAGTCTTGGCCAGTCATCTTCAAAGGGCTGACTTTCAACACGCCAAGTTGTTAAAAGTTGAGTGGTTCTAGTTGAATTAACTAACGGCCTAGCCATTTAATTGAATGGCGAATTCAACCAGATGGCTGCGACGTAAGCATTTTGTTGACCCAAAGCCATACAAATTGTCAAAAATAGTTTCGGAACCCTAAATGTGTGAAGTCCGACACGCACCTGCCCGGTTTTTTTCTCTATCATATCCTTCACATCTATTTCCCTGCATCAGACTCTGAACCGCGTAATAAAAAGCACAGCCTCAAGTATTCCCAGCAGCCAGCGAACTGCTAAACTCATTTTCCTTTAAGGCCAAGAGTAAACGTGTCAGGCTTTAATAAGGCGAGAAATTAGCCCGTCGGATCAATACGGCGGTGGCGTTAATTTGCATGCAAAAGCTTAGGCCCTGAGAATTTTACCTGCCGGTGGCCAGTGGCCAGGCATCACAGGAGTTAATTAAAAGTGCAATTTGTCTCACTTAGCTGCATGCCTGCGAAACACCTAAGCGGGATGTCATGTGAAACGGATGCTGGTTGCTGTTTATTAACACCTTTAAGGTAACGTTTTTTAGTTAAAGTATAATATATACAGCAGATGGGAGCAGATTGGAGAAATGGCAACAGAAGCTGGAGAAAGTTGGCTTGAAAATCAGCAGAACCAAAACTGAATACATATACTGAAAGTAGCACCGCTGACTGAAAAGTTGTGTGGAAATCGGTTGTCGTGGTATGGGCATGTGATGCGGAGGGATGAAGAAAATGTCGTAAGGAAAGTCTTGTGTATGGATGTGGATGGCTATAAGAGTAGGGGAAGGCCAAAGAAACGATGGTTGGACTGTGTGAAAGAGGATATGGGTAAAAAGGGGGTGACTACAGAGATGACGACTAATAGAGGAGTATGGAAGAAAAAGACATGTTGCGCCGACCCCAAATAAATTGGGATAAGGGCAGGAGAAAGAAGATATACCTAAGTTAGTTTTTAGGGTTGCGAAAGTCCGAATGAAAAATGGAACACATATATGTAGATTCACTCGTGTGTCTGTAATATGTCTGTCCGTCTGTCACACTCAATTTGCTCTGAATCTACTGGACCGATTAAGTTAAAATTTGGTACACACATAAATAATTGTGACCCAAACATGTAAATGTAACTTAAAGAAATAATGCGGGGGTCACCTTTGCGGTAAAAATCGAAAAAAAAAGTTTTCCAAACTGTACCGTGCCATATTTCTAATGAAAGGGCGTCTCAAATATATATTTTCCGTCATTTTAATATATATAATTTTTAAGTTACTTAAGAAAATTAGATGATGAAATATGACCTCCCCCCTCCCCCCTCTTAACTCCATAACAGTCGAGCCCAACATTTTGAAAAAAATACAGAAGGTAGTTCTTTACTACACTGTACTATACTGTTTTTACAGATAAACCTCGAAGAAGCACAAAGTTTAAAAAAACCTGACTAGAAATATGATTACTTCGGAACCCTTTGCGCGCGAGTTCGATTCACTCTTGGCCGGTTTATTTATACTGTGTTTGAGTTGTCAGGAAACGTAAACAAAATTTTAATATTTTTATTTGATAGCTTTACTCTATCGTGGAACTGAAACCATGACCGTACTTACCTTACTATCCGCTATCCGCGACTATAGAAGCGAAGATCAATAAAGCGGTCCAATTTCTTCTTTGTGAAAAATAAATAGGATCATGGAGAGCACATATAGAACTTTATTTGTCCACCGCACAAACTGCGTACTAGTGAATAAGTAAAACCTCTGCAAATAAGGGCTCTGTGCAAATACAATCTTTATTTAACGTGGCTATACCGAAGGAATAATGTGCTTCCGAACTGGTTTGGTATTAAACAAGGGATATGTGTTCCTAAAGAATAATTTAATGGTAATGAAGTTTCTGCTTTTAACCTGTATGTCGTGTGTGCAATTCTCTAAAAAACATTACCCTTCTTCTGGTGGGGCTGTCGGGTAAAAATGAGGTACTGTTGATTCAGTAGTTGTTGTTTAATTCTTTTGTTTTTATTTTATTTAAGTAACTTGGGCAGGTACATTTTTGAGGAGCTCGTGGCTAAAATAATAATAGCCGCACGGGTCGATCCATTAAGTTAAGCTACGCTTGCCGGGGTTGCTCCATGGATGGGTGACTATCTTTACATACTGAGACTCCTCCGTGCCTCGGAAAGAACGTTAAGCAATTGGTTCCGACTCAATTGTGGATCTTTGACAGTCGTTACGGGTCGTCAGAAGCCCGAAAGTCTGACATCCAGTCTTACCAAGAGGTATCGTATTACCCAGTAACTGGGTTGTGGAGGTCAGATAGGTAGTCGCTCCATGTAAAATAGTGGTATTCAGTTGCATCCGGTTTAGACTGGAAGCCGACCCCAAGATAGTTTGGAAAAAGGCTAGGCAGATTGATTGGGTAGGTACATTTTAAGTATCTACATTTATTTTCATATCTCATTATTTTGTCTGTGGTCTGTATAAAAAAATAATATTTTCAAAAAACCCCACTGACTAACCTAACCTGTATTACTTCGGCAGACAAACCCAATCTTATGATAGATGATACGGTTGGCGCAGTGGTTGAGTGATCGGCTGCTCTGCTGCGAGTCGCGCACGCGCGCACGGAACAAATATTTGTATGGCCTACAGATAGTTGTTCCGGGTCTGTGTGTCTTCTGTATGTGAGTTTACATGTTTGTGAATGCACCCACGAAAGCCACGATACGGGAGTGAGCCAAGTGGGCGATAACGTTTAAAAAAAAAATTATAAGTACCTCATTTATTGAAATCCATCCAGCAGTTTAGGCTACCTACAAGGCGTGCCAAAGAAATAGCCATATACCTACATAGGTAGGTGAGGGTAATAAGACCTATCGGTCAATAAGGCCTAAGCATTAAAAATACAATTTAAAATGATCGCTGTCATTCAAGATCACATTCGCAAATAGCTAACAATCAAAGATGGTGCCTCAAACCTGTCGCGAAGCGTCAGCTCGCTCAATGTCACCAGAGCGGCGTCATTCATTGCACTGCAGACCCACCGTACCCGTGGCCGTACCTCTGGTGGTACGGTGGGTATTTTAAAGTTAAACGATACTACTACGAAGTGACCGTAGTGCTGTGCTGATGTAGATCTAGGCGGACAAAAAATTAGAAACTGTTATCTCGCATATGCTAATGATTCATTCATTAGTTATAAGGTAGGTTGACGGAGACCCGCTGGGCGGGGCTCCTATTTCTGTCTGCAGGGTTTAAAGGAACCTAACATGAAGAGGATGAGGAGGCTGTGTTCACTCGCTTTGCTCGCTTACTGCAGGGGGCATCATCGCCTTCGAACCTAACCTGTCCGTGTTGGGGTGCCCTCAGTTACCGAGCTCGCTTTGCTCGCTCTTGGATAACGTATGTCGTAATGGTAAAGTTTCTGGTTCATTTGATATGTAATCAGTATATATTTAATAAATTGTTGTTGTCAAAAGTGGTTTTAACTAGTGATACAACACTATTACCTGGTATAAAAGCTAAGCTAATTATGCGCTGAACAGGTTAGTAAATTAAATCTTTATTGCCATAAACTAAGTGCACAATAATCAGTATATATTTAATAAATTGTTGTTGTCAAAAGTGGTTTTAACTAGTGATACAACACTATTACCTGGTATAAAAGCTAAGCTAATTATGCTCTGAACAGATTAGTAAATTAATTCTTTATTGCCATAAACTAAGTGCACAAACATAACTCAAAATGATGTTGGGCACGAAAGAGCTGTATTTAACGCTTGATTTACCTTATTTACCCATAACAACCCTCACTCACCCACTCACAGAAAGGAGGCCTGTGCCCCAGCAGTGGGGACATTAAAAGGCTGATGATGATGACCCATAATCCACCTAAATGAACTAAAAAAAAAATAACTAGCTATTACTTATATTATGGTTATTTATGTGCAATAATAATAATGCCTGTTCTTTCATTACTTTCTTTAAAAAAAAAACACAAAGTTGCGCAAATAATTCGCCGCGAGTGAATTTTGCAAGACGCAGCCAACATAATAAGATATAAGTATTAATTATTGATCTCACTGTCCAAATGTTTTGACTGTTTTGATTATTTATGTATGTTAAAGTCTTAGACCTTATTATCCTACTATAGTATTAATAAGGCCTACTGATAGGGTTTCCAAAAATGTTTAATTGTGTTTTTGTTTACGGCAAATGTGCTATTTTTGTATTCAATTGATAGTAATTGATCTTAATTAGTATTTTAGTTTAATTAATATTAAAATTGGTTGAATCTGATTCATAGTTTTAGTTTTATTTCAATTTTCCCTTAGCTAAGCCTTATTCTCCTCTATGAGTACGTGGTGGACGCGGCGCCATTGCAACGAGTCGCGGAGGTGCGAGACTTGGGTATTTTCATGACTCCCGATCTGCCATTCCGTGAGCATGTAACCAAGATCTGTAAGAAGGCGTACAGAAATTTAGGATTTGTTGTAAGACAGACACAAAGCTTCACAAACATCACAGCAGTTAGGGTCCTGTATGATGCACTAGTCAGGAGTCATTTGGAACATAGTGCGGTCATATGGGGTCCACATGAAGCTAAGTACTCTGTAATGTTGGAGCGCATGCAGAACAAGTTCACGCGCCATTTATACAGGAAATTATATGGGGTATATCCGTTTTACCCACTGATGTATCCCACTCTGTTTGTCCTGGGCATGGTTGGTTACAATGAACTGCATGTCCGACGAGAGTTTACGCTGGTCGCCCACTCGGTAAAGGTGCTTCGTGGAGTGGAGAGTAACCCGGAAGTATTGCAGCGCTTGAGTTTGTGTGTGCCGAATCGCTATGTGTGGAGGCAGCGCAGTCCACCACTGCTACTGGTAACTGTAGCCAGAACTGACCTGTTTGCCAAGGCACCCCTTACCAGAGCTATCCGTATCATCAACGGCCTTCAAACCCTGATCGATGTGTTTACATGTGGTTTGATTGAATTCGCAAGGGTATTGCTATTTATATTAATCTACAAGCGAAATAATGCTTAAGGCGCAGTTATACCGTTAGCTTGCCGTCGGATCAGCACCAGGCCCGAGAGTCGTCGGCGCGTAGTGTTCAACGCGCGCCTCAAAGAGTTGTCAGCAATAACGACGGGGCCCTTCATGGCCGATGCCTGCCCAGGGGTTGAGGACAACAGAGCTACCTCGACACTAGGCACTTAGGGCAGGGAAGGAACAGGGGTGGGTTTTAGTCAGTAAGATTCTGACACACCCTCCCGCTCCACCCAGAGCGGGAGAAGTCAATAGATGATTTCCCACCCCACAAAAAAAAGGCGCAGTTATACGACTTTTAATGGTTTTTAATTGAATATCACGTCTATACGACTAGTCTTATTTCTTTAAAAAAAATATGTTACTTTAAACAATTTCCGTCATAATTTGATCTAGAAATATTTGATATTATATTTTTACAACATAGTGTAATTAATTTGTAAAGTTATGTCTAACGCGGACTTAAAATTGAAAATCACGCAAAAACTTTAAAGCGTACTTTTATGAAATCTTCACCATTTTAAAGATCATTTAATTATTTATAATTCAGTCTCAGTGTTTTATTTTAATACTTGTTGTTTTATGTGTAATAAATTAATAATGCGTCTAATTTCGGACAGCGCTCCTTGATGGGCGAGTCCTATTACTGGGTGGACGTACGACGCGTTACGTGAGCTCAGCACAGAACACGCAAGCTAACCACTCAAGGTCATTGGCAGCTAATAGCGCCTTAAGATGTAGGAACCAAGTTTATACAAGTTATTATGTTATGCTATTTTGTGTTTTTAATGGTGTAATAATTTAATAATGGTGTTAGTTTTAATTTTTCTAATTTGGTTATTGTGAGTTTAAAGTTTAGGTTATTAGTTTAAGTTCTTAACTGTCGCACTGTATTGATAGTTTAAGCTGTTATAAATAAATGAATAAATAAAACTTTACATATATGTTGGTACCTACATTCTACATACATTTATTTTGCACGAAAGGTGTTTTTATGATGTTTTCATAGTCGTAGAACAAAAGCTGTTTGTTTGTAACGAATGTATTCGCCCCTGAAAGTTCTCCCTGCCACTAAAAATGCATGATGTATAATATCTAGAGAACCTTACGTCACCGGGAAAATATTCTAGCTCAATATCAATGGACATACTTTTATATATTTTGAAAGCTTTTTAGGACATTATGCAAAAAATATCAAAATAAGACGTAGATCGATTTCATAACCATGAGATTTTTTTTTTTTGCTTTAATAATATCATGCAAAGAATTAAATATATCAGCAAGCCTCTACTCTCATAAAAGCAATAATATGCTCACCTCATTATTCAGTAAAGTAAAACCATTAAAAATAATCCAAAAAAGCTTCGAAATTAAGAAATATTTTTACTTTTTTGAAGACAGTGGACTGATTTTACTGTTGAGGGGTTCCTAGAAGCGGAGAGCCCGGAGTTCGAAATAATAAATTGAAATGTGGGTGTACAATACCTACGAGTACATCTACTAAATAAGTATTAAGTGCTCCATTAAATTTTACAACAAAGCTTCCGTCTGTTATCCCTAATTTAACTTCAGACTTTTATGTACGACCTTCCATATAAACGAAACGTTTACTAAGACAGCTCACATCAAGCTGAAAATACATTACATTCCAACTTCGACGGAGCAATAATTCAACGAACAAAAACACGTATGTTTTCTAGGGGAGACGGCATTATTACTTGTGTTCCTACTCCCAAATGGCAGTGCTCCGTTAGAACCATGTTTCTTCTAAATAGAAAAGTTTTAATTCGTTGTGGCGGGCACGATACGAGACTACCCGCCTACCTACACACTTATATCGTATAACACCGAATACGGCAAACGTAGAATGAGAGTCAGGCGCCTGCTCCAAACTTCTCGTTGTTTGGCAACTCCACAACTTCGTACTTTGCTAAATAATAGTCTTATTGATACCATGATACCTCTGTTGTGACGATACCAACCCCAGCTTGTTCGCTAGTTCCTCTCTGGCATAGGTACATTGTTAAAAATTTGACCTTAATGAAAACTCGGAGTTAGCGTTTAATTAGACAAGTTGGTGCTTAGTTCTACCTGAGCCCTAGTTACTAACAGCGGACGAACAAATAAAATGAAAGTGAGATGAAGTTAGCTTGTTTCGGCTACGTAGATAAATTCTGTTTCGAGTTTAGCTAATACTTTTTCAGTTGCTCCAACATTTAATTTGTTAAGTTGCAAACTGTTTAATTGAAATTGTACCTACCTATTAAGCAACATTGAACAATTGAAGCTAAAACCACTGGTATTCCTATTGCACGCGACACAATTTGCACGTCATTTCTAGCGGTACCAAACGTTTGAGCTTGAAGTGTAATGGATTTAGTCATGGTTACTGGCACCTATTCATTGTGGACCAGTAAATCGTGTTCAATAAGCCCATTCTGTATGACTGGCTGAGTCCAATTCAATTTCGTATTCAGATCCAGAACGTGAAATTCAGTTGCCTCAAATAGGCTATAAAGTCACTATGACTAACTGGTCGTAAAAGGTTAATGAATGGTCCATATTAAATGGCACTTAATATCACTGGCTACAATGTTAATTTCGCAAACATATAACTATTAATGCGGACCATTTTTACTGAAGTTCAGTTTATAAATTCCGGATCAGCTGGTGGCGCAGTATTACAAGAAACTTCTCTAGACTAAAGGCGTTTTGCAGGGGAAGACTCAAGAGTTAGATACTCACGAGAAGTATTAAGTTTTTAAAATTGGCCACTATCCAAAACCTATACTCCTATATAACGTTTAATGTTTTAACTTTCTTATGACACTTATATTTTGCGGTAGCCATTTGTAGGTACATAGCTGGTTAGTTGATCGAAGCTGTTTACTTGGGCCTAAAATAAATAGGTGGCCAAACTTGCGGAATTCCTAAAAGCCGCACGTTTAGTTTTGAAAGGGCGGGACGGAGACTCCACTTAATAGCGTCTTAATGTTATTAAGAAAACGCTGTAACAAGGACGCACTGCATTATGGTTAGGCTAGTGTGGCGAGGGCTCGAGCGGAACACTCATAATTAAGTTTTCAATGGAGCAGAAATGTGGTTTAGCGGCAAACACCGGGGGACAAACTAGCCCGCCACGAGTCCCCAACTCTCTGTACCTGCGGCTAGCTTGATTTGATATGCAGAAGTTGGACCGACCTTCTTGGTGTGCGTCCACTTTAATTGGTTTGGAAGTGTCTTTAAAGTTCAGTGGAGTGTTTGCGAAGTTGAGGAATTGATGCAATCAGTTATGTTAACCGGGCGGGGTCTACAATCCTTCATGGACGTTGAAGTGAAATAAAATTGCGATATATTTCAAAACGGCATTTATCCTCGCTCGCGTATTACATCGCGTAAAAGGATCGTTGAAGGCACTCGGCTCGTGCGATCAGTGAGTTTACGCCCCATACACTCGGAACTGTCGGGCTAACGGCGAGGCAGCGTGGGGCGAGGGGGCCACTTAGACATGCCGCCTTGACATGTTGCCAGAGCCTTTTTAAAATATTTATATTTTTTATCTCTAAGGAGACACGTAACAAATCGCCGTAAAAACGTGCAGGAATTTAGTACGCTGCTTATCTCATTCTACCAGTTAAGCGGAGTTTAAGTTATGTCTGGTGTTTTGAATATGCTTACATAGTTGGCTAGCAGTACAGACATGTGTACCAGGACATTTATTATTACGTCAATGTTTAAAATATTTAATAATATATCATTCCTCTATGCCGCACACCGCAACAGCCGTTAAAGTGATGCTGAAATTAAAATAATAATTTCAGCATGATGCTGCAGCTAATTTAATGGAATTAAAACCATATTTGGGGCATGTCGGTTAGGATAACCTTTGGCCACTACCACTGGTACTTATAAAATAAAATGGTTAACTAGTACCAACTAGGTATCTAGGGTCTGGATGCTCTTTGTAATTATGCTGTTCATTCGCTGCACAATGGTAGCACGAAACACTATTAGGAGCATAGTGATGTTATAGCAAGACAAGATTACACTCTGGGACTGCTCGTATATTTTATTCATTGCCGTGCAGTTGGTATCTGATGCCTTGGTATATGTGTAGTAGACTGGTAACGATATCATGGCTGTGTATTGTATGTAGTGAGCAACAATTCTAGTCTAATGTCGCGAGACAACACTAGCGCACCTGTAGTGTTGTACCCGTGTACCCGTGCATTGTGCTAAGATACGGCACGTTATCCTCCACTTTGTTACACAAATGAAATGAGAAGACGTTACTTTGATAACATTTATTGCTCGTGTTGTTGAAAAGAATAGAAGAATGTTTGTGCTCTGTGTGAGCTAGGTTCGTTCGGTTGGTGGAGAAACATTGGTGATTTGTTTAGACACTGTTGGATGCATACAAGTAAGGGTACGCTTTCATAGTAAAACTGTAGGAACAGCAAAGTTTTGATTTAAATTTCATGTTCATAATCAGCCTTGGTCACAGACCTCTCCGTGAGAGGGTGTGGATCGTAATCCACCACGCAGGCCCATTGCGGGTTGGTCTTCTAATATTATTAATGTAAAAGTCTGCGTGTTCAGAACTAGGTCCGTCTACCGTCTAAACTAAACACTTTATTAAAACTAGCTTTATTATCTTTTTATTTTCATACCGATCATGGAGAGATAGTAGGTACCTAGGTAGGTATATTACCTAAATAGGATTGGGCGAGAGGCCACGGCAAATTTCCATCTGGATTCTGCACAGCGTGGGCCGCCGAGCGAAGGATCCTGGGTCGCCAGGATCAGGCGTGGCATAGTTCTCACTACTGCTAGCAGAGACGGAAAACTGGAAGGAAATTGACTCCTTCTGTGAGACGGTTTCCATTGCTTTCAGAAATAACAGAACTCCGGTAAATAATAAATGACTCAAAACAGTTAGCTCGTTCCAAAAAATACAACATCATGAAAATGGTAATCAGAAGACTGTGTTGTTTTAACATCTTATTATGTCGGCGGTATGTTAATCAATATTTAAATGTAGATTGCCAAGAATATACATATAGAGGGTGTTGTTGAATTGCGTGGTCATGTTTTAGATATTGGTTTTGCCCATGGACATGAATAACTTTCTTTAAGAAAGCCATAGCCAATAGGGTTGACGACTAAAAAGATCTAATTAGTTCATCAGTTAGATTACCAAAAACATTTGACACGTATTTTTTCTTTTGTCACTTTAAGGCGTATATAGCCGCCAAGTGGCGCCCTTATTGAATAAAAAATCGTAGAAAATAAAGATTAAAAAATCCTATGTTGCGTTTGTTACAAAGAGCTTAAGGTATTTTTACGTTGTTGAAACAGTTCTCAAAGTGTTTACTACTTACGTACTTCGGATACGAAACACTTTGAGTCCTGTTTTAACAACGTAAAAATACCATATCCTATTTGTAACAAACGCAACATAGGATTCTTTAATCTTTATTTTCCATGCTAAGATACGATTTTTGATGTGAAACATCTATAGCCGCACGTAAAACCGATTTCTGGCGTGGCGACGCATGCCGTGGCAACGCGTCGCCACGCTATACGATGTTTTTTTGTTTTGTTATTACACCATCAAATAGTAAGATTCAAGAGAACAATCCAAGAGAACCTACCACCAGATACGGAACAACAATAGATGCTGTATTTATTAGATATCTTGATAATGTTATGTCCAATACTTTTGTAACATACTTCAGTTACCATCGACCAATTGTCACAGTAATACCGTCCTCAGAGGCAACATCGAATATAACTATTACCGACGTCACTGATTAAACGAATTAAGTAGTCACGATTTGAAATAAATTCGTAAATTTTTGTATTTAATGAAAATAAATGTTTATTCAATAAAGAGTCATCGTTATCTGGAAAAAATCGTAATATTTTATTTTATCATTATGACATATTTAGTTCCTATCACAATATGTTCTTTTCTGCATATTACTTTTACAAAATAATGTCGATGTTTCACATCTGCCAGGCGTCCCGTGACGGCTCACATTTTTTTTTTTATTCAATGAGGGCGCCACTTTCGGGGAGGTATGCCTTAACAAAAAATGAAGACGATACAGGGGGTTGAAATTTCGGATGACGTCACACTTAGGTTAAAATTGTACCACTTTTTACTTAAAAGTGACGTAACAAGCCCCCACTCCTGAACTTTGATGCGTTGTATCTTTGTAACTTTTCATTAATTTGATAAAGCATAAAATACGTATCCATTTGTCCAATATTTTTTGATAATCTAACTTACCTATGGAGTAATTAGAATTACTATTTTTTTACCCTGTCGTCATCCCTGTAAACGAAAAAAAATAATTGGAATTATCGTACAAAACTTTCATTCATTCATCAAAATTAGTATAGGAGGTCTAAATATTTTTTTCCGAATTGAATTACTTTCTTGAAGATTTTTTAAAAATTTCTATGGGCACAAGCGGTATATTAAATATGACCACGCATTTCTGTTACATCCTGTATACAAGACAGCTATGAAAGCCACAAGGCAGCAAAAATAAAGCTTTGTCGATCGTATAGGCAATGAAATAAAAACGCTGAAAAGAAGGTATAAGTACTATATCAAAGACAGGATGCAAGGAATCCTATTACGGACAAACTCTTTGAAGTACCTTAGTAGCTACTTCCAGTCCATCACTATGAAGGAAGGTTGGTTTTTAAGCAAATAATTTAACGTAACAATAATTAGTAGTTTTGGGAAACTGTTACATAACAGGGGTTATTAAAACACGAGTATTAAAACAGTAGGTATGTCACGAATATTTTAATATCTAGATATTAATAACCCACCATATACAACCATAACTAGTTATGCCCATAAATGTTATTAACGCACTATTTTTAGGGTTCCGAAAGTCCGAATGAAAAACGGAACTCTAGTCACTTGTGTGTCTGTCTGTTGGTCTGTCCCAGCCATTTTGCTCCGAATATACTGGTTTGATTGAGTGGTACACACACACACATGAATATCTGTGACCCAAACACAGCCGTGTAACGTAAATAAATGGTCAATTTGGATACTTATAAGTGACCCTGTTACTTTTGGGGTGCAAATTGGAAAATTAAAACATACATTTTTCAAACTGTACCGTGCAACATATCATATGTTAGGGTTTCAATTGCAAATAAATAGTTTTAGAGTTTAATTTAGAGCTGTGGTGGCCTAGTAGTATTAGCCGCGAATTACAAGTTGTAGGTCGTGAGTTAAAACCCAGGCAAGCGTTTTACTTTATGTAAATTATTTCATCACCACTGCTCTCAAAACGGTGAAGGAAAACATCGTGAGGAAACCGGCATGTCCTAGGACCAAAAATTAGAAGACATGTGACATCCACCAATCCGCATTGGGCCCGCGTGTTGAATTACGGCCCACACCCTCTCACAGAGAAGAGGCCTGTGCCCCAGCAGTGGAGATATTAAAAGGCTGATGTTGATGATGATGAGAGTTATAATTTTAGGAAATAGATGACAGTTTACCACCGCCTTATCTCCGAAACAATTGAGTCTAACACTTACAGAATCCATGAGAAAATTTTAATTAAAAAAGCAACATGGTAAAAAAATATGATTCCTTCAGAACCCATTGCGCGCGAGTCGACTCGCACTTGGCCGGTTTTATTTCATAATTACAACATTACTAGTTTCAAAACGACCAAATACTGTAAACAATTCGTAAACATAACGAATCCTTGTATCTATGAACGGAGCACGAATCAATAGCTGATGAAATAACGTTGCTGTACCTCATCATAAGTTCGTATAAGTTTAATTATAGTTACTAAACACGCTAACTAGTTTCGGTAACTCGTTTGTACATTCGGGACTTAATTAAAGTTGTGACGGGGAAGAATCTATCCATTCTTGACATGTCATAAAAATATAACTAAATATGACTTTGCACACTAAATAACCTATAGGTACTTCAATACGGCGACTTTTTTGCTATCAATCTTTCAGGGGTTTAAAGTGCTCATGAATTATGGGATAAACGAATTACAAAAGAACAGCTGTTCAGTACACTGCTCATTTTAGCTAATGAATTAAAAGTCGTCGAGTTTAAGACCTTATTTTAAAAGGTATCACAGTAATGTGGTACTTAGTAATTTATTATTTCTATTTGAGTAGGTACTTAGGTACTGCTATTTAGCTTATGCATTAAGCTTAAAATAGCGCCCATCAGGTGCAAATGAAACATTTACGGCTCAGCCAGAGCTAACAAAGTGACATTGTATCTAAATGTCACGTGGTCAATTCCAAACATTTACGGCTCAGCCGGAGCTAACAAAGTGACATTGTATCTAAATGTCACGTGGTCAACCCCAAACATTTACGGCTCAGTCAGAGCTAACAAAGTGACATTGTATCTAAATGTCACGTGGTCAACCCCAAACATTTACGGCGCAGCCAGAGCTAACAAAGTGACATTGTATCTAAATGTCACGTGGTCAACCCCAAACATTTACGGCGCAGCCAGAGCTAACAAAGTGACATTGTATCTAAATGTCACGTGGTCAATTCCAAACATTTACGGCTCAGCCGGAGCTAACAAAGTGACATTGTATCTAAATGTCACGTGGTCAACCCCAAACATTTACGGCTCAGTCAGAGCTAACAAAGTGACATTGTATCTAAATGTCACGTGGTCAACCCCAAACATTTACGGCGCAGCCAGAGCTAACAAAGTGACATTGTATCTAAATGTCACGTGGTCAACCCCAAACATTTACGGCGCAGCCAGAGCTAACAAAGTGACATTGTATCTAAATGTCACGTGGTCAATTCCAAACATTTACGGCTCAGCCGGAGCTAACAAAGTGACATTGTATCTAAATGTCACGTGGTCAACCCCAAACATTTACGGCTCAGTCAGAGCTAACAAAGTGACATTGTATCTAAATGTCACGTGGTCAACCCCAAACATTTACGGCGCAGCCAGAGCTAACAAAGTGACATTGTATCTAAATGTCACGTGGTCAACCCCAAACATTTACGGCGCAGCCAGAGCTAACAAAGTGACATTGTATCTAAATGTCACGTGGTCAATCCCAAACATTTCCAGCGCAGCCAGAGCTAACAAAGTGACATTGTATCTAAATGTCACGTGGTCAATCCCAAATATTTACGGCGCAGCCAGAGCTAACAAAGTGACAGTGTATCTAAATGTTACGTGGGCAATCCCAAACATTTCCGGTGCAGCCAGAGCTAACAAAGTGACATTGTATCTAAATTTCACGTGGTCAATCCCAAACATTTCCGGCGCAGCCAGAGCTAACAAAGTGACATTGTATCTAAATGTTACGTGGGCAATCCCAAACATTTCCGGCGCAGCCAGAGCTAACAAAGTGACATTGTATCTAAATGTCACGTGGTCAATCCCAAATATTTACGGCGCAGCCAGAGCTAACAAAGTGACATTGTATGTAAATGTTACGTGGGCAGTCCCAAACATTTCCGGCGCAGCCAGAGCTAACAAAGTGACATTGTATCTAAATGTTACGTGGGCAATCCCAAACATTTCCGGCGCAGCCAGAGCTAACAAAGTGACATTGTATCTAAATGTTACGTGGGCAATCCCAAACATTTCCGGCGCAGCGAGAGCTAACAAAGTGACATTGTATCTAAATGTTACGTGGTCAAACCCAAAAATTTCAATATTTTGACAGTCGCTATCGTCTATAGAATGTCACTTTGTTAGCTCTGGTTACCTCATACATTTTACACATTTTATCAAATTTTACAACAGCATGAACCATCTCAAACTTAAAGCATTTATTGCCATTAAACCATTTACAGCACTTTTGAATTGTCAAAGTAGATTGGTAAAAAAAAAAAGATAAAGCTATTTGGATATTCCGAATCGTAGATCTCTATGGAGAAGAACGTGCAGGAAACTCCACGGACACTTTTTCTAATGTCTATCTCTTGTGATTTAGGAATGTCAATTCCTAAATCACAATTACCGTAATTAGCTTTCTATGTAACAATATTATCTTTAATAAATGGTTTTCTCACGATAACTAGATGCTTCAAAGGTTATAATTCGACCAAAGATAAAATAAATAGTATCATCGGCTGTCAATGTTCCGGTATGCCTACACTTTATCTTGCCAAGACGAACCAAGCGAAGCGCAAGGGTACTACCTACCTTTTCTTGAAGAAAAAGTAGCCACATATTTTGACTAAGGTGTAGAGTTTGTGAATTTAAGGCTTATATAGTTAGGGCGTGTAGAGTTAGAAGCTTGGCTCTACATAAGACCTGATAACTTTTTGACAGCGCGAGCCATATTATGGTCTCGTCTTGGCAAAATTTGTCATTAATTTTTTTTAGTGGGTTTACTGTTCTCTACTCTATGGGATGTGAGAATGATGTAGAAAAACGTGTACGTTTAGCATCCGGAATAATACAAAAACTTTTTTACAAAAATGCAACCGACTTCCAAAAAAGAAAATCCACAAGAAATTCTAAAATAACTCTGGTGTTTTATATTTTGTTTCTTCGTTATTTGACACCAACTACGTTAGACTGATTAGATTCGTCGTTAGTGCCGATGTGTATTGTAGTATTTCATTTTGGTCAAAATTGGTCATTGGTGCCGATTCTCTTGTTCAAGAACTAAACTAAAATTAGAGATCGCTATCTTTTACTAAAAAGCAGTGCAAGAAAAGTTAGATATGTCAAACTAGTTTACGCCTTGCGTTTCACCGTGTTTTTAATCGACAAGTTTTTACGTGTACCCTTAATTTGTATGAAAATATTAGTTCAACTAAATTTGACAGCTCTAATTTACGTCCGTCTCTTTCTTGTTTTATTAGAGAGAAAAAGATATGAATGGCCTAAATTAAGTTTAGTTTGTGCACAACAGAATCCCCACCATTGCACTTTTGGTTATATCAGTATGACGGCGGATTTCTTCAAGGCAGATGCTCTCACTCGTGATTAAAAACCCAAAATACATGTATACTTCAACACCCATTATAGTTAAAACATCACACATTGTCTGCCATTGGACGCAGTTATTCAATTTACCTTGTATAAAAGGAGGTATTACGTATGTAAATAAATACTATGAAGAACTAAAGGGATCGAACGATCCGATATCAAATCAGATCTAACTGATGAGGGTTCTGATAAAAATTCTAGGAACTTGAAAGCATCTGTGGCTTTTACGAGAGCTAGAATATTTTATCGAGTAAGGTAGAAAGATTAAGTAAGCACTTTAAACTATTTTATTCCAAGAAAATGGGTTTACTGGTCAGGTTATATAAGGATTTCATAATTATTTGCTACCACGTACTTCATAAGGTCTCTATAACTTTTAGACTGGACTTTTGTCCACAGGGTGTTAGACCTTAGCCACCTGACAGGGTCACGGGTGTGTTTGAAAGAGTAACTGCGGTCCTGGCACAGGTAACTGAAGGAACACGGCTGGGTTTCAGTCAGTAAAGGTGGTTTTACAATGGCGAGGCGGGGCGTGGATGGGATGGGCCAGGATTTAAATATGTATGGCAAAATTTCTATCCACGCTCTGCCCATCTTTGGTGTAAAAGGTCTAGATGCGCGAGGATGTGCGAGGTGAGAATTGAAATATTTGTTAGTACAATATTGAACGTTATTGCTCTAAGAATGGAGTATTTATTTACAAATCTCACACCGGCCATCGAGAACCCGCTCGGTCTCTTTCCATCAAGCGCTATCTCTCGATGTCTCGCGCTGGCGCGCGCTTGCACGCGCTGGCACGCGCCGGCACGCGCCGACAAGCTGCTGAACGTTGATAGCTCAATGTTGGCATTTTGCCCACAAAACGTAGTAGGCGCGAGACCAAAGAGTAATATAATATAGAGGGAAAAGAGAGCCCTCTCTAATTTTTTGAACCACAAAGTGAACAGTGCTGCCTCTGGAATTAAAATCCTGAACTACTTGTATAAGCATGCACACATAAACAAGCCCTCCACGCACAATGCTATCTATTAATGGAGGCTCCCAGGGAGGTCCAATTTTGTAACTTTTAAACTAGAGATACACACTCAAAATACACAATCTTCAAAAACATTATCGTAAATATGTTTTACTTTTAGAAGACTGTGTACTCGTATTTTAAGTTTGTATCTCTAGTTTAAATGTTACAAAAATGGACTTGTTGCTTTCAATTTCTTTTTGAAATTGAAATGATATATTGTAGATTATTTTCAAGTCCTTTGTTTTTAAATAGACTTAATTACTAGACATAAACATATAGTTAAAGGTATTATAATAATAATAATAAATGGTTTGGATCTAATACAATATCTGGTTTCTTAAATGCTAAGACCCTACATAATCGCGAGGTATGCAGCCTTAGGGAATATTGCATCGAGATTTGGTCGCTGTGGACGCTCACCCCGCTCTCCTTGGCAAACGAGACCTGGCGCAAACTTAAAGTACTGGATACTAATGACCGCAGGGAAGTATGGCAGAGCAAGGAGCTTCACGGACGCTTTTACCGGGTCCTACATGGACCCGATGTAGATCTGGTGCGATTATGGACGAAGTTATGATGACGAATAACTACCGGAAATATTTTATGAAGGACGGTACGGTTGACATCTGTCGGTCATGCCACCGGCCCGGGGAATCAATCCGACACATTATTCCTGGTTGTTCTCGTCTAGCTAACGGAGACTATTTGCATAGACACAACCTTGTAGCCAGGATTATCCACCAGCAACTTGCTCTTAAATACAATCTTGTGGAATCTGAAGTACCGTACTATAGGTATGAGCCCGACCCAGTTCTCGAAAATGGCATTATCACGTTGTATTGGGATCAATCTATCATCACTGATAGGACTATTGTTGCCAATAAGCCTGACATAGTGGTGATAGATCGACAAGAGCGTCGCACAATGATTGTTGATATAGCTGTCCCTCATGACGAGAACCTCGTGAAGGCTGAGAAAGATAAAAAAACAAAGTATCTCGATCTGGCTAGCGAGGTTGTCGACATGTGGGAGGTGGATACAGCAGTCATAGTGCCGATAGTCGTAATGGTCAATGGCTTAATAGCCAAGAGCCTCGACCAACATCTCAGGAGGCTCTCGTTGGGCAGTTGGGTCAAGGGCTTGATCCAGAAAGCAGTACTCCTGGACACGGCGCGTATTGTTAGGAGATTCCTTTCTCAGGAGCCCTGACCACCGGTAGCTTGGACCCTATTCCCGATACCGGTGGTCTACTACTTTTTATATTTTTAAATGTTTTTGTATTTATTTATGTTTTTATATGTAAGTACCTAAATATTTGAAAATGTAAAGTGTATGTACATAAAATTAAATAAATGGAATAATAATAATATTAAAGCCCCTATTTCCCAAATTATAACAGTATACACAATTCCACAACATTTAATGCACATTTCAATACCAATTCATATAAATAATAATTCCATTCTACAAGTATATTCGATTATATTAATTTATATAAGTATTATTTATTTTTTTATATAATTATTTAGATTTTATTTTTAAATTCATGCTTTCATTTAATATTATAATATATTTGATAAAATTACATCCTTGAATCATTTTTCAATAACATATTTGTAAACATTGACATTTCTAGGTATTCAGGTTTTATTTTAATTAGATTTTTCGGAATACTTTGTCCCCTTATTAAAATACAAGTATATTATTGGGGTACCCATTTCTGGGTGTAGGCCTCCTCCAACTCTTTCCAGTGCTGTCTGTCTCGTGCTTGGCGAGTCCATGTAGATCCGGCTACTTGGTAGATATCGTCACTGCAGCGTCGCCTATTTTGGCCGCGTGGGCGTTTGGCTTCGTATGATACCAATGTAATATCCTTTCGCTCCATCTATTATCTGTAATTCTAGCTATATGCCCAGCCCATCGCCATTTCAGTCTGCTTGCTAGCTCGACGGCGTCCGTTACCTTTGTTGTGGATCTAATATATGTATTTTTCTTCCTATCCTTCAGCTTTATAACCAACATACTCCGCAACATACTTAAAAACTGTAGTATTAGGTAATGCATTTCGTAATTTATTGATTCAAAATTCTGTAACCACCGCTGATAAAGTCATCCAGCATTTCCGTATTTTATTATGATTTTTCTTAGTCCTAGGCAGAGCAAAGACATACGCAACCGCTTTAATTTATTTTTGATGCCAACTAAAGAGCGCGGTGTGTCTCAAACGCGCCACGCAGTACTGCCGCGCAAACAAGTGTCGGTTTAGTCCTAACTAAAGTGCGGCAGAAATGTGTCCTGCAAATGCCGCGTGTTGCTGCCTCGCTCTTGCCGCTCAATGTTTGGACACACATTTATATATTAACTAATGTTTGAAATCTTTTCGGATTTCAATTATAGATGTCCCTAGTTTCTGAGCAAATCACACTCGGCATCGCTTTGTATTGGAGTGTCATCCCCTTGCGCAAGACACAGCTAGCCGGGCGGCGAGTGATAGCGCGAGCCGGCGCGAGTTTGCGATGGCCGGCGCGTGACATCGCGAGGCGGCGCGAGGACGCGCTGGACATCGCGATACATACCTCATCCACGCCTTGCCTCGCCGGTATAAAACCACCTTGAGTCTGACACGCTCAATCCAGAGCGGAAAGAGTTATTTAATGATTTCCACAAAAAAAAAGACCCCAGGCAATTTTCTTAAGAGTTTGAGAGGGAAGCAAATCTCCCAAACAGGATGCTGTTGCCAGTCTTAATAAAAAAAAACGCTCATAAGTAGCCTATTCTGGAACGCATTCGGTAAATACTTTTTCAATCACACAACGCGCTCGCTTTAGCATTCATAAGGATTTGATTGAATTACAGCGCGATTATATTTCTACAGAATGTAACGGAAAGGTGTGGTCATTTCACCTTAATGCAGAAAATAAAAAAAAAAATATTTTCAAAAAACTCGACTATAAAAAACAACAAATAAGTTCCAAAATCAAAATCAAAATCAAAAGTCATTTATTCAAACTAGGCTGAGAACCAGCACTTTTTGAACGTCAAAGTTCTACATAAAGACAGTCCCCCAAAAAACGCCCGCCCGTCACCACTTCCTAGTGTTTTAGCTGTGAAGAAGAAGTGGCCAACAAACTCCCCAGCAACACATCTGTCTGTTAAGTTTTAAGAACTTGAATCTATATAATTCTAAGCAACAATCTTAACATTATGTAAAACAGAAAAATAAATATATGCCGTCTAATATATAATCATAAAATTAAATAAAATAATCCGCCACTTGCCAGCTAGCACACTCAATCATGCCATTAAAAACCAACTCAAGCATAAACACTAAACCAAATTAAAGAAGCCTCCATACATAACTGGTGTGCCTGCTTACAAGAACAAAGATTGAAACTATCAAAGGGCTGTGATTCGAAGCCACAAGTGATGAACTAGGGCCATCACACTAAATTTGTTAGACAATTATTATATGAACTCATATAATCTGTTATAACCATAAGCTAAATATGGAGAAAGAACATCAAGTGTAACATTGTCTTGCGTTCAACACAGCGACCAACTATTATTATCTTCTAAGTAGTCGTTGATGGAATAGTATGCTTTCGAACAGAGACTAGATTTAATTTTAGTTTTAAATGCATTAAAAGGCAAGTCAAGAAAAGAACGGGGTAGCTTATTGTAAAATTCGATACCGAGACCCTCAAACGAACCATGAACCCTACGAACACGGTGGGAAGGAACATGAAGTTTATACTTATTTCTGGTGTTAAAATTGTGGATATCACTGGTCTTTTTGTACAAATGTATATTTTGTCTAATGTATAATATGTTTGCAAAAATGAATTGAGATGCCACCGTGAGAATTCCAATCTCTTTGAAAATTTCTCGTAAAGAAACTCTTGACCTTAACCTATAGATTGCTCGTACAGCACGTTTTTGTAAAACAAATATATTTTGTATGTCCGCAGCTTTACCCCACAAAAGAATACCATAAGACATAACACTATGGAAATAACTAAAATAGACTAACCGTGCTGTGTCAACGTCAGTATATTGTCTAACTTTTCTGACGGCGTAGGCGGCAGAACTGAGCCTTCCTGATAGGCCTGATATATGTGCGCCCCATTGAAGTTTGGAATCAACAGTTATACCCAAAAAAACTGCCGAGTCCACAGTTTCAAGCACTTCTTTATTTAAGATGACATTAGGTCCTAGATTTATAACATTAGGTAAGGCAAACTTTATACATTTAGTTTTCTTAGCATTAAGAACCAAGTTATTTGTCGTAAACCAATCCGTAACCATTGAGAGAGCGCTATCTACGTTATCAAAATCATTTCTATTCCTATCTACTTTAAAGATAAGAGAGGTATCATCTGCAAACAGTACTACGTCACAGATACCCTTTAAAAAATATGGTAAATCATTAATATACACCAAAAACAAGAATGGTCCCAATATCGAGCCTTGAGGCACACCTAAATGAACTGGTAGCCCGGAAGACTTAACACCATTGATATCTACACATTGGAACCTATTACATAAATATGAATCAATTACATTTAGAGCTTCGTTTTGGAGACCATAATGACGCAGCTTACGCAAAAGCGTGTCATGGTGTACGCAATCAAAAGCTTTGGAGAGGTCACAGAAAACTCCGATAGCATTTTGCGAGTTCTCCCATGCGTTGAATATGTGTTTTAGGAGAGCAACACCCGCATCTGTAGTCGATCGACCTTTTGTAAAGCCATATTGATCATTATGAAGGAGGCTATTTACATTAAAATATGTTAGCAACTGCTTCAGTATTAACTTTTCAAAAATTTTGCTAAATGCAGGCAGGATGGAAATAGGCCTGAAGTTGCCTATATCATTTTTATTGCCTGATTTAAATAGAGGTATGACTTTACTACACTTCATGAGATCAGGAAAAGTTCCTGAGTCCACGCATTTATTAAAAGTTACAGCAAGATAAGGCGCTACGATGCCTATTATATCACTCAAAAGTTTAATTGAGATGCCCCAGTAATCACCTGTGTTTTTTGATTTTAGAGAGTTAAAAACGTTAACTACGTCAAGTGGTGTTACATGCTCAAAACTAAATGATTGATTGCACTTAGGTACACTACCGTTCAAAAGACTTTCAGCTTTAGACGGGGATGAATTTAAGAAGCGAGTTGTAGTTATAGGTATGTTGGCAAAAAACTCATTAAATGCCTGAGCTACGTCAGCTGGTTTACTAACTAATTTGTTTTCGAATAGAATCTCTAGCTGATTTACTTTTTTAACCGACTTTCCCGTTTCATTATTTATTATTTTCCAAGTGGCTTTTATTTTATTATCAGAATTTTTAATTGTCTCGCTTAAGAATTTTGATTTAGCAGCAACACAAATCTTCTTAAACAATTTAGAATATTTTTTAACATACTCTAGAAAAGGAGTATCGAACCTATATCTTTTTAAACCGTATAACTCGTATAGTCTCGCTCTACTTTTATATATACCAGCAGTGGCCCATTGGTTGAAGCCAATGGAGGTACCCGTAACGTCTATAGTTTTAGACTTAAAAATGGCTTGGTACTCTTTTTGCACAACATCAAAAAGGGCTCTATAGATTTCATTAGGATTATCGTTGTCTACTAAAGATGGTGTAAGTTTATTTGCTATATTATTTTTAAACTTATTACAACGGCTTACCGTATAAGGCCTGCATTCTATTTTAAGCGGCTTTTTATTTTGTGGCATAGGAAAGCTAACTAATAGTCCACAGTGGTCAGACGTTAAGTCACTTAACACTAAATTTTTTTCTGAATTACAATTACTAAAAAAGTTATCAAGGCAAGTCGATGAGGATGCCGTAATCCTAGTAGGTTCATAAAACAAGTTGTTTAAATTATAAGACCTAAACAGATTGATTAACCTGACACTTAATGAAGTATCATCTAAAATATTAACATTAAAATCTCCACATATCACTATACTTTTATTACTTGATTTTATTTTATTAATTAAATCCTCCATTACCGATTCGAAAAGGCCAAAATCACCAGAAGGGGGTCGATAAACGCAAATTATAACGTATCGCTCAAGTTCAACACAAGACAACTCAACAATGTGCTCGATGGAAAGATTAACTAAATCTAAACGTTGTTTGCATTTCAAGTTATTTGAAACAAGGATTAATGATCCACCGCGAATTATATTTTTTCTTACAAATGCACTTTGTACAGTAAAATAATCATCATTAATAAAAACTACTTCATGTTCTTTCAACCAATGTTCAGTTAAACATAAAACCTGAACGTCATAGTTCTCTATAAATAAACATAACTCTAGTTCTTTGCCGGACAGACCTTGCATGTTTTGATGTACAACATTCAACATATTATGAGGCTTACCCGTTGTCGCATCTAATAGTTTAAAGAACTAGGGGTATCAATTGAAATTTTAGAATTATTACTAACTGTAATCATTGGTACACAACATGTACCTGTGTCACGCTGTATATTGTATGCTAAAAGATTAGCAATTTGTCTCCTACTACTAGGTGATAAATACATATTAGTATTGGTTAGTTTGTAATCAGTAATAAATTGATTACAATCAAAATATAAAATAGCGTCACTGTGACGATAGGTCCTATTATAAAAAAGCAAGTTTAAATTATAGATGTGCCTATTTTGCTCATCAGACAAATAATTTGAATAAGGCAAAGCGCAGAAAATAAATTTAATGTTATTTGTCTCACTGAGATGTAACATCAAATTGACACAATCAATTACATCCTTTTTCTTAATAGCTAAAGTGTCCCCACACAATAGTATAATAGTTGAACTGGGGTGTATTTTTGTCAATCTAATATTATTTACTAATTGGCTAAAACTGGCACCGGGTAAACAATTATTTATTATACTATGTTGTGAACACTGGTTCAAAACAGTACCAAAACCTTGACCAAATTTGTCAGAAAAAACATAAGTAGTGGTATTCACATTATTTATATTAAGATTATCACTACAGCTATCGACAGGCTGAGCCGCTGAGGGTCTGGGTGCTATGTGCTGAGGCTGTGGTGCCTGAGAGCATGCACAGTTACAAGACAGGTTATTTGTCAGAGACTCATACCTCTCTGCATTGTACGTAACCAGGTCAACCAATTCATTGGCCTCCTGCATGCGCTTACTCAGATCTTGTTGAGAAGCCTCATATTTATTAAAAATATCGTTTAGAGCATATTCCCTAACAAACAGTTCATTCTGAAGGCGCTGAGTGTCATTATCATACATTATTTTACAAAGCTCTAATTCACTATTGCAATCCTTTAATTCTTGCAATAAATTAAGTTTGTTTTGTCTAAGTTTATTATTTATTTTGTTTAATTTTTGATGTTTTAATGATTTTTTAATTTTTCTAATTAATCTATTAATTTTAATATATTTCTTTATTTTGTTGTGGCTATTTAACAAGTTACATTTGGTGATGGTGTCATCAGTTAAATCTATTGTTACTATTGGCTCAACACATATGGGACCGGACCCGCTACCAACCAACTCATCATATAGGCTGCAGGTGTTCGCAGACTCTTCACCGGCTTTAAGATATTTTAAGTGGCTTAAAGTGTTGTGGGCCTTGCTTAATTCAAGCTCAAGCTCAGATATGCGTCTCAAAGCCAGTTCATGGGTGTCACTACATTGCTGGAAATTTGACACAATTTGACGGAGGTGTTGATGCTGGTCAAGTACGTCCATATGCTGTGTGTGAAGTTCAGCCAACTGCTTTTTTAGATCAGTGTTCTTCTGATTAATAAGCTCTATTTCCTTCTCACTATCATCCCTTTCCTGAAGCAGCTTATTGCACTGCTCCTTAATAGATCCTAACTCTTTTAACGTAGCCTTCAGTTTTTCCTCAAAGGATGCAGCTCTACGGGTCAACATGTTGACAGGCCAACCCAAGAGGCACCCTGGAATGAGAGAAGAGACAGCTAAGAATGTGAAAGAAAAAAGAGGAAGGGACAGATAAATATAATAAGTATCTAGGATGACAAGTAGATTAGAAGGTTAAAATAAAAGAAATTAAAGTCAAAAAGGGAATTAATCTCAATTAGGAATGTTAATTTAATTATTAAATAAATATGTATTACCTACTAAATTGATATTTTAATATTAGTAAATGAAAAAAAATAAAAAAATTAAAGGGGAAAAGACATAAAATAAGTTTGAGGGTACTACTACTCTTTATTAAATCTGGTTTCTTTCTCAAATTTTTGATTGTTTTGACTATAACCAGTTATTAGACTTACAAGAAAACATTCAATTTTAATTAGCTACACTAATTACAATGATTAATCTAAGGTATTGATAGGAATTCACGATTTTTATTTTTATTTTTTGTAAATGTTTCTGCATGAATTTTATACCTACACTAAAAGGGTTATTTAACACTAAGCTCGCTGAGGCGGGATTTGACACGATAATGTGCAATATGTATAAAAGGAATGGCTTAGAATCAAAAACTAATTATATCAAATACTCCCCGGGTTATGTGATGGTTTCAAATCCGACCGTTTGATGACAGCTGGAACTAGTTTAATGATTATTCATTGATTTTTGCAACGAAACAACTCACAAACACTGGTGCGCATTATTTATAACTAAATCTGTCGTATTTAGGCACATTTAACATTAATTTAGCACGAAAAATATTAGTTTTTCAATTTAATTCTAACACGAAAATTTATGACAACCGGCTGCCAGTGTTGCCCATTCTCTGAGCAGTCTCGTGCAGTTGGTGGCAGTTATTTTAATTCAATTATTAATATCATGCCACCAACTGCAACTGCATCAGACTGCCTTAAAAATGACTTGTTCGGAAATTTTTTGTTGTTTTTTACAGTCGCGTTTTTTGAAAATATTTTATTTAGTGAGTTATATTTTTAGAATCGGCTCCTCGAACCCTTTATTTTGATACCCCACTGAATAAAGTTCGTCGACTTTCTTTTTTTTCTTTATTACAATATGGCGTCTGCAGGTGGTCGCCATATTGTATTTTGATTAGGTACTGTCATGTCTTTAGTAGCACTCGCAAGATTAAGAAAAATCAGCTGACGTAAGAATTATCAAAATCGGCCCACGCTTTTGATCTCTAAGGCGCGAGCGCCACAAGGGAACAAACATACTTAGATAGGCTGATAAACACATCACCCTCTTTTGCGTCCCGCAGTGTCAAAAACTGAGCTCTACATACAAAGTTATCATAAGCTAATCAAAATTAGTATGGAAGGTGCAAATTTCTTTTGGGAATTTATTACGTCTTCCTTAAAGAAAGTTGTTCATTATGATGGGCTGAAGCAGTATTTAAAATATAACCACGGATTTTTGTTACACCCTGTATAGCAAAGCACAAAGCATAAAAAAAAGAGTGGCACTCCGGGAGTTCCGACAGAAGTGAAAACTTGAAAAAAAAATGCTAAACGCGCCTAAAGAATTTTTCACTTCAATCCGCTACGCGATCCGCTACGAGTGCTACGACGCTACTACTACGGTGTCGGTGTTGGGGTCACGTCGGTGTCGGTGGCGAGTTCAATAGTTTTATCCCATTTCAAAAATGCCCATCGCGTCTAAAGAAGTTTTCACTTCAAAAATAATAGAGAAAGGAATAATGATAGAGCAGCAAGGATTGTACAATACAATCGGATTCAGATCAGCGGGTTCAAATATGATTAAGAAGGCATGGTCGTGTATCACGACATTCCTGCAATCAGTTGTAAAGAATAGTGGAGAAACTTGATTAGGTATGCAATTATAATGTAGCGTGAGTCACGGCTTAATGAGGCAGTTACCAGCTTGAATACGACTTAAATAGTTAATACTATCGTAGTGAACAGTAAATGTTTAGCGTTATATTATTCATAACTCTACGCTGTGAGCCATTAGTAGAAATATTGCAACTGTAGCGGTGCGTATTTAGGTAGTAATTCTATCATTATATATAGTTACCATAAGAGTTTTGATAACAGTATCAGGTATTTTACTTCGTCTACTTTTAAAGCCACCTTTGCAGTTTAACCAAACTAAATCAGGATATTAGATAAACCCAGCCTAGAAAAAAAAAACTCGTAATGATGCAAGAGATACTTTTGTGCCTGCGTATTGCCTCAAGTACCTTTAATAAAAGCAAAAATCTCCAGCACTTCCTCAAGGATCCCTTAAAAACAAGCGTAAAAAGGTGTTATTCAGGTAAATGGATTGACGCCTCATTTATTTAAATCGGTTCATTAGTTTGGAAGCTCTTAAATGAGGAGACATCTACATTTATGTGTATTCTGGAACACGTAATCCCAATAAAATTCTTTTAAGGGTAGGTGGGTAGGCTGTTGAGTATATTTGTTGTGAGCCAAGATATTTACTTATGTATGTGTTACTAAGATGACTGGTGGCTGTTGTGTTCACGTATATACAATGATAGAGACACAGTCGTAACCTCCAGTAACGGCTTGGCAGTATCCTAGCCATTTGATTGCAGGGTCGTGACACTGCACAACGACACACAAATTGTTAGTCTCTTACCTACTATACTGTACCACTTTGCATTACATTCTACTCGCCTTAAAACTTGAAACATGAAATATCACTTCACTACAGTTGTTCCAACATTAAGGCTAAAATAACTAGCTCCAAATTCAAATTTAACTCGTTCTAGAATCTATTAACAGTGTCAATATTGATTCGAAATCTTACGAGAAGAACTTTATAAATATTTAATAATCGCAGGAGTCGTTAATTAAATTCTACTGTAATGAAAGTCTTTACAGAAGTGTTATCCAAACGCACGGAGACGCCAGAATAAGTTTGTTAATGATCTTGCCAATGTCTAAGTCAATTTTAATCAAATCAGAAAATTGCTCTAAATGAGGGAATCCAATTATTTTGTAAATGGGTTTCAAAGGGCCGATGCTTGTGAAGCTTGTCGAAATAAATTACGTCATAATTAATGGGGTCTACCAAAAATGTTTCCTTTGATGAGTACTTATCGGTTTTTTTACTGTTTAAAATGTTTAGATGTCGACTATTAGAATCTAGGTACTTGTCTTTATAATGTGCTAAAACTACTTAATTTATGTATCCTTTCTTCAAGTCTACTTATCATTTCAGTTTTAATGGATTTGTTTATAGCGAGTCGCAACTGCAAGTTATTCAGGTATTTAAGAACTACTACTACTACTAAGATACAAGAGCAGTTCTAGGGGTGGAAGTGGGTATTCGAGTGTGTTGCAAAATTTTTACCATTGTAAAAAGCATAGACGTTAAATTTCATCATCACCCTCTTAAGTTCTTAAGAAGTGTATCAACGTGCGACATCGTTGTCCCCACTCCGAACTGAGAGTTCTGTCACCTATGCCTGCGCCCGTTTGATAAAGCCTTATATCGTCTTAAATGGGGCTTATTGAGTAGGTATTTCACTCACAATGTATTTTGCATATAAGTCAACTAGCGATGTGACGAGTTGGATTTTTTGACTGGAGTTACTCGAGTTGATATGGCTACTGACTCGAGTCGCAACTTGAGTTGACTCGACTCCGTGCCTTCTGTCTGTATAGAGTAGGCAGCTCGAAGCTTTACTCGAGGCTGAGAGGGAATAATAATGATGTTGAATTATTGATTTGATATGAGTACTCGAGTCGATTCACAACTCGAGTTGACTTGGTGACGTCTTTCTTTTTCTTAAAGAAAGAGAAAGTCTGAGAAAGACACCAAAGCGACGTGCGTTCGATCGACCGAGTTGATTCGAGTTGTTAAAACTGTGTTCCATTTGACTCGTTTACGATTTGATTTGAATTACTCAAATAATTCAACTAGCACATCACTAAAGTCAACAAATAATGACACTTCTCGTGTCATGAAAATTAGATTTTGAAGTTGTAATTTCTTGCTTTGTGTACCTAAAGCAAACAGAGTTAAATTATATTAAGTAGTGAAATTATGCTGACGTCAATAAGTAACGACGACCAAACAAAAAGTAAAAGATCTATACTTTTAATTTCAAATGTGTGCGTGTATGTAGTGTGTTAGTTTGTTGAAATTAAAAAAACTTTTTTACAAAAAAAAAACAACCGACTTCCAAAAAAAAAAAATACACTAAAAATTTAAAAATAACTTTAATTTCGGAAGTCGGTGTTTGTATTTTATTTCTTTGATATTTGACACGGACTTCCGAAATTAAAGTTATTTTTTAATTTTTAGTTTCGAAGTCGGTGTCAAATAACGAAGAAGTAAAATACAAACACCGACTGCCGAAATTAAAGTTATTTATGAATTTTTAGTGTATTTATTTTTGGAAGTCGGTTTTTCTTTTTGTAAAAAGTTTTTTTTTTAAATTTAGTTAGTTAGGCCCTGCGTTTTTCATACTACAAGAGTACCTATCTCACGCCCCTGGCCGCCGCAGGAGACGCCCTGGGCGTCGGGATTCGTAGAGCGATTCCCGGCCACCGTTGGCGTGGGATTGCGGACGGCGAGCAATGGGTAGCTCGCCATCCGATAAGGACCAGGCCGAGTCAACTTTGTGTTGTGTTATAAGATGACAGCATATTTGACGGGGCCGCTGGGGCCGATGCCTGCCAGGGTTTGTGGGAATGTACGAAAGAGTTACACGTGGCCCTCGGCCTGCAGTTTTGTCATTGATAGCGAAACTTACGTTAGCTACCAACCGCTAAATTACTAATCGTAAAAAATCTTCCTCATTTGTGAGGAAAAATTTTAGATCATAACCAGAAAAAATAATTGATTTTCATGAAATATGTTCAGAGACTGCGTAAATTTTAACTTGCAAGTACTATTTTCCATGACACTTATAATTTATTTAAATTTTAACGAATAACTTTTACCTCTTGTAACAATTAAATTAACTTGTTAAAATATTAATGAACATGTAATGTTTGCCTCTTTGCAACATTATTTTTTTTGCGAACGAATTCGATCGTTACGCGATCGTTAACTATGTCGAGACTACAGGCCCTTTTGACACTCCCACCCACTTCATTCAGACCGGGAGAAGTAATTTGACTATTTCCCACCCTCACAAAAAAAGGAGTACCTACCTACTTATTAATATGTAGTTAAATCATTACGTACCTACGTGTCTATGTTCACCCGAACCCATAGATATAATGCAACTAAACTGTCAAATCGATTTACCTATAGTAAATACTCACTTAAAGGTGTACAACTTGATTCCCATGGCTATTTCATTGCTAAGGGATCGTTTTTTTATAATACTCAATGCATTTAAGTACCTATCTAACTATTTTCACTGACGAAAATCATCCTTTTGAACCATTGGACGGCTAACCATTAGTTTGCCTTACTTCGCAAGCTGTCTTCTCCGACAGTTTCAACTAGGAAAACTTTCAGCAAATTGATTCGTGAAACAGCTACTTGAACACACAAACAAACCAAGAACCGTTGTAGGAATACGAAACACATGTTACATAAGTTAACTTCGTACGTTTCCTGCTATCCTGGTACATAGGGCCTCAGGAGTATTGCTCACGTGTCTGTACGTGGTGATACCCCCAGGAGCCTGTTGCTCAACCCAATTACCGGCCAGTCGATGCCCGCCCGGTTTAATTAACGTTGTTCAGAGCATTACCAACTATCACAAATAAGCTTTGTGACGTCCAAACGGACAGAATACTTTTGTGGAAATGAGCGGTTGAGCTTTTGCAGATGCTGAATTCAAACGCAAAATAAATAGTTTTGATTTTGCGGGTTAATTTTTAGATTGGGCACTAATGACTGGTTTCTTTAATCAATAAATAGGGCGATTTAACATGGTTTCTATATAAAACCTGTTCAGATAAAAGTTATGTGAAGATCGTACAAATCAGCCCTTTAACAAACTCATTTATTCATATAAACTCAATATTTTAAACTAACCACGCAGAATGTGCGTCTGCTATTCTAGAATTTTTATAACTTACCTTTTCTTTTTCACAGCTAGTACTAGTTGTTTCGTCTGACGGTATATTCGGATACAATATATTTTTTTGAGAACTAAGATTAATGCACAAGTGTTCCTATAACCCCGCCATGGTAACGAGCCTAGGTTACAAGAAATCGGTTCCCTAAAACAGTAGTATTTTCCAAACTATTGGTCGCGACCCATTGGTGAGTCGCGAGCGAATATTGGATGGGCCCTGAAAAACTGATGCTAAACCAATAATGTCAAAACAATAGGAAACAAAATATATATTTTTAATTAAAATAGCACTGCCTGTATTTAATTAAAAGTAATTTCATTCGAAAGTAACTTTATTTTTCTTATTAATAGTTCTAACAGTCATAATAGTTAAGCCCCTTTAGGGTTCCGTAGTTTTCTTCAAGACAGCCAAGAGGTGAGTCCCGCATTTGGTAGTTTATGTTAGGTGGGTTGCGGTGCAGTTAACTTCGGGATCCACTGGCCTAAAGGAATATAAACTTTTATCGGCCAGCGTCGAAAGGTTTTTTATGTCTAGACATAATAAATCAATAATAATCAGTAAATAATAATAATCTCTTGTGACGAGTGATGATTGGACATTCCTGTGACGCCCACATACGTCTTTGATCAAAAATCTGTCCCATAGACTCTTCCAACTTTTCGAATGATAGACATCTGATAACTTTTGCGTTTTACTTTTATTCCCAGATCGACAAGAAAATTAAGGGTAATGGGCACTATCGACAATTGTATCGTACTATCTTACCTCCTACTTAATATTCGCTGATGGTGGCGCGTGTGTTGGATCATTAGGTTCCCTTCAATATGGTTGAGGCTGAGTGGTGATGATCCACGCGTCATATTCGTGAATGGGTGCCGTCAGCTGAGACTGGTCATCTCTTAACTGCCACTGGCTTATTTTTATATTTTTTTTGTTTATTTTTGAATTGTTTATTTAACATTGTTCTCATATAATAGAAGCAACAAGACATATGTTACCAGGATTTTTGTAATACATAACATGGTTTAAAAGAGTGTCTATGGAGTTTCTTGCACGTTCTTCTCCATAGACATACGCCTTGGAATGTGAAAATATCTTCATCTTTTTGACTGACCGACTTATTAACAATTTAAAAGTGCCTGTAAATGGTTTATTTGAAATAAATGCTTTCAATTTGAATTTGAATATTATAAGTGCCATAATTTGGGCGGATGGATGTTTGTTACTAAATCACGCCAGAACGGCTTGAATGGATCTGCTTAAAATTTGGCACATACTCGTAGATAGATTATCGTCTGGAATAGCACAAATGACATAAATTACAAAGGTATAAGTATTAATTCCACGCGGGCAATGTCGTTGGCAAAAGCTAGTACGATATAAAATCTGAGAATTCTTTGATGTCGAAACTGAAATTGAATCGAGATCGTAGGTGAAAATTTCACATATCGGATTGACTGCAAAGACAAATGGTTGACTCGCAACACTGATTGTACCTAAATACATAGAACACGTACAATGGTGCAGCCAACAAAGCAAGAGGCGACGGCTTGTAGTACTTGAGCAGCGGACGGAGCCGAGTTCCGTTAATTCATTTTGGGAGTCTACACGGCCAATTTGTAATATAGAGAGACGCAATTCCAATTTAACGGAAACCATGCAGATTGTAAGATTACCAGATAAGCTGTCTGCGATTTATTGCCTACGAATGCTGCAAGTGCGATAATGACAAAGTGGAAGTATGGTGTCAGGGTGTCAGCACAAACTTTACCAATATTTCCACAAAATACTATAAAGTTCACGACTGGGTTCCCAAAAGCACGATTCCTAAAATCTATTTAGGTACTGAATCGGAGCAATATTTATGTGAACGGCACCACTAATTATGTAGATGGCAAACAAATCGAGAAATATCCTTCGACGTGACCTACATACAGGCATCGAATACCAGTAACGTACAAATGGGAATACTGGGGTAACTAAGTAAATAACATTGCTTGGAAACGGTCAAATACTTTGCTAGCATGTGTGTTGGGACCGTTGATGTGTCACTATGTATCTCACTTCATGTAACTATACAAAGGTAGTTCGATCTTTGAAAGCGGCACGGCGAGCGTTCGATTCTGGTTCTCTCTCGCCTTTGACATTTTTCCCCATGTGAACGAATTTAGTTGTCAAGTGAGCACAATCAAGGGCCTTTACATCGAATACTGCAGACGCTCGGAGATACGTCCTAGGACGTATAAAGTACATCTAGAAGATGTTTTCAACTATGTTGATAAAAATCTTAGCAGGCATTTTGAAAGGTTTCCAGTAAGGTTTTCTGTTTTACTATGATATTTAGATTAATGCACGAACAAAACATTTTTGATGCCCTTGTGAGCCTTCACCTAAAATTTTCCCGTATAATGTGTTCTTGTTTCCCAGAACTTTGCGAAACCAATGGATCAATTTGACAAAACGTTTTTTTTATGATTCAGAGTGCTACAAAGTAAAAATGTGTCGGAAAAAATAGAGCATCCCGTAGTTTTCCAAAATATGTAGTTTTACATATTAAATGTTGACTGGTAGATAATTTATTGATGCATTATGTCCGCCTATGTATTACTACTGTACAAAAATTAAAAAAAAGTGGCGTGTGTTTTACGTGAATACGGGTAAACAAAATCGGGGGATATAGTTTGGTGTTGCAGCTACATATCTATCATCTCCATCCAATATTTAATAACACCACTGGATAGCTTCAGAATCAAAGAATTGGTTACGCTAAGTGAGGACTGTGACGTATCGCGCGCAGTGGAGGGGGAAGCTGTATTTAAAGATTTACATTTAGTATAACTTTTGACTCGGAGAAGCTACGAAGTTCGTTTCAGTTTTATTCGACAGCTTAGACTTGCTTAGAAAAAATAATTGTTTTAAATAGTTATAGTAAATATAGGTATATACTGTTTAAGTAAAAACAATAGATTATATTTTGAAATGTTCGCCTATACTCGTCAAAAGGCAAAATCAAAATATAAGGAACGTATAGATTTTGAAAGGGGTCTTCAAGGGCAATCTTATGATACCCATGGGGCCCCATATAAAAGAGTGAAACGGTCGCGAGAACGCAAAAAGTTGAAGGCGTCTGAGCCGATCTAGTAGATGGTAGAGTACTTTCAAATCGTATACTTTCCTTTTGTTTTGATTAGGCTTTTTGACAATCTAAACGTAAAAAGTCTAGTAAGCATTACAAAATTTATTCTATTTTGTTACATAAACACTAAACATATTTACAATAGGTACCTATTTAAAATTATTTTTTTATATACATAACCTATTAATCTTGATGAGAGCTGTCGATTGAAACTAAAATGATCGTCATAGCTGCTACGAGTCAAAAGTTATACTAAATGGAAATCTCTAAACGCGGCAAAATTACCTCAAAATGGCGGCACTTCTCCCTCCACCGCGTGCGATGCGTCACACTTCACTTAGCGTTAAAATTTTTGTTGATCCTTAGCTATCCAGTGGTGTAATTAAATATTGGATGAAGATGATAGATTTGTAGCTGCAATACCAAACTGTATCCCCGGTTTTGTTATCTTTGGTTTTTTTTGGGTTGAATGACATGACCAATATCTCTATGGGCGTTGGCATAGTTATCGAATTTAGTGTACATGAATAATTTTTGACGTTTTATATTCGTGAATATTAGCAAATTAAATCGTTATAAATAAAAAGCTCAAAGAACTTGTCATTACAACGGACTAGACGTAAATAGTTTAATTAAACCTTTTAATCAGACCGCTGCTGGCAACTTTATATTAAACTTAAGGCGCTTTAAAATAGCGAAAAGTTGTGCATTATTACGGTTAACTGGTATGGTTTAAGAATTATTTGGCATTTAAATAATGAAATTGATTTATTTATTTATTGGATCAATAAAACTGTCGCTTAACACGTGCGCTCCTTCAATAATGGGAGACCACAGCATGCACATAGTATAAATAACTAGGTGAATACCCGATAAAATTATATTACACACAATAATAAATTTGAAAAATGATTTAAATGGTATGATAATTGACATGAATATGATATGAACATTAGATAATGGTACTTTGTTGAAAACAAAGTACCATAATCTAAAGTTAAAGATGGAAAATACATAAAGACAGATATTACAGTCATACATACATAACATGAATACTCATTTTTTATACAATAATAATATAACTAGGTATTTA
This sequence comes from Polia nebulosa, assembly GCA_951329385.1. Lineage (NCBI taxonomy): Eukaryota > Metazoa > Arthropoda > Insecta > Lepidoptera > Noctuidae > Polia > Polia nebulosa. The sequence goes on from OX589588.1 coordinate 25,125,766, forward strand.
TAATATTGATAAAGAAGATGCTTACCACATAATTAGTATTTTGTGATAATAGGACAGCCAGCAATGGACTGACATTATAGTGTCTTAATTTTCTCAAAGATCTCCCACATCTAAGGCAAACCATGTTATGCCCCAGTAGACTTTCATGTTCACCACTTCACCAGTTTCGGTATTTATTAATAAAAATGACAAATAAATGTATCCCGAGGCAACTGAAAATAATATGCACCATAAGTTAATATCGCATACCATTATACCTAAAAAAAAACAAATCATATAAAGTTTTTTCTACTCCTATTTCATACCTGCGAACGAGCATTGGTTATCCAACACGAAAGTCTTGTTTGATGGTGTGCAGAATGCGTGGATATGAGATGCTTCTGCAACCTTTGCATGGCTTTGGATAGAAAAAACTGTTAAAAAGTGTTCCCAAATGTTACCTAGCTCTGCATGAAAATTCTTGTATCATGGAATTTTAAATATAAAAATGTACTTATTTTTCCTTGTTTCCGTCTGTTTGTGAACGTGACATTAAATGAATTGTCTCTCAAAAATATTTTTAATGGTTAGTTACTCGTAGGTACGGCTGGCAGGTAATATGGTTTTCTAAAAGAATCCGTTAAAAAGAATTTGAGAACATTTCCTGAATTTGAAGAATCGTGACGTATTTGACGCTGAATACTGTGGTCCAAGGTGCGCGCTAAATAAAAATCTGATGTTAAACTTATATCTGTTAGGTTTTATTTACATTTTAAAAAAAAGTTTAAATACAGAATTCAAAGTAAAAGAAAATGTTTCAATAGAAACATTAAAATAAAATTTAAAATATAAGTAATAGTACCCTACCGGTATCGGGAACAGGGTCCAAGCTACCCGGTGGTCAGGACTACAAAGAGAGGAACCGCCTAACAATGCGAGCCGTGTCCAGAAGTACAGCTTTCTGAATCAAGCCCTTGATCCAGCCGCCTAACGAGAGCTTCCTGAGGTGTTGGTCAAGGCTCGTGGCTATTAAGCTAAAAAAATGGTTTATTTATAAAAGGGGCACATTTATAATAATATATTAACAATTAAAATAGACAAATTTAAAAAACAAACTAATCTCGTCATTCATCACTCTCCTGTCCTTATCCCAATTTATTTAGGGTTAGCGCGACATGTCTTGTTCTTCCATACTCCTCTATTAGTCGTCATCTCTGTAGTCACCCCCATTTTACCCATATCCTCTTTCATACAGTCCAACCATCGTTTCTTTGGCCTTCCTCTACTCTTATATATTTTCAAAAGAAGAGGAAGTTAAACAATTGTTAGGGTAGAGATTTAGTTATTTGCGCGAGCTGCAATGTTTGATATCACAGATATTTAGTTTTCTTTTTAATTAATAAAATCTTTTATTTTACAGAATTGTCTTTTAAAACGTAATTCGTTGCATTAGATATACCCAATGATACCCGTAGGTTCAAAAAAAACATATTACAGCTCTTTTGTCGAAAGGGGTAGAGGTACTATAAATATCTAAGGAGCTCACATGAAAAACGAACCTTGTCAGCAGACAGGTTGTTTGGTCGATGGAAATGGATTATTTTACAATATAAAATATCAGGTATTGCATTGTGTGGGGCCGGATCTGGCTGAAAGCCAGTACGGCTTCCACAGGGGGCGCTCCACGGTGGACGCAATCATGCGCGTACGAGCCCTTACGACGGGGGATGCAGTGGCCCGGGGTAGGGTCGTTTTGGCACTGTCTCTGAACATCGCAAATGCCTTCAACACCATACCCTGGAGTTGCATAGTGGAGGCACTCCGGTATCACCGGGTGCCGCACTACCTCCGTCGCGTGGTCGAGGCATATTTGATGGACAGGGCCGTCATCTACCCCGGTCACCAGGGAGAATGGAACTGGTGAGAGATGTCGTGCGGTGTTCCACAAGGATCGGTCCTGGGGCCGTCTCTGTGGAACATCGGGTACGACTGGGTGCTGCGCGCCGACCTCCCTAGCGGCGTCAGCGTAGTTTGCTACGCTGACAACATGCTGGTCCTGGCGCAGGGGAAGTCGTACCAGGCTGCGGCCGACTTTATGTCACGCGGGGTTGCGACAGTCGTTGAGCGGATCCGGCAACTGGGACTCGAGGTGGCATTGCACAAGTTCGAGGCCATGTGTTTTCATGGTCCTCGGAACGCACCACCGTCGGGTTCCCGGATAACGGTAGGAGGGGTTCAAATCGACGTCGAGAGGACGATGAGGTACCTGGGTCTCATCCTCGACAGCCGGTGGAACTTCGTCGAGCATTTCCGACGTTTGACTCCCAGACTGAAGCGGGCCTTTGAAGCGGCTCCTGCCTAATCTGGGAGGTCCAAACGCCTCCTGCCGGAAGCTCTACGCGGGGATCGTGCGGTACATGGCCCTTTACGGGGCACCGGTGTGGGCGTTTTCCCTGAGGCGGCGACCAGCTCGCCGGTTGAACGCGTCCCAATGGGTCATGGCCATTCGGCTCATCTGTCGATACCACACGGTCTCCTGTGAGGCGGCGAGCCTCCTTGTCGGACTGTCGCCATGGGATCTGGAGGCCAGGGTCCTAGCGCTGCTCTGGGAATGGCGCGAGGAGGCCAAACGACTGGGCCAAACTGTACTGCCGCGGCACCTCGCGGCTCGGCGGACGGAGCTCCGGCAGGATCTCATGGCGACATGGAGACAGCGACTATCGCAACCCAACGCTGGGCACGCCACCATTGCGGCGGTAGCCACTGAGAGATGGCGCCTCTCCAGCCAGTTCTCAAAGAGGGGCACTCTGAGGAGTGGCTGGAGAGGCGTCACGGCGTCCTCACCTTCCGCCTGACGCAGGTCCTCACCGGACCCGGTTGTTTCGAGAGGTTCCTGCATCAAATCAGGTGGGAGGAAACGCCCGGGTGTTACCACTGTGTGGATTGCCCAAAGGACACGGTGGAGCATACGGTGGAGGTTTGCGCTTCGGCGGAGCACCACCGTGTCCTCGTGGATGCGATAGGTGGCGGCGACCTCTCGCGCTCGGCCCTGGTTCAGACCATGGTATGGAGCGAGAGGGAATGGGAAGCAGTCTCCGCCTTCTGCGAAGCAGTAATGCTCGCGAAGGCGGAGGCGGGACGCATGTGGGAAGCTCAACGGAGTGCCCCTCACGGCCCCGGCCGCTACCACCGCAGGAGAGGTACTGGGCGTAGGACGTCGCGAGACGATCTCCGGCCACCGTAGACCCGGGCCTGCGGACGGCGAGCAGTGGGTAGCTCGCCCTCCGATCAGCACCAGGCCCGTGAGTCGACGGTGCGTAGTGTTCCATGCGCGCCTCAAAGAGATTAGTGTCAGCAACCACTGACGGGGCCCATCGTGGCCGGTGCCTGCATGCCTAGGGGTAGTGGATAAATTCTGAAAATGAGTTACCGCACCCCTGGGCACTCAGGCAGGGAAGGAACAGGGGTGGGTTTTAGCCAGTAAGAGTCTGACACGCCCTCCCGGTACACCCAGAGCGGGAGAAGTCATTGGATGATATCCCACCCGCCCAAAAAAAAAAGGTATTGCATTTCTGTCCAGTGCTTCATTTCATACACACCAGAGCCTTTTTTATGTAGGTATTTATATACTACTATATGATACTCTCCGTCTGGTGAAAACGGAGAGTTATGTCGGACTCCTACCGACTAAAACCCCACAGTTCCAACCGCTACTATGAGTCGGGCCCCTTGATACAATTAAATTAATACACTCACCCCCGACTGGTAGCGAGCCCCATCACCTAGTGAAGCCGATCCAACGACCTCACAAACTGCCATAAAAGCGCGCATGGAACAGCTGCGCGCTGCTTCTTTAGACCTGACTGGTCATGCGACGATTCCTACATAGAGCCTCCAGCAAGAGGCGTTGGGCCCTAGAAGCAAGAGATTGGGTAAAAGCCACATAAGAACAGTACTCATCAATCTGGGGACTAACTGCTGAATGTGTGGCGCGAAGTCCTATTGGCAGTCGAGGTCATCCTCGACTCGTCGGACTCGTGTCCTAGGTACTTCATCGTCGACTCGATACGGATGCGAACGTCTCCTACCACCATGTATGAATCCCGAGATGGCTTGTTAATGGGCCCATGAAAACAGAGGGCCTCAAACTTGTGCAAAGCTACTTCGAAACCCAAACGCCGGTTCCTTCCAACAACCTGTGCAACTCCAGCCATTGCGTGTACTGCCGCCTGCCGATGTGTTTGCCCACGGGCCTTCATCAATGAGTCATCAGCATAACATATTACGTCGACGCCGTCAGGAATTGCACCGTGCAGCACCCAGTCGTAACCGATGTTCCATAGAGGTGGCCCTAAGACCGAGCCCTGTGGAACACAGCACGACGTCTCACACCGACACGCCAGGGTTAAAGAGCCCACATTGTCAAGACCAGTGCACGGCCTGATACACCGTCCGGCACACACACCAGAGCCTAGAACTACACAACAGAACGCGCACACAGGCACTACAGTAAACTAATTACCTACCTATTAGTGCACCTACATTTTGTGATTTTGATAATTATGTGTCTCAGAACATCATGCTCAGTGGTAGCGCATGTGATCACTGGTGCCCGAAAAGTGAACCTACTACCTAATTAATATTTTAGGAAATTGAGGAAAACCAATTAAGCACTAAAATAATTAGACATTAAGCCAAAACACTCACAAAGGGAACCGAAATCTTTGATCTTTACCAAAATTCTTCAGTTACAAATCCTATTATAAAATTAGGGCAAAAAGTAAAAAAATGGAATAATAATATAGTAAGTAATTAAAAAAATTAAATAAAAACAATGAAAATGATTTGTTCGCTGTAAATGGAGTTCCTTTGTGAGAAGGAGCGGACCCGCGATGTTTGTTTGAATCAAACAATGAGTCTGCAATTTGCGGCCGCCGTCGACGCTTTGTTGATGCGAATCAAAACCTTAACAAAATAGAGCTTAGCGGAAACAAATTTAATTATTTCATCCTGAACACACAAAATTTGCAAACCACTTCGAGGTTATTCTTTTAAGTTACTCCCTGTTTTTCTTCATATTTTCCTCTCTTCTATAGAACGTTTTACTTACTTTAATGAACGCGTTGTATTTCCTTCATTAGTAATTTAAAACATTTGTGTTTTTATTTTACTTGCTACTACATACAGAAATGGGTAAAAGTACTAATTTTTGTGCGATAAACAGCTCAAACGTTGAATTTTATTCTGGGTATTGATTGTGTAAATTTACATCCTTTAACACAAGAAACTAAAGTATGTGCCCATACCTTCATGACATCATTTTGATTATTAAGTCACCCGGATTAAGGAATATGCATGAATATTTTTTTGCCTATCTAACCGGTTTATCGATAAATATACAAAGATGGAATACTTACAGTATAAACAGAATCAAAATTGATCGAAAAACAAACGAGTTCTAACAATTTAAAATAAATATATCTGTCTCTCTTTCGAAAACGCCGTTTTCTATGGCAGCTGTATGGGCTTCTGTTTCTATTTATGACCTTTTAGACATTAAAAAAAAAATAGAATTATATTTAATTTTTTGTTGTACTATATTAGTAAGATCAAGATTTTTAATAATTAATGATTACGATCCAGCCTGAAAGACTAATGAGCAATTTAACTCATACTTAATATGTTACGTGATAGATTATGTTAAAACTAAGAATAGTGTTAATTTGCACTTTAACACAAGTCCGTTGCACTTTCTTATAGTTTGATATAACTTATAAAACACTATGTTCATGTGTTAAATTTAAAGCACAACATTGTTACTATTATTCTTCTATTTGCACACTACACTAATTCAAAAGGTTTAGTTATACGGCCTACGCACTAAGGACGGTTGCTGAAGTCATTATCATTGCGAAGCCTGGGAAAACATCCCATGAAGCATCATCAATTCATCATATAGACCTATTTCTCTGTTGCCCGTGTTATCAAAACTATTCGAAAAACTGTTATTGAAAGGGTAAAAACCAATATCATCATCATCATTCTCCTGCCCTTATCCCAATTTTATTTGGGGTCGGCGCAACATGTCTTTTTCTTCCATACTCCTCTATTAGTCGTCATCTCTGTAGTCACCCCCTTTTTACCCATATCCTCTTTCACACAGTCCAACCATCTTTTCTTTGGCCTTCCCCTACTCTTATAGCCATCCACATTCATACACAAGACTTTCCTCACGACATTTTCTTCATTCCTCCGCATCACATGCCCATACCACGACAACCGATTTCCACACAATTTTTCAGTCAGCGGTGCCACTTTCAGACTTCCTCTTATATACTCATTCCTAATTTTATCCATGCGCGTAACACCACACATCGCTCTTAGCATTCTCATCTCAGCTACATGCAATTGCTTTTCATTCATCCCTATTGTTGCCCAACATTCTGAACCATACAAGACAGCAGGTCTGACCATTGTTTTATAAATCTTCCCCTTAAGTTTTAGGGGAATGCGGGAGTCACAGATAGTCCCGGTGACCTGCCGCCATTTCATCCATCCAGTGTTAATTCTGTGCTTAACAGTCCGATCTATTTCGCCATCGCTTTGCACGAGTGAACCGAGATACCGAAAATCGGAGCAGACTGGGAGAAGCGCGCCATCTAGCACTACAGCTTCAGAACTGGAGAGACCGCCGAAATCGCAGAACATGTATTCAGTTTTGGTTCTGCTGATTTTCAAGCCAACTTTCTCCAGCTTCTGTTGCCACTTCTCCAATCTGCTCTGGATCTCAGGTCCATCTTCACCGACCAGAACAATGTCGTCGGCAAACAGCATGCACCAGGGTGCCTCTTCCTGTATTTCCGACGTAAGAGCGTCCATAATCAACAGGAAGAGGTAAGGACTTAAAGCCGACCCTTGATGCAAGCCTACAGCCACACTGAACTCATCGGTGTTGCCAGCAGCCGACCGGACGTAGGTACTAGATTGTCTGTACATAGCACGAATCAACTCAACATACTTCCCAGGCAAACCTTTCTCTTTCAAGACCCACCACAACACATCCCGAGGTACCCTATCATACGCTTTCTCAAGATCAATGAACACCATGTGCAAGTTCTTGTGCACACGTCTGTACTTCTCGCACAATTGACGGAGAGCGAAGGTGGCGTCCATTGTCCCTCGACCTGGCATAAACCCAAACTGGTTCGGGGTAATCTCACTCTCCTCTCGCAATCTTTTCTCTATCACTTTCTCCCATACTTTCATAGTATGTGACATGAGCTTTATCCCTCGATAGTTATTGCAGTCCTGTACATCCCCTTTATTCTTGAAGATGGGCACTAGCGAACTATTGCACCATTCTTGTGGGATCACTTCTTCATACAACAACTTATTGAAGAATAAAGTCAGCCACATACATCCATCCTCTTTTAAACACTTCCATACTTCTACTGGTATGTCATCAGGGCCCATGGCCTTTCCATTTTTCATACATTGAACTGCCCTTCTTACTTCATCCATGCTAATTTCTCTCACCAAACCCATATTTACTTGTACCTCTTTGAGCACACCATTCCATTCATTCTCTTCGTTCATCAACTTTTCAAAATAAACCTTCCATCGCTCTTTTATTTCGTCATCTTTCGACAAGACTTTACCGAGTTCATCTTTCATACATTTTATGTGCATTATATCCCTCGTTCTCCTTTCTCTTAATTTTGTAATCCGGTAGAGCTCCTTCTGGCCTCTAGGGCTGTCCAGTAAATCATATAACTTTTCCTGCGCCTTAGCCCTGGAAACTGCAACCGCCTTTTTTGCCTTCCTCTTCGATTCTTTATAAATTTTCTTTTTCTCTTCTTTCAAATTATCATTTCCGATTTCTACATTCTGCCATACTTTAAACGAAATTTTCTTTTCTTTTCTTTTTAAAGGGTAAAAACCAATAATAGAACCTTATTCCAAATCATCAATTTGGCTTCAGGGAAAAACACTCAGCAATAGACCAGGTACATATAATAACTAACATCATTGAAAAGACGCTTGAAAATAAGGAAGTCTGCGCCACCGTGTTTTTAGATGTCGCGCAAGCTTTTGATAAAGTTTGGCATAATGGTTCAATATTTAAGCTCAGAAGCATGCTACCAGAATTTGCAGATAACCTATAGTCGTATATAACTAATAGAATGTTTAGAATGCGGAAGGAGGACGCATATGCCGAGCTAACAGCTATAAAAGCTGGTGTACCTCAAGGAAGTGTGCTAGGCCCAATTTTGTACTTATTATACACATGTGATATCCCAGAACCTGAAAACAACACTCATGGCGACCTTTGAAGATGAAGGTGCAATTATGGCTACCGGATCAAGCCACAGAGATGCAGTAGAAAAAGTTCAACTAGCTGTGAACAAAGTTTATGACGATACAAAAATGGAAGATGAAACTGAATAAGTCAAAATCAATTCACATTGACTTCACAAACAAACACTTGGACCCAATCCCAATCTACATAAATGGCATGCAAGTGCCTTATGCTAATACAGCCAAATAACTCTGCATAAGTCTCGACGCCAAGTTGCGTTGGAAAGCTGATGTCAAAAAGAAAAGACAGGAACTCGATATACGTTAAAGGTTTTCCTCCCGAATACATAAAGTATGTATTCGGGAGGAAAACCTTGTCTATCAATACATAATTAAATAACCCAATACAAGCATCTTCTGATGCCAATTTTTACGCATAGTAACCCAACTTTGGGGCTGTACAAAGCAACGTCAAAATAATCCAACTATTCCAAAATAAAGTACTCAGGAATGCTGTCAATGCACCCTGATACGTAAGAAATGACGACCCCCACCGTGACCTCTAATGCACTACGTTTAACGGAATTCGTCACCACCATTATCCAAAAATTTGCTGATGCCCACTAAAACTGACTTCAGACACAGAAAACACGTGAATGTTGAGGCAATCCAGCTGTTAGACAATTATACGAGTATTTAGTAAATAAAAAATGCCATGCATATTCCAAATTAAAAAACTTTGTGCTTGAACAGCAACGAAACTACCGTTAAACTCTCTTATGCAAAACGAGTGGATACATAATATTGAAAACCCATTTCAGTGACTGAATAAAATGTAGACGTGGACCGTTTTATATCTCGGAATAGTTCTGTGACTTATTTGTACGGATTCGCAATCATTTTCACTTCATTGTGTTACAGAACAAAGAGTTTTTCTATAACTTTATTGCTTAACGCATTTAATGTCATTGTTTTTACCCAAAATAATTTATTCTTTTCCGTTTTTCTCGACTCCAGCACTTATTAAAGCCATTAACTTAATTAATTGCTTAAATAATCCTTTCTTTTAATTTAAATTCGACTTGGTACTATTTTTGACTAGGCGTTTTTTTTTAATAAAGTACCCTTTATAAAAGCTATGGTTATTTCTAGAAATATAATAAAATTATGCGTACCTTGGGTCGAGTTAGGGCAGCTGCTTTGAAGAAATCCGCCGTCGTACTAGTATATAGGAAAAGTGCAATGACCAATCTGGGAAAAATTTGGAAAAACCATGGCATCCGAAGAAGTACTAAAATACGATTGGTCCGTGCATTGGTATTTTCGATCTTTTTATATGGCGCAGAAACGTAGTGCATTAAAAGTCGCGAAAGTAGGAAGATCGATGCTTTCGAGATGTGGTGTTGGCGGAGACTCCTTCGAATACCATGGACCGCCATGAGAACGAACGAGTTACTGGTGTTCAAAGTTGCAATATGGCAATCACTTGCTTAATGTTATATGCTATAAATTTTAAGCAAGCTATTTTATATCACGTATTGCCAAAATTCAGTAAATTATTCGACACCGAAATGTGTTTTTTGGTAAAAATATTGTTTTAAATTTGAAACACTCGTTCTAAACGACAACTCTCGACGATAGTAATTACAATTAGCAGTTTTACTGCCATCAATGGGTTTTTCAAAAAAGTTCCATATTGGCAAGGCAAATCATTGTTCCTTCTAAAAATTTTCGTCCGTTAACCGAATCGTGTTTGTTTTTATTTTTTATTGTATTTTACTGATATTTTATTTAATTATCAAGATTATATTTAATTTAATTTTACCGTTTTAATTTGATTTAAATGTATTGTGCAATTTTGATCATTTATTTATTTGATATTTTAATGATTTTATGTTATTATGGGTGTGTAAATTACCTGAGCAAAAAATGAATTATTATTATTAAAACAAACAATCACATAAAACAACAACACAATATCTCACTCAGTCAATCGTCCTTACACAATTATAGGTTAAATAATGCGTGTCCTATCACTGTTTATTTACACAAAAAGCAAGAAGCAAAATAGCATTTATCTACATTACATTATTACGTGAGCCGCCCGAGATTCGCACGCGGTCCTACTACCGGCAAAGTGGCACTCTCATTGAATAAAAAATCGTAGCATAGCATAGAAAATAAATTATTAAAGAATCCAACGTCACGTTTGTTACAAAGAGGATAAAGTATTTTTAAGTTGTTAAAACAGGTCTCAGAATGTTTCGTAACCAAAGTAGTAGGCGAAACTACCAAAAACCGCCGTTTCTGACATACACAAACTTCATCAACGTTAAAAATAAACAGGCAATAAATAAACGCCGTAGGAAAATAATTATTTTCTGAGAATTCATTGTCTTGCGGAAATTGCTTTAATAGAAATCAGAAATTCAACAGACGTATAAAAATGAGAAGAGTATCGATAACAATCTGTCAACAACATGACATTCCATACATTACATAGCGGAAATTACGTCAAAGATAATGATGGTTAGGTAAAAAATAGGAATCAAAAATCTGTTGACTCAACAGTAGATAAAAGAGCAAAATATTCAAAACCTTGTTACGGAAAAAAAACATGCAAATAATAATATGCAAAGTTCAGAGCAGTAAAGATTGCACATTGGGCACGAAACACCGGCACAGCGTAAACCGAGCGACAAGCTTCAATACCATTACGAAGGTGACGACGACACCCGAAGGTAACTGAGTGGAGGCACGAAACAGCACCATTCACGTTGATATTTAATTTGTTACTAACATCCAGGCATCAGCTTCTGTCGTATTAGTGAAACTTTATACGATTTCCGGCAACTAGGGAACCCAATTAGCAATATCATCCGGCCTGAGAGTGTAACGAGAGTGGAGCGGCAATAAGCGGCGGCGCTACAGTTAACATACTGCAAATTGCTGTTAAATTTACTTAAACTCCCTTGTTACGTCTCAAATAGAAGATAAGCACTGATTCCGTAAATTGCATAAGAGCTCCTGTTTTGTTGAGCGTCGCGTTTGCCCGTTTGGGACAGGTAAAAAGGCGCAGGATTTAACCGAGGTAATTTTATTTTCAGAATTTTTAGGTGAATGTGGGGATGAAAAAATATACATACACGGTAAAAAGTCAGACTGGTTCCACGTAATAGTTTACTTATTTAAATTATTACTATTGTACAGCACATATTTACCGGGTTTACTATTGATAAGCATAAAATATATTGTAATTTACATTGGCATAACTAAATTCAGCATAATGATCAATTCATTACGCATAATATTATTAGGCATACATTTTTTGACATTATGTTTATTGCCTTATAAACAGTTGGCATAATAATAATGACGCATAATTTTATAAAGCATAATTTATTGATTTTTATATTTATATAATGATCTTTGGAATAAAAACAATAAACCCTAATTAACTCCTATTAATAATACGATATAGTGTGTACTACCGAGACACTATATCGTATTATTGATAATTGCTCCAAGGTACTTGTGTGTGTAAGTGTCTGTGTAGAGTATACTATTTATTTCACAAACAACTTATTCCGCTAATGTTTTATTTTATAAACACACGCTTTATAAACATTTATTTGGCAAATGCTTTTTCTTTACAAATGTTTCGGATGATATTTGTTCATTTAGACATTTTTCATTTACTTAATACTTTAAATTCTTTTGGATAAATCACGTTTAAACAAAATTTAAATTATTTTATAATACATTTTCTAAACCAATTTAAATTTTTCGGTGTCCCCTTGTTTCGAATACAAAAATTTCATAGAATTTCTTTTCGCAGAAAATGTTTCATATATTATTTGGTCCTTGTAATATTATTTCGAATATTATTGTTTTGAGTTCTATTTACTTGAACGAAAAATATTTTACAAAAACACAATATCAATTAATTTTATAATCACATTTTTTATTTATCAAACTTATGAAACAGTAGAATTATTTTCTAACGAATATTGTTTTTTCGATGTATTTTGCCACGGTATTTTATTTCAACGAAAATGTAAATAGTCCTAAAAAGTCAATATGTTGTATGTACTACAAAAGTTAGTGACTGAAACGAATTGCTGCAAAACCGACTTCACGTAGTCTGGTCTGACCTATCCTTAGAGTGTAATTAAAACCCTACGCGGGCTTAAGGTTTTTGGTGGTTTTAAGCCCGCGTAGGTGCGGAGGGCCGGGCCGGCCCACGAGCTGAGGAGCAGGTGGATTTAACGCTCGACGACGCAGCTGAGGCTGGCCGGCCAGCAAGCCGAGGCTGCGGTGTTGAGCGTCAATACCATCTGCGAGGACCGCCGGAGCCTCGCAGCGCCGGAGCCGTGACAGAAACCATGCCTGCTGCATATTGCATGCTTGCTTGCATGCTGCATGCTTGCTTGCATGCTGCATGCTTGTTTGCATGCTTGCTTTCACGCTGGATGTTGAATGCTTGCTTGTACGCTTCATGCTTGCTTGCATGCTGCATGGTTGCCTGCACGCTGCATGTTCATACTCGCTTACATGCTGCATGCTTGCTGCATGTACGGTTTATTAGCTTCTGTATAACTAATTTTAACAAAAAATAAAAACACAGTTAGTGTGTACATGATGGTACTATTAGTGAGAATAACAAGATTGTTTTCCTGCTTGACAAGAATTTACCCGCATTATTTTTGTGAACGCGGTGTTTTAATTTTATAGAAGGTATGAATTGAAACGTTTAGAAACTGTCACTCGATAAAATGTTATTGATAAGTTTTATATTAAATAAACATTATAACTAACAGGTTCGGTTCCAAGTAGCTCCTACTAAAAAAAAAAATCTAGTCAGATCTGGCTCTTAATTTGCCGGCCGCTGCCGCGGCACCGCTCGCTGCGCTCGCTCGGCTCGTGCGTAGGGAGTCCCGATTTTAACCTAACTTAACCATTTTTTTTTTAAATAATTAGCCTTATCTAACTAGTTAAGTTCCGGGTAGCCTACTAAAAATAAAATCTAGTTAGAGATTGAAAAGCGATTTTTTTTTTCAGCCGTAATTGTGTTAACGAAGGTCGTAAGTAAAGTAGGTTGACGGGGCTCGTATTTTTCTCTGCAGAAATTAAAGGAACCTAACACGTAGGGGATGACGAGGGCTGCGTTCGCTCGCTTTGCTCGCTCACTGTGGTCCCCGACATCCCCTTCGAACCTAATATTTTTTATTTTAATTTCACAGTCGTTTTAATTGGACGATAGTCAATAAAAAAAATTAATCATTACTGTGTTTTAATATACCTATCTATAAAAAAAATTCATTAACCACAACTGTATTTCTTTATCTATCTACCTAACATTCAACATACATTATTGTCTACATACACCCAATCACCCAGTTATGACTTTTTATATTTATGGCTCATTAATAGACTAATATATATTATGTCTCAAAAAATTATGCAACTCCAAATTATGCCAAAACAAATTAGACCAAATAACAGTTATGCTAACCATTGCATTATGCCGAAGTATTATTATGCTAATAAAAGTTATACGAAAACGTTATGCCAAACACCATTATGCCTTAAAATTTTATGCCAAGAGAGGGATTCATTTACGGATATTTCGTGGTACAGAGGTTGCATTTGTAAGCTGTAAAAAGTGGTTATCAATAAATGATCAACTACGTCCGAAAAGCAGGTAATTTACACTGAAATCTCTTATTAGACATATACTTCCGCATCGAAAGTACAGGATAATTCAACCCTATGTAAACTAAAATACTATAATTTATTCTTTTTTAAAGCTGATGGGCTTGCGCTTGGCAACTATCTCACCTGATGGTAAGCGACGATGTGGTTGACGATGGAGCACGCAGTAACATTCTTAAATCAATTATCCTAGTATCGATGAGCGGCTGGCTAGTACATGGCTGCAGGTGCATTACTGTGTTGCCCAATTTCTTACAGTTCACGGCAACTTAAGATAAATACGAACAATCCGTACATCATATCATATGGCAGTGTACTCTTTGGCAAAGTAAATGCAATATTATGTCGGATAGTATTCAGCCTATGTCTGGAGTTGTCTATTACACGGACTTTGGTGAAAGTAGAACGAATTTCCGTGCGTTCACGCGTTTTTGCCATACCTATTATTGGAATCAAATGTAACAGCTTACAATATATAACCCATTAATATTAGTGTTTTAATCCGCGGTGTTTGGCAATTGGCTTACCCCAGTTGTAAATATCTCTTTGTGCCTAATGTCCTAGCTTTGTTCTGTCTCCTGCTTGATTAGGAGGGAAGTGGAAATTACGTTTTTTGTACTCCTCCGCTGTTCTTTTTTTGATTAATTTCGTTACAGGGCTCAAGACAATTTAATCGTTTCTCTGGGATTCGTCGAGCTTCATTGCCTCGGCTTTTTTTTTCTGGTGGTCGCCACTGTTGATTCTGGCTTACAAAAGTTACAATGGTTTGGGCATAGTGTGGCGGGCTTGTCCCAAACTTGAAATCTTAGTATCGATGTCAGACTTTCAGTAAAGTACTTAAAGTTTGTCTTACTTACGTCAAGTTTAGAGCACATGGGGACGAAACAGAAACTTGGTTAAGTTCGCAGTGTCCAGTCAAGCTGTGTCCCACACTAGTTAAGTAATTGTATGAGGGCCAACTAAGTGTTCCGCGTAGGTAATTCAATCCGACTGTTTAACCACTTAGGAGCGGAGACACAAATGATGTATGGGAATGTTAGGCACGGTAACAAGCGCAGCTCGCTTGCAGCACAGAACTAGTTGTGTGTGAAATCGTTAGCGCAAAGGATTTTTTTAATTCCTCTTACACGCCCTGATGTCGTTTGTCTGCTGGGTGAGATAAAGTTCATGGGATACAGTCAAAAAATCGTTCTCAATTTATTTGGGGTCAGTCCTCTAGTATTTTTGCTTTACATCGTACGATTGTGGGTGGTTTCTTCATTTGTTTTTGTAGAGCTCAGGTTTTTTATAGTACCTCTCTTTCATATTTAATACGCTCTAGTCTTGTGTTCATCATCTCGTCTCAGATTGAGTCCGTACCTTAGGCGGTTCTAAATTTTTCGTGTATCCGTGCAACTTCGAAAGTATGTAATGGTAACTCGACGACACGGTTGGCGCAGTGGTTGAGCGTTCGGCTGCTGCGCTGCGTGTCGGGGGTTCGATTCCCGCACGGAACAAATAGTTGTTCCGGGTCTGGGTGTCTTGTGTATGTGAGTATACATGTTTGTGAACGCACCCACGATACAGGAGTAATTCCTAGTGGGGGGCAACGTTTATTTAAAAAAAAAAAAAAAAAAACTGGATGTAATCGTTTCTTATTTTATCCATTCTAGAGACTCCGTCAGGCCAGCGCAGCATCTTCATTTGTGTGACGTGCAAGATAAACGCAAAAATGAAAATAAAAGGAACAAGTGATAGGAAGTGTAACAAAAAAAAAAAAAAATAATAATATTTATTTAACACAACATAACTGCAGCAATCACACATTAGAAGAGAACTCGAAAAAATAAATAGTGTGTGCTTTATGGCTTCGGTCAAATAGTTTATTTCAGCAGTATAATGTCATTGCTTGACGTTGGTTTTCTAAGCAAGTTAAGAACAAGTGACAGATGTACCTACAGTTACATCTGCTTCTTGTGCTTGTTAGTTTTGATTTTTTTGATTTGTTGTAGGTATGTATGTTTGTTCCTTTGTGGTGCTTTAGAGACCAAACGCGTGGGCCGATCTTGATAATGACAGTAATCAAAATAAAATACGGCGACAAATATTGTGAAAAAGAAAAAAAAATCGACGAACATATTAGATGGGGTATCAAAATAAAGGGTTCAAGGAGGCGATTCCGAAAATATAACTCGCATGAAATAAATAACTGAACTAAAATAACTGCAACAGACTGCTTGAAAATTTGCTTGTTTGAAACTTTTTGTTGGTTTTTTTAAAGTCTTGAAAACATTTTTTATTAATATAAAAATTAAGTAAGTAGGTACCTACTTAAATAAATAAACGAGTATATTTAAAATGATGGAAAATAAGGTTGGTCTCCTTTTGTCTGCAGAAAATCATATTCCAGGATTAGTTTAATTTTCTATTATGTGTAGGCCTACCTTAACCACAGAAAAGCGTGTTCAAGCAATTTTAAAATACGCGTCTTGACATCTTCTCTGGAATCAAAAATCTGTGCCCAAAACGATAAACGGTTGCCTTAGTGAGGTCTGTCCTTGATAACACTCTGCGAGAATGTCAATCAAGTTTAAAAGATTTTTTCTCAAAGTTACTCAGCTGTTTATTTATTCAGAGGCGCTCCTAGTCCGTTTCACCGCTGTTCAAGGCAATCCCTGGCTTCTCTTTGACCGATGTAGCTACAAGAAAAAATAGTAGGTACCTGAAAAGTGGGATGCTAGACTAGAATAGGGATGATTTCAGGGTATTAATATAATAGTTCTATTTAGTCCGCAAGTTAGATTATCAAAAAAATACTAGACACGTATTTTTTGCTTTATGACAGCAATGAAAAATGGCAAAGATAAAACGCATCAAAGTTCAGTAGTGAGGGCTTGTTACGTCACTTTTGAGTAAAAAGTGGTACAATTTTAACTCTGGTGTGACGTCATGCGAAATTTCAACGCACCGTATCGTCTTAATTTTTTGTTTACGTGACATAAGAGAAATATTTGTCCAATATTTTAGTTATCTACTCAATTCGAAACATCTCCAATTCAAACCAGATTGACATAGATCACATTTATATAAACGTAGGTACCTAAGTCAACTACTTACCTACTCTTTTGTGTACTGATCTCGTAATTCTAGGCAGAGTAGCGATTTTCGTGGTCATGTTTAATTATTTTTATACCTTATTTTTTTTGTCGATATGTCTTTTTGTAACTTCTCCCTCTCTGGGAGGAGCGTTAGGGCAGACTTTTACTGACTAAAACCCACCCTTGTTCCTTCTGCCTACGGGCGCGGTAACTCTGTTACGAATTTATCCACGACCCCTTGGCATGCAGGCATTGGCCATGATGGGCCCCGTCAGTGGTGGCTGACATTTCTTTGAGGCGCGCGTGGAACACTACGCGCCGTCGACTCTCGTGCTTGCTGCTGATCCGACGGCGAGCTACCCGTTACTCGTCGTCCGCAGGCCCGCGCCTACGGTTTCCGGATATCGTCTCGCGACCCTGACGCCCAAGGCATCTCCTACGGTGGCTGCGGCTGGAGGTGTGAGGGAGACTCCGTTGAATCTCCCTCACCCGTTCCGCCTCCTCCTTCGCGAACATTACTGCTTAGCAGAAGGAGGAGACTGCTTTCCTGCTTCTCTGGTCCGTACCATGACCTAGACCAGGGCCAGCCGCGAGAGGTCGCTACCGCCGGTCGCCGCCACGAGAACATGGTGGTGCTTAGGCCAATCAGGGCTGATCTCCAACGTAAGCTCCCCCGTATCCTCTGGGCGATCCGCACAGTGGTGACACCCGGGCGTTTCCTCCTGCCTTATCCGACATAGGAACCTCCTGAAACAACCGTGTCCGGTGAGAACCTGCGTCAGGCGGAAGGTGAGGACGCCAAATTGTGGCGTGCCCAGCCCTGGGTTGCGACAGTCGCACCCAATGTTCCACAGAGGCAGCCCCAGGACCGATCCCTGTGGGACACCACACAACATCTCTTGTCGGTTCCACTCTCCCTGGTGACCGGGGTAGATGATGGCCCTGTCCGTCAGATAGGCCTCGACCACGCGACAGAGATAGGGCGGCACTCGGTGATACCAGAGTGCCTCCACTATGCATCTCCAGGGCAGAGTGTTGAAGGCATTGGCGATATCCAGGCGAGACAACGCCAAGACAAGCCCACCACTGCATCCCCCGTCGTGAGGGCTCGCATGCGCATGATGGCATCTACCGTGGAGCGCCCCCTGCGGATCCGAACTGGCTCTCCGCCAGTTCCGGCCCCACCCGCACCAGCTGCCCGACGAGGCGGTCTGCAATTACACTTTTAAAGACCTTGCCCACCTCGTCGCGCAGCACGATGGGCCGGTAAGCGGACGGAGAGTCCGCAGGGCGCCCGGGCTTCTTTATGAGGACCAGCTTCCTGCGACTGTCTTCCATCGGCCAGAACCCAGGCTTTCCCATGAAAGCCATCGGGTCCTGGGAGGGTGTTTTTGGCATTCAGCCTACGCAGGACTCTCAGATTATTTGTATACCGTAAATGTTATAAAATATCTTTGAAAACCAGCAACTATTGTCAATATCATAAAATGAACGGTCTTTATGCGGTCATAAATGGATCAAACAACAAGATTCAACACTAAAACAGAGAGTTAATTTGTGTGTCGGCAGATATTGCGAACAGCGAAAGATTGAAATAAATCTTACGGAAATGTAAACTCTCGATATGTTATGAATAGATAATTTCAAATAAAATAAATCTCATCCCAATTTGATAATTTTCTCAGTAACGGAGTCTTTTTGAAAATAAAAAGTTTTTAATTTTACTTGATTTTTTATAACCTAATAAGTTATTTTTTAGCTAACAGATTTCCAACATTCATTTGAAAATCTTTTACTCAGTAACTCTAGGGAATAAAATGCAATACTTGTGTCGAGAGGATTATTTATTAGATCTGCATCATATGGTACTATGGTTCATGACTTACCTCAAATCTCAGGAATGAACTACCTAAACTATGACGGCTATTGCAATCTACTAAGATAACGATTGCATTACAGCCGTCATAGTTTTTCAAATAATGACTGTAGCTAATGTTGGTGGATTTAATTCATCATCATCATCAGCCTTTTAATGTCCCCACTGCTGGGGCACAGGCCTCTTCTCTGTGAGAGGGTATGGCCCGTAATCCGCCACGCGGGCCCAGTGCGGGTTGGTGGATGTCACATGTCTTCGAATTTTTGGTTCTAGGACATGCCGGTTTCCTCACGATGTTTTCCTTTAATTACTATACAAATAAAAAAAAGGAGGAGGTTTTATGTTCGACTGTTGTGTGTTTATATATATTTGTAGTTATATATCTTTGCATTTAAATAAATTTTCATCACACTGTTTTTTTTGCACCTACCATTTGTGTCTGCATCACCCAAAGGTTGACTGGTAGAACATGCCTGTGGCATTAAGTCCGCCTCTGTACTTGTGTGTGCATGAAGAATTAAATAATCTCTCTGTCTCGACTGATGCATCAGACTGCTTGAAAATTGACTTGTTTGGAACTTTTTAGTTGTTTTTTAACAGTCGGGTTTTTGGAAAATATTAAATTTATTTTATTTTTAACATTTTAGTGATTTATATTTTTGGAATCGCCTCCTCAAACCCTTTATTTTAATACCTCATCTAATATAGTTCGTCGACTTTCATTTTTTTCTTTTTCTCAATATGGCGTCTGGTGGTATATGTAGGTGATATTCTATTTTGATAACTGTCATGTCTTTATTAGCCACTCGCAAGATTAAGACGAAATTGACGTAACAATTATCAAAATCGCCGATTTTTCGAAATCGGCCCACGCGTTTGGTCTCTAAAGTGCCACAAAGGAATAAACATAGATACATAGGCTGATAAACACATTACCCTCCCTTGCCTCGCACAGTCGGGTAATAATTTTGGAGGCATGCGGAACAGGGTGTAAAGTCCCGCAAACCTCCATTGAAAAGGGAGGATCCTCCGACCAGACGGGTGTTGTGTCTGGTCCGGGCAACTGCCCGATGGTTGATCTCGGACTGTTGTATATGTTCATATCGCGCGGAGAACTTTGCTTACGCGATGTAGGATTTAGTTATTTTAGTTCGTGTGCGGCGTCATAGATGTCGCTACATACATAAGTACTGCATACTTATAATGTTATCAATTTATTAAATCCAAATCAAAAGACATAAACGTACTGTGACGGCAAAAAACGGAGGAAAAATAAAAATAATCTTCTTTTATAAGTGTTAGCTTCTTTCATTCGTTGTTAGAATTTGTATAAGGTACGTCTCACGTCGGGAATAAACTCCCTTGGCGTTGCCATGGCGCCATCTTATAATAAATATAACATCAATAAATGAAAGTACAATACACACCTATTACTTAATTTGACGTTTATTTGAGACTAAACAAGCTTTTTATCATTGATAGGCTCGCATAAGGTAAGCGAAGATGTGGTCGACGATGGAGCACGCTTGCCCAGAAGTAACCTTTTCACTCTTAACTTAAAGACTCCCAGGTTGTAGCTATCAGAAAAGGTAAGAAAAGCAATGATGCTGAAAAGGTAAAGAAATGAAGCGAAACAATAGAAATCACTGCGTCATTTATTCATATATTTTTTTTTGAGAAAACCAATCATCTTCGCGTAGTGCACGCCACTAGCTGCGCCACAAAACAGGTCAAAAATAAACGCAAGTACAGCAAAAAAAGATACGAGTGCAATAAACAATAAAAAACAAGTTTTTTTAAGCAGTCTGATACAGTTGATGTCATTAAATCTGCGATTGAACTAAAAAAAAATACCACCAACTGTGTCAGACTGCTTGAAAAGTAACGATTTTTTTTAATTTTTGCAGTCGATTTTTTCGTTAATTTTCAAGATTTTTATTTCCTACTTTTTAACCGACTTCAAAGAAGAGGAGGTTCTCAATTCGTCTGTATGCTTTCTTTTATTTTGTTGTATGATTGTTACGCGATATCTCTGCCATTTGAGAATCGATTTTGATGATTCTTTTTTTGTTTGGTAGGTCATCATACTTCAGAGGTAGTCCCATATAATTTTTATCGAAATCAATTCAGCACTTATTGAAAAAATCAACATAAACAAAAAATATGTATACACAGATGACGTTTTGGTTTTCTCCAAATGTTCAAATTCCATGTTATTGGGATTATCTATTCGAGCATAACTTTAATATTTAGTTTAACTTCTCGGGTACAATAACTAAAAAGTGAAAAATAAAAAAACTTTTTTACAAAAAATACAACAGACTTCTAAAAATTACAAAATATCTTTATTTTCGGAAGTCGGTGTCAAATAACGAAAAACAAAATATAAACACCGACTTCCGAAAATAAAGTTATTTTGTCATTTTTAAAAGTCGGTTGTATTTTTTGTAAAAAAGTTTTTTTTAGTAAGTTGTATTTTTGAAATAGCCTCCTTAAAATCTTTATTTTGATATCCCACATGACCATGTCACAAAAAAACAACCACAATTATTATTACCTACTGGCGGCCGCCATTTTGTTATTTATGTTTATTAGCCTAACCATAGGCCATAATAGCCTATGTCACTTCGGCTGTCAAGACCAATCTAATGATTCCTCATTTGTTAAAATCCATCCAGCCGTTTAGGCTATAGGGCGTGCCAAAGAAGTAAACACACAAACATTCATATTTCAAAAAAAACATTACCCTCCTTCTGAGGCAGTCGGGTAAGTACTGTCACCCTCAACAGTTAGTTGGTATCGTTTCCAGGTTCATATTTACCAAAACAAAAGGTAATCTCTTATAATTGAGTCTTGATATGGTAGAAATAAAAATATTGTGTAGCAAGAACATTTTCGATGAAGCGGACATAATACCAAATAGAGTTCGCTACAACAGTTATAATAAGTTTACATTGTCAAAATCCCAGTCTTGGAATTGGCCCAATCCGATTGCACTCTCGCAGAATTGTGAAAGCAGAGATAAGATAAACAAATATTCATTTATTACCTATTTGTGATGCTGTGTAAAAAGTTGAAACGGTCGGCCGACTAATCGGACGACGATAATTATCGGCTATCGTAAATCAAATGTGAATGGTTCCATTTCGTTTTCGTGTGTGCCGTAACTGTGAAAGGCCTCGGGCAATACTGCTAAATGAAGATTTGTAGCTGGTAATAAAATACTTGTGTAACCCGCATCGTCGGTATTGCACTACAGACAATAGTAGACAAACTGGGAATCGTATATGAAAATCGGATCCAGCACACAATGAGCTTTTCGAATAATTCGCATTTCATTTTCCGCAAATACGTGTTTCGCTGTTCCATTTTATTTAATGATGTTAAAAATAATTGCATGATTTATTGACATGTCCTTTATTATTTTATTTAAATAAATAAATGGGTTTTTATGAATGACTGAAATATTTTGGTTTCAGTTTACAGTTTTAGCAGTACAACACATGTATTTACTTAGAACATATATAAGAATAGAGTAGAAAAAATCTTTATTTCAGAAATTTTACGTAGTCTATATTTCCACATTTTAAGCTTACTTACATTTAAACAAAATCATGTATTCTTATGTTTTGCAATTTATACAATCTATTTCGGGTGAAAAAGACAGTTTCCGAAGCCGAAAGCCACATATTCTACCCATTACTTGGATCATCATGTTTTTTTTTTAGTAGATGGTCTACTGGAAAATCATGATCCACGTAATGGGTAGAATATGTGGCTGTGAACCACTGGTTCTGGAGATATTGAAGGTCAAAAGGAGCAATATTTTTTTTACCTTTTTTGCGATTATGAATTCCCAGTGTTATTACTAAACTTTTTTCCATACAAACATTACCTGAATTTTCGTTCTTTTTTTTCCGAATTTTCGAAATTACGCATTTGCAGTTACAAAAATGCAATGAATATCAAACGTATTCAACATGTACCTACGCGGGTCCGAGCGAAGGAGCGGGGTTTAACTCCGCTTGCCTCTTTTTTTTTCCTGGGCACTCAGGCAGGGAAGGAACAGGGGTGGGTTTTAGTCAGTAAGAGTCAGACACGCCCTCCCGCTCCACCCAGAGTGAGAGATGTCATTGGATGACATCCCAACAAACAAAAAAAAAACTCTGCTTGCCTGGGTTTGCATTACATTGCGCGAAATAAAAATTGTTTTTTTTTTCATACCTAATAATAAAAGTCGCCTCCCAGCAATAATTTTGGCGCCAAGCTACTTTGTTTATTTATTTATTTACACTTAATGCAACTAAAGCACAAAGGCGGACTTAATGCCTTAGGCATTCTCTACCAGTCAACCAAGGGTGGTGGAGAGATAATATGCCAGGTGCATAAAAAAAAAAGACAAACAAAGCAATACCAAGTAGAAATATTAAAAAAAAGTGAACGAAAATATATATATTAATAATAAACATACATATATATTTAATATAATAACTACCAATAAATATATATATATATATATAAAGTAATAAAATAGGTTTTTGAGACGACTCTACTCCTTGTGTAGAAAATAATTCCGCAACTTCCGCTTAAATACATGACTGGTGGCCGTCCTGATATCGAGAGGAAGCGCATTCCACAAAAGGATAGACTGAATATGAAAGGAAGAATGAACAAAATCAGAAGTATGAGCAGGGCAAAGCAGTAGAAGATTATTAGAAGAACGCAGATTCCTGGCGTGTGAAGAACATAGATATTGAAAGTGAGATATAAGATAAGAAGGAGGAGTGGGAGAGTTCAGCAGAGAGAAAAGTGTAGTCAGAGCCCGCAAACTTGTGAGTGCCTGCTCGCACGTCTTCCCCTTCCCCGCTCTCGTCTTTTTCACAGCGCTGGCTGTGCTTTCGGTACTGTATAGAATACCTAATCAAAGTATTAAATAAATAATATTTCATACATTACCTAAACGTTTTAGGTATTCTATACATTGCCTAGGTGTTGTATAGAATACTGGATTATACAGATTGCCGGTAACAGATACATCAAATAGAAAAAAAAACGATGAGTCTCTGTTGGATACGCTAAACCAAGATTAGTATTTACACCAGGGGAAGATGAGAAAATGTGAAGAGTAAATGTGCTGATATCTACTTTGGATTAATTCCATCAGAAGTGAAAAGCTAAAAAACATATAAACATGTTGTTTTATTATGTTGTAACTACTTGCCCCACGCCAGTTACAACTAGCCCCAACTACGGGGTAAGTTGTACCATGCTACTCCTTTACAAAATATCTTGTCTAGAGTTTCTTTTTTATTTTATGCGTAAATTATAATTCTG
The DNA here is from genome assembly GCA_951329385.1 of Polia nebulosa. Classification (NCBI taxonomy): domain Eukaryota; kingdom Metazoa; phylum Arthropoda; class Insecta; order Lepidoptera; family Noctuidae; genus Polia; species Polia nebulosa. The sequence goes on from OX589588.1 coordinate 25,150,045, forward strand.
ATCGACACCTGAATATATGCTCTCTCATTTAAACTTTTAGAAGCACTTGCTTCATCATGAAAACACTCAATATTTTGACTTCCTCATCAAAAAAAACATAAATTGTTACACACACAACAAAGCGCACAAAGCGTTTTGAGAAAATATTCATTGCGCGTACAGCTAGAGAGTGGAATTCTCTACCGGTGTCTGTGTTTCCTGTAAGCTACAACCTGGGAGTCTTTAAGTCACGAGTGAATAGGTTACTTCTAGGCAAGCGTGCTCCATCTTCGCTCACCGACTACATCAATATTAGTGAGATCAATAAGCACTATAAAATATGTATCAATACATGAAAAATAATGTTAAATAACTCATTTCGAATTGGCATTTTTTTTTTAACATGTCAATCACGTTTCGATTTCCCTGAAACCGGTCCGCTGTGAGCCTTTTGGACATAAAGTGCCATAAATGCAATAATACACCTGATTCTGTGAATGCAACATGTAAATTAATCCACGCTTCATACCACGCAATGAGTTCCATATCATGCGTTGTCAACAGCAATATATGTGCCGCTTTTAGGTCGGAAATGTTGGAATATCCGTGAAACAAACGAGGCATACACAATCAAAAAGCTGATGTCACCCTTTTATTAGCAAGGAGTGACTGCAACACAGTGCTTCTCGTGGATTTACGCAGGTAAACTGAGGTAAACTGTAGCATTCTGCCGCGTAGAACGCAATCTGCACGGTTGCTGTGCCGATATTGAAACGATGAACTGTTGACTTTCATTCGCATCAATTGTGTGGAGAGTACCTACGTGCGAGTTTTCTTTGATGTTTTGTTGATGTGAAAATTGGAACGTAGCCTTGGTCTAGCGCGTAAATGCTGGCCTCATCTGGCATAAACTGACAAAAAAAAGTTGACGTGTAAAAGTGTTTTTAAAATCTACAAAAAAAAACTTTTTAAAAAAAAATCAACCGACTTCCAAAAACGAAAATACACAAAATTAAAAAATAACTTTTTGTATTTTATTTCTTCGTTATTTGACACCGACTGCCGAAATTAAAGTTATTTTTAACCGACTTCAAAAAAAGGATAAGGTTCTCAATTCGACTGTATTTTTTTTTTGTGTTACCTCATTACTTGTTACTAGGTGAACCGATTTTGATGATTTTTTTTTACTTGAAAGCTGGCACTTTAAATGTGGTCCCATTTAATTTTGGTGAAGATCTGATGAAGAACTTCGGCGATACACAATGGAACTCTTTAATAAATGAAAGCAAACTTTCCAGAATTGCTGTAATCGCATTTCTGTATATTGTTTTCACCACTTCACAACATTACATCACGCTGCCGCGCTGATACGCTCTGAAGGGGTATACAGATTTGTACAGTTCACCCTGATACACTCTATTTTCACGAACTATCTTCAAATTCCCTATTTTTGGGGCTATCAATTCGGGCATACTTTACTATTAATTTAGTTTTAGAATGGGGTACAACAACTAAAAAGCGAAAAATTAAAAACTTTTTACAAAAAAAATACAACCGACTTACATAGATTAATACCTACTAAAAAATGCAAAATAACTTTAATTTCGGAAGTCGGTGTCAAATAATGAAGAAACCGAACTAGGAAGTCGGTGTCAAATAATGAAGAAACCAAACTAGAAACACCGACTTCCGAAAAAAAGTTATTTTGCATTTTTTAGTATTGATCTATGGCAGTCGGTTGTATTTTTTTTGTAAAAAGTTTTTTTAACTTTTAGTGTATTTTCGTTTTTGGAAGTTAAAAGGTTGTTTTTTTTTAAATCGGTGGACATACATAAAAAAAAAAACATACACGCAGTCAAATGTAGAACCTCCTCTTTTCCTAAGTCAGTTAAAAATAAAATCATTTATCATCAAAATGACTGGAACGCATCTTTCGTGCAGAAGTGTTTTAAAAGCAGTCCTTTGACGATTAAATGTGTCGATTGACAACTTTTAGTAGAAATAAAAGTGTTTCAGAATCTGAAAGCTATAAAAGTAGATCTTCAGCTGAGTTAAAGGTCGTGTTTTCCAGCCATGGCACCTATCTTCATCTTCGCTTAGCGTCAATTTGCGTGATAATGGCGTACCACCTCGCCTTGTAGATGGAATTTGAGAAAAACTAAATTTAAATTGAAGCGGTATCGCCTATCGGAGTGTCATTGTTTTTCCTATATGAATATTTTATCGAAACAAGGACGTATCTAAGTAATAGGAAGTTGTTCCCACATCGGAACTGGGAGTGCATTGTGTTAGCAATAAATAAAAAAAATGTTATCTTAATTACGGATATTCCAGTAATAAAATAAAAACTCGTTTCTAGAAAGAATCTAAACCACAATTTATTATTTAGAGCCCATTTAAAATATCACGAATTGTGCGATCTGTTTTTGTGCCTACAATATTATTTCTTTTCAGCGCTCACGCATTGATTGCTCTCCCAGAAATATGAAATCCCAGAACAAAAGCTTGTTTAACTATCAAAAGTATTATCTTAAAATATTTTAGGAAATAGTATCATCTGACTATAGAAATAGTAGCATCTGACTATAGAAATAGTATCATCTGACTATAGAATGTCTGTAGGTAGGTACTGATGTCGCCGAGATGCTATTATTCGAGTATATTTTGTCTTTGATCGATCCTGCTTTGAGTGCTTTTCAGAAGACTGCGAAACAAAAATACTTTCATACGTTTCGACGTCGCTAGGTGACCACGGCTACTTTTTTCAATTATTCTCCATCTTTTTTTTTATTTTCAGTTGGTATTTTTCTATTTTGGATAAGCTCTTTTACTTTTTAGGGTTTCAAACATCCGAATGTAAAAACGGAACCCTTATAGGATCACTCGTGCCTCCTGCCGGAGGCTTTACGCGGAGATCGTGCGGTCCATGGCCCTTTACGGGGCACCGGTGTGGGCGCGTTCATTGAGGCAGCGATCAGCTTGCCAGATGAACGCGTCCCAAAGGGTCATGGCGATCCGTATGATCCGAGGATGCCGCACGGTCTCCCGTGAGGCTGCGAGCCTCCTTGCTGGACTGTCACCATGGGATTTAGAGGCAAAGGTCCTCGCGCACCTGTATGAGTGGCGCGAGGAGGCGAAACGCCGGGGCGAAACTCCGCTGCCGCGACACCTCGAGGCTTGGCGGACAGAGCTCCGGCAGGATCTCATGGCGTCATGGAGAGAGCGACTGTCGCAACCCAGCGCTGGGCACGCCACCATTGCGGCGGTAGTGCCCCACTTTGAGGAGTGGCTGGAGAGGCGCCACGGCGTCCTCACCTTCCGCCTGACGCAGATCCTCACCGGACACGGCTGTTTCGGGAGGTTTCTGTTTCAGATCAGGCGGGAGGAGACCCCCGGCTGTTTCCACTGCGAGGATCGCCCAGAGGACACGGTGGAGCATACGGTGGAGGTTTGCCCCGCTTGAACAGAGCATCGCCGTGTCCTCGTGGATGCGATAGGCGGCAGCGAAATCTCGCGCCCGGCCCTGGTTCGGGCCATGGTACGGAGCGAGAGGGAATGGGAAGCCGTCTCCTCCTTCTGCGAAGTAGTAATGCTTGCGAAGAGGGAGGCGGCATGGGTGAGCGAGACTCAACAACGGAGTCGCCCTCACGCCCTCAGCAGCAGCTGCCGCAGGACCCGCCAGGGGCTTCCGGTGCCGCGAGACGATCTCCGGCCACCGTAGACCCTGCGGACGGCGAGTAATGGGTAGCTCGCCGTCCGATCAGCACCAGGCCCGAGAGTCGACGGCGCGTAGTGTTCCACGCGCGCCTCAAAGAGTTGTCAGCAATAAAGACGGGGCCCGTCATGGCCGATGCCTGCTCAGTTACCTCGCCCCTGGGCACTAAGGGCAGGAAGGAACAGGGGTGCGTTTTAGTCAGTAAGGGTCTGACACGCCCTCCCGCTCCACCCAGAGCGGGAGAAGTCATTGGATGATTTCCCACCTCACAAAAAAATAGGATCACTCGTGCGTCTGTCTGTCCGTCTGTCACAGCCAATTTACTCCGAATCTACTGGTCCGATAAGTTGAAATTTGCTACAAGTAAAGTAAATAAATTAATTTGGAATATGAGGGCCACTTTGGGGGGAAAATCTGAAAATTAAAAAATAAAGTTTTTCAAACAGTACCGTGCAACATTACAAATGGAAGGGCGCATTGTGAGGGTCTCAAATATGTTTATTTCATCATTTTAAAATTAATTGTTTTAAAGTTAATGAAAATAAACGAAAAAAGACCATTCCCCCCCTTATCTCCGGAACTACTGAGGCCAAAATAAAAAAAAATAATAATACAGAAAATAGTTATTTACTTATCTATGAGAAGTCTAACTTTGCCACATACTTTACCCACTATAACCGATATTATTAATTGCTCCGTACGGACATCTCAGTTTCCTTACCAATGGAAAATTGCTGTAGTCAGACGTCTACCCAAGAATCCAAACCCTTACAGAAGACAAGACTTGCGGCTAATCAGTATTCTTCCATGTCTGTCAAAGGTAATGGAGAAGGTAGTGTATTGTCAGTTGACTCGGTTTTTAGAAGAGAACGATTTCCAACGCAATCCACAATCCGGTTTCGGCGTTGCTGGACGTTACCGACAATAATCTGACTGCCCAAGGTAAGGGCATGTGTTCAATGATGGTGCTACTTGATTTTCCACGTGCATGTTCACAGACTGTATCAATGTCTCACTGTTAATGTCAAAGTTAAAGCACTACGCGGGTTTGACGACAATGCCATCTAGTGGTTCCACAGCTACCTCGGTAACAGAAAGCAACTCGTAGAATTACGATTGGCGGAACGTACCACCTTGTCTTCAGCCCTTACTTCTATAGTTAGAAGAGTTTCCCAGGGATCAATTTTAGGTCCTATTCCTTTTCATTATTTACTGTGCAGACATAGTAAAGTGCCTAAAAAATTTAAATATCACATTTATTTTATTTTATTTATTAGGGAAAACAAACAGTGACACATTGCAAATTACAGAAAACAATACAATAAATTGTGATCTAATGATCTAAACCAACAACATTTTCCACAGAATACTAATATAAAATCTTTGCATTGTATGCGATTCAAACTTATATAAAACTAACAAACTACAACAGATCAGAATTTTAAACACATTGTTACAAGCTGCTTTTAGGTTGAGTACAAAAACATTAGTGGAAAATTAGAAAAACATTACAAAAATAGGAAAAATACGAGAAAATTATTAAATGATTATTACAACTTTACAATGTAAGTGATTCTAGAACATTGTTTTTGAATTTACGAGCGAGAGAGCAAATATATCAATATGATTGAAATTATCATTAAAATTACGGGTAAGTCGCCTCAGAGGTGCCCGCTCACCTGCATTATTTTGATAGGAGGACACTGCAAACAGGGGACGTGCGCGCCTTTCGACGAACCGTAGTCCTTGGAACTATGTAACTTATTTTGTTGCGAATATCAATGCAGTCATATACATTGCTACACAAATCAAACAAGAATCCAGTCTCTAGGAGAGTGCGTCTTGATTTTAAATCAAGTAGTTTATACTTTTTAAGTAATTCATTGTATGATAAATAAGAATGGAAGCAACGGTAATGCATGGCTTTCATGAATTTCCTCTGAACCTTTTCAATTTGTTCCGAATATTTATTGTATAAGGGATTCCACACTGGCACTGCGTACTCAAGTTGTGATCTGATCAACGACTTGTAAAGATATAAATTTATGCCGACTATTTGCAATTGTATTGGTCTTTCAGACCAGTTGACTATGAGTTAGCCGTTAGAGACCTAAACGACGACCTTGAAAGAATCTCCGCCTGGTCAGATGAGCAGAAAAGATAGCACCATCGTGTTTGGACTCATTCGATGTGTATTGAAAAGAGATTTTACACTTGGTAGTACCCAAGGTCTGATGATTGTGCCGGAATATGGCCTTTAGGTCTCCGCAACCAAACAAGATAGCACCACCGTGTTTCAGCTTATTGGATATGTATATACATTTAGTATATTACATTTAGTGGTAGTGGTGCCCAGGGTCTGATGATAAAACCGGAAGGTGCCCAAAACAACTAGTCAACTAAACAAGATAGCTCCATCGTGTTTGGGTTTATTCAATTTGTACTGACTAGTGTTATTCTGCTAAAAGGTGTTAGCGTCTGATTATATATATTCTTAGATATTCTCCCTTCCAACCTACCCGGCACGAGTGGAAGTGTATAAAAAGGCATGGCGCACTCGGTACGAGCCCTCTTCTTCGTTTGGCGGACGCGAAAGACGTATTTTAGTGTCGTTATAATGTTATTCAAGGGTCGAGTTTATAATGTTGTAGAAGTAGGAACGTACTTGTTATTGTAAAACGTTTTTAAGGAATAAAACTTTCTTGGTTGATGAGTCATTTATTTTCATTTAAATAATAACCGCTTCTGGTCCTTAAGAATATATACTTGGGTCTTCAACCATACAACATAGCATAGTCGTGTTTGTTGTGATATTATGTAGGTACTTTCTGACAAGTGGCATTAGACTAGGTGGTGACTAGGGTCTAATGATAGAGCCAGAAGGGTACCATAGACATGTCCGAACTTTTTTTTTTTATGTTATCTTGCATGCACGACTATTCTTGTATGTGTACACATGTTTTTGCAACGTGATATGTATTTTTTGATAATGATTAATAAATAAAATAAACTGAATACTCATATTCTTAGATATTAAACAAGAAAATGCTGTATGGTTTGGTCTTGTCTAACACTAGAGCTTGCCAGGTATAGTCCAGGGTTTGATGTTGGATCCGGAATTTCATCATAGGAAACCCTTAACTTTACAATGTAGCCCTATGAGGTAAGGTTTATTAGATTTGTTCTGACAAGTTATATCATACTGGCCGTGTAGATTTGATTTTCTTTTGACTGATAAGAAGTTACTAAATTCGTTATAATAGTAGATGTATATAAGTTACAGGGTAGCTGCATAAAAGAATAATATCAGATTGCTGCTGTCCCAGGTACTGACTCTTTCGGCCTTAGACTTGATACGCTCCTGGTGTCAGGATAAGTATTTAAATAACTTCTAATATTAAAAGTTATAAAATAAAATAAAGACAAATTTAAATATTTTTACGGCAAACTTCAATCAAATAAAAACGAGAACTAGAAAATTTTATAAGTAGATGTAACTACATACAAGATTTTCTTTAGAACTTGAGACTAAAATACTATAGTTGTAGGCTTATCTAAGTTTTCAGTATTATTTTTAAGTTCATGTAAGTTTGTAAGTCTTAAAAAAAAAAAATACTTTTTTTATAAGCCATTTAAAAAATATTGTGATTCGTTCGGTACCCTTTGCGCGCGAGTCTGATTCGCACTTGGCTGGTTTTTCATTTCTGTAAACAGTCTAGAATATGTCAGTGCACATTTCCCTTGCGTATAAAACCATCTCAATTTTCTTTTCACAATAAAAACCGTTGGCTGTTGTCGGTAAAAGTTTTAATTGGTCTTCACGTGGCCTCCTCAGCTGTTCTCGTTGATATATCGTAAATAATGTACCGACACACAAATGTGTTATTCATTCAGCTTCCGTGCTGCTATTACCTATTGTGTGTTCTGGGTGACTGCCGATGTACTTGTGTTAATAAATTATTAAAAGGTAAGTGTAAAGAAACACATATATTGCTACGTTGGGCTTTATGATTTGGAATATGATTGATTGCACGCCTAGGCACATTAGGCATGCAGTTACGGATGTAAGTTCTCTTTTCCTTGCAATGATAAATTTCTTTGGTTTTGCAACCTCTGTTATTAAAAAAATTAGTTCAAAATAAAAAAAAATAAATAAAAAACCGGCCAAGTGCGTATCGGGCCACGTGCAAGGTAGGGTTCCGTAGACCGTACTTCACCTAAGTAATTTTTATCCAAAGATTTTGTATTTTATTCGAAATTTAATAAGTAGAAACCTTTTATAAGTTAGGCGACTATTACTCTAAAACTAACAGAGCTAATTTAACTTCGCCGTAATAGTTTTTCTTTTAATTTCGTTACAAATACTACTGCCGTAAATTTCACATATCCAAATCAACCATTTAGCTGGCAGGACACTTGACTCAAACCAAAATTGGCAATTGAAAGCTTAATTTTACGCAAACGGATCACTGAATAGAAAAATGATTTTCACAGACCCGTAATATTTTTGAATGGCCTATCCAACGACACCCCACATCATGGGATAGAGGTGAAAAAAAAAACATCCCCACTTTACTTGTAACAGCTAAGCACCCTAAAAATTTTTTTTTTCATGGTTTTCTTTTACCACTTTGTCGACGTGATTAATAACTACATCCACGTCAAATTATAGCTTTCTCAAAAAGCAAGCACAAAAAAAAAATGTAAAGAAGAAAAAAAAAATGCGGAGTTCTAGTTACTTCTTTCGTGTTTCATGATTATATGTAAATACAGCTGTAAATATTCCCACAGATATTGCCAAGTTTCCAAAAACTGTTCGCTTCATAGTGAAACGATCCAAGTTCAGCTCATAGACGAAAATACAGCGATTCATACAAATAGTCCCCATTTCTAGTAGGTCATCCTATTCGATATTAAGTTGGAATTGCCAAAAAGGTTCAGGTATTTTATATCGAACAAAAACTCTGCAATAACCGTGTTCACGCGTGCACAGAATTTTAACCACGACGATTATGGGCACAATAAAAACGGAACGATGGCAACAAAATTTGTTTTACGAATAAAATCATTTTTATTAAGTATCTAATATTTCATAGGGGATTGGCGGGCAGAGATATTTCCATCGACAATTTCCCGTTTGACACTTTTATTTTTATGATCCTGCCTGTCTAGACTCGTGTTAGGCCTTAGATGGCAAATAGAATAAGAGAGTACGTCGTTCAGGAAATATGTAGATTAACATCTTGATGTGATTTATGATAAGTAAAATAAAAAAAAAAATATTGTACGGAAGTACTAAGTATAGGTCGATCATGGCTTTCTCTTAGAAGTATTTAGATACTAGCTTCTGTCAGCGGCTTTGCCCGTGTATAACTGGTATTTCCCCCCATATTAAATTATAGCCTACTAGCTGCCCGCGGTTGCACCCGCGTTGCACCTTATGCATCTTTCATATTTTTTTTTTCTCATAAAAGGTATCCTATGTTACTTCTAATACCTCCAAGAATATGTGTACATAGTTTCATGGTGATCGGTTAAGTAGTTTTCGCGTGAAAGCGTAAAAAACAAACTTAGATTCACATTTATAATATTAGTAGGGACTAGCTGTGCCCGCGGTTTCACCCGCGTATATGTATCTTTCGTAAAAAATATTTTTTTTTTCATAAAAGTATCCTATGTTACTTCTAATACCTCCAAGAATATGTGTACAAAGTTTCATGATGATCGGTTCAGTAGTTTTTGCGTGAAAGCGTAACAAACAAACTTACATTCACATTTATAATATTAGTAGGAATATATTATTCTGATGGAGGAGCTCGTGGCTAAAGTAATAACAGCCGCACGGGTCACTCTGTCAAGTTAAGCTACGCTTGCCGGGGTTGATCCATGGATGGGTGACCATCTTGACATACCGAGACTCCTCCGTGCCTCGGAAAGCACGTTAAGCCGTTGGTCCCGGCTGTCAATCGTGGATCTTTGACAGTCGATACGGGTCGTCAGAAGCCCGAAAGTCTGACAACCAGTCTTACCAAGGGGTATCGTATTACCCAGTAACTGGGTTGTGGAGGTCAGATAGGCAGTCACTACTGGTATTCAGCTGCATCCGGTTATAACAAGGCAGTGTTAAAGCCTTGTTTATTTTTTGACCTCTATTCCAAAATTACGTTCTTTGCTACCTTTTTTTAATTTCAAATTCAAAATTACTTAGTTTTCTCTGTCAAGTCTCTGTTTTGATATTAAAAATCAGTTCTAATTCTGCAGCCGAGCTAGAAGCTCTTGATTATCATTTTTCGACTCTTCGACTGTCAGTTACCAGTTTCCAAGAGTTGTGCAATTATACAATATAATTACGTATCAAGTCACAGTGTATGTGTTTGTACTTTAATGAGTGCTTCTTATATTTAGGCCTACTTTTGTAAGTAATAAAATATACGTGTTAACTTGTCGTGTGTGATTCCTTCATCCAATTCCTCATCTACGGTCCTCCTACTCCTACGTCCTCCTCTGCGTGTCACTCCTACGTCTTCCTCTGCGTGTCACTCCTACGTCCTCCTCTGCGTGTCACTCCTACGTCCTCCTCTGCGTGTCACTCCTACGTCTTCCTCTGCGTGTCACTCCTACGTCCTCCTCTGCGTGTCACTCCTACGTCCTCCTCTGCGTGTCACTCCTACGTCCTCCTCTGCGTGTCACTCCTACGTCTTCCTCTGCGTGTCACTCCTACGTCCTCCTCTGCGTGTCACTCCTACGTCCTCCTCTGCGTGTCACTCCTACGTCTTCCTCTGCGTGTCACTCCTACGTCCTCCTCTGCGTGTCACTCCTACGTCCTCCTCTGCGTGTCACTCCTACGTCCTCCTCTGCGTGTCACTCCTACGTCTTCCTCTGCGTGTCACTCCTACGTCCTCCTCTGCGTGTCACTCCTACGTCCTCCTCTGCGTGTCACTCCTACGTCCTCCTCTGCGTGTCACTCCTACGTCCTCCTCTGCGTGTCACTCCTACGTCTTCCTCTGCGTGTCACTCCTACGTCCTCCTCTGCGTGTCACTCCTACGTTTTCCTCTGCGTGTCACTCCTACGTCCTCCTCTGCGTGTCACTCCTACGTCCTCCTCTGCGTGTCACTCCTACGTCCTCCTCTGCGTGTCACTCCTACGTCCTCCTCTGCGTGTCACTCCTACGTCCTCCTCTGCGTGTCACTCCTACGTCCTCCTCTGCGTGTCACTCCTACGTCCTCCTCTGCGTGTCACTCCTACGTCCTCCTCTGCGTGTCACTCCTACGTCCTCCTCTGCGTGTCACTCCTACGTCCTCCTCTGCGTGTCACTCCTACGTCTTCCTCTGCGTGTCACTCCTACGTCCTCCTCTGCGTATCACTCCTACGTCCTCCTCTGCGTGTCACTCCTACGTCCTCCTCTGCGTGTCACTCCTACGTCCTCCTCTGCGTGTCACTCCTACGTCCTCCTCTGCGTGTCACTCCTACGTCCTCCTCTGCGTGTCACTCCTACGTCCTCCTCTGCGTGTCACTCCTACGTCCTCCTCTGCGTGTCACTCCTACGTCCTCCTCTGCGTGTCACTCCTACGTCCTCCTCTGCGTGTCACTCCTACGTCCTCCTCTGCGTGTCACTCCTACGTCTTCCTCTGCGTGTCACTCCTACGTCCTCCTCTGCGTGTCACTCCTACGTCCTCCTCTGCGTGTCACTCCTACGTCCTCCTCTGCGTGTCACTCCTACGTCCTCCTCTGCGTGTCACTCCTACGTCCTCCTCTGCGTGTCACTCCTACGTCTTCCTCTGCGTGTCACTCCTACGTCCTCCTCTGCGTGTCACTCCTACGTCCTCCTCTGCGTGTCACTCCTACGTCCTCCTCTGCGTGTCACTCCTACGTCCTCCTCTGCGTGTCACTCCTACGTCCTCCTCTGCGTGTCACTCCTACGTCCTCCTCTGCGTGTCACTCCTACGTCCTCCTCTGCGTGTCACTCCTACGTCCTCCTCTGCGTGTCACTCCTACGTCCTCCTCTGCGTGTCACTCCTAGGACCTCCTCTACGAGTCACCAATACTCCGGTCCTGCAACGTGACACCACCTCCGTACCGTGACACGGTTAGACTGGAAGCCGATTCCAAGATAGTTGGGAAAAGGCTAGGCAGATTATATTATTCTAATGTATAAGCTATATACTCGTATATATATTTATGTTAAATAGTTTTTCGTGAAAGGGTAACAAACATTCATACATCCTAACACACTTTCACATTTATAATATTACTCGTAGTAAAGTTGGTTCCGTTAGAAATGTTATCGTCTCCCAATGCTGATAACTTACCATTAGTAGAATGTGTTAGATATCTAGGGTTGTTGATTGACATATATCATCTCAAAGTAGTAAGATTTTGCTTCAAAAACTAAACTTATTGCGCTAATTATCTGCCAACGACCTTGAGTGGTTAGCGTGCGTGTTCTGCGCTGAGCTCACGTAACGCGTCGTATATGCACCCACTATAGGACTCGCCCATCAAGGAGAGCTGTCCGAAATTAGACGCATTATTAATTTATTACACATAAAACAACAAGTATTAAAATAAAACACTGTGACTGAATTTTAAATAATTAAATGATCTTTAAAATGGTGAAGGTTCCATAAAAATACGCTTTATAGTTTTTGCGTGATTCTCAATTTTTTATCCGAGTTAGACATAACTTTAAAAATTGATTACACTATGTTATGAAAACATAATTTCAAATATCCTGAGATCAAATTACAACGAAAATTGTCAAGAGTAACATATATTTTTTTCAAAGAAATAAGACAATTTGTTTAGACGTGATGTTCAATTAAAAACCATTACAAGTCATATAACTGCGCCTTAATCCAAATATAAAAAAAACCGGTCAACTGCGAATTGGACTCGCGCACCGAGGGTTCCATACAAACTTGTAGGTATGTCAAGGGACAAACTTAACTTTTCCTTTGGAAAACTGTTGTCCCCATACATCGACATAGGTCGCGGTTAATTTACTAACAGCAATTTATCTACAAATTTACGGTTTTCGGATTTTTCCTTTGCTTGTGCTTTAAAAAAATGCTTCTTGCCAAATTTCATGATTCTAGGTCAACGAAAAGATGATTCCCTTGAGAGTGTCAAAGCATGCGGCATAAACGGAGCATATGACCGTATCTTTTGATTGCGTGACTTAGAAGTCTAATTTTTTCTCCAAGGGATTACAGACCTGAATATTTGATATTAATTTCAGCTTGATACCTCCGCGCGTTCCTGAGAAAAAGGGTCTTGACAGACGGATAACGAAGTGATCCTACAAAGGTTCCTTTTTTCCTTTTCTAAAAACGAAATAAATCCGAATAATAAACTCAAAATCGGGACGTGATGAATGAACGAAATGTGTACCTATATTAACAATAGAAACTATTACGGGGGTGGTTACCTCGAAAATGTTTACCTACTATCTGAAATAACAGTGAGACGACACATGAAAACATCTAAAATGTTTTTTCTTACGATAAACGGATTCTAAAATCTTGGAAATATATTTATATGTTGTACTATGTATGAACCAGATGCCAGAAAAAAAAATAGATATAGATTCAATAAAAAAGGCACAGTCACCTGAACATTTCTGTAGTTCACAATTCAAAGACAAATCGTTGAGATGTTGTTTGTTATTTAATCCATTTTTCTGTAATGTGCGTTTTATCTGTGCAGAATAAACAATTTTTCTTTCTTTCTTTTTCTTTTAAATAATGATAAATACGCTGCATTTAGACAGTTACAACTTTTCTGTGTATACTACCTACATACCCAAATTTATGTCATTGGCTATAACCTATCACGAAGAAGTAAGAAATTTTTTTTCGGTCTTTCGATGGGCGCTCATTGAAAACAAAGCATTAGAGAAATAAAACGATGATGGTTTTTAGTCCTTAGTACTTCGACAATCATCCTTAATTTTTTTCATTGAAATCAAAAAAATATGCAGCGCACCTTATTAGACGTTTTCATATACAGCGTGTAACGGAAAGGTGTGGTCATATTTTAAGAACTGCATCTGCCCGTCGATATGAACAACTATCTTCAAGAAAACCTGAGGAAATTCTTAAAAAAAAAATTTAACCTCATACAAATATTGATCAGCTGATGCTATCTTTGTATGGAAAGACCAATTTTATTTTTGGAAATTTTCTATTTTTTCATAGAGCAAGTTATTTACTTTCATGGGCAGAACCGGTTCTTAAAATATAACCACACATTTTCGTTACACCCTGTTATAGAGGTAAGCCATTGATCCAGAAATTAATTAAACTAAGGTTTTTAAATTTTCAACAATTTAAAGACTATGAATTAATTTTCAAAAAGTAGAATTTCTTTGCTATACCGGTCTACGTGACGAAAGAAAATGGTAATATTTCTGGTATTATGGACATAATTATCTACGACGTGCACCATTTAATTTTTCCGATATTTTTTTGTATTGACTAGTGTTATGTTCAAATTCCATGTTATTGGGCATAACTTTACTATTTAGTTATGGTGTACAACAACAAAAAAGTAAAAACAAAAAAAATACTACCGACTCCCAAAATAAAGTCACTAAAATTTGCAAAATAACTTTAATTTCAGAAGTCGGTGTCAAATATCGAAGACACAAAAATAGAAACAACGACTTTCGAAATTAAAGTTATTTTGCATTTTTGGTGTTTTAATTTTGGAATTCGGTTGTATTAAAAAAGTCGAAGTTGTAGACGAGTACGTTTACCTGGGACAAACGGTCCAGTTATTTTTTATTTGGGACAAGCCCGCCACACTATTCCCAAACCACTGTAACTTCTGTAAGCCAGAATCAACAGTGGCGACCACCAGAAAAAAACGCCGAGGCAATGAAGCTCGACGAGTCCCAGAGAAACGATTAAACTGTCTTGGGTCCCGCAACGAAATTAATCAGAAAAGACAGCGGAGGAATAAGAAAAACATGATTTCCACTTCCCTCCTAATCAAGCGGGAGAAAGAACAAAACTAGGCCATTAGGCACAAAGGGGGTTTTTACAACTGGGGTAAGCCCAGTTGCCAAGCACCACTGGTTAAAAAAAACGGTCCAGTTAGGTAAGGCTTACTTCGAGAAAGATGTCAAACGTCGAATCCGACTCGGCTGGGTGGTATTCGAGAGGCTGCGCGGTATCTTCTCGTCCCACATAACACAGTGTCTCAAGACGAAAGTCTATGACCAGTGCTTGTTGCCAGTTATGACATATGGAACCGAAACGTGGTCGCTCACAAGGGCCCTCATCAGCAGGCTTAAAGTCACCCAAACGGCAATGGAGAGGGCTATGCTCGGCGTTTCCTTGCGTGATCGAATCAGGAATGATGATATCCGCAAGAGAACCAAGGTTACCGACATAGCCCGAAGAATCGCCAAACTGAAAGGTTCTGGAGTGGCGACCGCGTACCGGTAGACGCAGCGTTAGAAGGCCTTCAAAAAGGTGCACCGATGACCTGGTGAGGGTCATGGTTAGCCGATGATACGAGACGCATAGGACCAGTCATTGTGGCGACACTTGGGCAGGCCTATATGTCCAGCAGTGGACGTATTTCGGCTGAAATGATGATGTGATGATGATGAAAAAAAAAAGTTTAATAATTCAATTTTCAAATACCTTAGAATATTTCAGTTGTTTCGCTTTATGATTAAGCGGGCGATAAGTGTAGTTGTACCTACATTACTGTGTGTACGAAAGTTGTTGGATTTGTAGCAGACGATTTGGTTGTGTTACAATGTCAATAAAAACTGTCTGGGACAGCTGCTTTTGTCTTGTATAAATTCGTTTAAGTTTTTATCCTTTGCTTCGGGAACATTCCGTTATTGAGTAGATTTCTCTTACGAGTTTCCGAGTCTGCGAGTTGAAACTTTGTCTGCGAAACATGCTTTAGATAAAATACATGTTCCTGAAATGTTTCTTCTATGCAAAATTCACAGAACTTGAAAAAAATAGTTTTTTTTTAATATCTAATAGATAAATAGGAAAAAAAAGCTTTATAATAAGATATCACCCCACCGCTGTATCTCCACGTTGACGTCGTGGTGGGGCTATCGCGCCCTAATGAACCCTAGTTCTGTGTCGGTTGATTTAATTTTGCCGCAATATGCCTAGGATGAGGGGCCAGACATAAGAGAGATAAAATCCGCCAGGCAGTTTTGTGGCAAACTGTTGGGTAGTAGCGACCCCAGGGACCCGATCTCCCGCGAGAATTTTTGTTCCTCATCTCCGGCGTGCCGTAGTTGGCCGGCCTTAGTGAAAACTGACGAAAATCAGAGCTCTCAGCTCTGTCTTGCCTTTATTGGCTGGCTTGAGTGGAGATTCGCAAGAGCAATCGCGCTCGGGAGAAGGATGTATAATCCAATAAGATGCTGGTAGAGATCTTGACCGTACTTCCGGGATTGTCCTGATAGCCATGGTATACCTCTCCACTCCTTAAGCACCTTAGAATATGTTGCCTCCTTGTTGCTACGTCACATTACGTGCTAGCAACCGTTTTCGGGGGCAAATTTGCTGACTAAAAAGTTGTGTGGAAATCGGTTGTCGTGATATAGGCACGTGATGCAGAAAATGTCGTGAGAAAAGAGTCGTGTATTCATGTGGATGGCTATAAGATTAGTGAAAGGCTAAAAACGATGGATGGACTGTGTGAAAGAAATGGGTAGAAAGGGGGTGACTACAGAGATGACGACTAATAGAGAAGTATGGAAGAAAAAAACATGTTGTAAATAAATTGGAATAAGGGCAGGATAATGATGATGATGCTAATAGAGACTGTATACTTTCGGAATTGGCCTGATAGCCGTGGTATACCTCTCCACTCCTTAAGCACCTCAGAATGTTGCTTCCTTGTTGCTACGACACACTGCGTGCTACCAACCATTTTCGGGGGCCCATTTATTGAGTGTGCAAGTCACCCCCTGCCTTTTTATCTATGTACTTTAATAACATTATTCACCCAGTGGCAGGGTCTTTACATAGTTCTTGGTTATCAGTCCACTTTAACCTGCCAAAACCAAAGCCCGATGTCTTTGTTGTTCTTATCTTGCAATAGTTTCACACCATTTTTTTTTCTTTGTGTAGGCACATGGCCTAGCTTTGTTCGGTCTCCCGCTTGATTAGGAGGGAATTGGAAATTATGTTTTTTCTTACTCGTCGAGCTTTATTGCCTCGGCGTTTTTTCTGGTGGTCGACACTGTTGATTCTGGCTTACAGAAGTTACAGTGGTCTGAGAATAGTGTGGCGGGCTTGTCCCAAAAAAAAAAAAGTTTCACACCAATGGGGGGTTGTCCTTGGGTGCACTTGTATAGCGCGGTAATCGTTGATTGGTGCTTTATTTAAAAAAAAGCGTCTAAAACGGCCTCTGCGAGTTGACTTCGACCCCTCGTACGCCTTCCAAAGGTCCGGGGCCCCAGGGTCCCGAGAAATCCAAAAATTATCGTATATTTTAGAAACGTTACCTCGGCAAGCGTAAAGCGACCAGAAAAAAATAAATATATGTGGTAACGGCGCAGTAAAAGCATATAAGACGAAGCTCTACCAAAATATCAAGGGTGGTATGACGACATCATAATCTGACACTTATTCCAATGACGACATAAATCCGACGTCTGAATGTTTATCCTTAACATACAGTCACGGAAGCCATTACGGGTTCGAGTTCCATCAGCGGTTTCCCAAAATTAATTTCATTTCTACAGTATCAGTACAATTTAATTGAATTAGCTCCATTAATCTGAACAGGGGAATAATTATTTTGCCCGGGGACAATAAACAAGGGTATGCCTATAAAAACTTGTTCATCTAACTGGAGTTTAAACGAGGGGAATTGAATCGAAGCCACTCTGGAGTCGCGGTTCTCCTAAGTGAATTATGAACCGTATTCGCTGACGCTGTTACATGCTTTGACAGTTCCCTGATGGCAGGCGCTATCTGGCGACTCGGCGCCCCGGCTGGTGGCCGCATGTCGCCGTACAAGCACCAACTCGTAGGTAATTCAATTTAGTCAAAGGTACCGGGTGGCTTTGTTCGCCTGCTACCTTTTCAATGTAGGTAAGTTAATTTCGGTAAAGGCATACTATGTAAATCGAGAGCATGAGATCGCCTTGTATCTTTGGTTTTGTTTTGGTAAGCCTTTTCCCGTTCAAACATTTATTGTGATTTCGTACGTGATGTTATTAGCTACTTCTAAGCTTCCCTTGATCGAACTTTACAAATAATTATGGTTTGTTTACGGGCAAGTGTATCGGTTATTAATAAAAATAAAAGTATGGTTATTACTTTCTTTGCTAGTACCATTTGCATAGGATCCTAAACTATATCATCTAAAAGAGGCCATCAATAATTTTGAGCTCAACAAACCTACGCAACGTACACCAACTTGGGTATTCAATGGAACAATTCAAGAGGCATAATCGAATAGAATATATTCGTCATAAAGGCTGATAAATTGTAAGCATTCCGCGAGGAGCTGCCATAAAGTTCAGTGTTCAACCCTCAGGAAGGGGTCGCTTGAGGAAACTTGCCTCTACGAATTTGTTATCGCTATGAAGATAAGTATAACTACAAAGACGCATAATATCCGTGTTCCGTGAAAACCGACTATCTTGTAAGTGTTATGTAATTGAATTGTATGGTTATAGTATAAGGATTTACGAAACTTTCAATATATGATTAGTTTTGTATTTATAGAGGTAATTTGGGAATATGTGTAGGTACCATATATTGTACCTATTCGTCTGATATTTATCAATAACCTTCACTGGCGCTTTTAGTTACTGGCAAGGTAAAACAAAGTTGTAACAAACACAATCAACTAAAATGGAAGTAAACCATATTAAAACATCACTTAGCGTTGACGTGTGATTCAATTTGTTAAGGTTCATCCGTGCAGTATTGCTGAGACACTACAATGTCTAGGAACAACACTAGTAGCGACAAGTTGCTAGATTTGCGAGCTCATTGCTTACGAGGACTATGGCGACCTATTTCGCACGGGGGCTTTGTACAATTTGCGAGAAACCGCAAGAGCTGGGAAGGCAGAATGTTTCTATTTAAATAATGTTTATGGAAATCTTTGAGAACATTTTAATGCAAGGCAGCTTTTTTAATGAGAATCAACAGCCTTCTTTTCCCGGACACTTAAATTGAATGAAAATTTATTTTCAGAGTGAAAAGACGCTTTTTGTTCAGAATCTCTACGATTTATTTAGCTAAAACTTATTTCAATTTTGATTCGCGTTTCGGCAAATAACGTTATATCTACCTTTGAGATTTAAGGTGTTTTTCTCAATTAACTTTTAATAATAGAGTGGCAGTACTGCTGACTGAATCTGTGTGATTTACGATATTTTTAAATAGAGAGAAGTCTATAAACGCCTTTAACATTACTCTTAGGACTAATAGTCTTATTCAAAAGTCGTGACTACTAATCATATCGTTCAGTTTTTGGCCCTTCGGTACCCACTGATCAGCACTATAAAGTGCAATATAGAGCAAACTCCTAATGGTTCTGAAAAAATAGCCATCACAGATAATATTCGTTTTATTACGTTATCTGTGCACAATGCGTTATGGCGTCCGCGACTATAAGTCAAAACGTTTGTCGAAATGAGCAATAAAGTTAGTATGGCTGTTTGATAGTTATATTTGTTATGCCACAGTAGGAGCCACCTGTTATGTTGGTTCTTATGATTACTCTGCCATGGTACGATATTAGTTTCGACTGCGAGGGGTCGCTGCTCGTCTGTGACGATATTTTCGTGACTTTGTTGGTGCTAATATGTCAAAAAAGGTGGTGGAGTCGAGTTTATACCAACCAATAGGCATTTTTATAACTCCAAAGATAGTATAATATTTTTTTCTGTAGTTTGATAAATTAAAAAATAACACTTTATTTTTTAATTTTCGTGTTCTTTTTTTAGCAAACCCTTTCATTTGATATCCATATCATGGAATTACATAAAAATAACTAGTCCGCCATCTTTGGGAGTCCGCCATATTGGATTTAAAATGACGTCACCTAGCTAACCATACATTGTCATCCAAACTAAACATGTATGCAAAATTTCAGCTTAATCAGAAACCAGGAAGTGGGTAAAATTTAACTTTTAAGATTTGTTTACATAGTAAGTTACAAGTGAAGCCGGTGTTAAAAACAAAGTGTTATTTAGTTTGATATTTCTTATTAAAGTTATGTTGTGTTGCTATATTAAATGGTATGTTTTTTTATATTCTATTATGTTATTTTTGTGGAAGTTATTTATTCTTCAAGTGAATGCCAAAACGTTGGATCGCTATATTAATTAATTTGAATGAGAATAGAATTTCGGAGCATGATACTTGAAGCGAAAAATTCTTCGAAAATAATAATTAATTATTATTCTTCTGTAGACTTCGTTGAACAAGTTCCATTCTACTGGTTCAATATTATAAGTAATATTATGATGTCAAAGTACTAGCGATCTTCGTTTCAACTCGAAAAGTTTCCAGTTTAACTCATTAATGCCCCTTTATTAAAGAAGATAGAATACAAACTTTATCACTTCACATCTCTGTTATTTGAACTATAAGATGAGTTCATTAGGATAGGTATCACTTAATTGGGAATTTTGTTAAGAGGTTGGTATGAACTTTATATGAGTAACGGTTTAAGTTTGTCTTTATGCAAGTATTTTTTTATCCGACTGCGCGACGTAAGGGGGTAATGTGTTTATCATCCTTGGTGTGTATGTTTGTTCTTTTGTGGTGCTTTAGAGACCAAACGCGTGGGCCAATTTTGATAATTCTTACGTCAATTGATTCGTCTTAATCTTGCGAGTACTACTAAGGATATGACAGTAATCAAAATACAATATGGCGACAACCAGACGCCGTGAAAAAGAAAAAAAATGAAAGTTATCGAACTATAGTGGGTATCAAAATAAAGGGTTCAAGGAGTCGATTACAAAAATATAACTTACTAAAATGTAGAAAATAAAAAAATAAACAGAATATTTAAAAAAAATCCAACTAAAAAACATCGAAAACATTCCAAACAAGTCACTTTTCAAGCAGTCTGATGCAGTTGGTGGCATAAAATCAATTAATTGAACTAAAATAACTGCTTGAAAAGTGACTTGTTAGGAACTTTTACGTTGTTTTTTACAGTCGTGTTTTTTTATTCCACTGCCCCAGAAGGATGGTAATGTTTTTGTTTGACATGTGTAGCGTTGTCAAGTAAGAGTACCAGACTAGTTAATAATGTCTACATTTATACGAGCATTGCCTAAGTAAGCACAATATTTTACAAACGTGCTTCCTATGTACCTACTACTTACAGTATGGGAGACCGAGAAGAATTGTAACATAGTCGATTTCTGAGAACCTATGACAGTTAACGAGCTGGCAAAAGCGGGCGTTTGTTGTTATTGAGACGCGCTATTTGACGCAGTACCTACGCGACAGCGACGCACATAAAACAGTTGTGAGTGTACGACATTTGCATACAAAAAATTGCAATAAGTAAGTTTTTTTTATCAAATATTTCATTGCTTAATATATTGTTACATATTAAGTTTGTTTTATTATTATATTTTTTTCTCATTTGTTTTGGTTTTTCAAATTTACTAGCGTTGTCTTGCTTTTTTAACCGACGAAAAAAAGGAGGAGGTTCTCAATTCGACCGTATATATGTTTTTTTTTTTTTTTTTTTGTGTATGTTCAGCCCTCACTCCGTCATTTATGAACCGATCTTAATGATTATTTTTTTATTAGATAGGGTATACCTCAAGGGTGGTCCCATATCAAGGAAATCAGGATCTGATAATGGAATCCTGATAAAATTGAGAGAAAACCTCGAAAATTGTTGGCACGTTTAGCGTTTCTGTACGTATGTTCGGCCTTCACTCCGTTGTTTATGAACCGATTTCGATGATTCTTTTTTTCATAGATAGGGTATATCTTAAGAGTGGTCCCATGTCAAGGACATTAGGATCTGATCATGGAATCCTGATAAAATTGAGAGAAAACCTCGAAATTTGTGGGCACGTTTAGCGTTTCTGTACGTATGTTCGGCCCTCACTCCGTTGTTTATGAACCGATTTTGACGATTCTTTTTTCCATAGATAGGGTATACCTCAAGGATGGTCCCACGTCAAGGACATTAGGATCTGATCATGGAATCCTGATAAAATTGAGAGAAAACCTCGAAAGTTGGGCACGAATATTGTTTCTGTTTACTTTTCATAACTTTATCAGGTATTTGCATTTAGGAATCATCACATCATGAAACTGAGCTCATGATGGAAACCATACCTTTCCTTAACAATAGAAGTTAGTCATAAAAAACTGGTTTTAGTGACAGATACCACTTAATATACTTTGAAGAAAAGACGTCTTTGGAATATTGGAGGTAACCTCAACTGGTCAATATCCTGGGAACCTTATGAAAGGATGGTTACATAATCAGCTCAGTGCGAAGAGGAATGATGAAGGATTAGAAATTAGCTTCGGAGTATTTAAAGATGATGCGAGTCACAAAAAATCATAAAATAAAAAACTTTTTAACAAAAAATTCAACCGACGAAAAAGAACTAAAAAGCAAAAAATAAATTAACCTTTTAAGTCTTGAGTATTGAGCTTATTTACCTACATAAAATATCAAATTTTATATAAACTAATTTTGAGTCGGCGCCAAATAATAAAACGATTAATAACCTACATCTAGCCTTCTTCATTTCTACGTACATATAAAATTTAGATATTTAATAATCAGATTGTTGTTTGGCGCCGACTCAAAATTAGTTTATATAAAATTTGATATTTTATGTAGGTAAATAAGCTCAATACTCAAGACTTAAAAGGTTAATTTATTTTTTGCTTTTTAGTTCTTTTTCGTCGGTTGAATTTTTTGTTAAAAAGTTTTTCGTATTGGTATCTTGTTTAGAAATTACGAATTATTTTTTGACCGGTTCACGATTTTTGCAACTAGGTGAGTTGTGACAGCTTGACACAATTCTCCTACTATAGTTTAGCCCGTAGTGTTTATGCCACTACCTACTGCTAATGTGTTCCCGGTCGCCAGAGTCACTTAGGCCGTTGCCAAAACCTCCGCCAAGAAAAAGGAACCAACCGAATAGACGCAAGATCAAATCTGCCATAAAAGCCAGTAGAAAGGAAAAAAATTAAAAATGCGTGTTTTATGCGAGGAAAACAAGAAGACCATACAAATTAAAGAAGAAGACTAATAAGAAAAGTAAAGCTCATGATGAAGTGGATGAAGCCGAAGAAGATGCAAAAAATGATTGTTTCTGCTTGTGTTGCCTTGAGCGCTTTGCCAATAGCAAATCAGAAGAGAAGTGGGTTCAGTGTCTCGAATGCCATGGCTGGTCTCACGAAGCTTGGACTGGGGCCGAGCTTCAGTACGTCTGTCATAACTATTTGTCAGATTGGATTTTATTTTCAGACTGATTTTAACATAATAGATCTCAGAAAGATGTCACACTTTATTATTTAAGATGCTAATACTTTTTTTGTCGATGTTACATGTTATTTTAGTTCGTACAGTCATGTCAAATAATAGTTAAAGTACTTCGTTGCAAAACAAATTTGTAATTTATTTATCTTCTTCAAGTATAAAAATTAATCCCTATTTTCTTGGTCACGGCATCACGCGTGAATGGTTGGACCGATTTCACTAATTCTTTTTTTGTTGAGTTTATTATGGTCAGGAGAAGGTTCTTATGAAAGAAAAAATAAGAAAGTTGCGCTGAAAATTTCAGAAAACTTAACGACTATTTAAACTTCGCGCGTGTGGCAGTTCATAGCTAAGACAGGACAAAATCTGTCGGGTCAGCTAGTCATTAATATTATGGTATTTTTAATTCACCAAATAGTCTAAATATATATGTATCACAACTTACCTTGGAATTAGGAGAGTTGTGACACGGGAAGTAGATTTTGTTTTTGTAGATTTTCTTAGAAACTTTTAAAATACTTTCATTAATTTTGATGATTGTTTCTTAAAAAGTATGAATCTAGCTACATTGAATTATACAGCTCACAGATGTAGAATGTTTCTTGACTGAGATATGTTAGTTGAAGTAAAATTGTCACAACGCACGTTCCTCGGTCTCCACTACCGAAGTCTTGAATAACTATATATCGCCTACTATACATACTATGAAGTGTTACTGCTATCCTGAATCCGATGTGAATAAGAAATAGAGCTATTCATCCTGTAAAACTCCGTCTCTCTCTCAAAACGGAATCATGATGGCATTGGCACGCTAAAGAAGGGGACAGATCTTCATACTGTTACAATCTCGCATATCTCTTCAGCAGTACATCTACCCCTCGATTCCGAGTGAACACAGAACTTAAAGACAATGTTATTAACGTATATTTTACGAGGCACATTTAGAATTTTATGTCATCCCTGGGTACGTGCGCACGAAGAGCCGAGGTCATCTAACTTAACTCGTAAACAAGTTCGCTATTCGCCGTGATGCACTCCAAATTATTGTTGCAAATGAATTTTGGTACATTGTTGTTGCTAGGTGTACTTGTGTATCTTGAAATTGGAGAAATGTTTTTCTTTCCCTCATGTTTTGTTTTTTTTTGTCTGACATCCAGTCTTACCAAGGGGTATCGTATTACCCAGTAACTTGGTTGTGGAGGTCAGATAGGCAGTCGCTCCATGTAAAATACTGGTATTCAGCTGCATTCGGTTAGACTGGAAGCCGACCCCAAGATAGTTGGGAAAAGGCTAGGTAGATTGATTGATTGATTTTTTAGATTGATTGTACTATTTTTGTAAGAACTTAAAAAAATCTTTGTTTAATCGTATGTATGTTCCGTAAAAAAATAATTGAATGAACAACCAGGATCCCAGGAATAAGATCCTATTTGTCACGGCGAGCACACAAACGTTAGTTAGATACATTGAGGGTCCGACATACCCATTCTAATAAATACCCCTGTAGCAATGAATGTGTGAACTGGGGTTATTAATGTCTGTGTGCTAAAGTATTAATTGAGTTCTTAAGGGGTAGTGCAGTGGGGTTGCCCGGAAACGCGAGTTTTGGCGGTTTCGGCCCGTTTTTCACCATGTTGAAATGAGTTGTTCGAAAACTTTAGATTGAAGTGTTTGTATTTGGAATGTTTTTTTTAGTGTTGCATATTATTCTATCTATGCAACACTAAGAAGAGATTATTTTTTGTCGTGGTTGTTTTGTGTGTTACTCTCTTACGCGCCTAAAATATTTGCTTGAGTGGTAAGTCAGTAGTGTATTACGAGATCCTCGGATTGTTCTTCACGAAGTAGTTGAGACAACTAAGAAGAAATTCCACTCAATGTTATAGTAGTTTTCCATTCAAATAGTAAACAGAGTAAAATCCCCGTCGCATTCAGATAGCACGGTAAATATGCTAAGCAGTCACACTTAAAAATGTCAACATAATTACGAGTCCAATGAGTTTTCGTTCATTCGCTAACTAGTACAAGTGGTGGGGTTTTATCCGAGTCGTTCGTTAGCTACTGAGGGCCCTCGTGCACTAGTCGAGGGCTTGCCCTTTGATGTTTGCTGTTGAAGTCAACCGCGCGCCCTTGGCCTCATTATGTGAAGTTGACATGTTAACCCCAATCAATGCGCCTTCATAATGAAGATACCCTAATAATTAATAATGTATCGGTTGTTCGGAAGATATGAAGCGATCTCTTTTCTAGGACCGTGACCTCGCTGCTCTTTATGTGAAGGCGTTGGCACCCTTTAGTATTTCTTTGTTTTGATTTTTTTTTCGTATAGCCAGAAAACAGTTACAAATTGTTTTTTGTTCTCATTCTGCTCTAGTTATTTGAAAAAGGAGGCGTGTTGAAAGTATATATACGTAAACTAATCCAATCTAGTGACATACATGTTAGCTTATTTTAGGGTTGGGAACCCAAAGCTGGTAAAGCGGACCCATTACTTTGTCTTCGCTGCCTGTCTTTCAGTTATAAGGTGTTTTTTAGAACCGTCTTCTTTTGAAGAATCTGGTCTGAATCTAGAAGATCAATGTACTTACCTACTTGAGCAAAGAACCCACTTAGATGATATACTCAGAACTTGATACTGGAATTTATTGACCACACGGGCCAAGTTTTAGGCTAAAACGAAAATTATCAATGATATTCATACAGAAAATTGTGTTCATGATTTCCTTTGAACACTTTCTCTATTTCTTATAGTTTCAGATTTTGGAAGTCTCATCTCGGGAAGCAAGTACTTAGTGTAGTATCTGTATTCATAAGGATCCGATTTTTTAAGTTCTTTTATTATTTAGTAAGCCATACATAAATGTCAGTTTTAGCTACCAACTTAGAATAATTTTACTTAAAATCCTTAGGTATCTACGTCTTTGCAACCAAAATGGAACTCCATCGAATAAGTAAATCATATTACAGATGACATTAACTCGATAGATGTAGGTACAAATTAACTTCGCAACTTGTTTATGGGCCACAAATAACTTCAGTAATCAGACATAAAGTTAAATTGGACTCCGCGCTGGTTAAGTTTTTATTGTTATATTTTAGCCGTAAAGGGGCTCGTGGCTACATAAAATAGCTCAGGGTCAATGGAACTTAAGATACGACTTCGGACGTCAGTCCATGGATGGGTGGCTCTCCAAAACATATTGAGAGTATTGAGACCACTACCTGCCTCTGTATTATTAAAACCCAGTAACAGCGCAGATCAACTAGGCAGTCAGCATCATCATCAACAATTCTGCCGAAAGACATCCACTGCTGCATCCATTACGAGTATGTTTAAATTCGAGTTTTCAGTTCTGGAGTATAACAACTAAAAAGTGAGAATTTAAAAACTTCTTTAGAAAAAAAACAACCGACTTCCAAAAAAGAAAATACACTAAAAATTACTTTAACTTCGGAGATCGGTGTCAAATAACGAAGAAATAAAATACAAACACCGACTTCCGAAATTAAAGTTATTTTTTTAATTTTTAGTGTATTCTCTTTTTTTGGAAGTCTGTTGTTTTTTTTCTAAAAAAGTTTTTATAAGTTTTTAATTATGTTCACGTATAACTTCTTTATTTATGAGCCGATTTCAATGATTATTTTTGCATTCGTCCAATGAACAGATTTCAAAAGTGTTAAATTAATAATAGTGATGGTACGGAGCGAGAGGGAATGGGAAGCAGTCGTCACCTTCTGCGAAGCAGTAATGCTTGCGAAGGAGGAGGCGGAACGGGTGAGGGAGGCTCAACAGAGTCGCCCTCACGCCTCCAGAAGCAGCCACTGCAGGAGACGCCCTGGGCGTCGGGGGTCGTGTAACGATCTCCGGGGGTCGCGGATAAATTCGAAACAGAATTATCGGGCCCCTTTTTTATTTTTGGGGCACTCGGGCAACTGAAGGAACAGGGGTGGGTTCTGGTCAGTAAAAGTCACACACCCACCCTGACACCCTGAGCTCCACCTAGAGCAAGAGAAGTCATTGGATGATTTCACACCGCCACAAAAAAAAGGGCTGAGACCCAGCACTTTATTTATGAAATTCACTCAAAAGTAGACACTTGGAGATAAAATAGAAATGGGAAGTGTATGTATTTCGTCCTCACCAAGACGGGTTGGTCTTGGATATGTGTGAACATAGGTTCATGTACACTTTTATTCTGTGAGCGGTAAGCTCAGAGCTCTCGCGTTCCTAGAAATTAGCTTAAGCACACAGAAACAATGTGCCTGTGAATCTTCACACACACACCCAAGACCAACCCGCCTTCCTGGAAAAGAATGTCTATTGTTACGACTTTTCATCCTGGATTCTGTGGTAGCGTGTGGTAATTTTTTGACGTTTCGTGAGAGCTAGGCTCAAAAGTTGCGTCTCCGCGCGGGCTAACTAATTGTGCTGAAATAAAAATTTTGATAGAACAAAAATTTTGCACAGTGTGCAAAAAACCAGTTTTTTGAGGAAAAATTTAGAAAATTGATACCAAAACCAGGACTCGGATACGCGAAACACGCACCAGGACACAGGTAAGAGTTGGTGGAGTCCTATAGAGTTTAAACCAAAAGAATCTATCGAGTAGAATTTAAGATAACTAAATTTGAAAATCAAAATTTTGTAAAAAACACAAATTGTGGGGTATTCAGAAAATAAAGCCGCGATGGTCAATTTTTAGCGTCTGGATAGCAGGAGCTAGCCTGTCTTATAATTACTATGCAAAAAACTAGGTCAAAATCGCATTCCTGGAAGCTGAGAAATCGATGTTTATGTTTTGAGCTAGTCCAGATTTTTTTTTTTTTTTTTTTTTTTTTTGGGGGGTGGGAAATCATCCAATGACTCTTTCCGCTCTGGGGTGGAGCGGAAGGGCGTGTCAGACTCTTACTGACTAAAACCCACCCCTGTTCCTCCCTGCCCTACGCGCCCGGGGGCGAGGTAACTCTTTCGAATTTATCCTCCACCCCCGGGCAGGCACTGGCCGTGGCAGGCCCCGTCCTTTGCTGACAACTCTTTGAGGCGCGCGTGGAACACTACGCGCCGTCGACTCTCGGGCCTGGTGCTGATCGGACGGCGAGTTACCCGCTACTCGCCGTCCGCAGGCCCGGGTCTACGGTGGCCGGAGATCGTCTCGCAGCCCCCGGCGTCTCCTGCGACGGCTGCTGCTGGGGGCGCTAGGGCGATTCGGTCTCTGTTGAATCTCCCTAACGTGTGCCGCCTCCCTCTTCGCGAGCATTACTGCTTCGCAGAAGTTGGAGACGGCCCCCCATTCCCTCTCACTCCGTACCATGGCCTGAACCAGGGCACGGCGCGAGAGGTCGCTGCCGCCTATCGCATCCACGAGGACACGGCGGTGTTCTGCCCAGGCGGGGCAAACCTCCACCGTATGCTCCACCGTGTCCACGGGGCGATCCTCGCAGTGGAAACACGCAGGGGTCACCTCCGCCTTGATACGACACAGGTACTTCCCGAAACAGCCATGTCCGGTGAGCACCTGCGTCAGGCGGAAGGTGAGGGCGCCATGGCGCCTCTCCAGCCACTCCTCAAAGAGGGGCACTACCGCCTCGGAGCTAGTCCAGATAGGTGGATTTTCTAGATAACGCGACCAAATTTAGTGGATTTCAGATTTAATTTAATATTAAGGGTGCCCAGCAAGCTAGACAGACGGGAGAGGTGTCAAAAGACGCAGCCCCGCAAGATCTAGCCAGCTATACTAAATTCGGTATTTTCGCCTGAAGGGCCTTTGCACAGTGGGTGGAAAACCCGTTTTCCGGGGATACAATCGGGAATTTTTTGACGTTTCGTGAGAGCTAGGCTCACGTGTGGGGTGTCAAAAGTTGCGTCTCCGCTCGGGCTAACTAATTGTGCTGAAATAAAAATTTTGATAGAACAAAAATTTTTTTGCAAATTAATTATCTATTATTATTTGCTAAGACATTGTCGCTATTGACTTGGATAACAAGTCTATATTTAGCTCGACATGTCACGTGTGCCTTATTAATTTTCTCCTACATAAGAGCTGAATATCTATAGGTACTAAACAAGATTTCATTCTAATTAATTCGCGGCGTTCTTCGTATCCACATGGAGGGGCCTCGATCAATATTTGATCGTGTGTTGCCAGCTTTTGCTGTTATCACAGTTTGGATATAAGTTTCGTTGAACAAACAATATAATTCACTTTCGTTGTACTTATTGATTGTTTGTTGAAGACGACAACACTGCTGTGTTGAGTTATTATAGAATTGCCGGGTTTTTTGGTACTTACTCTGATGTTTTTATATAACTTAGCTTCTGGCAGTGGATTCGCCCGCGTGAATGTCGGAAATCAGCCCAAGGGAACAAGCCTATATTTATATGTCTTATGTCCTAATCCTAGTATTATATTATCTGTGCCTAATCTAAGACATGATCTTCTCGTGTGCCAAGTTTCATCCAAATCCGTTCAGCCGTTATGATGTGAAGAGGTTACAGATAGATACATAGATATGTTGTGTAATATGGATATATCATCTGCGGGTGTGTGACGCGTAGACTGTTGGGGTGCGTCAATATACAACAGTTTTTTTAAAGAGGCACCCCGGTCCCTGGCACAGGCAATTTAAGGAACAGGGTTTTACTGAGTAAGAGTCTGACACGCCCTCCTGCTCCAACTAAAAACAAAGAGCGGGAGAAGATATTTGATGATTTCCCACTCAAAAAAACCTATGGACATATTATGTGAATATGTAGGTAGGTGTAGAAAAAAAAAAAAAAACTGTCGAAACGTGGGTGCATTATAGCTCTCACCTCTGCTTAATCTTTCGGGGTATACAGAAGTGATGTTATGTGTTATTATCTTATTATGTATATCCTGTTGTTGTACCTATTCTAAATAAATTAATACAAACAAGTGTGTGTTTCTGTTTACAGTCTCCACCATGTGCTGATAGTGATTACCGGGGTGGTTTTAGTGGGGAATCATCCAATGTCATCTGCCGCTCTGGGTGGAGCGGGAGGGCGTGTCAGACTCTTACTGACTAAAACCCACCCCTGTTCCTTCCCTGCCTGAGTGCCTAGGGGTGCGGTAACTCATTTTCAGAATTTATCCGCTACCCCTAGGCATGGTGTAAGCACCTAAAATTTTAATGGATACCTACAAGAAAACTCGGCCAAGTCCGCTTCGGACTTTACACATTTAGGGTTCCGTACCAAATGAGGGAATTTCAAAGAAAAAATCTGATTTATTAACAAAATAAATGTATGTAATATATTTATTTGTATTTACGTAATAATAAACATTATCACCAAATTTCAAGTTCATCTGTCAATGCGAAGTTAAAAAATTTTTCGTAACAAAATTTTGTCACAGACGACGGACAGACGGACACGTGAGTGACAGCAATAGGGATCCGTTTGGACCCTTCGGGTATACGGAACCCTAAAAATTACAAATTTTTAGTTACATTACATACTGTGTACTCAGTATAAATAAATATGTTGAATATTGAAATAAGATAGGTAACAGAACTAGCCTAATAACACTTAATTTTTTTAAATCGTTTCGATGAATCGCAGCAGTAGTAGTATGATGATATTGTGATGTCCGAGGTGGTAGCATGAGATCCAAACCTTATTAGCAGACATGCTGCCCGGCTGGTTGAGCAAATATAATTTAAAAGGGTAATGCAAAATTATAATAATCATTTGAATTTAGTAACACTTAAGTATAATATGTTTTGTTTAGATCAATAGGGACAAAAAAGTAAGCGGATAGTAAGAGTAAGTAGTCACTTACTTGTATTGGTATATTTATACCAATGGATATCTACCGTTTTTTTTTTTTTTTTTTTGGGGGGTTGGGAAATCATCCTATGACTTCTTCCGCTCTAGGGTGGAGCGGAAGGGTGTGTCAGACTCTTACTGACTAAAACCCACCCCTGTTCCTCCCTGCCTCGAGTGCCCGGGGGCGAGGTAACTCTTTCGAATTTAGCCTCCACCCCCGGGCAATGGATATCTACGGTCTTGCCCAAGAAAGATTGTTTTTGTTTTGCTCCGTTATTTTTTTTTTGAAATAGTGGTAAAAAGTGATTTTTTGTAGACTTACGTTATACCATTGCGTTGCTGGTGAAGTGAACTTTCGAACAGTGAAAACTGGACATCAATACGACGACGGAGTGCAAAGTTATAATCAAAAACATTTTTTAAAATCTATTCAACGGCTCCGAACTCGAACCTACCACAACCAAGAAAATGAGGAGTTGAAAACCTGTGTTTCTGACCTCTCTATAAGAGTAAATATCATAGAGCAACATTCTCGTCAGGATAACTTGGAGATAAATGGAATCCCTGAAAATCGAGCTGAAAAACTAATTAGCACGCTAGTTCAACTGGGTAATACTGTCTCGTGCAATACTCGCGTCAAAAAACTTGACTTGCAGAGTACTCGTCCGCGCTCAAGTAACCAAATTTAACCGTGCCCATGTTTCTGATAAACTTAATTCGAGCCACTTAGGGTACGCAGGCAACAAACAGCCCGTCTTCGTCTCGGAACATCTCTCACCCCTGAATAAAGTCATACATGCACAGGCCAGGAAAATGGCGCGTGAGAAGGGCTACATAGGGGCTATATGTTTCGGTCCGCGATGGCCGGGTATTGGTCCGTAAGGATGATGGTGCACGACCTATGCAGATAAAGAGCCTGCATGCTGCCTCGTTAATGTAAGCAAACACCCAGGAACGGGAACCCGTGAGTTAATCATTAAAATTCAATGTATACTATCAGAACCTCCGAGGAATGCGAACAAAATTGAATAAAATTAATATTGCAGTTAACAACTAAAACAACTATGACATGATTGTGGTGACAGAGACATGGCTTAATGAAAACATTAAAGACGGAGAGCTATTTGACACCCGCTATAATATTTACAGGAGAGATAGGTCGTCCAGTGCACAAACAGGAAGAGAAGGAGGTGGCGTTCTAATTGCTGTGTCCAAAGCATACGATTCAGCGCGGGCATGTCGGTGGGAGACTACTGCAGAAGACCTCTGGGTACGCGTGAAGGTAAATGAGAGGAAGAAAATAAACATTTGCACTACCTATCTACCACCCCCCGTGTTACAGCAGCATCTGGATATGTTTCTCAGTTCGATCAAGAGTGTCAATGAAACTACTGGCGAAGATATTATAATATTCGGAGACTTTAATCTCGGCTTCATCGAATGGAACTAGGACTCGAGGTACTCTCATGCAACTTCCACTGTTCCATCAAACTATAATAATAATCTAGGTTACTCTCTAGTAGATTTCATGTCTTTAAATAGTATGACGCAATTTAATGTTATCAAAAACAGTAATAATGGAACATTAGACCTAGTGTTTTCTAATATGATGGGTGCGGCTGTCAGGAGGTCTGCTTCACCAAGAAGAAGATTGTCACCACCCCCCTTTGGAGATTGATTTTGTTTTGAGAACTTATGCGCCACTTAAGCACGTAACATTGAGTAAATTTAATTTTAAATCAGCTGACTACGAAATTATCAATAAAAAATTTAGAGAAATAAATTGGAAAGAGCTACTGGATTCATGTTTAAATGTTAACCTCATGACACAGATCCTTTATAAGTCCCTTCAAACAGTTATAAATGACAATATTCCTAAGATCAAGAATGTGAGCAAAAATTTTCCGCCATGGTACTCTAAAACTTTAAATTCAAATTCAAATTCAAAATCATTTATTTGCTAATATGGGTAATTACATAAAGTTGTTAAAAAAAAGAGCATAGTCCAACCATATTACGCCTTGAGGCACGCAAATCTCAAGCTTTGACTGTATCAAAATTACAACATTATTATACAATTACTTGCAACAATAATTTATAATGAATAAGCCAATTTTGGTAATATCACCGTGGCAAATAGTAATTAGAATTTTAATTAGCAAAATAATAATGTCACTTAAATAATTAAAATTTAAAATGTCATGTAATAAATGAGAATGTCAAGATATATTAGTAAATAAATGTCAAAGTAAAAATAATAGATAATTAATTAGTGCATTAGTCACATGTCACAACAATATTTCTGAGAGCAATATGTCCTTACATCCTCAATTAAATAATCCTGAATACTGTAATAACATTTAAAAAGCAAGAATCTTTTTAATTTCTTTTTAAATTCATCGATGGATGGAGTTTCTAGTACAGACTTTAGTAAGTGGTTGTATATACGCGGTGCCATACTGAAAATGCTTCCGGTAAATAAGGCAGTATTGTTAGGTTTGCAACAAATTTTATATCTATGCCGCTTACTTCTGTACTTATCAAAAAAGATGTCTATTAGATCTTGCGAAGCTAGCAATCTCATAAATGTATACACAGGGCAGTGTCAATATATTGTATTTAATAAAATATGATCTGCAGCTATCAGTCTGGTGGATATTAAACATACCCCTAATACATCGCTTTTGCGCCTTGAATGCAATGTCCTTATTGGTGGAATTACCCCAGAATATAATACCATATTTTATCAAGGATCCCACGTAGCCATGATATGCTGCGAGTACAGCAGAAGTGT
Organism: Polia nebulosa; assembly: GCA_951329385.1. Taxonomy (NCBI): domain Eukaryota; kingdom Metazoa; phylum Arthropoda; class Insecta; order Lepidoptera; family Noctuidae; genus Polia; species Polia nebulosa. The sequence continues at coordinate 25,183,808 of OX589588.1, forward strand.
CTACCATTTTTGCCAGCATATGTAGGGCGTATGATTGCTTATTTAATTTTTGTTTTAAAGTATCAACATGTGTCTTCCAATTCAAATTATAATCAATTGACATGCCTAAGAATTTTGTAAATGCTATCTCATTTATTTTGTTCCCTGTATAATCTATATTAAGGTCCGTAAATTGGGCTTTACGATTGCGAAATATCATGATTTTAGTTTTTTCAAAATTCATTTTTAAATTATTATTAGTTAACCATTTTATAATATCACTTACAGTGCGGTTTATATCTTGTTCTAGGGACAACTTGTCCTTACTTGTAAAAACGACTGTACTATCATCAGCAAAAAGTATAGTGGGATGATTAGTTACTTTGGGCAAGTCATTTATATAAATGATGAATAGCAGAGGGCCCAAAACACTTCCTTGTGGGACGCCTTGTTTGATCTCTCTGTATTCTGAAGTGTAGTTAATTTCTGTACTTGTTTTGGTGCATACTCGAGTAACTAATGTGGACTGTTTTCTGTTGGTAAGATAAGAAGCTATCAGCTCTAATCAAGTGCCCCGAATTCCATACCTGTATAATTTATTTTAGTGAAGATTCTCAATGAAAAAGCAAAGCTCAGACATCGGTTTAAAAAATATGGGAATCCGCGTGATGAGATCGAGTACAGAATGCTCGATGAAAGAGCGCGGTTGGCTATTAAGAGTTGTTATAGGAAATACTCGTATATCTACTCTGTTGAGAATAACATCCAATCGAACCCTAAAGCGTTTTGGTCCTTTGTCAAGAGTGAAAATTCCAAATCTAGCTCCATACCTTCCGAAATGACGTTAAACGAAACGATAGCGTCAACAGGCGATGAAATATGCCAACTTTTCGCTAATCAATTCTCGTCTACGTTTTCTGACGCTAGCACAAACAACGGAAATCCAACTAACACCCAAATATTTCCTCAATTTTTACTCACCAATATTGCTTTTACTGAGAGGGAAGTTCTTAAAGCGTTAAACCGAATTGATGTTACCAAAGGTGCGGGTCCGGATGGGTTGCCTCCACTCTTTATTAAAAAATGTGCCCGTAATTTGGCATACCCTCTCACCTTAATTTTTAATAAATCGCTTGAAACATCTACATTTCCAACAGAGTGGAAAAAAGCTAATGTGTTGCCTATTTTCAAGAAGGGTGATTGTGCGGATGTTAAAAATTACAGACCAATTTCTATTTGGTCCATTTTCTCAAAACTGTTTGAATCAATAGTCTGCCCTATCACATCCCATGTTAAAACACAGCTCTCCTCTCAACAGCATGGTTTCTGCAGCAACAAATCCACCGTCACCAATTTGGTTTCGTATGTAGACGAGATCTGTATGAGCATTGATTCTGGTCAACAGATCGACGCTCTGTATACTGACTTCAGCAGCGCTTTTGACAAAGTTGACCATGAAATCCTGCTGCTGAAACTACACGATCTTGGCATACATGGACCCCTGCTGAAGTGGTTCAAATCTTATTTATGCGGGCGAACACAAAGAGTGGTGGTAAACGGCTACCAATCTCCGGGGTATATTGCAACCTCCGGTGTGCCCCAGGGATCTTACAACGGACCTATTCTCTTTTTCGTGTTCATTAACGACATAGTGAACTGCATCAAGTACACAGTGTTCTTTGTTTGCTGATGACCTTAAAATCTTTTGCCAAATAAGAATTTAAGAAGACATTGCTTTGCTGCAGTCTGATCTCAAATCGTTGAAGAACTGGTGTGTAGTGAATGGGATGGCTTTGAATTCTAGTAAATGTATCACATAACTTTCACACGGAAAAAGCACCCCATACCATTCACTTACACCCTCAGTGGAACAGCACTGCAGCAGGTTCATGACTTACGAGATTTGGGTGTAGTGCTGAGCAATCTATCATTTACTACGCACATCAATAACATCATCAAGAGAGCAACGAAAATGTTGGTTGTATCGGCAGAGTTGGCAAAGAGTTTGGGGGAACCTTGGCGTTAAAAATGCTCTATAGCGCCTTTGTGCGCAGTATCGTTGAGTATGCATATCCCGTCTGGAGTCCAGTTTATAATATCCATATAGACAGGCTAGAGCGAGTTCAAAAAAAATTACCAGGTGCCTGCGGTTTAAAGACCACCAATGTCCTTATAGAGCTGATTACGCAAAGCGGCTAGGTTACTTTGAGCTAGACTCATTGAAGCGACGAAGGGCTCAAATCGATCTTACAACACTTTTTAAAATTGTGAACGGGACAATGTCGACCCCAGACCTCCTTGGCAAAATTAACCTGAGCGTACCTCGCCACTCTCACCTGCGGTCCAAGCGTACTGTCAGTACGTTTGCTACGAAACCGTGTCGCATAAACCTGGGTCGGCATGCTCCCCTTAACAGAATGTTGGGCTTTTACAACAGAGCGTGTTCTATCGACAGTAGTATCGACATCTTCTCTGACAGTCTTCCAAAATTTTAAAACAAAACCATCAAAATTGACCTATGATCAGCCGCATACGGAAATCAAAATCAAAAGTCATTTATTCAAACTAGGCTGAGAACCAGCACTTTTTGAACGTCAAAGTTCTACATAATCAAATCATAATCATAGTCCCCCAAAAATCGCCCGCCCGTCACCACTTCCTAGTGTTTTAGCTGTGAAGAAGAAGTGGCCAACAAACTCCCCAGCAACACATCTGTCTGTTAAGTTTTAAGAACTTGAATCTATATAATTCTAAGCAACAATCTTAACATTATGTAAAACAGAAAAATAAATATATGTCGTCTAAAATATAATCATAAAATTAATAATCCGCCACTTGCCAGCTAGCACACTCAATCATGCCATTAAAAACAAACTCAAGCATAAACACTAAACCAAATTAAAGAAGCCTCCATACATAACTGGTGTGCCTGCTTACAAGAACAAAGATAGAAACTATCAAAGGGCTGTGATTCGAAGCCACAAGTGATGAACTAGGGCCATCACACTAAATTTGGTAGACAATTATTATATGAACTCATATAATCAGTGATAACCATAAGCTAAATATGGAGAAAGAACATCAAGTGTAACATTGTCTTGCGTTCAACACAGCGACCAACTATTATTATCTTCTAAGTAGTCGTTGATGGAATAGTATGCCTTCGAACAGAGACTAGATTTAACTTTAGTTTTAAATGCATTAAAAGGCAAGTCAAGAAAAGAACGGGGTAGCTTATTGTAAAATTCGATACCGAGACCCTCAAACGAACCATGAACCCTACGAACACGGTGGGAAGGAACATGAAGTTTATACTTATTTCTGGTGTTAAAATTGTGGATACCACTGGTCTTTTTGTATAAATGTATATTTTGTCTAATGTATCATATGTTTCCAAAATGAATTGAGATGCCACCGTGAGAATTCCAATCTCTTTGAAAATTTCTCGTAAAGAAACTCTTGACCCTAACCTGTATATTGCTCGTACAGCACGTTTTTGTAAAACAAATATATTTTGTATGTCCGCAGCTTTACCCCACAAAAGAATACCATAAGACATAACACTATGGAAATAACTAAAATAGACTAACCGTGCTGTGTCAACGTCAGTATATTGTCTAACTTTTCTGACGGCGTAGGCGACAGAGGCATAGGCCTGATATATGTGCGCCCCATTGAAGTTTGGAATCAACAGTTATACACAAAAAAACTGCCGAGTCCACAGTTTCAAGCACTTCTTTATGTAAGCTGACATTAGGTCCTAGATTTATAACATTAGGTAAGGCAAACTTTATACATTTAGTTTTCTTAGCATTAAGAACTAAGTTATTTGTCGTAAACCAATCCGTAACCATTGAGAGAGCGCTATCTACGTTATCAAAATCATTTCTATTCCTATCTACTTTAAGGATAAGAGAGGTATCATCTGCAAACAGTACTACGTCACAGATACCCTTTAAAAAATATGGTAAATCATTAATATACACCAAAAACAAGAATGGTCCCAATATCGAGCCTTGAGGCACACCTAAATGAACTGGTAGCCCGGCAGACTTAACACCATTGATATCTACACATTGGAACCTATTACATAAATATGAATCGATTACATTTAGAGCTTCGTTTTGGAGACCATAATGACGCAGCTTATGCAAAAGCGTGTCATGGTGTACGCAATCAAAAGCTTTGGAGAGGTCACAGAAAACTCCGAGTGCATTTTGCGAGTTCTCCCATGCGATGAATATGTGTTTTAGGAGAGCAACACCCGCATCTGTAGTCGATCGACCTTTTGTAAAGCCATATTGATCATTATGAAGGAGGCTATTTACATTAAAATATGTTAGCAACTGCTTCAGTATTAACTTTTCAAAAATTTTGCTAAATGCAGGCAGGATGGAAATAGGCCTGAAGTTGCCTATATCATTTTTATTGCCTGATTTAAATAGAGGTATGACTTTACTACACTTCATGAGATCAGGAAAAGTTCCTGAGTCCACGCATTTATTAAAAGTTACAGCAAGATAAGGCGCTACGATGCCTATTATATCACTCAAAAGTTTGATTGAGATGCCCCAGTAATCACCTGTGTTTTTTGATTTTAGAGAGTTAAAAACGTTAACTACGTCAAGGTGTTACATGCTCAAAACTAAATGATTGATTGCACTTAGGTACACTACCGTTCAAAAGACTTTCAGCTTTAGACGGGGATGAATTTAAGAAGCGAGTTGTAGTTATAGGTATGTGGGCAAAAAACTCATTAAATGCCTGAGCTACGTCAGCTGGTTTACTAGCTAATTTGTTTTCGAATAGAATCTCTAGCTGATTTACTTTTTTAACCGACTTTCCCGTTTCATTATTTATTATTTTCCAAGTGGCTTTTACTTTATTATCAGAATTTTTAATTGTCTCGCTTAAGAATTTTGATTTAGCAGCAACACAAATCTTCTTAAACAATTTAGAATATTTTTTAACATACTCTAGAAAAGGAGTATCGAACCTATATCTTTTTAAACCGTATAACTCGTATAGTCTCGCTCTACTTTTATATATACCAGCAGTGGCCCATTGGTTTAAGCCAATGGAGGTACCCGTAACGTCTATAGTTTTAGACTTAAAAATGGCTTGGTACTCTTTTTGCACAACATCAAAAAGGGCTCTATAGATTTCATTAGGATTATCGTTTTCTACTAAAGATGGTGTAAGTTTATTTGCTATATTATTTTTAAACTTATTACAACGGCTTACCGTATAAGGCCTGCATTCTATTTTAAGCGGCTTTTTATTTTGTGGCATAGGAAAGCTAACTAATAGTCCACAGTGGTCAGACGTTAAGTCACTTAACACTAATTTTTTTTCTGAATTACAATTACTAAAAAAGTTCTCAAGGCAAGTCGATGAGGATGCCGTAATCCTAGTAGGTTCATAAAACAAGTTGTTTAAATTATAAGACCTAAACAGATTGATTAACCTGACACTTAATGAAGTATCATCTAAAATATTAACATTAAAATCTCCACATATCACTATACTTTTATTACTTGATTTTATTTTATTAATTAAATCCTCCATTACCGATTCGAAAAGGCCAAAATCACCAGAAGGGGGTCGATAAACGCAAATTATAACGTATCGCTCAAGTTCAACACAAGACAACTCAACAATGTGCTCGATGGAAAGATTAACTAAATCTAAACGTTGTTTGCATTTCAAGTTATTTGAAACAAGGATTAATGATCCACCGCGAATTATATTTTTTCTTACAAATGCACTTTGTACAGTAAAATAATCATCATTAATAAAAACTACTTCATGTTCTTTCAACCAATGTTCAGTTAAACATAAAACCTGAACGTCATAGTTCTCTATAAATAAACATAACTCTAGTTCTTTGCCGGACAGACCTTGCATATTTTGATGTAAAACATTCAACATATATGAGGCTTACCCGTTGTCGCATCTAATAGTTTAAAGAACTAGAGGTATCAATTGAAATTTTAGAATTATTACTAACTGTAATCATTGGTACACAACATGTACCTGTGTCACGCTGTATATTGTATGCTAAAAGATTAGCAATTTGTCTCCTACTACTAGGTGATAAATACATATTAGTATTGGTTAGTTTGTAATCAGTAATAAATTGATTACAATCAAAATATAAAATAGCGTCACTATGACGATAGGTCCTATTATAAAAAAGCAAGTTTAAATTATAGATGTGCCTATTTTGCTCATCAGACAAATAATTTGAATAAGGCAAAGCGCAGAAAATAAATTTAATGTTATTTGTCTCACTGAGATGTAACATCAAATTGACACAATCAATTATATCCTTTTTCTTAATAGCTAAACTGTCCCCACACAATAGTATAATAGTTGAACTGGGGTGTATTTTTGTCAATCTAATATTATTTACTAATTGGCTAAAACTGGCACCGGGTAAACAATTATTTATTATACTATGTTATGAACACTGGTTCAAAACAGTACCAAAACCTTGACCAAATTTGTCAGAAAAAACATAAGTAGTGGTATTCACATTATTTATATTATGATTATCACTACAGCTATCGACAAGCTGAGCCGCTGAGGGTCTGGGTGCTATGTGCTGAGGCTGTGGTGCCTGAGAGCATGCACAGTTACAAGATAGGTTATTTGTCAGAGACTCATACCTCTCTGCATTGTACGTAACCAGGCCAACCAATTCATTGGCCTCCTGCATGCGCTTACTCAGATCTTGTTGAGAAGCCTCATATTTATTAAAAATATCGTTCAGAGAATATTCCCTAACAAACAGTTCATTCTGAAGGCGCTGAGTGTCATTTTCATATATTATTTTACAAAGCTCTAATTCACTATTGCAATCCTTTAATTCTTGCAATAAATTAAGTTTGTTTTGTCTAAGTTTATTATTTATTTTGTTTAATTTTTGATGTTTTAATGATTTTTAAATTTTATATTAATTTTTTGATTTTTTATTAATCTATTAATTTTAATATATTTCTTTATTTTGTTGTGGCTATTTAACAAATTACATTTGGTGATGGTGTCATCAGTTAAATCTATTGTTACTATTGGCTCAACACATATGGGACCGGACCCGCTACCAACCAACTCATCATATAGGCTGCAGGTGTTCGCAGACTCTTCACCGGCTTTAAGAGATTTCAAGTGGGTTAAAGTGTTGTGGGCCTTGCTTAATTCAAGCTCAAGCTCAGATATGCGTCTCAAAGCCAGTTCATGGGTGTCACTACATTGCTGGAAATTTGACACAAGTTGACGGAGGTGTTGATGCTGGTCAAGTACGTCCATATGCTGTGTGTGAAGTTCAGCCAACTGCTTTTTTAGATCAGTGTTCTTCTGATTAATAAGCTCTATTTCCTTCTCACTATCATCCCTTTCCTGAAGCAGCTTATTGCACTGCTCCTAACTCTTTTAACGTAGCCTTCAGTTTTTCCTCAAAGGATGCAGCTCTACGGGTCAACATGTTGACAGGCCAACCCAAGAGGCACCCTGGAATGAGAGAAGAGACAGCTAAGAATGTGAAAGAAAAAAGAGGAAGGAACAGATAAATATAATAAGTATCTAGGATGACAAGTAGATTGGAAGGTTAAAATAAAAGAAATTAAAGTCAAAAAGGGAATTAATCTCAATTAGGGAATGTTAATTTAATTATTAAATAAGTATGTATTACCTACTAAATTGAGATTTTAATATTAATAAACGAAAAAAAATAAAAAAATTAAAGGGGAAAAGACATAAAATAAGTTTGAGGGTACTACTACTCTTTATTAAATCTGGTTTCTTTCTCAAATTTTTGATTGTTATGACTATAACCAGTTATTAGACTTACAAGAAAACATTCAATTTTAATTAGCTACACTAATTACAATGATTAATCTAAGGTATTGATAGTAATTCACGATTTTTTTTAATTTTTTTGTAAATGTTTGTGCATGAATTTTATACCTACACTATAAGGGGCACTAAGCTCGCTGAGGCGAGATTTGACACGATAATGTGCAATATGTATAAAAGTAATGGCTTAGAATCAAAACAAATTATATCAAATACTCCCCGGGTTATGTGATGGTTTCAAATCCGACCGTTTGATGACAGCTGGAAATAGTTTAATGATTATTCATTGATTTTTGCAACGAAACAACTCACAAACACTGGTGCGTATTATTTATAACTAAATCTGTCGTATTTAGGCACATTTAACATTTATTTAGCACGAAAAAATATTAGTTTTTCAATTTAATTCTAACACGAAAATTTATGACTACTACTACTATTATGGATTTGCTTCTACATCCATATTTATTTTATTATTATTACCAGTATTGAATTATGATGTTAATTTTAATGTTTTAGGTTAATCTGTTTTTATTTTCGTGTTTTTATATTTTGAATAACAATGTCATTTCTTGACATTTTGTTTTTTTTATATTTAATTTTTTTTTGCTGTACTATTTAATTCAATCAATTCAATTTTTTCTTTCAAATTTTAATTATCTTTCTTTCCTATGAATGATGTGCATGCCTATAAGTAACCTGTTTACACAGGATCGTTTTGTAAACTTATACTGAGAATAAATTTGTAAACAGTTCGTTGGTGCGCCTATGTTAAATAAATAAAATAAAACCAATATCACACTCCTCAGGTAAGAACACTCTTAAGGACCACCAAGACAGAGCTACATGCCGCTGAGCCACTTCACAAAGCCCTTATTCATTATAATATTATTCAATAGATTTTGGTGATATTATGCAAAAGTGTAAATTTTAATAGACTTCTGTTGCTACATACCTTGCATAATTATGTTTTCATACTCATGGTACGATACTTTGTTATTGAATGTAATCATTTTAATCCGCCCATTAAAAAAATACAAAATTGCTGTCACTATTATAAAGAAAAGTACAATCCAACTTTCCGAGTCCATTTATTGTTCCTAATATTTTATTGTATGACGCCAAAAATTGCATTTATTTATAATATGTTACAAACGTTTTTATTTAGTATTGAAATTCTTCTTATCCCGACTAACATTTTGGTTCAGCACGATACATCTCATCTGGTACACCACTACGCCGACGACGTCTCAAAATTCACTGACTTCCTGGTTATATCATCTTTCACCGTCAGGTACCGTATCTACGAATTTCATTCACATTTTCTTTGATCTGTTTCTATAATATAGCCGTCCACAAACAAATTCTCCATAATTATATATATGCATATACGTAAGTACATATTTTTTTGTATTTACTGCTGCTTCAAATAGAAATATAAGTCCCAATCAATATCTTTTTGCATTTCTACTGGAATAAACCATTCATAGTAATAATATGTATCAGTCAATCCTGCACCATTGTAGACGAGTTTAATAAAGCAGATAGTGAATTTGTACGCGTTGTACTTAACCATGTCACCATGGTTGGACGATGCCCTTATGTACACGCAGTCTGGCAAGGAGGAGCTGTCTTTTATATCGAGGTAACCCTGAAATAAGTAAATCATAATTGTACAAACTTTTCCGAATAAGTGCTCTACATGATGGTGAAAACAGCATCAAAACCTAAGCGGACACACAGAGAGACATGAAAAGTGACTACTTTTTAGGGTTCCGTAAAACAATGAGGAACCCTCATAGTTTCGCAAAGTGCGTCAATGTTTCGTATCAATAATGATCTTGGAGAACACAATAAAACTAACCCGTACTATAATTTGTCCTTTAATATTTTTATATTCCAAATGATCGTGATTAATCAGCTGCTTGTCTAAAGTTAGACATCTACCGAAGTAATATTCGCTGTGAACATCACCTGGAAAAGTAAGATACTTGTTGACAATATTTTAAAGTCTGTGACGTGTCTATCCGCTGGGTGTCTGACACCCAGCAAATGCTGAGATGGTAATCCTTTCGGTGTGGGCATGCTCAACGCAATTTTATTGTATCAATATATTAGTATAGATTCTGTACTATTATTTTCTTTTATTTTGTGTTTGATGCTGTTGTGTTGGGTCTGTGTTGAATGAATCGATTTTCTGTTCTATTCTAAGTGAGTAATCCGTTTCGCTAGCCGCTTGCTACCCAAGCCGGTGCTATCTGAACCCTCAGGATCTGTATCAAAACCAAATAGGTGTCTGTAGGGAGATTGTGATCTTCTATATTAAATTGTAGGAGCTTACTTTCACCTAATAAGGTCCTACGAGGAAGTAAGACGTGCGCTACATGACACACAAACTGCGCCCTACGTGGTCAAGAGACGCGCTTACTTAAGGAGGTGTTACCTCGAGAGCCTTTAGACAAAATACTTTTCTGTTAACGTTAACGCTAACGCTTCGTGCAAAATGTATGGCAACGACATTACTGGGCGTGAGTCACGTGACAGTTCTCTCCGTAGGTAATGTCCTTGCCATACATTTTGCAAGAAGCATTAGCGTTAGCGCTATTATAAAAGTTATTTGACTAAGGGGGCTGTACTCTTGAGTCAGTCGCCAAGTCACCATGTCAACGGAAAATAACTCTTGAGTCGATAAATAACGCTCTATAACTATCATTTTGATTGAGGCAGGCTGAATTGAGTAGAGGAAATTAATTGTAATTTGAGTATATATATGCACTGCCACAGATATTATAATACTAGCGTAGCACTGCGTTGCTGACGTCACGTCGCCAACACTACATAAAGCAAGAAATCTTGTAGCAAGTCCTGGACATGGCAGAGTTCAACAACGGTATATTTTATGTCTCTAACTCCTCAACTGCCGCGCCTCTTATCTTTGCGTTGCGTTTTGTGTTGCGTTTTTTTTCTAACACTATGTAATAACTATCTAAGAATGCATGTGAACCATGCCACAGGATATAAGATCTTTAGTTATTTAATAATAGAGGTTTAAGCCGCGTAATCTGGATCGGCATACGGGTATGCCGCCGGACGTTCAGGGGTTATTTTTCCTAATGTGCGTAACTATTTTCGTCTTAGTATTTTTTTTTTGTTTCAGTTTATGCACCTGCCATGTTATCTCTCCACCACCCTTGGTTGGGTGGTAGAGAATGCCTAAGGCATTAAGTCCGCCTTTGTACATTTGTGTTGCATGAAGTTTTAATAAATAAATAAACCTCAGTGCAGAGATAACAGCGTTAGAACAATTCTATAATCTGCACGTGAACTAAATAAATAGTCCTCCTGACCAATTTTTAGCCATGGCGGCTAATCTTAGCTACGACCAACCACCGGCGCGGGGGTTATTATAGTGCACAAGTGTGTACCTATGCCAAAACAGGTTTAGTGTGGGTGTGTGAAGTAATATGTTGATTTTAAACATACCTGGTGGTTCTGGAATATTAGTGAAGAGAATACTATTGAGTGCTGAGTACGTCTTGTAGCTGGAGACTGCCACCACTGCAATTCAAAATCTAATATATGTAAATCTTGTGTCACAGTGTTTGTGGTTGCACTCCTCCGAAACGGCTTGACCGATTTTAATGTTTTTTTTTTGTATACTTGGTAGGTATGAGAATAGGTCATAAAGTATTTTTCACCCTACTATCCCCACTCCACATTTTTTAATCGTAGAACAACGTTAGCCGGGTTAGCTGGTGACTACTATAAAAAGATAATTTGGTAACGGCTGTCTTTAGAGCATATTTACTCCTCACGGTGTTTCATACAAACTCGCAAGTCGCTAATAAGCAAGTTCTTAATCTTGGAAATAAATGAACCGCTTTAATGAAACTTGAAACACAATATATTATGCAAGATACCTAGGTCTAAAAAGTTGTTTTAGAGACAGACAGACATTTTTCACTGTCTATGGAAAACTAAACATTGCTTTCTTTGTTTCTCTAAACTTATTTTCGAAAAGATTTCAACTAACTATTAGATCTAGGTAACTTGCATATTACACACTACAATAAAATAAAATAAAAAAGCCTTATATTTCTTGCCAATTACATGCATACAGAATTGAATGAGTAAAAAAAAATTATGAATAAAAATTGAGAAATTAAAATAAATTTAGATTGAATTATTTGTGAATTAAAAATTGCAAAATAATTTGAAAATTTGCAACTCAAAATAAATTATATAAATCAATAATAATAATAAATTAATATAATATATTGTAAATTATTCATTACACTTTCATTCAATTATGTGAATACATTTTACATGTGCAAGAACCTCTCTTAGGTAATAATAATAATCTTTAATAATAATAATAATCTTTATTGAACTAAAGCCTAAAAACTATTACAATGGTATAGTAGAAGTACATACATTGAGAGGCTTATGCTAGGTAGTAATACATTGAAACCCTGACCTCTAAACTAGGTTAGTACCTGTATCTTGGAAGATCAGTGTCCCTGCGCAACAATGTTACAAGCCAGTTGTTTTACAGCTCTAGGACAACTAGGTACTAAAAAAAAAAAAAAAAACATCGCAAAAATAAAAATGAGAGTTATACTATTACAAATCAAAAGCAGTGAGTGAATGCCGTTAATGTGTGGTAAAGGTGTGTATGTGTGTGTTTGTGTGTATGTAAGTGTGCGTGTATGAATGTGAGTGTGCGTTAGTGCATATGTGATTAAGGAAAAAAGTAAAAAACTTTTTTACAAAAAAATAGAACCGACTTCCAAAAAAAGTGCAAAATAACTTTAATTTCGGAAGTCGGTGTCAAAAAACAAAGACACAAAACAGGAACACCTTTAGTTTAGTTGTGGTTCCCCATTAAACTGTGTTAACAATTCATAGACATACGATAGCAGCAATCGCGGTTGATTTGCTGTCAATTTTTGAAGAGTTCCGTTGTCTGTCTCCGAAACCCATCATCAGATCTTTTTGAAATTTAAATGGGACCATTTCGGAATAAACCCCTTTCGAACAAAAAAAGAATTTTGCAAATCCGTCAATATATGACGGAGTTATGCCCGAACATACATAGAAAAAAAAAAAAAATACAAACATCCGTATTGATAACCTCCTCCTTTTTCGAAGTCGGTTAAAAATAGAATTAGTTTTATATTTAACTTTAAAGATTGCCTAAAAGAAGATCCTCTGTTTGTTAATGAGTCAGTGTTAATAGATAATTATGTAACATTTTTTTGCATTGATATTTTGATTTTGTGGATAATTTCAATACTTTGTTTAAAGTGTTATACAATTTTGTGCTCGTAATGTAATACTGGTGTCTGGCAAACTTTGTTCTGTGATATTCTTGTGAAAAGATGTTGTGCTTATTTCTGCCTGTTGGTTCTTTGTGGGGACGGGAAGAGTGTTTACGGATTTCTGTATGGAGAACATATAGCTGCCTGACGGTTAACACTTCACATTCAGCATATAATTGGACAACAGCTTTTTTAAATGCATCTGGGAAGATTCCTGATGAAATCGAAATATTACAAATGTGTGTTATTACTGGAGCCAGAGCATGTTTTGCCACTTTTATTATCAGAGCCGGGATACCATCCCAACCGGTAGCACAATCAGATCTTAGGCTTAAGATGATGTCTTCAACGTCTTTTACATTTACCTCGTGAAGGACCATTGAACCGCCAGAATTTAATATGGGAAAATTAGGTGGTAAAGAAGTAGCGGTTATTATTGATGCCAGATTTTTGCCAATATTGACGAAATAGTTGTTTATACTATTTAAGGATGAATTTAGTGTTTCACAAAGATTTAGTAATTCGGTAGAAGGAGTACAGTTTGACTGTATATCGGATACTTTTTTTATTACACCCCAAGTTGCTTTTACATCATTCTTAGCTTTGGAGAATTCTTCTTTTTCGTGAGAAATTCTGAGCTTTCGTAGCAAAGAGTTACAATGGTTTCGGTAACGAGTGTAGGTGATTCTAAGTATTTCATTGTCTTTCTCTTTTTTTAGCTTAGCGTTCATACGATCACGATTGCGAATGCAGCGGAGCAATCCGGGAGTTACCCACGGTTTGAGGATTCGTTTTCTACTTGATGTCAAATATCCCTGTGTGTGCTGTTTAATAATGGAAGATAAATGTCCAATGAATTTATCTGTTGCTTCATTCGGGTCCCAAATTTCCAGAATAGGAGACCAGTTTTTGTTATTTATGTCATCAACAACTGTGTTGTAGTTAATGTTGTACTTAATTTGAGCGTCACCTCTACCATTATTGGCTGGCCTGTTGGTCTAGTGGTTAGTGACCCTGACTGCTATGCCGGAGGTCGTGGGTTCGATTCCCACCCAGGACAAATGTTTGTGTTATGAGCACGATCATTTGTTCTGTGTCTGGGTGTAATTTATCTATAATATGTATGTATTTAGAAATATATAAGTATGTTTATCAGTTGTCTAGTACCCATAACACAAGCTCTGCTTAGCTTGGGACTAGATGGCGTTGTGTGATAGTTGTGGAATATTATTATTATTCCATTTATTTTATAATATATACATACAATTTACATTTTTAAATATTAAAATATCAAAATATAAAAACATTTAAAAATATAAAAAATAGTAGCCCACCGGTATCGGGATAGGGTCCAAGCTACCGGTGGTCAGGGCTCCTGAGAAAGGAATCTCCTAACAATACGCGCCGTGTCCAGGAGTACCGCTTTCTGTATCAAGCCCTTGATCCAGCCGCCTAACGAGAGCCTCCTTAGGTGTTCGTCGAGGCTCTTGGCTATTAAGCCATTGGCCGTCACGACTATCGGCACAATGACAGCTGTATCCACCTCCCACATGTCGACAACCTCGCGAGCCAGATCAAGATATTTTGTTTGTTTATCTTTCTCAGCTTTCACGAGGTTCTCGTCATGAGGGACAGCTATATCAACAATCATTGTGCGACGCTCTAGTCGATCTATCACCACTATGTCAGGCTTATTGGCAACAACAGTCCTGTCAGTGATGATAGATCGATCCCAATATAACGTGATATTGCCATTTTCGAGAACTGGGTCGGGCTCATACCTATAGTACGGTACTTCAGATTCCACAAGATTGTATTTAAGAGCAAGTTGCTGGTGGATAATCCTGGCTACAAGGTTGTGTCTATGCAAATAGTCTCCGTTAGCTAGACGAGAACAACCACAAATAATGTGTCGGATTGATTCCCCGGGCCGGTGGCATGCCCGACAGATGTCAACCGTACCGTCCTTCACAATGTATTTCCGGTAGTTATTCGTCATCATAACTTTGTCCATAATCGCACAGACAAAACCTTCGGTTTCCCCGAAGAGGTCACCAAAACGCAGCCAGGATACGGACGCTAAGAGATCTACATCGGGCCCATGTAGGACCCGGTAAAAGCGTCCGTGAAGCTCCTTGCTCTGCCATACTTCCGTGCGGTCATTAGTATCCAGTACTATAGGTTTGCGCCAGTTCTCGTTTGCCAAGGAGAGCGGGGTGAGGCCCTTATTATTATTATTATTCCATTTATTTAATCTTATATACATACACTTTACATTTTCAAATATTTAGGTACTTACATATAAAAACATAAATAAATACAAAAACATTTAAAAATATAAAAAGTAGTAGCCCACCGGTATCGGGAATAGGGTCCAAGCTACCGGTGGTCAGGGCTCCTGAGAAAGGAATCTCCTAACAATACGAGCCGTGTCCAGGAGTACTGCTTTCTGGATCAAGCCCTTGATCCAACTGCCTAACGAGAGCCTCCTGAGATGTTGGTCGAGGCTCTTGGCAATTAAGCCATTGGCCGTCACGACTATCGGCACAATGACTGCTATATCCACCTTCCACATGTCGACAACCTCGCGAGCCAGATCAAGATACTTTGTTTTTTTATCTCTCTCAGCCTTCACGAGGTTCTCGTCATGAGGGACAGCTATATCAACAATCATTGTGCGACGCTCTTGTCGATCTATCACCACTATGTCAGGCTTATTGGCAACAATAGTCCTGTCAGTGATGATAGATCGATCCCAATATAACGTGATATTGCCATTTTCGAGAACTGGGTCGGGCTCATACCTATAATAGGGTACTTCAGATTCCACAAGATTGTATTTAAGAGCAAGTTGCTGGTGGATAATCCTGGCTACAAGGTTGTGTCTATGCAAATAGTCTCCGTTAGCTAGACGAGAACAACCACAAATAATGTGTCGTATTGATTCTCCGGGCCGGTGGCATGCCCGACAGATGTCAACCGTACCGTCCTTCACAATATATTTCCGGTAGTTATTCGTCATAATAACTTCGTCCATAATCGCACAGACAAAACCTTCGGTTTCCCCGAAGAGGTCACCAAAGCGCAGCCAGGATACGGACGCTAAGAGATCTACATCGGGCCCATGTAGGACCCGGTAAAAGCGCCCGTGAAGCTCCTTGCTCTGCCATACTTCCCTGCGGTCATTAGTATCCAGTACTGTAGGTTTGCGCCAGTTCTCTTTTGCCAAGGAGAGCGGGGTGAGGCCCTTGTCCACAGCGACCACATCTCGATGCATACCCACGTCAGCTTTGAGGAAGTACTCCCTAAGGCTGCATACCTCGCGGTTGTGTAGGGTCTTAGCATTTAAGAACCCACGACCCCCACATTTCCGCGGGATATACAGCCTCATCACCGATGATCGTGGGTGATGCATCCGATTTGTGGTCAGCAGTGTGCGGACCCTCCTATCCAGGGCGTCAAGTTCCGTCTGAGTCCATTTGAGTATGCCGAAAGAGTACATCAATACCGGCATGACCCAACCGTTGAAGGCGCGCACCCTGTTCCCGCCTGATAAAAGACTATTCAGTACTTTATTCAGGCGGCCAAAGAAGCGCTCCCTCAACGACTGTTTCACTTCAGCAGTACTGATGCCTAACGCTTCCGACATACCCAAATACTTGTAGGTTTCGGTTGAGCAGAGGGATCTAAGGTGTACGGAATCCGAGAGTTGAGTTCCCACGGATTCCATAATCTCCCCTCGCTTTACATGCATGACTGCACATTTGTCCACACCAAATTCCATCCTGATGGCGCTACTGAAGGTTTCTGTTACCTTCAGTAGCTTCATCAGTTGCAAGTTGTTGGGGGCAAAGAGTTTCAGATCATCCATGTAAAGGAAGTGTGATATGACCTGACCACCTCTTCTCAACCGGTAGCCTTGGCCCGAACCCTCCAGTAGAGTACTGAGAGGGTTTAGGGCCAGACAAAACCACAGTGGACTCAGACTGTCGCCCTGAAATATGCCACGCTCGATCCTTATCGGTTCGCTGTTCTCCCGGATTTGTCGACATCCTGGATAGTGAAGAACCGTCCTCCACTGCCCCATACACGACATCAGGAAGGTGCGCAAAGTTGCATCTACTTTGTACAGCTCCAGCACCCTCATGAGCCATGTATGTGGCACCGAGTCATAGGCCTTCTTATAATCTATCCAACATGTCGACAGATCTTTTCGAGAATGACGAACCTGTTGGCTAATGGCAACATCAATGAGGAGCAGCTCCTTAGTACCACGGGACCCGTTCCTACATCCATTCTGAGAGGCAGACATGATAAAATTTGTGTCAATATGATTGTTAATTTTGGCTCTCAGGATGGATGTAAAAACTTTATAGACCGTCGGTAAACACGTGATCGGCCTATAATTTTTGGGTTCCGCAGTACTACCTGATTTATGGAGCAGGTGGGTTACTCCTGTCGTAAGGAACTGTGGCAGCGACCCTGACTCTAGGGCAGACTGGAACTGAGCTGCCAAGCGAGCGTGCGATCTTTGAAACCATTTTATCCAAAAATTGTGCAGACCGTCCGGCCCTGGAGATTTCCAGTTAGGCAACGGACGGACTGCACGAGCTACATCTTGGGGGCTGATGGTAATAGCCCCCATTTCTGGTATAAGATCGCACGCGCGCTCGACCTCTCGAGTCCAATCACCCTCGGTGTGCCTGACCGGCACCGACCAGATGCCGCGCCAGAATGAGCTCATGGCGTCGTCATCAGGTAGGTGCGTATCGGACACACCTTGGTCCGGTCGCTCCCAAGCCCTATAAACCCACCTTTCGTTGCATTCGAATGTGCGATTCTGAGTGTACCGCTCCACTCGCCGCTTGTACCGACGAATACGGTTTGCCCATGCATAGATCTTCTGCTTCAGGAAGTCGACACGCTCTGTGACGCGGGTCAGATAATCTCGGGAACTTATATCAGTCCCCGAGAATGCCCGCCTCACAAAGCGCATCACCCTAGGGCGAGTGTTGCCCTCCCTGAAGCAGATAAGCTTGCCAATGAGTGCTCTAGCCTCACCGATACGACGCTCGATCCTGCACTGCCAAGCTGGTACAGCTGGTCGTGCAGCTCTGTCACTGTTGGGGAACTTGACGTGAGCTACACGACATGCCGCTGCAGCCGCGCAGTACAAGATTGAGTGGGTATCAGCAAGGTCTTTGCTGCTATATAAAAAATTTGATAGCTGCGAATCTAGAGCACACACCAGCGCCTTATTTTTCTTATGCATGGGCAAACGAGGTAGACGAGGTCTAAGCCCAGGCGGTGTGGAGCGGTGCTCTCGGAATGCATCCTCCAAAGCGCTCCTCAATCGTTCGTTACACTGGGTACTCACGGATATAGCCACGTCATCATCATCTTCATTCTTCATCATTCTTCTTATTATTATTCCGTTTATTCATTTTTTAAACATATTAATTACATTTTTAAATATTTAAATATAGAGGATAAAAAAAAACATTTAAAAATATAAAAAATAGTATCCCACCGGTATCGGGAATAGGGTCCAAGCTACCGGCGGTCAGGGCTCCAGAGAGAGGAACCGCCTGACAATGCGAGCCGTGTCCAGAAGTACTGCTTTCTGAATCAAGCCCTTGATCCAGCCGCCTAACGAGAGCCTCCTGAGGTGTTGGTCGAGGCTCGTGGCTATTAAGCCATTGGCTGACACGACTATCGGTACAATGATCGCTGAGTCCACATCCCACATGTCGACAACCTCGCGAGCCAAGTCAATATACTTGATTTGTTTATCTTTCTCGGCTTTCACGAGGTTCTCGTCATGTGGGACGGTAATATCAACAATCATTGCACGCCTCTCGATTCGGTCCACCACCACTATATCAGGCTTATTGGCTACAATAGTCCTGTCAGTGATGATGGACCGATCCCAGTACAATGAGATATGACCATTATCGAGAACTGGGTCGGGCGCATATCTGTAGTACGGCACTTCCGATTCCACAAGAGAGTACTTCAGAGCAAGTTGCTGATGGATAATCCTGGCTACAAGGTTGTGCCTGTGCAAGTACTCACCGTTAGCTAGACGAGAACAACCAGAGATTATGTGGCGGATTGATTCTCCCGGACGATGACATGCCCGACATATGTCAACCGTGCCGTCCTTCACAATAAATCTCCGGTAGTTATTCGTCATGATAACTTCGTCCATAATTGCACAGACAAAACCTTCGGTTTCCCCATAGAGGTCACCGACACGCAACCAGGTTACGGACGCTAGTTGGTCTACATCGGACCCATGTAGGGCCCGGAAAAAGCGTCCGTGAAGTTCCTTACTCTGCCATACTTCCCTGCGACCGTTAGTGTCAAGCACTAGAGGTTTGCGCTAGTTCTCGTTAGCCAAGGAGAGTGGGGTAAGGCCCTTGTCCACCGCCACTACATCTCGATGCATACCCACGTCAGCAGCTAGGAAATATTCCCTCAGACTGCATACCTCGCGGTTGTGTAGGGTCTTAGCATTTAAAAAGCCTCGGCCTCCACACTTCCGCGGAATATACAGTCTCATCACTGACGAACGTGGGTGATGCATTCGGTATGCAGTTAGTAGTGTACGGACCCGCCTATCCAGGGTGTCAAGTTCTGTTTGAGTCCATTTGAGTACGCCGAAAGAGTACATCAATACTGGCATGACCCAACCGTTGAAGGCGCGCACCTTGTTTCCGCCCGATAGAAGGCTATTAAATACCTTCTTCAGGCGGCCAAAGAAGCGCTCCCTCAACGATTGCTTCATGTCAGCAACATTAATACCTAACGCTTCCGACATACCCAAATATTTATAGGTTTCGGTTGGAGAGAGGGATCTCAGGTTTATGGAATCCGAGAGTTGTGTTCCCACGGATTCCACAATCTCCCCTCGCTTTACATGCATGACTGCACATTTGTCCACACCAAACTCCATCCTGATGGCACTACTGAAGGTTTCAGTTACCTTCAGTAGCTCCATCAGTTGCAGATTGTTGGGGGCAAAAAGTTTCAGGTCATCCATGTAAAGGAGGTGAGATATTACCTGACCACCTCTCTTCAACCGATAGCCTAGCCCTGAAGCCTCCAGCAGTGTGCTTAGAGGGTTCAAGGCTAGGCAAAACCAAAGCGGACTCAAACTGTCACCCTGGAATATACCCCGCTCGATCCTTACCGGTTCGCTATTCCTCTGGATATTTCGACATCCTGGATAGCGAAGGACCGTCCTCCATTGCCTCATACACGACATCAAGAAGGTGCGTAGCATTGCATCAACTTTATACAATTCTAGCACCCTCATGAGCCATGTATGAGGAACTGAGTCATAGGCCTTCTTATAGTCTATCCAACATGTCGACAGATCCTTTCGGGAACGCCGAACCTGCTGGCTAATGGTCATATCTATGAGGAGAAGCTCCTTAGTACCACGGGACCCATTCCTACATCCATTTTGAGAGGCAGACATGATACAGTTACTATCAATATGTGTGTTAATCTTAGCTCTCAAAATGGATGTAAGAACCTTATAGACCGTCGGTAAGCACGTGATCGGTCTATAATTTTTAGGTTCCGCAGTACTACCTGTTTTATGGAGCAGGTGGGTTATTCCAGTTGTAAGGAACTCGGGTAGCGAACCAGACTCCAAGGCTGCCTGGTATTGAGATGCCAAGCGAGCGTGCGACCTTTGTAGCCACTTTATCCAAAAATTGTGCAGCCCGTCCGGCCCTGGAGATTTCCAATTAGGCAACGGACGGACTGCACGGGCTACATCTTGGGGGCTGATAGTGATTGCCCCCATTTCTGTTATTGGATCGCACGCTCGCTCGATCTCCCGAGTCCAGTCGCCTTCGGTGTGACTGACAGGCACCGACCAGATGTTGCGCCAGAATGAACTCATGGCGTCATCATCCGGCAGACACGTGTCAGTCACACCTTGTTCCGGTCGCTCCCAAGTCCTATATACCCACCTTTCATTACTCCGGAATGTGCGATTCTGGGTGTATCGCTCCACCCGCCGCTTATACCTACGGATGCGGTTTGCCCATGCATACACCTTCTGCTTCAGGAAGTCGATGCGCTCTGTGACACGGGACATATAGTCTCGGGAGCTGACTTCAGTCCCCGAAAAAGCCCGTCTCACAAAGCGCATCACTCTTGGGCGAGTGTTGCCCTCCCTGAAGCAGATTAGTTTGCCGATGAGTGCTCTGGCCCCACCAATACGACACTCGATCCTGCGCTGCCAAGCCGGCACGGCTGGTTTTGGTCGTGTAGCTCTGTCATTAGGGAATTTGACGTGAGCTACACGACATGCCGCTACAGCCGCGCAGTACATTATCGAGTGTGTGTCGGTGAGGTCTTCGCAGTTATCAAAATAATTTAATAACTGCGAATCCAGAGCAGCCACCAGCGCCTTATTCCTATTATGCATGGGCAAACGAGGCAAGCGTGGCCTAAGTTCGGGTGGCATGTTGCGATATTCCCGAATAGCACACTCCAAAGCACTCCTCAATTCGTCATTGCAATGGGTACTTACGTTTGTAACCATGTCACAACACTCCTCGTCAGCATGGCTAGGAGCATGGTTAGACGGTGGTACCAACACTGGTACCACAGTCTGCGACGGAGGGGCAATGACATGGCTACCCATTTCAGTTCGGAGGCGATCAAGTACAGTATCATCCAACATATGATTACGCTGGATGACCCGCACCTGATCCGACAGTCGTTGGGCCGAAACGTTGACGGCTGGCTCAAGCACCTGAAACAAAGAGAGCATCCGAACACGGTACGCGGTCAGGTTGTTACCTCCCTCTGTAGCCCCATAGTATGAGCGCATGACATTCTCGTTGATGGCTTGTGTCCATCGCATGCGCTTCACACTTCCGCCGGGAGCTGGGACCCTATCAGAGGCCGGTGGGCCTCGAGGTCCGAAGCTGCTCGGCGGCCGGCGTCCTCCCCGTCGACGCGCTGGTGGTGGTGTCGTCGGCGGCGAGAAGAACTCGTCGCTGGAGCTCGACGCAACTGCCGCGGCCGGTGTCACAGCGCTCACGGAGAGGCTGGATTCCGGCGGCAGCGAGGCGGAGCTGAGCGACGAGGCCGAAGGTGGTAGGCGTGCTTTTTGTGCTGCGGCTCTCGTCAACATTTTTCTTTTCTCACTGGTCTATTCGTCGTCATTATTAACTTTTACTTCTCATTTTCACTATTGTTTTTTATTATTTATATGTTGTAGGTACTATAGTAGTTTTTGTACGGTCTTGCATGCATTTTTGGATGTTTAAAATATGATAATTTGTTGATGAAATTAATAAAATTTGCAGAGAAAATTTTTTCTGTCAGTGCAGTTGACAGTCGAGCCACAGATTCTTATTATTATTATTATTATTATTCCTAGTTTGCAGGAACAATAATAAAGGTTCGTGATCAGTTATAGATGATTCAATGATGATCGTCGTTGCATTCTTATTTGTTTTGAGAAGAACGTTGGAGTTGCCCAAGCGTGTAAATAGCCGTGGGTCTCTGCGGATGTAGAACGGTAAATACGACCAAGCACTTAGAGGGAATGCTGGCCCAAAATTGCCTATATTTGTCTGTATAACTTCAAGTTAGGAGTGGTCGGCAGCAGTCGGCGAATGTGGCCCTACTCTAAGCTATCAAGAACAAGCGTTACCTGACTTTCCTGGCTGTTCACGCTGGACGACGACGAGTGGCCACTCGTTTCTTCACACCAACACTCCTGATTATGCTTGTTCAGTAGTTAACGGACGCGGTGAATATGGGTTATTTATTATTCCCGGAGGATCCCCAACGTTTACGGGATTTACTCGGGATTTTAGCGTATTTGCGGGGACGATATTATTTTTAAGACATTAGTCTGCGGTGAGATGCGCGCTGTGCCTCGCGGCGTTAGACACACAACTGACGTCAAACTGACGTGACGTCGATTGTTGCATTTTAAATTGTCTATAGCTCGTCGTAAAGCCGGCCACTCACGTCTGTCTGACAAATTAAAGCGAGACACACACGCGACGTGATACCAACCCCACCCAACTTGCAGAGTGGCGGCAACTCGCCACACCAAACGTGATCTAGACAATTTGCCAAACGAGTCGGAAAAAGATGTGCAGGAAGAAGTCCATATGATGCAGCGCAGGTTAAATACAAGTCAGAGTTCCGGTCATTATTACCTTCCTTGATATCTATGTTTATATCACCAATTAAGACTATTGTTTGTGAATGTACAATAAGGACTTGTTCTAAACTTACAATAAAGTGACTAATATCTTTACAGGAAGGAGAACGATATAGAGCAATTATAACGATATCGTCTATGTAGCACATTAGGCAGTTTGCATCCGCAAATTGTGGCTCCTGTACTTCACATTTGATAGAGGATTTAACGTATAAAGCAACCCCGTCATTTTGATTTAAATTATTATTTGTACAGTAAGAACTATAGCCATCTAAGATTGGTAAATGCGAAAATTTGCTCAGCCAGCATTCGGTTAATATTAAAACATCGTATTGAAAACCCATAGCCTGCATTAGTACAGATATTTCGTCAAAGTTTTTATTTATGCTGCGTATATTAACATGTAGAATTTTTAATCCGTTGCCAGGTTTAGTGATATATTGCAAGCATGTTTGTGGTGGACATTTCATGGAATTAGACACACAAAGCTTATCTAGTTCACTATTAATAATATTTAAGTTAGCCATTAGTTAAGAATAGTTTGATGAGTACATTAACTATTTTACAGAATTGATTACATGGGCTTACACAGCTAATGCTATGGGTAGTGCAAAGTGAGCGACTGTATTTAAATATTTTAGAAAAACTAGAGATTGTGTTAGAGATTATGTGAATGTAGGAAAGTGCATGAAAGCGAGTAGGCATATATTTGTGGAAGTTATTGTAAGTGTAGTAGTTATTTATAATTATTGAATGGTGGTAATGTGATGTGTTTGTGTTAAATTTGTGTGGATTGTATAACAGGGCAATTATAAAGAATAATATAAAAAGAAAAACAATATTGAAAACAACATAAATCAGCCAAATAAAAAGATTGGAAGATATGGCGTACTGACATTCATTCTTATGACTTCCAAATAGTCATGGCTGTGTTATTATTTTTGATAGGCACTGTTCTGATTTAATTAAGATTTGCCTATTACCAGCTTCTTTACGGATAAAAATATTTCCGTTCAATACCCAGCAAAACTAATAATTGTTTTCTTTAGCATAGTTCCGTGCTAGATAAAAGATTCTTCGTAACGAAGGTGGGAGGTACTCAGCAACATAAACTGGTTGGCGGTTTCCAGGAATACCAATTATCTCAGTATTTAATTTGTCAGCTGAAGTCTTCTGTTTGTTAAAATTTACAAACGACCTGAGGAAAATAGACTTTTTACTAACTGTGCAAAACTGCGCGATAATGCTCCTGTTTACTCCTTTTTTTCCTGGAAGTCTGTACACGTCTCTCAGATCGTTTGATGAAACATCTACTTTCAGTGCCGTGCTTATACCGGTGACCAAATTCGTTAGCTCAGTTATCGACTCATTATCTTTAACCGGAATATTTCTTACTAGCTTCCGCCCGCGGCTTCGCCCGCGTAAAAAGTGTAATTATAATAAGTCTAAGTGGTATTTTCAGAGAGTAGCACTTTAAATAAATCCTGTAGAAATCAAATTCAAAAGTTATTTAAATTAGGCTGAAAGCCAGGTTTTTTTGAACGTCAAAGTTCTACATAAAGACAGTAGGGGCACACCCACTCACTCAGTGTGTCGGGGTACCTATCTTGTTACTCTTACCGTATTAAATATAATAGTTTACCATATCGAAACTGTTTCATTTATTGGGTCCCGAACATATCCTAAATTGATGCTTAGCTTCTTGCCCGTGGCTCCGTCCGCGTAGACATTTACCGTGTTAAATATAATAGTTTACCATATCGAAACTGTTTCATTTATTAGGTCCCGAACATATCCTAAATTGGTGCTTAGCTTCTTGCCCGTGGCTCCGTCCGCGTAGACATTTATATTAAATTAACTTTTTCACGATTTTGGCACCCTGTTAGAGTTTACCTGTGGTTGCATCCGCGTGCAGGTCTGAAATGTCTCTTCTTCATGATTCTGTTTCCTGGTTGTCTATACGCCTGGGAATGTATACCGCTCAGGATTCCAGCCCCGAAAATACTTATTCAAGATGTTACCTCTCCTAATACCAGCCTCGGAATATGTTTTGTGATTCTGATATCCTGGTAGTTTGTGAATCTACACCGCTCAGGATTATAGCCCCGGAAACACTTCTTCTTGATTCTTGTATCCTGGTGGTTTGTGAAGCTATACAGCTTGGGATTGTAGCCCCGAAAACACCTATTCATGATTCTGGTCTCCTGGTACTTTGTGAGTCTTTATCTCTCATGATTTCAGCCCTGGAAATAATTCTCATGTTTCTGGTGTCCTAGTACTTTTTGAGCGTGTGCGCTCGTTCAGCTTGACTTTGGATTTCTACTTCCACCTCAGCGTTGTCATTTACCGGGATAAAAAGTAGCCTATGTGTTAATCCAGGTTATTACCTACGTGTGTGCAAAATTTCATTGTAATCCCTTTAGCCGTTTTTGCGATACCTTCAGCCAAACATACAAACATACAAACAAACAAACATACAAACTTTCGCATTTATAATATTAGTAGGATTTCGACACTAGAATTGCGTGACATGAAATGGAAATCTTGTATCTTCTCCAATCCTAAGATGCAGTCGTGTAAATTTTTCTTTTCCTTCTCAAAATCTTGCATTTTCCTATTTATATCTTCGCAGTTTGCATTCATAAAGTGCATAGACTTGATAATCTCAGCATTTGAGTCCTTGGTGCTTTGGTTTTGTTTTTTTAACTCCGCAACATCTGCTACCAATTGTTTTAAAATGGTGTCCTGGTCAGCCTTCCATGCCATAATTGTGGACTTAAGTTGTTCCAATTGGGACGCATCACAGCATGAGTCTTCTACGCGCATACGCTTTCGAGTGTTCACGTTAAGTCCAGTCAGGTCAGGTTCAGACTGGACTTCTAACAACGGTTCAGCAGAGTGTTTAGGTGGCGTGCGCGTGGTGCGTGGCATTGTAGAACTTAATTGCTCGTGATAATAGGGTCCACAGATATAATTAAGTGTGCAGTATAAGTACCCGTAGGTGAGCAGCGAGCGCGGTAATATAAAATGGTGAAGGCCTCCTCCAGAGATTGCCATGCGTTCCTATTGCTTGCTACCCTTGCCCAGTCCTTGCCGGCTATGTGTGTTATGTCGTCTACCCACCGTGTTATTGGTCTACCTCTCTTTCTGTAGCCTGCTGGTCCTGGCCACACCGTGGTTCGTATGGTCCATCGGTCGTCAGTCATTCTGGCTATATGACCCGCCCATCTCCATTTTAGTTTCTGTGAGTAACTAAGGGCATCAATAATATCGGTCTTTTTACGGATTGTACTATGAGGTATTTTCTGCAATTTGCTTATCTTCATCATGCTCCCCTCCATACTTCTTTGACTTGTCTTTATTTTGCTTTTTACTTTATGCGAAAATTTCTACGTTTGACATGCATATGTCAATGAGGGTACGAGGCATGAGTTCATTATTTTTCTCTTTAGTTTTATATGAAAATTACCTTTCACTTCCTTATAACTCCAAAACTTGTTCCAGGTCTTTTAGACTCTTCTGTCTACTTCTTGTTGGTTGTTTAATGCGCTGAATGAAATTTGTTTTCCTAAATATATATAGTTACTTACATACTCTAGTTGGACATCTTCAAGTTTTATGGTTTCGGGTCTATTGTTTGTCATTGTTTTTGTTTTACTTAAATTTATTTCCAAGCCGTCTTTCTTGCTAGCTCTATGCAAGGTGAATATCATTTAATGTAGGTCTTTATGGTTATCACTTAAAAGTACAATATCATCGGCAAACCTTAGATGTGAAAGATAATTTCCTTTGATATTAATTCCCAAATTGCTCCAGTCTAGATTGCTTATGACCGACTCTAGCACTGCTATGAAAAGTCGGGGTGAGAGGGGGTCACCCTGCCTTACTCCCTCTTTCTAACTTTATTGGTGGTCCTACGTTGTCCAATTGTATTCTACTTTGGCTCTTCTCATAAAGATCTTTCAGGATGTTTATATATCTTTGGTTAACATTTTGAGTGAGTAGAGTTTGCCAAATTGCTGAGTGTGATATTGTATCGAACGCTTTTTGATAATCGATGAAAGCAATGTAGAGCGGTCTCTGGAATTCTTGATACTTCTCAATAACCTGTTCCAACGTGTGTATATGGTCTGTAGTGCTGTAACCTTTTCTAAAGCCTGCTTGTTCTATTGGTTTTGGTTTTCTATGATTGAAGAGAATAGTTTGTATATAGTTGGTAACAGGCTTATAGGTCGGTAGTTAGAAATATCTTTTGAATTTCCTTTTTTATATAATAGTATTATGTTTGCTTCCGACCATTGCTTGGGGGTGGAACAGCTTTTAAGAATCATATTAAAAAGTTTTGTTAGTGGTTTTGCCAGTAGAGGGTGACCTATTTTTATGACTTCATTTGTTATTTTGTCTGGGCCTGGGCTCTTTTCTATTTTCATCTTCTTTATTTGTTCGATTATTTCAATTTCTTATACAGGATTTATCTCACCAGTGTAGTCTGTTTGGGGAGCTACCACGTGAAACGATTGAGTCTGCGTAGAGCAGCTGTATAGGTTTTTGTAGTATTTCGTTGCAATGTTTAAAATTTCATCTCTGTTATTGTGTATTTTTTCTTCTCCTTGTTGTGTTCTTTTATTCTTTAAATGCTCGTTTCAAGCTTCCAGTTGTGTTTACATGTCTCTCTAATGTAAGTGACCTGTTAGCGATATAATCCTGCTTTATATATCTGCTGGTTAATTTGTAAAGAGCTTTTAATTCATTTTTCATACTACGGGTTTTAGGTTTAGTGTTTTGTAGCTCATGTCTTCGTTGTATTAACTGCCTGGTATGGTCAGTAATTACAGACTGTTTTTTTGGTTTTTATATTACGATTATTGGGACTTGATAAGCTGGTTTCTATAATATTTATCAATTTGTCGTAGTATTCTTGTGATGTGTAGTTTGCTTCAACCTCTAATAGACTTTTCATATTTTCATATAAGGATTCAGAGTAGAGAGAAATCTGTTCCTCGGTTTTGAGTTGGTTATTATAATTTTTATTATTATAACTTGCTCTGCTTCTTTTTGACAAATTAGTTTTATTTTTTATTCTAACCGGTCTATGTCTGATGGATATTCTACATTTAGAACTTCAATATATTGTATGTTCTGAGGGAAGTTTGATAGAATATAATCCAGTTCGTTTTTTGTTTTGCCGTCGGGAGACCTCCAGGTCCATCTGTTTTGTGTTTTTTTTATCATAGAAAGTATTAATAATTGACAGCTTATTTTCATACGCAAATTCTATCATTCTTTCCCCTGGAGCATTTCTGACTCGATAGCCATATTTTCGCATTATTAAGTATTCCTCGGGTGCAGGGACACCAATTTTGACGTTGAAGTCTCCCATCACTATAATCTTCCTATTACCTACTCGTGTTAAAGCATTATCTATGGTTTTATAAAATTCTTCTAGTTTATTTTCATCAGCACTTTCTGTTGGGGCATAGACTTGTATAATAGCAAGTTTAAAATTGTTTATATTCAGTGTTAACAGAGAGACACGCTCTGATATCCCTATTATTGCCTCTACATACTTTTTTAGGTATTTTTTTATAATGAAACCAACTCCATAGAGTCCTGCGGTTTCTCCTACAAATTGAAATATAAAACCCTCATATTACAAAATAAATTTCCAACTCTCCTCACCTCTGATATACCCATAATATCAAATCTTATATTTTTCATTATATCTACAAGCTCTATTAGTCGTGCGTGAGATGAAAGGTTCCGCACGTTATATGTTATAATGTGGAGTAGTTGCTGCTCTGGAGGGTTTTGGTCGCATATCTCCGCAGTGACCAGCTGTACTGGAGATGTTTGTAGAGGGCCTCGTGCTAGTTGCTACTTGTTAGATGTCTTTGTCGAGTGGTGTTGATTTGGGGTTAGATTTATCTGTGGGGCTGGTGCATCTCTTTTTGACATAAAGAATGTGCTAATATCTGTCTTATTTTTTTTGTTATTTGACTTGTTATTTTTTTGGGTGTTTTCCTTTGGTGATTGAGATAAAAGTCGTTTTTGCCTTCTATTTCCATTGTTTTCTTCTTTGATAATAATTTTATCGTATTTTAAATATGCTTCTTTTCCTTGGTCTAATAGCTGTTTGAGTTCTTCTCGCAGTTCTTTACGTTTCTGTATAATTTTTAAAGGAAAGTCATCTGATACATAAATATCAAATTGTTGTAATAATTTCTTCTTTTTTATAACTTAAATTTTTTTGCTCAGCGAGGTAAATGAGACTATGATTGGTCTAGTTCTTTCCCCTTTTTTACCTTTCCGCCAGATCGAACTAATCTCTTGAGTTGAACATTTAAGATTCATCTTTTCATTTATAACTGTAAGTATTGTTTTTTCCAAGTCCCAGTAATTGTTTTCACCTTCTTGTATGCCAAAAAATACCAGATTTTTCTTTCTTATTTCCTTCTCGATAACATCGATTCTTCTCTCTTGATTTTCTATCTTCTCCTCCAATTTCTTGTATTTAGTTTCTAAGTTTTGAAACTTTTCATTTATATTTGTATTTATGTTTATTGTAATATTTTCCTCTATAATTTTGAACTGTTGCTTTTGTTCCGACATTTCTAATTGTATTTGTTTGAGTATATTCATAATGTCTTGTATGATGTTTTGACAGATAGCTTTGTATACGTACTTGTAGTGACACCTATCGGATATTTTGGAAGTTACGTGTACATCGACAAGTTCGATCTTAGTGTCGAAAGTATCAAAACGCTAGCTAGTTGTTTATGATGTAGTTGTCTTGTTTTTACTATTAATATGGTGATGACTTTTATTTTTTGGTATGACAAAAACTTTTTACAAAAAAAATACAACCGACTTCCATAAATAATACCACAGATAATATAATACTAGCGTACAGATGCCTCATCCCATACAAAGAAACGGTACCGCCGTAACTACGTGTTTACGACTTGCTATGGCAACTTTTGTTCTTCGTTCGGGCCCGTCCTCTACACCTCGCTAGATGGTGTTAGCAGCGACGGCTTGCAAGTTGAATGAATTGACATAAAGTCTTATCAATATTTTCTCACACATTGAGGAATTTTTGGCACTTCATAACAGTTTTACTGTTTCAAAATTTTTCACTATACAAATTTTAAAGAGGCGAATGGATAAATTCTAAAACTTCAAACAGCGCCATCTATTGGTATAAGAAACATAAATGCCTAATGAATCGTTCCAATACACATCTAAAGTTTAATTAGGAACCAATTACTCAACAATTTTATGCTTAGGGTAGTTTATTAAATAAGAAAATACAGTTATAACCATATTTTATTTCAAAATATTAATGTTACCTAAACTTCAATACGAAATCGACGCATATTACGCCATCTATTGTTTGTTTGTTTGAACTAAATTTTCTTTGTTCGAGATGAGACCCCGTGATAATACTAAAAAATGCTAAATAAGTTTAATTTCGGAAGTCGGTGTTTCTAGTCTGGTTTCTTCGTTATTTGACACCGACTTCCGAAATTAAACTTATTTTGCATTTTTTAGTATTATTTATGGAAGTCGGTTGTATTTTTTTTGTAAAAAGTTTTTTATTTTTCACTTTTTAGTTGTTTTACCCCATTCTAAAACTAAATTAATAGTAAAGCTATGCCTGAATTGATAGCCCCAAAAATAGGGAATTTGAACTTAGTTGGTGAAATTAGGGTGTATCAGGGTGAATTGTACAAATCTGTATACCCCTTCAGAGCGCACCAGCGTGATGTAATGTTGTGAAGTGGTGAAAACAATAAACAGACATGCGATTGCAGCAATTCTGGAAGGTTTGCTATCATTTATTGAAGAGTTCCATTGTGTATCTCCGAAGTTCTTCATCAGATCTTCACCAAATTAAAATGGGACCAAATGTGAAGCAACAGCTTTCAACCAAAAAAAAATGTTCAATATCGGTTCACGTAGTAAGAAGTTATAAGGTAACACACATAAAAAAAAATATAGTCGAATTGAGAACCTCCTCCTTTTTTTGAAGTAAAAAAAAAAGTTTAAAAAGAATCTTATTTTAAGCACTTTTGAGGTTTTAAATATAATATTTCAATCTACAACGCACCGCTCACTATTTGTTTTTTGTTCTTATCTACTCCACACACGCGAAGTCGGTTTTTAACCGACTTCAAAAAAAGGAGGAGGTTCTCAATTCGACTGTATTTTTTTTTTTATAAGCGTTCTTTTGTCTATTTTGAAGAATGCCGATAGTACGGCACACTTGATCTTTCTTTAAAAATCACTCGTAATGTTTGTTTTTCACTATGTCTTTTTTATTGTCTAGATAGAATAACACTCAACTTATTAAATTTTTCACTTTTTCACTTCTTTTCAACACTGTTTTATTTTTAAAAATAATTTATACACGGATACGAAGTGAACGGTGGCACTGCAGCCCCCTCTCTCGCACCACACACTACAAGTTTCATTAAAATCGGTGAAATTTACCTTTAAAAATGTTAAATTATGCACAAGTGCGTAGCTTTTTAGTCACTCAATATCAATCAAATAAAATAATATTTAAAAGTTACTTACCAACACATAATATTAAAACTGATACTTTCAAATAATTCATTGTTTAACAGTTGACTTACTTATTGAAAAGTTTGAGGATGATTGTTCATGTCAAACATAAATGGTACAGTAGTGCTATTCTGTAAAATTTCACCTTGAAAACTTAGGTGAAGTGAAAAAACATGAAGTGAGGTATCAATTTATACAATCAAGGTGGAATGGCAGTTCACTTCACGGCGTGAAAAAACTTAGGTGAACATGAAGTGAGCTGTCAATCCATACAATCAAGGTGGAATGACAGTTCACTTCACACTCATTCCACCTAAGTTTTCTTGGTGAAATATTAACAGAAGCGACCAGCAGGAGGTGATATACTAGTGCACAACTGAAAGTTAGTTAAATTAATGAATAACTTGCGACAGTGTTGATTGTTCACCGACTGTAGGATATCCTATAGCAATACGAGTATGTTTACATTACCTAGGGAAAACATTTTAAGTACACAAACAATATAATGTGACCGACATGACGAATGTTTCCTTCCTTTGTGTCATAGCGTACATTCTTCTTTATTTAATCATATTTTAACATAACGTAACTGCTGGAATCATAACATAAAAGCTGGGATTCGGAAGAATGGGCCTTAACCCACGCGGGCCCAGTGCGGGTTGGTGGATGTCACAATCTTCGAACTTTTGGTACTAGGACATGCTGGCTTTCTCACTTTACCGTTTAGAGAGCAGTGAATAAATTACGCAAAGAAAAGTGCTGCCTTTTTTTTGTGGGGTGGGAAATCATACAATGACACTCTCGCGACTCGCGTTCTTCGTGTCAGACTCTTACTGACTAAAACTCACCCCTGTCCCTTCCCTGCCCTGAGTGCCCCCCTGCCAGGCCCCTGCCAGGTAACTCTGTTTCAAATTTACCCTCAACCCCTGGGCAGGCATCGGCCATGACGGGCTCCGTCATTATTGCTGACAATTATTTGAAGCGCGCGTGGAACACCACGCGCCGTCGACTCTCGGGCCTGGTGCTGATCGGACGGCGAGCTACCCACTACTCGCAGTCCGCAGGCCCGGGTCTACGGTGGCCGGAGATCGTCTCGCGACGTCCTGCGCCCAGGGCGTCTCCTGCGGTGGCTGCTGCTGAGGGCGTGAGGGCGACTCTGTTATTGAGCCTCCTTCACCCGTTCCGCCTCCTCCTTCGCGAGCATTACTGCTTCACAGAAGGAGGAGACTGCTTCCCATTCCCTTTCGTTCCGTACCATGGCCTGGACCAGGGCCGGGCGCGAGAGGTCGCTGCCGCCGATCGCCTCCACGAGAACACGGCGGGGCTCCGCCCAAGCGGGGCAGATCTCCACTGTATGCTCCACCGTGTCCTCTGGGCGATCCTCACAGTGGGGACACCCGGGCGCTTCCCTCCGCCTTATCCTACACAGGAACCTCCCGAAACTTTCATGTCCGGTGAGGACCTGCGTGAGGTGGAAGGTGAGGACGCCGTGGCGCCTCTCCAGCCACTCCTCCAAGAGGGGCACTACCGCCGCAATGGTGGCGTGCCCAGCGCTGGGTTGCGACAGTCGCTCTCTCCATGTTGCCTCCAGATCCCACGGCAACAGTCAGGCAAGGAGGCTAGCCGCCTCACTGAGACCGTGCGGTATCCTCGGATCATTCAGATCGCCAGGACCCTTTGGGACACGTTAAACCCGGTGATACCGGAGTGCCTCCACTATGCAACTCCAGAGCAGGGTGTTAAAGGCCAATGCCTTTAACACCCTGCGTAATGCGTTGCCCAGAGACACCGCCAAGACGACTCTGCCCCGGGCCACTGCATCCCCCGTCTTGAGGGCTCGTACGCGCATTATGGCGTCCACCGTGGAGCGCCCCCTGCGGAAGCCGTACTGGCTCTTCGCCAGATCCGGCCCCACCCGCACCAGCTGCCCGACGAGGCGGTCTGCAATTACTCTTTCGAAGAGCTTGCCCACCTCGTCGAGCAGCACAATTGGGCCGGTAAGCGGACGGAGAGTCCGCGTGGCGCTCCGGCTTCTTGATCAGGACCAGCTTCCCCGTCTTTCAACGCCAGGCCCCAGGCCAGGACCCAGGCTTTCCCGTGAACGCCAACGGGTCCTAGGGCGGTGCTTTTGGCATTTAGCCTACGCACCACCACTCTCAGCTCTACCTCGGTCACCTCGGGAGCATCGTTGTCGTCGTCTTGGTCCGCGTCAGGCACCGCAGGAGGCGGAGCCATACGCGGGGGAATATTTTCCCCTCGTGAGGGGAACAGAGCGCTCACTACGCCCTCCACGATCTGCGGCCGGATACTCTGCGTCAGCGGAGGCGCCCATGGGCGGATTTTGTCATGCACCACTTTGTATGCGCGCCCCCATGGATCTCTGTTCAGAGTCCCCAGCGACTCCTCGCGGGCCAATGCCTTGGCCCGCTTGATCTTCGCTTAGAGGGCGGTCCTCGCCGCTCTGTACTCCTCGTGCGGCTCCGCCTCGATGACTTCTGTATCCGGTGTGCGGTTACAGAGCCGCCTGCGGTGCCTGGTGTATCGGCGTCGCGGCAATACACGCTTGGCGTAAAGCTGTAAGCGCCGGCGACCACCAGTACACCTTGTAAAGAAATTTTTCTTCTCACCGGCTAGCGTCAGAGTTAGATTTCTACATGTAGAGCCTATTTGCCAATCTACGGGTTCATTGCATGAAGAATGTTTGTGGTAAAATAATAGTCCATAGATTTAGTCTTCACTTCTCACATTTATTAACAACACTGCATCACACTAGACTAAGTTTCATGAGTTCAATAGAAAATTGTATGTAGCACTTACAATTGATGATGAACAATTATTACCCAATCGTTCGAAGGTCAAGGTCCAGAGAGGAGATTCCACAAGCAATATTGTAAAGAAATTTTTCTTCCACCGGCTAGCGTCAGAGATATTATATGGCATGAGACCCTGGTTACCAATCCTCAGGTATACTGCGCACGTGGTTTGTATGTAGTAAATAAGAGTCCTTTGAATTTGGTCTTCACATATATATCACATTTATTTTCAACACTGCAT
The DNA here is from genome assembly GCA_951329385.1 of Polia nebulosa. NCBI lineage: Eukaryota > Metazoa > Arthropoda > Insecta > Lepidoptera > Noctuidae > Polia > Polia nebulosa. Next base: position 25,218,797 of record OX589588.1, read on the forward strand.
CACACCAGATAGCACTCAGTACACAGAAAATTGTAAATATGTTGAACTTACAATTTATGATGAATCACTTTTACCCTATCGTTCGAAGATCGAAGATTATAGGTCCAGTGAGGAGATCCTCAAGCAGTATCTAAGCCGTGGTCATCTAATTATGGGCATCTCTGGACACGTGGACGTTGGTGTTCGGCACCCTTTGCTAAGACCGCATTGTTCTTCCAAAATATAGTGAAGTTTATGATCCAACCATTTTATAAAGTTTTTCCATAATATAAATTAAATCTAAAGTAGGAACCATTGTCCTACATTCTTATGCTTACAGCATTTAAACTTGACTCTGGTCCCTTTTACACCTCGAGCCATCATTAGGTGCTTTTAAGAAGTTTTTTCCAATAAATAGAATCTAATAGACAGACTCGTTCTAGATCAAATTGGAAAAAATACGTCAAACGACAATCTGTCAACTTGCAAAATAACGCTCCATTCCACGAATCTAAATTTATTCAATTTTTAAGTGTTACAATATCGCAACTGTGGACATACAATCCTGATTATCCTTGGACACGTGGACGTCTGTGTTCAGAACCTTTTGCTAAGACCGCATTGTTCTTCCAAATAAAGAGTGAGGTTAAGATCCGACCATTTCTTAATTAGTTTTATCCATAAAAACTTAAGTGGAACCTAGGAACCCTGTCAACAAGAAAGGAATTCGGTGAGACTCATAAATGCCACGCTTAAGGTTTAGCGTCACTGCAGAAAATTCTCAAAGGAATACTTACAGCCAATGCTTAACACATTTGAACTTAACTTTGGTTCCTGCTGCCCTTCGAGTCATCAATTATTTATTTTCGTTAATTTTTCCTTCAGAAATGCTCAAAATTAGGAGTCTTCATATTTCAAAATATCTTTTATGTGAAATTTGCCTAAATCTACCTTGCATATCCTATAAGCTATTATTGGAAGAAAATCAATACCACGAATAGCAACACCACGACGGGCTATATAAGGAAGGCGGCTGGCGGCACTCGTCCATATGCCCATCGGTCATCACGGAAGACGGAAGCTCTGTCTGAATATTTAGCGATTGTCGTTATTTCAAATATTGTAATTTGTTCGGCCGTTGGCCATTAAAATCTTTTTAAAAAATTAATCTGTGTTTCTATTTGTAACATCAGAAGTGGGATTCGAAGGCTGAAAAGCCGTTGAAAGGCATTTCTGGTTTTATAAAGGAAAACTTAGTTATCCTCCACGTGGTTTGGTTATTTAATATTCGGACGGAGTTTTTGTTCTTACGATGCCTGCCAACGATCAACGCAACAAGCGAAAACGCCGTGGGCGAACTCCTTCGCCTAATCCAATGGAGGAAATCCTGAGGAGGCTGGGCGCGTTGGAGGACCAGTCCCGCGCGTCAGTGGAGACGCAAGCCGTTGCAGCGACCAGCGATGGCCCTAGCCGTGCCATCGAGCTGCCAAACACGACACCATCGGCATCAGTGCTGGGAACGCCACCGCTTACGCCACACGCTAGCAACATGGAAACAACGCTGTCTGAAGATGCGGTGACGAACGCCGCAGAGCGTCTTTTGACCGCTATCAGCTGTGCTCAGGTCAGATCTAACCGATATTTTGTCTCTGATTTTGATCCGAGTGTTCATGACTTCGACACGTGGTGCGATGAAGTAGAAAGAGCTCGTATTTCGAACTATTGGGACGACAGAGAATGCCTTGCTCGCATCGGACATTGTCTAAAGGGTGAATCTCGCACCTGGCTTAGCCAATGGACAAGCAATATTCGCACGTGGTCCACTTTCAAATTAGAACTAAAAGCGCTATGCCCACGTTCTGTCGATGTCGCGAACATTCTTTATGGTGTAATGCGGACTGAGTCCGATAAATACTCCACATACGCTGAGTATGCTCGTAAATCGCTTTTAAGGTTACGCATAGTTAAAGGCCTAAGTAATGAGCTGCTTACCGCTATTATTATTCGTGGAATTGCAGATCCACAAATTCGTGCTATGGCTACTAACGCTAAATTATCGCCTGATTCTATAGTGGAGTTTTTATCGAGCTTTGTTAAACCTTCTAGCAGCTATAATAAGAAAGTGTCTTCTAATGGTCCCAATCGATCTGATAAGTCTTCCAATAGTAGTAACTCAAATCGCAAACCGTTAAAACGTCAATACGATTCCAAAGATTTAAAATCAATAAAGTGTTATCAGTGTAATAGATTCGGTCATATGAGTGTTAATTGTAATAAACGATCAAATACAACTCCGAGTAATAGCGACGAAAAAGCAATTGCGTTGCCGACGACATCTCGTGGCGATCCACCGAAGTGTACGTTTTGCAAAAAAGTAGGTCATTCCGAGGTTACTTGTTTTGCTAAGGAACGCGCAAACTCACGAAATAATAACGGTGTCAATTTTTGTCGCGAAATTGCGGGTAATTATAAAAATCGTGATGTGACGACCGCCGTCATATTAGGAATACCGTTAGACGTACTAATCGACAGTGGTTCATGTGTTTCTTTAATGTCTAAAGCTGTTGCTAAACATTTTCCGTGTCAATTTAAGCCCACTAACCAGCTATTACGCGGCCTGGGTGGTACGGAAATTAGATCGGAATCATTTGTTACGCTACCCGTTGAGTTTAGTGATATAACGATAGAAATTGATTTTTGTGTTGTGGGTAGCTATAATCTGAATGTACCCGTCATAATCGGTACAGACGTACTAAATAGGAAAGGTATTACTTATGTTAGGTCCGGTAACTGCCAACGTATAGTTCACAGTGAGGTGACCGCAAACGATGTTATGCAAGTAAATTCGATTTCCTTGTCCGATCAAGTTAATACGTCTGTATCTGGAAATGATAGGGAACGATTACTAGAGATCCTCACCAAGTATTCCGAATTCTTTTTAAGCGGTACTGCTACCACAACAGTGAAAGATAGTGAGATGCATATTAAGTTAACAACCGATGTGCCAGTGTACTATAGACCCTATAAGTTATCGCATGATGAAAAATTAAAAGTACGCACTATAGTGAAGGATTTGCTTGATAAAAAAATTATTCGCGAGTCCGATTCAGAATACGCTAGTCCGATCCTACTAGTTAAAAAGAAGGATGGTTCTGATAGAATGGTCGTGGACTACCGTGCATTGAATCGAATAACTGTCAAAACTAGATATCCTCTCCCCTTGATCAACGACTATATTGATAGGTTAGGGAATGCTCGCTGGTTCAGCTCCCTGGACATGGTTTCCGGCTTCCACCAATTGAGGGTTGCTGAAGAGTCTATTCATAAGACCGCATTCGTCACACCAGAGGCCCAGTATGAATATTGCAAAGTACCCTACGGTTTAGCGAACGCGCCGATTTTTTATCAGAAAACTATCTCAAAAACGCTTAAATCCTTCATTGACGCTGGCAAGGTCATGGTCTACATTGACGATGTGTTAATATTAACGGACGGGATCGATGAAAACCTCGTTTTACTAGATTCGGTTATAAGAACACTAACTGAAGCAGGATTTTCAATTAATTTAAAGAAATGTACTTTCCTTACCAAGGAAATAGAATACCTAGGTAGAATTATAAGAGACGGTCAGGTTAGACCGAGCAATTATAAAATTAATGCATTAGTTAAATCACCGCGACCGAGTAATGTCAAACAGGTTCGCCAATTTCTTGGCCTCGCAGGATACTTTCGAAGATACATTCCTAATTACGCGATAAAGACTGCGCAAATTGCCGCTCTAACTAGAAAAGGAGTAATCTTTAATTGGAGCGATGAACACGAAAATGCACGACAAGATATCATTTCTTATTTAACTAATGAACCGATTTTGGCAATATTCGATCCTGAATTGACAACTGAGCTGCATACGGACGCCAGCTCTATTGGTTATGGTGGAATCCTTATGCAAGTAGGTAAGGACGACCGTAGACGGGTAGTTGCTTATTTCAGCAAGTTGACTGCTGGTGCGGAGTCCAAATACCACAGCTATGAGCTGGAGACTCTCGCGGTAGTAAAATCATTACAACATTTTAGGCAATATTTAATTGGTAAATCTTTTAAGATAATCACAGACTGTAATGCATTAAAAATGACACAACGAAAAAAGGATCTCCAGCCCAGAGTTGCAAGATGGTGGATGTACATGCAAGACTTTGATTTCTCGCTAGAATACCGTAAAGGCGCGCTTATGTCGCACGTAGACTACTTGAGTAGGAATCCGGTCAATATTATTAATGTTGTTCAAAAACCACAAAATTGGGCTCAAACGGCACAGGCAGGTGACGAGGAAACACTATCGTTAATTGAAAAATTAGATAATGGTAAATTAGATAACACACGTTACGTGAAACGTAATGACCTCTTGTACTATAAGTATGACGTCACGGGTGAGCAAGCGCGATTCTTATGTTATGTACCTAAGGCATTTCGATTAAGTTTATTGCGTGTTTTTCACGACGAGCATGATCACATTGGCGTAGACAAAACTACAAATCTGATCCTGCGACACTTCTGGTTTCCCGGTCTAAGACAATTTGTCGCAAAATACGTCACGCGTAGTGTGACGTATGATCGCATAAGCAAGTTCCTCGCGCACCTTTGCAACCAATATCCTCTTGGGAAAAGGCTCCAGTACCATTTGATACGATACATGCGGATGTACTTGGACCACTGAGAGAAAGTGATGGTCATAAACATGTACTTATCATAGTTGACGCGTATACTAAGTACTGTTTGCTATATGCCCTACCAAAACAAGATTGTAGCGAGTTGAAGCGTGTAATGACCCAAATAATTTCTCTGTTTGGTACTTTTAAAAGACTAATGTGCGATAGAAGTCGTATGTTCGATAACCATGACTTTATTCGTTGGATTTCAAATTATGGGGTCGAAGTCCATTTCATTACCCCTGAAATGCATCAGGAAAACGGACAAGTTGAACGTTACTGTCGCACAGTTTTAAACATGTTAAGGGTTGAAGTGAACTATAATGAAAATGATTGGTCAAAAATATTATGGAAACTGCAATTAGTTTTAAACGTTACTAAACATAAAACTACCCAATATTCGGCATTAAATCTTCTTATTGGCACTGATTCCACTACACCTTTAATAAACGCTTTGATCAAAGATATAACTAGCGAAGGGTCAAATCCAAATCGCGATGCGATTCGCGAGATGAGACGGCAGCGTGCAGAAGGACTTATTCGTGAAAACAAGGAAAAACAAGACTCTTATGTTAATAAAAATAGGAAACCGCCTAAAACGTTTCAAGTTAATGATTTAGTCTACGTGATTAAAAATTCTCAAAGTACCGGCAAACTCGATAGCGGTATGAGAGGCCCTTATAAAGTTACTAAGCTCCTGCCTAACGATAGATATGAGGTACAATTACTAGCTGGTGCCTATGGAAAGACTAGTCAAGCAGCTGCTGCATACATGGTGTTATGGAAGGGTGAATGGACACCTGAGACTTGTGTTGCATTTTTTGAAGGTACTTGTACTATTGCTATTATGTTTGCTTTGTCAGCTTACATACCTACTAGTCTTTTCCCTATTCTTACACTTGATTATGTACTAAACAAGCTTGTGTATGTGTTTATTGATTTTTGCTACGTTATGTATTGTGTTCAGTGGAAAAGACCCGTGTAAATCCTGTGCGCATGGTATTGGGTTGACCCTGACACTGGTGGTTTCTGGGGTGAGTCGGTGGCGCAGCCGACAACAGACCTGTATAAATCCAGCCATTATTAGGTTTCTGGGGTGAGTCGGTGGCGCAGCCGACAACAGACCTGTATAAATCCTACCATTATTAGGTATCTGGGGTGACCTACTAAAGATTGATGTAAATCCTGTTGCGCACGCAAGTATGTGCGGGGTTTTCGATTGCGTGGGAACAGACCTGTGTAAAACCTATGTGATTTCAAACGCTTGTGCGTAGCTGTAGCGTCGACTACTACTAATGTTGACTTGTTTAGCTAATTGGTACATAATCTGAAACCTCTACGCACTATATGAATTTAGACCAACCGTTGATAAATAAAGTAAATAAGTATGTCTCTTAGATTGTGTGTATCTCCACAGAGATCGATGATGATGAAGCCGAGCAGCCGTTGGACACGGAGGGTGTTGCTGGGCCTTCCACGAGTTCCTGCTGAGGGCTTCGAGCACGCAGCCCCGTCAGGAGAAGCCGTATTGGAAGAAAATCAATACCACGAATAGCAACACCACGACGGGCTATATAAGGAAGGCGGCTGGCGGCACTCGTCCATTTGCCCATCGGTCATCACGGAAGACGGAAGCTCTGTCTGAATATTTAGCGATTGTCGTTATTTCAAATATTGTAATTTGTTCGGCCGTTGGCCATTAAAATCTTTTTAAAAAATTAATCTGTGTTTCTATTTGTAACACTATTATATTACAAAACGCGGTGCCAGTTTCGACGTAAAATGCTTACTAGTGTCGGACAAGGTAAATGTCATCTTATATACTATTTGACCAACCTTATATTCCAAAGGTCGCTTCCTCAAGTCATAATGCCTTTTTATTTTTATCGTGGCTCAGTTTTAAGTTTTTACTAACCGCCTGAAAAATTGTTTTAAGTTCATTTAGGTTATCTCCATGGATTCTAGGATCTACCACCGTTAAATCAGAAACCGGTTGTGGTACTTCTGAGTCTTGATGTGTCTTACCATCCACAAACATCTCTCGCCCATGGACAAGAAAGTAAGGTGAAAATTTAGTGGACTCGTTAACTGAAGTATTAAGAGCACACTGGATCTCTGGTATGTGATTGTCCCATTGTCTGTGGTTTGATTTCACATAGAGGCAATCGCATACAGAACATTTCTGATGGCTCTTTCAGCCTGATTAATCTGTGGATGATATCTTGGATTATAGTGAATATTTGGCACATTATATTTGCACATTAAATCTCGAAACGCTAAAGATTACATTGCTACAAACCGAGCGAGCACGATACTTCCGTGCGTATGTGTGCGCGTGTATGAGTATCCACATTCCACAGATAACACACACTAAGGAACGGTCGTCGCACTGAGCTTAAAAACATCATTATTATTTTTCTGTGCCATTGAATACGCATCACACAGTCACAGAGGCGCTTTGATCTTACCATTGCATTGATAAAATTCGCGCAAATATGTCATGTGCTGGTAGCCGTATGAACTAAGTGTTGGATTCGCAAATAACGTAGCCCGAGTTCAAATTATGGTCGGTCCGATGCGGTTATTTCTTACTTTGAAAATTCCCAATCTATATTAATATAGTTGTTTTTTATATTTCTATGAAAAATACTATTGCATTTTTTGCACTAAATAGTTGCAAATTACGAATATGATCTATATTAACCACAAGAAGAATCACATTCGTAATTAGCAATTATTTAGTTGTTACATCTTTTCGATGTTGTAAGGTGGAAATAAAAAGACGTGTTTAATAAAAATGTTTATTCTTTATATTTACAAATTAAACATTTATGAGAATTGTGACGTAGAATTGTTACCTAGACAAAAAGTTATCTTGTAACCGTTATCTATGTTACGTGTAAGATTGTTTGTTGGAAGTGTACCCACTTAGACCATTCATAATATGAATAACGTAACAATGAAAGGGTATTAAAATTTTAATAAAATAAAATATAATTGTTTATATCCAGTTATTTATTGAAAAGTGATATATGATTTAGACTTTGTAAACATTTTATTTTTATGTAACGTTACAATGAATGTATTGAGGTCACAGCTTAATTGTTCATTTTCTTGACGAAAAGATGATTGAAACTAAACCTCAATTTCTGTTAAAAGAACTTTAGTTCTCACAAGATAATCGTTAATTAGATGAGAAAAATAAATTGAACTATTATGTTAGAACAGTGCGGGTAGAAGAATAAAAAACAAAATAGAATCATGATTATTGTCAACAAAATTGATAGCGAGTTCACTGCATTCTTAAGATAAGCCGATGGCACAAGTTAAAAGATATAGCTGTTTTAAACGAAAGTAAACACAATATAATATACCTGTCTAACTCTAAGAAATGTGTGAACAAGTTAAAGAATAATTTAATATGTGTAATGCTAATCCATAACTTCCAATCGGGTAAGAACTGTGACGACCTTATGTTGGCGACCTTATGGTGGAGACTGGCACGTTGGAAGTTTGGAACATTCTAGAAACTCTTGGAACGCCGATTGAATTTAAGAAGAATAAGGAAGACTTTTGTTTTTGGGTTGACTTCTGCTAGCCCGCTCGAATAGGGCACATGTATTATTTTTATTGTTCAATATAACGTATAAGTGCGCCATTCCTCTTTCCTTTATAACACTACACACATAAGCAGTCACTCTCGTACACCACACTCTCGCGCTGCCAGCGAGTACGACAGCCCCTAGACGCGTACAAAGAATCTCTAGGGACCCTGCACTACGAGAAGGTGCTCCAGGTCCCTATAGAACTTACAAAAAGTCAACAATTGCGTGGGATTTGAACTTGCGGCACACTGATTTGCGCTTCAATCTGTGTGCTCTATACCACTGGGCCATCTTGACTTATGCTAAGTTGATGAAATTGTGAATTTTAATCATTTGTTGGCGAAAACTTGAAAATAGAAGGTCGTAAGTCAAACTAAAGGTCAAACTAATACGTTGTGAGAATTCTTATCGACTTTTGCTGGCGTCTGTACCAGAAACACTTTTTTTCCAGTATCTTAACTATAGCATTACCTGTTGCGTTCCGTATAGGAAATAACATTACATATTTGCTAAAATAGTCAGAAGATACTAACAAACTTGTGTTTTTTTTAGTCGATACAGGAAAAGGTGCTAACAAGTCGCAACAAATTGTTTCAAATGGTTTAGTAACCTGTTTTGGGTTACCCATTAAACCAGGCCGAGATGAGTTTACCGGTTTGTACTCTTTACAAGATTGACAAATGTTAACATAGTTCTCAACATCCTTGTACATGTTTCTCCAAAAATATTGTAATGCTAATTGTTTATGAGTTTTAAATATACCAAGATGGGCGCCAGTGGGATCATCGTGAAATTATTTTAGTAGGTGTCCCACGTCTTCACTTGGTATCACTTGTTTCCAAGAGAATTGTGAAGTTGAATTATATTTATTTTTAGAGGGTCTAAACAATTTATTACCTTTAAGTGTATAATTTGGCAATTTATGAGGACATTTTTCGCAATTTTCTACAAATTTTAAATACCATTTATCTTGAGGATTATCTGAGATTTCTACTGATTCTGCTTTAATTCTTGAGAGTACATCCGGCAAAACCAACTCTTTACCTTTTCTATGTATAATATTAAAATCAAATTGACTTAAGCGAATACTCCAACGAGCTAATCTCCCTGAAGGATTTTTTAATTTATGAAACCATTGTAATGACGCATGATCCGTAACAATATTGCACTTTTGACCCTCGACATACATTCTGATTTGTTCCAAAGCAAACAAAACAGGCAATAACTCACGCTCTGTAGTAGTATAATTAACCTCGTGCTTATTAGTCTACTACAGAACGCAACTGGATGGTCAAAATTGTCATATGACTGCGTCAGTACAGCCTCTATAGCATAGGCCGAAGCATCACTTTGTATTGAAAAAGGCAAGTTAAAGTTTAAAAACACACATTTAACACACACAACATTTAAGAATTGGAGCTGAAACTAAGCTAGATTTCAATGAATTGAAAGCTTCCTCAGCTTCCTCTGTCCATTCAAAAGCAAAATTTTTACAAGTTTACTAAGCGGTCTACTAATCTTAGAAAAATCCTTTATGAATCAACGGTACCATCCCGCAATACCTATGAACTTCTTTAGGTGTAGTCGGTGTAGGATAATTAAGTATCACTTCCACCTCAGAAGGATCAGTAAGAAGACCTTGTTTATCAACCATGTATCCAAGATATTTAAGTTCCTTTCTGTAAAATTGAGATTTACTCATATTAATTGTTAAGTTTGCTTTTTTGAAACGTTGATAAACTTTTTCTAATAATTTAACATGTTCATTGAATTCATTCGAGATGCATACTATGTCAACTTGGAAAACAAATACTTTATTGTCAAACTCAATACCAAACAACTTATCCATTAGACGTTGCGTTTGGATCTGCCACAGATGCACCAACAAGACCAAACGCAACGTACGCGGGGCACGAAGGCAGGGGCGCGCAGCTCGGCAGGGGAGCGCGGTACGGGTGCAACACTGCGGCGCCTCGGATCGCGCGGGTGTAGGGTCTGCTCGGGACGCAGAGCGGGGCGCGGCTCCAGTCGCGGCCTACCCGTGGGCGCAACGTAGGCCAACCAAACAAAATTGTCACATAGTCGAATAGACCCCTTCTAGGAACTGTGAATGCAGTTTTCTCAGCCGATTCCTGACTATCATATTCTATCTGCCAATATGCAGCACTAAGGTCAATTGATGTCAAATATTTAGCGTCCCTCAAGCTGTCCAATATCTAATGTATATATGGGAAAGGATAGGCATCAGCCTTAGAAACAGCATTAAGTTTTCTACAGTCCAAACAAAGCCTTAAGTCACCATTAGGTTTGGTTACCATTACAACTGGAGAATTCTAAGGTGAGTTAGATGGTACGACAACACCAAGACTCAACATCTTATCAAGTTTCTTCTCCAGAGCTAATTTTTGGGTGGAGATAATGGATAGTACCTTTGTCTGGCTATCATCAGTTACTATTTTGTGAGTTACTAATTTTGTCCTACCTAAACCAAGTTTTTCAGTGTTTATTTTATCAAATTTATCTATGATCTTCTTTAAAATTAAGTGTTGTTCAGAAAGTCAATAATTCATAACTTTTCAAACCTTCATCTATATTAACTAAGTTAATATAACTGTCAGGTAAACTAAAAATTTATCACATAATGAACTATCTAGTGTTATCAAAAATGCCTTACAGAAATCCATACCAAAAATTATTGAAGTTACTTACTATGTTGGGAACAAAAAGCTATATTATTTTAATTTGATCTAAATAATTTATAGGTTATTTTTAGGCATTAAGCCTAAACATTTAATTTTTGAACCATCTGCAGTTTTAACATTTTGTCCTTTGGGTAATTCAACCTTATTTAAAACCAAATTTCATAAATATTTGATGTGAATTATTTCCTAATATTGAACAAACTGCTCCAGTGTCCAGCAAACCATAAACTTCCAAATCCAAAAGCTTAACTCTCAAATGCGGTCTAATATCACCTTTTCTTGCCTGAAAAAAGAGCCACACTACTGTGTGGTGTGCACGATGTTAAATTTACTACTAAGTCATTGTGGCCCAATTTTGTTCGTTTTTTGAACACTTTGGACAATTTATGATTTTAAAATCTTTCTTACCGCATTTGAAACAAACCACCTCCCTTGAAGTTTCGCATTTATATGAGAAATGTTCCGTGCTATCACACCTAAAGCATTTCTTCACGAGGACTTTTGCCTCCAAGTCCCACGGCGGAGATCCAGCCAGTGCACAACCCGCCTCGTAGGAGATTGTGCGATATCCCCTGACAGCCCTGACGGCCATCGCCCTCTGCGGTCTTCGCAGTATTGCGATGCTGCCGGTCGTCAGGTTTGAAGCCCATACCGGGGCTCTGTACAGGGCCATGGATCGCACGGTATACCCCTAGCCTGCTTCAACTCTTCCAAGCGTTCAGTAAAAATCCTAACACATGTAGTACCGTCATATTTTAAATTCAAAGTACACAAGTTAATTGCCCAGTCATTTACAAGAACTACTTGTGGTTTTTCCACTATTTCTCTCTCTGGTGATGAGTCATGCGTAGATTGCATTTCCTCATCATCATCAGAGTTTAATAACTCCGGTGAAGTATTAATCACCCGAGAAATTCTTAATAGATAATACTGAGATTTAGCTAAGACTCGTTTAACTATAATAATAAATAATAATAAAAAGTTTAATGACCATAAGTTTAGGTTACAGTACACCGGTTATACATACCTATTTATCATAGCTGCAATACAGTTTAAGGCACATCCACTTACGCTCCAAACCACACTAAGATAGAACTTATCTATTACAATTAGTAATGGGAGCAAAAGAAGAGTTAATCACAATAACGTTATCGTTAAACAATGGTCCACATACTAAATTTAATAAATGCCCAATAGAGGTATACAAATAAAAGTTCTTTACCTCCCGTGCTAGTCAAAGACTGTGTTACGGCAAGGTAAGATTCTCGCTCTTGGAATACTAGACATAAAATAAACAATCTAAGACACTTTTCTACCAATTACCTACATTTGTTTTGCAGTGAATCATAATTAACGATAACGAGTTTCAAGTTTAGCGTAAACTAGTAGTAGGTATATGCAAAGATATCAGACAACATCACTACGAATGTTATTTGAATATTTCGCTACACTTACTTAAACAAAATGCTTTCACGATAACAATATGAGCTCATTGTGAGTAATAAAAAAGCGTGTTAAATATAAAATTAAAAAGTTGTTTGTAAAACACAATAAAACTAAAAAGTAAGAGCATAACAAAAGTTGTAGTTATTTTTCTAACTTGAAAACCCAAGATCCACGGCAGTCACCCGCCGCATCAGTCCCATTCGCTTAAATAGCTTTAAATATCCATCAAATTATATACACAAATGAGACCAAAACAGCTGGCAACAACTCACGAAGTCCGAGATATACAAAACAATATTCAGTCATCAAACGATCTTCATTTTTTATTTTTTTTTATGATTGATAGGCTCGCGTTTGACCACTATCTCACCTGATGGTAAGCGATGATGTGGTCGAAGATGGAGCACGCTTGCCTAGAAGTAACCTATTCACTCTTGACTTAAAGACTCCCAGGTTGTATCTGCTTTACTATCATCCGCAGATAATTCTTTATGCAAGCGGCACAACTCAGCGATTGGTTCCGAGCGTACCTCATCGGCCACCGCAGGTGCCGGATAGTCCTCTTGCTTGATGCTACCCCTCCGATAGAGACCACACAGACGACGATATTGCTTGCGAATCTCGTCTCTCGATGCCTTTGGATCTGCGGAAATATTAAAGTACTTAAATTCATGTATAAATTCCTCCTTAAGAAGGTAATCAATAATATATAATATGAAGTGTAACAAATTTACCACAAGTTGTAACAATTAAATGTAAGAATACACATACTAAGTGCTGAGGTTTAATATAAGCTGCCTCAACTTTAAACCATGTGCCTCTAACATCAATTTAAACATTATAACAGTAATATGTTTAATAGTGAATAACTTTAACCATTAAATTAAACACTATTTAAAGTTAACTAATAAGTATTAGAGCTTAATATTGGCAGCTTCAAACTTTTAAACAATGTGCCCTTAACCTCAATTATGTCAAAATGTTGACCTTAAAGAATTAAACCATTAACTAAGGATCACTAATTAAGCTTAACCTTATTACCTCGAACCACAGATAATTTAATACTAGCGTACAGATGCCTCATCCCATACAAAGAAACGGTACCGCTGTAAATACGGACTTTCGACTTGCACAAGCAACTTTTGTTCTTAGTTCGGGCCCGTCCTCTACACCTCGCTAGATGGTGGCAGCGACGGCTTGCAAGTTGAATGAATTTACATAAAATTTTACCAGTATTTTCTCACACATTGAGGAATTACTTTATAGTATTATTAGCACTTCATAACAGTTTTACTGTTTCAAAACGTGTTACTATAGAAATGTTAAAGAGGCAAATGGATAAACTCTAAAACTCTAAACAGCGCCATCTATTGGTACAAGAAATATAAATACCTAAGGATTCATTCCAATAAACATCTAAATTTGAATTTGGAGCCAATAATTCCACAATTTTATGCTTAGGGTAGTTTATTAAATAATAAAATACAGTTTTTCCCATATTTAAAAAAACAATATTAATGTTACATAAACTTCAATAAGAAATCGATGCATATTACGCCATCTATTGATATTTATTTGAACTAAATTTTCTTTGTTCGAGATGAGACCCCGTGCCTCGAACAAATCTCATGCCCCACGTTGGGCGCCAATTGTAAAGAAATTTTTCTTCTCACCGGCTAGCGTCAGAGTTAGATTTCTACATGTAGAGCCTATATGCCAATCTACAGGTTCATTGCATGAGGAATGTTTGTGGTAAAATCCATAGATGTAGTCTTCACTTCTCACATTTATTAACAACACTGTATCACACTAGACTAAGTTTCATGAGTCCAATAGAAAATTGTACGTAGCACTTACAATTGATGATGAACAATTATTACCCAATCGTTCGAAGATCGAAGATCAAGGTCCAGAGAGGAGATTCCACAAGCAATATCGCAGCTGTTGACATACAATCCTGATTATCCTTGGACACGTGGACGTCTGTGTTCAGAACCTTTTGCTAAGACCGCATTGTTCTTCCAAAAAAAAGTGAGGTTAAGATCCGACCATTTTCTAATTAGGTTTTTCCATAAAAACTTAAGTGGAACCTAGGAACCCTGTCAACAAGAAAGGAATTCGATGAGACTCATAAATGCCACGCTTAAGATTTAGCGTCACTACAGAAAATTCTCAAAGGAGTACTTACAGCCAATGCTTAACACATTTGAACTTAACTCTGGTTCCTGCTGCCCTTCGAGTCATCAGTTATTTATTTTCGTTAATTTTTCCTTCACACAGAAATTTTGCGTCCTCGACGTATCAAGTTCCAAAAAAAGAAAAAACTCCATCTTCCCAAAAGCACGCTTCGTTTCGCCTAATCATACGTCTCGTTTCACACAGTGTGACACATAAATTTTAATTAGGTATTATTTATTTCTGAATAATATCTAATGTATAACCATGGTGTTCATTTTATTACATTTTAATTACACAATTACCATTGTTAAGATTTCAAGTACATGAACTCTGTGTGTCTAACGCCATCTAGTGTCTTTGTAATGTCTAGCGATTGGACATTTGCAGTACTACACCCGTTCTCGGCCAGATGGCACCACAAATCCCGAATCAATAGACATCAGTTTATTTTTTTTTAACCGTTACACGTACAGAAGGTCACGCCCTTCTGTACCGCTTCCGGCTGTAGTGTGATGACTACAGCCGCGGACTTCGGGGCGCGGAGCCTAACCGCAGCGGCCCGCTCTTTGCGCCGTTTCCGCCTCTCCCTCTGTTTGCCCGCCCTTGCTGCATTACCCGTCTTCTCCTTCACCCCGGCCACTTGCCATTCGGCAGCCTCGGCCGTAGGAGTTTGGGGAGTCGGGACAGGCGGTGGCGGCCGTCTCGCCGCCTGGGCTGGGGCCCTCGGGGCCTTCGGAGCCTTCGCCGCCCGTGCAGCCGCTACACCCGGCTTGGGCGGCGCCTTTGATGTTCTCGACGGGGCCGGCCCCGCGGGTCTCAGCACAGTCCCGTGGTTGGCCTTTCCCGTTGAACCTGGTTTGGGTGCAGCAGCCGCGGCGGCGGCAAACGAAGCTGGTTGCCGCTGGCCCAAGGCCGGCTGGCTCGTCGCCACCGGGGGGCCCAGGACGATGCCCTCCAGCACGGAGAACTGCCTGTTAAACGCAGCCAGCTCCCGCCGCATCAGGTCGAGGACCGGTTTCTCCGCGGGCAGGGGCTGACTTGGCCCGTGCTGGCTCCTCCGGAAGCCCCCTCCCTCCCACGCTCCAGGCTCCCAGAGCCCAGAGCGGTGAGGAGTGGTGCTGCGTTGGACTCCGACGCCCACTCCCCGCCTCTTTGCCAACTTTGTTCCAAGTTTCTTCGCCTGACTGCGGCTTGTCAGGCGTCTTGAAACTAAAATTAATCATCGCCTCAAAGGGAGGAGATGATCGGGAGCCTCCTCGGCTCTTGTTGCCGTTGTTGTCGGCAAGTGCCGTAAGACATTGACTGTCCCCCCCCAGAATACGAATGGGGGCATGACGCTCCCTATGGGAGCGTGGCGGATTCTCCAGATGCGGTGCACCTGGTACCTCCCTGGGTAGTGTTATCCTTTGTCTGTTTCTTCATAGTTTTTGCTTTTTAAGGGTACGGTCCCTCTCTTTTTCGTCGCTCCTCAAAAAATCCCCCCAGGTTCCATACCGCTAGGAGTCTCGAACAACTTGTTCAAGTCTCCCAGCGGTGCGGCCCTCTTGTGAGGCGCTAACGGCTGGAGACCCTCCAGCCATTCATTCCATCGCCGCGTGTCCAAACTTAGGATTAGGTGGTTGGTCGCATCCATTGTCAGTCGATCATCGTCGATTGGCGGCCCCCGGTGTGTTCTTCTTGGTCAGGTCTCTCCCTTGGACCCCTGTACAAGTGAGTCACTCATGCCAGAAGTCCCCAAGATCAAGGAAACCCCCAAGCCCCACCACGACGGCAACGTGGAAACACTCGGTGGGGAAGTAAAGTGCTGCCTGGGTTTGAACCCACGATCTACAACTCGTAAGTTGGGACAGTTACCACTGGGCCACTGCTCTCACTGGGCCACCACTTGAGACACATTGGATATCCTCTATATCTACACTAATATTATAAAGAGCCCCCCTAGCCATATTACATTTCTATTATCGTTTACGCTAACGCTTAGAACAAAATGTATGGCAATGACATTACCTGCGTAGATAAGTGTCACGTGACTTATCGCAGGTAATGTCATTGCCGTACATTTTGTTCTAAGCGTTAGCGTAAACGATAATAGAAATGTAATATAACTAGGGGGGGAGGTAAAGTTTGTAGGTAAGTTTGTGAGTTTGTTTTGGTGTTTCTTCTCAGGGCAGTCAGCTAGGAAACACTGGCGTCTAGCTTAAACTGACAAAAAAACATTGACGTATAAAAGTGTTCCTTGTAACATATTTATTTGAATAGACATCATTTATCATTTATTTAGTTTTTTTGTAGGAAGTAATCTCTGAAATTACTGAACCGATTTTGTATTTCACCAGTACAAAGTTATAATACTCCTGAGTAACATAGGTATATTATTTGATTGTGATTTACAATATTTTTTCATTTGAAATAACAATATTGGTCAATCAAGTCCGAGAAAAACGCGCCGATGCGTTGATTTATCGTTCGGACCACACCAGATAATTTCATTACAAGTGTGTTTGACGCCCA
Organism: Polia nebulosa; assembly: GCA_951329385.1. Taxonomy (NCBI): domain Eukaryota; kingdom Metazoa; phylum Arthropoda; class Insecta; order Lepidoptera; family Noctuidae; genus Polia; species Polia nebulosa. The sequence goes on from OX589588.1 coordinate 25,235,924, forward strand.
GCGAAGTGGGCACGGGCCAGTATGTATAAAAAAAGAGAAGGCCTGACTCACTGATTCATCAACGCCCAGCTTAAACCCTTGGACCTGCTGCAAAGCTGTTGTTTTCACAATTTTGATTTTAAAACATAGAAGAGGAATAAGAATGGATTTTTTGAAATACGGGTTGTATTTCAAAAAATCCATTCTTAAGGATTCGATTCTTAAGGGGGTGAAAAAGGGGTTGAAATTTTATAACAGGGGAAGTAGTAACTCCTTGGTGAAGCCACTGGCAGAAGCTAGCTTCATATTATTTACTTAATAAAATTCTATACTCATTAATTTACTGACAGACAATGCACAGCCCAAATCGTTGGTTCTAAAAAATTCGACCTCCCATACTAATTTTGATCAGCTGATGATAACTTTGAGCGGCATTTCCAATTTTTCTTTTGGGAATTTACTAAGAAAATTGTTCATTTCCATGGGTAGACGCAGTATCTAAAATATGACCACTCATTTCCGTTACACCCTTTAAATATGTAGTTTGAAATGTAGCTTCATTCATAAGAAACTATCTCAGATATTTATCACTCCTGGAGAATTCCAGCCCGTCTATTCTGTAAAAATTCTCCGTGAAAACTTTGGCGAAGTAAGCATGAAGGGAGCTGAACTAATAAACATTTTAATTAAATTAAATTTGAGCTGTCGTTACACCTAAATCTAGTGATTTGATTCGATTCGATTAGATTCTATTTGATTCGATTTCACTTGATTCGTTTCGATTTGATTTAATTTGACTCGATTTAATTTGATTTGATCCGATTTGATGTGATCTGATCTGATTTTATTTAATTCGATTTGAGCTGTCGTTCCACCTAAATAACTATATTTAGGTGGAACGACAGCTCAAATCACTAGATTGACTTTAACTTTAAGCTCGCCTTACGTTAGGCCGTACATAGACGGTTTGCGTAGAGCAGTCGAGACCAACTGCACGAGAGCAGTCGTGTTCCGGTTGGGGCCTCCATAGATGGACTACTTGGAGCAGTCAGTGCATTTTAACTGCGAAAAAAAATGAACTGCTTGAGCGGTCTGTGTATGGCGATCGTGAAATTTGTATTGAAACTGCAGCTCACCCTACAGCGACCGCTTGAAGCTGTGTGCACCAAGTGCTCCAAGCAGTACGTCTATGGCGGCACTTACTTTTCCTGATGAGCTTAATAATGATGGTGGCTTATTAGAGATCAGCACTACTGAATCTCTAGAGAAAGTGACATTCTATCGGCGATAGTGGTTTGACAACAATTTTGGGATTGACCTCGTGACATTATAATAGGCCATGTCAATCCCATACATTCGTAACTTTTCGCAAATCCCCAGCCTCTTGATAATGTTTCGGATTGTTCACTAGACATAATCTGACGTGATATAATAATATAGTTCTGTCCATCCTTTGACAATCCCTTCGTCTACGCTAACGACACCTTCGGGAATTGCTGGAATGTTATTATTCGTAGCAAAGACCGCAGGGAATATAAATCTGTAATTCCTATCTGATTTGGCAAACAGTAAATAATTTTGATGAGGTTATTTTGTGGGTTTATCATAGTAAAAAGCGTGTAAAACAGGAAATGATTGTTTGCCATTCCTCAGAGAATGTTAATGATAAATGATAAATGATGTTTATTCAGTAAATAGGTTACAAGGAACACTTTTACACGTCAATGTTTTTTTGTCAGTTTAAGCTAGATGAGGCCGGTGTTTCCTAGCTGACTACCCTGAGAAGAAACACCGAAACAAACTCAGAGGTCAAAGTCTCTTTTAGTGTTCAAATCCATACAATGTGGACTGGTTAGATCCTATGAGAACCATGTACGTTTATGTCTGGGATGAGCTTTATGAAGAAAGCAACACACGAATTCGAGTGGACCTGTCCAGACAGTGCAAGCATTTGTCAGTCATCGCGAAGCTCAACTCAGAACTCTGAGGTGCTCAACGAACCGACGAACAATACCAAAGTAAGGACATTTGAGTAGGCCGCAAAAAATACTCAAACTGCCAGACAATCATAAAATCTACATGAATATAACGACATACATAGTTCTCGCATTCACATTATTCTATATGAGGACCATGCAGCTTAGTGTCTGTAGTGGTCTTTTGAAGAAAGAACCAAACATATTTGAGTGGACCTGTCCAGTCAGTGCAAGCATTTGTCAATAGTCGAATAGCTCAACTTAAAAACCACTAAGGAGCTCAATGACATGACGAACAATACCAAAGAAAAGACATTTGGGTAGGCCGCAAAAGTACTCAAACTGTCAGACAACGTTGAAAATTACTGTAAAAAGGAGGAGAAAATAATAATAATAACCCACATAGTCCTCACATTTACAATAATTAAGTAATCAAAAAAAAATAAAAATATAATACTTGACAAAGTAAATATTTGTGTCAAACAAAATAGTAATCATAATATGTCAATCAAAAAATAAAAATAAATATAATACTTAACAAAGTATTCAAGTCAAAAAAAATAATAATAATAATAAAATGTCAATTAAAAAATAAAATAAAAAATATAATGCAATACTATACAAGTATTCATGTCAAAAACGAATATTAAAAAAAAATATATATATAAAAAATTTTTCATCAGTAAGTAGTACATATGAAAACAATGGCTCATGTATATCATTGAAGCAGCTCAATCCCACGCCTTTTTGTCCTCAAGAAAGTCATTAATTGTGTAAAAAGCTTTCTGGCATAGCTTACGTTTAATAAATGATTTAAATTTATTTATGCTTAGTTCTTGAATTTGGCTAGGAAGTTTATTATAGAAACGTATACATTGACATCTAAACGAACCACCTATTTTTTTCTTGAGCCTGGTTTTTGGTACAATAAATTTGTGTTTGTTCCTAGTATTTATGCTATGGATATCACTGTATCTTTTAAACAGATTAATATTTTTATGTGCATACATGAGATTCTCATAAATATATTGAGAGGGAACAGTCATAATATTAATCTCTTTAAATTTGTCTCTGAGGGAGTGTCTGGGACTTAATTTATAAATTGCACGAATAGCCCTTTTCTGTAAAACAAAAATTGTCTGAATATCGGTGGCATTTCCCCACAACAGAATGCCGTACGACATCACACTATGAAAATAACTAAAGTATACTAAACGAGCTGTCTCTAAATCAGTTAAACCACGAATTTTCCTTACGGCGTATGCTGCAGAGCTAAGTTTTTTGGACAGTTTATCTATATGGGGGCTCCACTGAAGCTGCGCATCCAAAGTTAAACCTAAGAACACTGTGGAATCCTCGGGTTTCAACTCTTCACCCTTTATTGACACACTAGTGTTCACTTGTATTACATTGGGTAATGTGAACTTTATGCATTTTGTTTTTTTCTCGTTAAGGAGAAGATTATTGACATTAAACCAGTTAACTACAGTTGAAAGAGCATTATTTACATTATCAACAACCACCTGCTGACGTTTGAGTTTAAATAAAAGTGAAGTGTCATCTGCAAACAGCACTATATCATGTTTATCCTTTATGAGGTAAGGCAAGTCGTTGATATAGATTAGAAACAAAAAAGGACCCAGAATTGAGCCTTGAGGAACCCCCATTCTGACTACAGACCCGGAAGACCTTTTGCCGTTCACATCAACTCTCTGAATCCTATTACCCAAGTATGAAGTAAGAAGATCCAGAGAGGCGCCCCGGACTCCGTAGTAGTGCAGCTTCCTGATCAATGTATCATGGAGAACGCAATCGAAAGCCTTAGACAAATCGCAAAAAATGCCCAACGCATCGCATTTATCTTCCCATGCATTATAAATGTGTCCCAAAAGTTCAACACCAGCATCAGTTGTTGAACGACCCTTTGTGAAACCAAACTGTTTGTTGTGTAATAATTTGTGTTTATTAAAATATCTTTGAATTTGATCTAAAATAATTTTCTCAAAAATTTTACTAAAAGTAGGTAGCACTGATATAGGTCTATAATTAGTAGGGTCTGATGTACTACCTGATTTAAACAATGGTATAATTTTACTATATTTCATTAGATCAGGAAACTCACCACAATCTATACAATTATTAAAGATTACTGCTAAAGTAGGTGCTACAATGTCTATAATAGACCTAGCAACGTCAACAGAATTACCCCATAGATCTGCAGTCTTTTTAACATTTAAAGTATTAAAAGTTTTGATTACATCATTACAAGTGACATATTGGAAATAAAATTGGGATTCACAAACTGGAACGTTTTCTTTAAGTAAAATTTCTGTTATAAATTTCTGTTATAAAATTTCTGTTATAATGGTAATCAGCTTTTCAGTTTAAAATTATTCATAACTTTTGTAAATACTGTTGTTTTATTTCAGCATTTACCAGTCCTTGTCCCACGACACTTGGGGGTCCGCGAGATTCTCGATCCTTGCCAAAGACAATAGGCGAGACGACTAAAAAAATCTAATAGTCCATCTGTTAGATTACCAAAATATATTGGAAACGTATTTTTTCTTTTGTCACTTTAACAAAAAATGAAGACGATACAGTGGGTTGAAATTTCGGATGGCATCACACTTAGGTTAAAATTGTACCATTTTTTACTTAAAAGTGACGTAACAAGCCCCACTCCTGAATTTAGATGTGTTTTATCTTTGTAAATTTTTCATTAATTTGATAAAGCAAAAAAAACGTGTCCAATATTTTTTGATAATCTAACTTACAGACTACATAGAATTATTATTTTTTTACCCTGTCGTCATCCCTATTATACATTACATAGGGTATGTATGTATTATTTTTTTTTACCTCATATGTACGAGTAGGTATGTATATTCCAACCGCTGAACGGATTGACATGATTAAGATATCGTTAGATGCGTCTTGACAGCCCAAGTGTTCTTAGATAGAGGAGACGTTAAAAAAAAACATGGCGGCTGGGACATAACATTGTTTGAATTAATAAAATATTTTTATTTTGTGACATCAAAATAAAGAGCTTGAAGAGGTGATTCCAAAAATATAACTCACTAAAATGTAGGAATCAGTAAATTGGTACGTTTTCAAAACCCGACTGACAAATAATCATTCAATCAAAATATTTATATGCTAGAATATGGTACCTAAGGTGTTACAGTATAGTTATTTATGACACTAGTGCGGTAAGTTGGTTTTTACAAACGAGTAGACGAATGTAAGCCCGAGACGAAGTCGAGGGTTTACCATAGTCACGAGTTTGTAAATACCAATCCGCACGTGTGTCATACAACGTTTTTCAACACTTTTGCGAGAAAACAGTACCTACAATAAATAGGTGATGAAAAAAAAAACTTTTGTTTTTGATTTGAAACATCTATTGGCGCGGCTTGGCAGTAAAACCGACTCGAATGTCGTGACGGCATGACGCCGTCGTGCCACGAAGCTCCCACTAAGCTACCGCTCTCGACTCCCTTCTCCCTAGAAACATCTATGCGAAAAAAGTAACACAACAACAACTAACAACAACAACTTACAACCAACATCAACAAACAACGACAACAATTAATAACAACCACAACCACAACCAACAACAACAAACAACAACAAATAACAACCAACATCAACAAACAACAACAAAAACCAACAATAACCAACAACAACAACCAACAACAACAACAAACAATAACAACCAATAAAACAACCAACAACACCAAACAACAACAACCAACAACAACCAACAACAACAACAAACAACAACAACAACAACAAAGAACAACCAACAACAACAACCAACAACAACAACCACCAACAACCACCGACAACAACAACAACAACACTAACAACAACAACCACCACCAACAACAACCTTAACAACAACCAACAACAAACAACACCAACAACAACATCAACAACACTACCAACAACAACAACCACCACCACCAACAACAATATTTACAACAACCAACAACAAACAACATCAACAACCAAAAACAACAACAACAACCAACAACAAACAACGTCAACAAGCAACAACAACAACCAACAAAAAAAACCAGAACTAACAACAACAACAACCACCACAACTAATAACAACACAAAAAAAAACCAAATTGAAATTCTTATATTATGTTTTTTTATCGAAATAAAAAAAAAAACCATAAAGGATACGCACGGTTTTACCGCACGCTATACAATGGAGCGTACGGTAAAATAGGTACTTAGGTGTGAGTACCTATTTTACCGCCCGTTCCATTATAGGGTGCGTAATTTTTAACTTTCGAACAATGTATACAGGCTTCGTAAATGCATTTTTTGAGCAAATGTGTTAAAAATGTATTTTTTGAGCAAATGTGTTGAAAAATTTGTTTCAGCATATCCTGCCATAACATGGCGTGCAAATGTATTCACAATAATCAATGTCATAACTTATAAATTACAGACTCTATTGACTTGTCTTCTAAATGATCTGTAATGGTGTAATATCTTTTAAATAAGAATAGTCTGAAAAGTATTTTATAAACATTGTCAGCGGTTATTCTTGAAAACTATTTAGTAGATGATAATAATTTTTATTTTATTGGTGGCAGCAGAAGTCTGTCTTTATGCCGTGTTCGGCTATTTGGCCAGTCAGTGCTAGTTTCAAATAAATTAAAGTTTCTATAGAGCACATAATTTACTAAAATAAAAAGACGTGGCAAAGGTAGAATTTTAAGTTTTTCAAATAGTGTCTTACAGCTGTCTAAAAAGTGAGCTCCACAAATTGTTCGGATACATTTTTTTTTGATCTTTAAAAACTCTGTCAAAATCTACGGAGTTACCCCGTATTACATTGCCGTATCTAAGTACGGATTATACATAACCATTGTCTTTTTTTTTATGAGCCACCATTGGAGTGTCACAGTTTACTGTTTGTCTAATTCTTTTCAAGACTATAAAACGATCTATTTATCCCAGAAATTTTATCGTGTTTTTTATATTGCAATTTCTGTCGATCGTTATACCCAAGAATACACAATTATCTACAGTGGTCAAGTAAGAATCTTTTTAATGAATGTCTAGTTTATTTATGGTTGCATTATATGTTAAAAATGTGAATGTGTGTGTGTGTGATGTGCGTGTGTGTGAATGTGTGTTTGTGTGTGAATGTGTGTGTGTGTGTGTGTGTGTGTGTGAATGTGTGTGTGTGTGTGTGATGTGTGTGTGAATGTGTTTGTGTGTGTTTTTGTTATGTTTTTTTTAGTCACATATTTTTAAGTTATTTTTTTTCTATTCAATCGATTGCATTATCCAGAGCTTGGACGATTTCATTTTCTAAGTTTTTGTTATTGTCTCTCTTTTTTTTGTGGGGATGGGAAATCATCCAATGACTTCTCCCGCTCAAGGTGGAGCGGGAGGGCGTGGCAGACTTTTACTAACTAAAACCTACCCCTGTTCCTTCAGTTGCGTGAGTCCCAGGGGCGCGGTAACTCTGTTTTGAATTTATCTGCGACCCCTGGCAGGCATCGACCATGACTACTCCACTACTCGCCGCCCTCAGGCCCGCGCCTACAATGGCCGGAGATCGTCTCACGACCCCCACGGCGTCTCCTGCGGCGGCTACTGCTGGTGGCGTGAGGGTGACTCTGTTGAGTCCCCCTCACCCATTCCGCCTCCTCCTTCGCGTACATTATATCAATTACTGCTTCGCAGAAGGAGGCGACTGCTTCCCATTCTCTCTCGCTCCGTACCATGGCCTGGACCAGGGCCGGGCACGAGAGGTCGCTGCCACCGCTAGGACACGGCGGTGCTCCGCCCAAGCGGGGCACAACTCAACCGTATGCTCCACCGTGTCCTCTGGGCGATCCGCACAGGTTATTGTCACTCTTAATAATTATTGTAGTGTCATCAGCGAATAGTATGCAATCTTTGCCTATCGCCTCTGGAAGGTCGTTGATGTAAACTAGAAAATTAGTAGTGGGGATACGATGCCTCCCTGTGGCGTGCCATAATTATTTTGTTTAAATTCTGACCTATAGGGTTTTATTTCCTTTTGACAATTTTTTTGTTACTTCTACGCATCGTACTCTTTCAGAAAGATAACTTTTGATCCAGTCGTCGTTGGCCTTACCCTAGATTCCATAATGCTCAAGCTTTGAAGGAGTGTTTTATGGCAAAAACAAAGGCTTTTGTCATGAACACGCAGCTTATCTTAGATTTTTAATTCAAACTTTCAGTTGTGTATTTTATTAGTGCAAAACATTCTAAAGTATAACAACTAATAAGTTCCAAACAAATCACTTTTCAAGAAGTCTGATGCAGTTGTTGGTGGTTTTTGAAAAAAAATTAATTAATCAATTAATTTTCTTTTGAGCACAATAACTATTTGTATCGTTAAACAGTTACTACTTTTAAATTCATGTTGTTGTCACTTTTCGCCAAATCTAGCCGCGCAGACGCTAGCTGAAAACCACAGATACATCTCCTATTGTCAATGTAAACATACCTACCCAAAAATTATTACTCTGTATTGATCGACTGTAATCCTAATCCATTCTCGGTCCAGAGGCCCATGTATCAAAATCGCGCTGTGGGCGACAGTTTCAAAATAACTTTTGTAGACAAACAATGAATTCACTTTCACGGGATTTATCGGTCAGTGTGGTGGAAGGTGTCCAATATCTATGTTAGGTGTATGGAAATGTTTGGCGCTAATGGCCTTATGTGCTGACGTGGCTCTAGTTATTTATTTTAAGGCGCACTGTGTAATCTACCTTTGTAATCTAAAACTAAAGCATGGCACAATAATATCTTACGCTGATGACACTCCTCTTCTTTTTTCGACTGAATCGGAACATGAAGTATACAAGCTTGCGCAAGACGGCTTTAGTATTGTAAATAAATGGCTTCAGCATAACTCACTAACTCTAAATGCAGATTAGACAAATTGTATAAAGTTTTCGATGAGCAAACAAAGTTTTACTATTTCTTTAACGTTAAATGCTCATTGTTGTACAGTATCTGCAGATTACCCGTTTATGTGTCGCTATGTTAATAAAAACTGATAAAATAAAATGCTTGCGCATTAAAATTGATGAAACCCTAACGTTCAAACAACATAATTATGGAAGCTTTAAATAATAGAATTCGTAAGCTGATATTCATATTCAAAAAGCTACGATAAATTGCAGACCCAATTATAATTAGGCAAGTTTACTTTGCTATACGTCAGTCAATTTTGACGTACTGCATTACCTCAAGGTATTAAAAAAAAATTTACATGCTCGGCGCATGTAAAACTTTGTTACTACCCATCGAAAGAGCTCAAAAGCTCAAAGAGCGATTCTCAAGGTGTCTACTGGCCGCCCTTTCCTCTTTCCCACTTACCTGCTCTATAAGTCTTGTGAAGTACTAACAGTTCGACAATTATTCATAATGAGCGTTGTGCTAAAACAACACGCAGCCCTTCGCTACAGCACTGAAATTACTAAAAAGAGACGAAAAGACATAATTTTTCCACTAAAAGTACAAAGCAGGCTTTTCCAGACAAATTTTATGTTTTCCTTTGACCACTACTCTATAACAGACTAAATGCAAAAGAAAACATACGTACAGGGAGTAACGGAAAGGTGTGGTCATATTTTAAGAGCCGGTTCTTCCCATGGAAATGAACAACTTTCTCTAAGCAAAAATAGAAAACTCCCAAAAAAAAAAATTAGACTTTCCATACAAAGTTATCATAAGCTGATCAATATTTGTATGGGAGGTAAACATTTTTTTTTTAATTCCCTCGTATTTTCTTGAAGAAAGTTGTTCACATCGATGGACAGATGCAGTTCTTAAAATTTGACCACACCTTTCCGTTACACCCTGTATATACCCTAAATTTTGGAAACTGCAAGAAAACTCTCAAGGTAGGTTGCAAAGTTGTATTGAAATAAAGATTGTTTATAACCGACTTCCAAAAGGAGGAGGTTCTCTTATGTTTGTTATGCGATTTCTACGCCACTTGTGAATAGATTTTGATGATTTTTTTTTTGTTTGGTAGGTCATACTTTAAAGGTGGTTTCATTTAAATTTATCGAAATTGATTCAGCACTTGTTGAAAAAAAAAAATTATAATAATAATAATATGTATACACAGAATGATGACGTTTTGGTAGTCTCCAATTATGTTCAAATTCCATGCTATTGGTGTTATCCATTCGGGCATAAAGACAAATATTTTCAGAATAACCGCGTCATATGAAGCTTAATTAATTGGTAAGAAAGTGTAACATGAAACCGATTTTGTCACGGTTCAAGTCTCGAATCCTATTACTAACTCGTTATGATCATGTTTACCTCACAAAATTTTCCCTAGTCAAGAAAAACCGATCCTTTTATAAAAGCAACATTTCATACTCCGATGTCTTTGCCCTTAATAGTGAAGGTTGTAAAACGATATCCGTTTTTTATAACAAGACTTAAGGTAAGCCTGAGGAAAATATTCAGTGCAGAGTACGCAGGTAATAACTCTGTAGCGGGCGCGGCGGAAATTAGACGAGTTTGCAATATCCCGGGCCGTTCACCTATAAAAATAAAATTGTTAACTTCGCCCGCTTGCTAATACCACTACTACGTTATTGGATACGCTGCGTCGTGTGTCCTTGTGTAATTTTATAGTTTATTTTGTACTTATTGCTTTTGTGAACCTTTCTATCTATCTAAATAAACCGGCCAAGAGTGTGTCTGGCCACGCGTTCCGTAGTCGCCCGTTATAACATGTGGATGTAGAAAGAAGCCCGCTTTATGTTTATTATTTGAACAAATTAATTGAGTTCACGGTTTAAATTAAAAACGAAAACTAAAGATTTTGTTTTTACGATATTTTACATGTTTACTACCCATTTTAAACAATAAGTAACAACTTCACCTAAGTATTTTTTTTCTAAGGATTTTGTGTTTTGTGCGAATTTTTCTAAGAAGCTATATTTTATAAGTTGGGCGACTATTACTCTTAAACGTATGTACTGAGCTAACTTAGCTGTGACAGTTTTCCTTCAAAGTTCATTGTACTACCATCACGATATTTTTCAGACTGGAACAAAAAATATCACATTCAAGCTTAATTTCTCGCAAATGAATCACTGAATGAAAAAATAGTTTCCACTGAGTGCGGCGACGGATGAATTGCCCATACAAATGTAATATTTACCAAAACTTTTTTACAAAAAAAACAACCGACTTCCAAAAAATAAATACACTAAAAATTTATAGATAACTTTAATTTCGGAAGTCGGTGTTTGTATTTTTACTTCTTCGTTATTTGACACCGACTTCCGAAATTAAAGTTATTTATAAATTTTTAGTGTATTTTTTTTTGGAAGTCGGTTGTTTTTTTTGTAAAAAAGTTTTTTATTTTTTACTTTTTAGTTGTTATACCCCAGAACTAAAAACCCCAATATAATGGAACGTGGAATTTAAACATTTTGAGAACACCAAAACGTCATCGAGGTACACGTATTTTCCGTTTTTGTTCTGTTTCTCAAAAAGCACTGAAGAAATTTCGATAAAATTTATATGGGACCACCTCGGGAGTATATTCTTTCAGATGAAAGAAGAATTTTGAAAATTGGTTCACAACCGACATACAAAAAAAAAAAAAAAAAAAACATACAGACGAATTGAGAACCTCCTCTTTTTGGAAGTGGGTTAAAAATCATTTGCAGTTTGAGCATAATTATTTCCACCATATTATCCTGATATTCGGATTTAGACAGTATTTATCTGGGTTCTTATGTCTTTTTTTTAAACTTACCTAAAATGAAATATTAAGTGAATTGCATTTGGCACATTTTTACAGCGTAAATGGCATGTTTTCATTTTGTTTTTCAAAAAATATTTCTAATATTGTGTTCGCAGAAACATAGCTTATATTTATCAAGTTACAAATTATCAACAAAAAAAAAGAATAGAAAAACAATAAGGTTTCATTCATCATTTTTGGTATTACGGAACACATCCAAAATCATAAATTTCCAACAGTTAGTAGTGCTATCGCGTCAAGCAAATGTTAATGTGTGCGTGATCGTACTGCTCGTAATTTTATTTACCGAACGGCAGTAGGTAATTAATTCAAGGTCACTGCTCAGATAAACCACTGTAGCTTTATTAGAGTGTTATTTTTTTAGATATTCAACACAATTACACTCGATTTTAAGTAAATTCTAGTTAAATAAACAATTCACATAAAAACACATCGCGCCATTTTTGACAATGACATTTGACAGACGACATTTGAACTATTTATTGTAATTTTAACTCTATGCCTCCGTGCGGGGTGCCCAGGAACAAAAAACGCGGACTTTAATACAGCGCCATCTTTTATTTACTTCTTAAAACTCAAACAATGCGACCACAGTAAAAAATCGATTTCAAGTGAACAATCCGCTTACTCTACAAATGTGACAATGGCGCTTGAGAGTAATTTTAATTTCGCAACAAAATCGACCATGGCGCGTGAATGGTTATACCTATCGATCGATCTTCGATCGATGCCATCGATCGACGTTGGTCAAATGGTGTAATAGCTTTGGCTGATCGATGGATACCGGTCGATAAAAAAATCGATCAGTCGATGTCGACTAATTCATTCTACCATATCGATCGACGTTCAATCGATTGGTGTACCTAGTAGAAATTGTCATTCGACGTCGACTAATTTTATTCTACCATCGATCGATGATAAATGATAAATGATTTTATTTTTGTAAGTAGGTTTTAACAACACTTTTACGTCAACAATTTTTTTTCAGTTTTAGCTAGATGAGGCGGGTGTTTCCTAGCTGACTACCCTCAGAAGAAACACCGAAACAAACTCAGAGGTCAAGTCTCTGTGTGTTTAAATCCAAACAATATGTACTGGTCAAACCATATGAGAACCATGTACGTTTATGTCTGGGATGAGCTTTTGAGAAAAGCAACACGCAAATTCGAGTGGACCTGTCCCGACAGTGCAAGCATTTGTCAGTTATCGTGAAGTTCAAATCAGAACTTTGAGGAGCTCAACGAACCGACGAACAATACCAAAGTAAGGAAATTTGGGTAGGCCGCAAAAATACTCAAACTGCCAGACAATAATAAAAATCTATATGAATATATCGACATACATAGTTCTCACATTCACATTAAGCTATAGGTGACCATGCAGCTTAGTGTCTGTAATGGTCTTTTGAAGAAAGAACCACACATATTTGAGTGGACCTGTCCAGTCAGTGCAAGCATTTGTCAATAGTCGAATAGCTCAACTTAAAACCACTAAGGAGTTCAATGACTTGAACAATACCAAAGAAAGGACATTTGGGTAGGCCGCAAAATTACTCAAACTGTCAGACAAAGTTAAAAATTACTGTAAAAAGGAGGAGAAAAATAATAATAATAACCCACATAGTCCTCACATTGACAATAATTTACAAAGAAAATATTCATGTCAAACAAAATAGTAATAGTAAAATGTCAATAAAAAAAATCTAAATATAATATAATACTTTACGAGTATTCATGTCAAAAACGAATATAAAAAAATGTCATCAGTGTTTATAAACTATAAAGTATATATGAAAACAATGGCTCATATATACCATTGAAGCAGCTCAATCCCACGCCTTTTTGTCCTTAAAGTAGTCATTAATTGTAAAAAGCTGTCTGGCATAGCTTACGTGTAATAAATGATTTAAATTTATTTATGCTTAGTTCTTGAATTTGGCTAGGAAGTTTATTATAGACACGTATACATTGGCATCTAAACGAACCACCTATTTTCTTCTTGAGCCTGGTTTTAGGTACAATAAATTTGTGTTTGTTCCAAGTATTTATGCTATGGATAACACTGTATCTTTTAAACAGATTAATATTTTTATGTGCATACATGAGATTCTCATAAATATACTGAGAGGGAACAGTCATAATATTAATCTCTATAAATTTGTCTCTGAGAGAGTTTCTGGGACTTAATTTATAAATTGCACGAACATCCATCGATCTATCGATGACATCAATCGATAGATTGGTGTAATAAAATAAAACAAAATAATCTTTATTTCGAACAAGCAACATCCATATGGGTTAGTAAACAAAAAGAAAGATAACTTATACCTATGTTAGTAAACTTATTATCATCATATTTGGAAACAAGGCTGTTGTTCGAAATACATCTTCGAACAACATCACCTAATAAAGGAGACTCGTACCTCCCCGCTATAGTCTTCAGGATGGAGTTGGAGCTCCCCCGCACTCTGCAGAGCAAAGAGGCAGATTTCTTTCTGACGGTGGCATGGAAGCCATCAACGTGTGCTTGTGCACACATACCTGATGCACTGCAGAAACGGGGCAACCCCATCAACATCCTGAACTCGTTATTATATTGGACCCGTAATAGAAACTGTTGAACGACGTCGACCAATGCATTCTACCATCGGTCGATGGCATCGATCGGCGATAGATAACACCCTTACTCTGTGGTACCCATCACAGCGCAGTTGTATTATTATAAGCTTTAACATGTCACTGTTCCGTTTCTTTATTCATGTCACCGAGCGGGCGTAGTAAAGAGAATTGAGGCTTTATACTCATCGGGGCATAGGTAATTATCTCAAGGACATGCTCGCTTGGGCGTGTCAGACTTTTATTGACTACAAGCTACCCCCTGTTACTTCCCTGCCTAAATTCCCAGGGGCGCGGTCACTCTGTTTCAAATTTATCCACGACATTGTTTTTTTTTTTTGTGGTGTGGGAAATCATCCAATGACTTCTCCCGCTCTGAGTGGAAGCGGGAGGGCGTGTCAGACTCTTACTGACTAAAACCCACCCCTGTTACACCCTGCCCTGAATGCCCAGGGGCGAGGTAACTCTTTCGAATTTATCCTTAACCCCCGGGCAGGCATCGGCCATGACGAGCCCCGTCCTGTTTGCTGACAACTCTTTGAGGCACGCGTGGAACACTACGCGCCGTCGACTCTCGGGCCTGGTGTTGATCGGACGGCGAGCTACCCATTACTCGCCGTCCGCAGGCCAGGGTCTACGATGGCTGGAGATCGTCTCGCTTCGCCGGAAGCCTCTGGCGTCTCCTGCAGCGGCTGCTGCTGAGGGCGTTAGGGCGAGGCTGTCGTTGCAGCCTGTCCCTAACCCGTTCCGCCTCCTCCTTCGCGAGCATTACTGCTTCACAGAAGGAGGAAACTGCTTCCCATTCCCTCTCGCTCCGTACCATGGCATGGACCAGGGCCGGGCGCGAGAGGTCACTGCCACCGATCGCCTGCACGAGGACACGGCGGGCCTCCGCCCAAGCAGGGCAGATCTCCACCGTGTCCTCTGGGCGATCCTCACAGTGGGGACATTCGGGCGTTTCCCTCCGCCTTATCCTACACAGGAACCTCCCGAAACTTCCGTGTCCGGTAAGGACCTGCGTCAGGCGGAAGGTGAGGACGCCGTGGCGCCTCTCTAGCCACTCCTCAAAGAGGGATCTGCTACCCCCCTAGATCCACGACCCCTGGGTAGGCATCGGCCATGACGGGCCCCGTCATTATATTGCTGAAATCTCTTTGAGGCGCGCGTGGAACACTACGCGCCGTCGACTCTCGGGCCTGGTCCTGATTGGACGGCGAGCTACCCACTACTCGCCGTCCGCAGGCCCGCGTCTATGGCCGGAGATCGTCTCGCAACCCCCGACGCCCAGGGCGTCTCCTGCGGCGGCTGCTACTAGGGGCGTGAGGGTGACTCTGTTGCGTCTCCCTCACCCGTTCCGCTTCCTTCTCCGCGAGCATTACTACTTCACAGAAGGTGGTGACTGCTTCCCATTCCCTATCGCTCCGTACCAGGGCCTAGACCACTCCTTGTGCTCCACCGTATCCTCTGGGCGATCCGCACAGTGGTGACACCTGGGCGTTTCCCTCCGCCTTATCCGGTCCGGTGGGGACCTGCGTCAGGCGGAAGGTGAGAACGCTGTGGCACCTCTCCAGTCACTCCTCAATTAGGGGCCTTACAGCCGCGACTGCGGTGGCTCGAGGACCCTAATCTCAACCTTATATCAACTTGATAACTGGCAAATATTTTTAAAACGACTGGAGCTATTCGGATACAGCTTGTGTCGACAAGCAGAACTGGTAATCGACTTCATTATAAACTGCGTAAGTATTTACAGAGCCACGACGATCAATTAAAAAAACCGGCCATGTGCGAGTCGGACTCGCGCACGAAGGGTTCCGTACCATTACCAAAGAACAGTATTTTTTAATTTTTGTGGCTTTTGGAACATTTTAACTGCATGTAAGATTTTTTTTGAAAAAACCATTTTTATGCTTTTTTTATCTAAGTCAGTGCCGACGGCTGCAATTCCGGGTCACGGCGCTGGCTGCGGAGGCACTCCCTAAAAATAATATTTACGTCATAATTTAATATACGACTTGAAATAAAGTGACGAAGTTCACGTTTATTCACGCGCGAGGTAATGAAACACGCCGAGCGACACCACGTCGTTCCCTGTTAAAAATTTAAATTCAGTTTTTCCGCTGAAAATCAGTTTTTCCAATGAAAAAATATGTATCAATAAATTAAATATGAATATTGCAATTATAAAAATAGCAAAAATGGCAGTTTCAGCAATTTCAATATGGAATAAAATTATTCAATGGGATAGATCCGGGCAAAGCGTGAGCTGCGCCTCACGCTTTACCCGGATTATGCGAGTGATTTAAAAAAAATAATCTGGAGATTTAAAAAAATGCTAAGAATGTGCAATTAGCTTTTGCGAAATGCAGTGTTTTCGAGTTTGTTCGCATTTTCACTTTGAGCGCGAAGCACTGTAAACTCTCGGAGAACTTTCAGAATCGCTTTTATCTGCGCTGATGTAGCGATCATCTGCTGAATATCGTAAAATGGTATAAGAATGATCTTTGAGCCAGTGGTCTAATAAAATGCTCTTGGTAATAAAACAATCTGAAGCCATCGCCAAAGATTAGGTATTGCCGTCACTCATGTGTCCGTCTATCCGTAGATATGTCTGTCTGTTTGTCATCTGTCACACAGGTTTTACAGCCAAATGGTTGGAGCTAGTCTTCAAATTTTCCCAGTGTGAGCATCTTGTTGACCCAAAACCATACATATAGGCAAAAATACATTTGGTACGGAACCCTAAATGTGCGAAGTCCGACACGCACTTGGCTTGTATTTTTTTTTTTGGGAGGATAATAAACTTCTCCCGCTCTGTGTGGAGCGGGACGGCGTGTCAGACTTTTACTGACTAAAACTCACCCTTGTTCCTTTAGTTGCCTGTGCCAGGCCCGCGATAACTCTCTTTCAAATTAATCCGCGACCCAGACAGGGTGGTGGTACTTTTTTGGAGGGTGAGAAATAATGTTACCCAAATGCAAGACCAAGACGAGACTTAGGCCAGTCTTGGTCTTGGTCTTGCGTCAATACACCTGGTCTTGGTCTTGGTCTTGCAGCAAGAGTCTCGCAAGTCTTGCAAGTCTTGCAAATACCTATTAGCCTATTGCTATTTATTGAACACGTTAGTTTAGATTTTACATTATGATTCGCGCTGTAAGACGTATGTAGTTACAGAATTATAATCATCAAAATCATCAATACAACCCTCCAAGTTCATAAAGGTCGAGGAATTATTACAAAAAAAAATGACTTTTTCAAGGTCAAACTCATTCCTCGACCTTTGAATATCAATTTTCAATCTTGTTGTTCACATTTTAGTATCTAGGTATATCACTCACTATCTATCATTTACCGATATTAACAATGATTATTTCGAAATCAAAATATTCGCAATTCAATAGATGCAATACCTACTTAGTTATTAATTATCATCTCGCCCGACAGCTTTAAACGCTGTAGTGTTCGAATTCGAGCCAGTGTGTGAATGTATTTATACAAGAAACTCAGAGCATTCAATTTATACCTACTTACTGCTGAGACATCTTCAAGGTCATTTAATTTTATCCTCCTGTACCATCCCTACCAAAATAGGTAACAATTTTGTGTGCCTCTGTCCGTACTCTTTGTCAGCGAATGCGGCGCTCAAACAGTGTCAAATGCTGTGATACACATGTTGCAAACCGCGGCGTCTTTGTCGGTAAATTATCAAATAAGTAGGTATATAATACACCGACCGCCCAACAGTTTATTCGCAGAACGTTACATTTTCCCAATCAACCTTGAACCTTAATTCTTTAGCGATAAAGTGGAAAATCTGTTAAAGAAATTTGACAGATTGTAGTAGCTTGATGTGCTGGCGTCTGTACCATAACATTGGCTGCCTTAGAAACTGTTACTAGACCTACTCGACTCGCTGTTAGTTTTAAATTTTGCTGAATAGAAGAATAATATAAACTTTGAAACAGAATGTTTATATAATTTTGTTGGCTATAATTTTAAGCACATACCAACCTACGAGTACTAACGTTAGATCTGCACATTAGACATAAACAAGCATAATATATTATTATAGGTAGATACCTACAAGGTATGAACTTTGCTTGAAAGTTATTCTAGGTACATTTTATCACATGGGATGATGGGAACAGATTTGTGAGTATTAACACGCTACCTACTTAATAAATAGTTGAAACATAATAAGTACTTACCTACCTAATCAGTACAACCTTTTAGGGTTCTTTCAGACGAGCGGCACGTTGCCAACTGCAGATACAACTGCAGCCCTTAGTTTAGTGTTATGACGATACCTACGGTTTTGATACTGGGGAACGTCTCTCAAAATCGGGATTGAAACCAAATACCTATTTAATAACGCCCAAATCTCAGTTTGTCTTAACTGCAAGACGCAAGACTCTTGCAGGCTTAAGTCTTGTCTTGCTCAAGTCTTGCAGGGTTCAGTCTTGGTCTTGGTCTTGCTACAATAAGGTGGTCTTGGTCTTGGTCTTGGTCTTGCGAAAATGCAAGAACAAGACCAAGACTGCAAGACCAAGACCGATTTTGGGCAACACTAGTGAGAAATCATCCAATGCCGCTCTGGGTGAAGCAGGTGGGCGTGTTAGACTTTACTGACTAAAACTCACCCTTGTTCCTTCACACCAGTGCCAAGAGCCACGGTAACTCTATTTCAAATTTATCCGCGACCCCAGGCAGGCATCGGCCCTAACGAGCTCCGTCAGGTACTGCTGACATCTCTTTGAGGCGCGCGTGGAACACTACGCGCCGTCGACTCTCGGGCCTGGTCCTTATCAGACGGCGAGCTACCCACTACTCGCCGTCCACAAGCCCACGCCTACGGTGGCCGGAGATCGGCTTGCGAGGGCGTCTCCAGCGCGGGTTGCTGGGGGTCTGAGGGCGTCTCTGTTGTCTCCCTCACGCGTTCCGCCTAATCCTTCGCGAGCATTATTGCTTTGCAAAAGGAGGTGACAACTTCCCATTCCCTCTCGCTCCGTACCATTGCCTGGAGCAGGACCGGGCGCGAGGGGTCGCTACCACCGATCGCCTCTACGCCACACGGCGGTGCTCCGCCCAAGCGGGGCAGAACTACACCTTGTCCTCTTTGCGATTCACACAGTAGTGACACCCGGGCGTTTCCTTCCACTTTATCCGACACAGGAGCCTCCCGAAACAGTCGTGGGTAGACCTTATGTGTCATTTATGTTATTCGTGTGTAACAAATCAAGGCTTCGCACGGTTTTTGTGTTTAGCCAGTGTCAAAATAGTATTTAGTTTTAGATACAGAATACTGACATTTTTTTTCACTAGAACGCAGAGGTAACACTTTGAAATGTTTTTGCAGTATGTTGCAGCAAATGTGTCGAGTCAGGCTTCTCGGCAAGCTTCGCTTAGGTAGTCAATACTACAATAAAATTCTCAGCTTTATTTTAGCAAGATTGCACTTCGATTTCGATTGCACATAATTATGTCCAGTTGCGTAGACACTTGTGATACAAAACTACACCAATTTTACATCACATTATCCACTGGGAATCAATTTGGGAATAATAAACGGCCACTGAACTTTACTCGAAAAAATGCCGCCAAAAACTCCCATGTCAAGACTTATCTTTAACTATTAATAATAATATAATATTATAAAGCTGAGGAGTTTGTCTGTTTGGTTGAACGCGCTAATCTCAGAAACTACTCAATCGAATTGAAAATTCTTTTTGTGTTAAATATTCCATTTATCGAGGAAGGCATACTATATAATATCACACTGCGAGCATTAATGAAAAATGTGGCAAAAACAGGAACAAATATTCCTTTTGAGAGCTTCCGTTGCGTGCGCTGCGTAAACGGTTAAAGCTACGCAAAAATTATTGAGAAATGTTCGCCTTTAAAAGTTCTAAAAAAGAGTTCGCGACAGCATAGGTCTATCGTTTAGGGTTAACTCACTTTAATCTTTTTAATGGTAATCAAATTTGTTCTAAAATAATGAATTATTTGCGAAGGTGTTTTGTTTTATAAACATTACATTTAATCCCTTTTCAAATAAATACTGTTTCCATCATAAGTATTCAATTTTGAACAAAATTGCCCTTAACATCATTTGATTTGAACGAATATCTTAAGAGATATCATAGTTTTAATCAAGTACTACGCGCACATTCATAATGTGCAAGGCGGGTCATGAAAGATGTGGGGGTGGGCTTGCAGTAGCTCTGCGAGGTACCATTTTGCACTGTATAGCCTACTTATTGAGGAAAGTTAAAGACTTTATAACATCACGCTACGACACAGTAACCATAAACGCGGGTGAAACCGCGGGCACAGCTAGTGATGTTATAATAATTTAAATCATTCTTATTCCAATGACAACATAAATCACTTAAGACAATTAAATTTATTTTAAAACTCGATTGGTGTTTACTTTTTTTATTCATGTGCCATAAGTTCTAAACCCCTCTAAAGAGGTCTTGATGAAGGGTATTCTAAAAATAAACGTAAGTTGTATGGAAACGGATATGTCATCAAAAGCATTGTAATATTCTATGATGAGGCAGGCATAAGTGAGTAAGTATATTTATGAACTTGTGGATGTTATACTTGCGTTCCAACGATATCTACATTATTCCAACAGTCCCAAACATTTAAGTAGGTGTAACAACTTTGGCTACTAAGTTTAACGTTAATATGTAGCCGCCATCAAAGTGAGTACTGGCCACTTATGGCATGGAAAGAGGAAAAAAATTACTGTTCATTCTGTCCACAAGCTATAATTCCGTTATCTCACAAAATTTTGAGTTTGATTCACACGTTGAAATATATAGAAATCAAGGGAACTTACCGATAATTTTATTTATTTATCTCGGAATCCATTGATAGTAAAAATAAAAAAAAAATGCCTAGACAGCTCGATAGAGAATTTTTAATATAAAAACGAAAACCCACCAGACGTCAGATAATGGCACTTAAACTTAGATCAACAACGAATTGAAGTACAGAACTCTTCCATGTGTAAATTGCATAGCGTTTGATTGAGCTTTTGATGTAGATAGATCACCCATTCAAATTATAAGAATTTAAGTTTGGAACTAGAAGTATATTTTAATGACTCCGAATTAAATTGATATAGACACTTCGTCTGCTAACTCTGACTAACTGACAGACTTTCTGACGATTCTAAAAGTTTCTGAAAATGGTATAATTGAAATTAATGACTTTAATTTTCTAAATTGAAAAAACATAAAATTACGTTAAAATCGGTTTAGGACTTAGTTCCGAATGGCCTTCAGGATCTAAAAATAGCAGCAATAATACTTCCCTTTAGTGATAAATGAGTCCAATGATTTCGTGCACGCATTCTAGTCATTAGTGTGTGCTCGTACTTTATTTTACGCTTTCTAATTTGTTAAGGCAAGGTGTACCTACCAAACAAAACATCATTTATTATTATGATTATATTTTGCATATTTTTTGCCTATTTTTAAACATTTCAGGCCTGACTGCTTTTTTCTAAGGGTTGGTAAATCATCAGATGACTACTCCCGCTCCCGCTGGGTGGAGCGTGTGTCCTGATTCTGACTAAAACCCACCCGTGTTGACTGCCTGTTGCCATCTTACCAGGTGTTGTGGCTTAAATGACTACAGACAAATTTTAAAAATGAATGGTGAAAAAAAACCTCTTGTTAAAATAATGCCAGACAGTAAGTGTTTCACGAAGCAAATAATAAATTGGAAATGCGTTTCTTATTTCTGACGTATAAATTAAGAGATCTTGCTTAAACAATATTTGACCGTAAGTATGTGATTGGTTTCAGATAAAACTCAGAAATGGAGAAAGGAACAGGACCTGACATAATATAATTAATTGACGCTGATAATATTACTCCTGTAATATATAATAATGAGCATCGCGTAGGAATTTTGATTATATTTTAATTAATCAGTCGAGATTAAGTGAAACCTTGATTGTGGCTGAAATTTTAATGAAAACGGAAGCAACGTGCGCTTATTACACGCAAAGCGTGCGTTTTATTACCAATTATAATATTATAATGATGTATTATAATGATTTTCTTTTGCTTTATCATGATTTAAATAATTTATTAGCTTCCATTTTGATTTCTTGGGCATGCTACTGTAATTTATTTATTACTACCTACCTGCTCCTATTTTATATAGTTTTTACGACTTCACAGGACATCGAGTTTTTCTGTATTACGTCTAACTTTAGTTATCTATTTTTCAGTCTTCGCAGTCATCAAAATAATTTGACAACTGCGAATCCAGAGCAGCCACCAGCGCCCTATTCTTGTTATACATGGGCAAACGAGGTAAGCGTGGCCTAAGTTCGAGCGGCATGCTGCGATATTCCCGAATAGCACACTCCAAAGCAATCCTCAATTTGTCATTGCACTGGGCACTTACGTTTGTAACCATTTCATTACACTCCTCGTCAGCCTGGCTAGAGATATGGTTGGACGGTGGTACCAACACTGGTACCACAGTCTGCGACGGAGGGGCAATGACATGGCTACCTATTTCAGATTGGAGGCGATGAAGTACAGTGTCATTCAACATGTGATTACGCTGGATGACCCGCACCTAATCCGAAAGTCGTTGGGCCGAAACGTTGACAACTGGTTCAAGCACCTGGAACAAAGAGAGCATCCGAACACGGTACGTGGTCAGGTTGTTACCTCCCTCTGTAGCCCCATAGTATGAGCGCATGACGTTTTTATTGATGGATTGAGTACATTGCGTGCACTGCACACTTCCGCCGGGAGGCGGTGAGAAGAATTTGTCGCTGGAGCTCGACGCAACTATCACAGCCAGTGTCACAGCACTCACTGTGGAGCTGGGTCTCGGCGGCGAGGTGGAGCTGAGCGACGAGACCGGTAGTGGTGGGCGTGCACGGTGAGCTGCTGATCTAGTCAACATCTATCGTGTTTTTTCAATTCTTCATTGATGTAATAATAATATGGACTACGTGTCACTATTATCTCAATGCGATTTTTTGGTTTATTTATTAATGACAGCAGTCATTTCACTAACATGTAGTTTTTTAGTATAAAGGTGATAGTTTTCCATATTATATTTTATGTGGGATCTGGCTCTATCGATAATCAATTTTGCTTTTTGTTGTGGGCTTGAAATTACTTGATAAAGAAAAATTTTGTGACACGTATGACGCTGTTGGTGTTGCCAGCTACTAATTATTATTATTCTTCTCGCTTAGCTTTCTGTCCACATTGTCACGTCCCTTCAGAAAATACGAATAAGTGTGAACCTAAACTCAATTTCTGTCTGCATATTTGAATGCGAACTAGCCTGAAAGTGGCAGGCGTACTGAAAATTAAACGAGGTAAATGTTTTTTTTTGCTTTATTTTATATTTAATAAGTTAATTTGCAGCAATTTTTTGTAGGAACATTCTCCTTCATAGAAACTTGAAAGGTTCATTCTTCTTTATTATTCTCGCCCATCTATCTGATATCACCACATCGTGTCGTCCGTACAGAAAATGCGAATAAGTGTGAACTCAAATACTGTCTGCATATATGAACGCAAGCGAGCCTGAAAGTGGATGACATATTGGACTTCAAACGAAGTAAATATTTGTTTACATTTGTTATTGAATGGGTATTACTGAAGGTGTTGTGACTTGTGGTTTTGGTTTTTATCGATGTCACAGACTACATTGTATAGTTACCTACATACTTTGTATAGTGAATCAGTGCTCCATCTTTTACACTCATATGCTCAGACAGCAGCCATTTTATACTATGACATCTTAAAATCATTAGAATTCCGGTGTGTGAAAGAGATATGATGACGCATATTGTTGGTCCTGTATAGCTCTATCTTTATGTGGGGAGGGGGTGGGGGGAAGGCATATCTTTAGAAATTATATTATATTAGGCGAAGACACGGCTCCCTGTTACGTTACCACTAGTTTATGGACCAGGAGATTCACATCTTACGTAAAATAATTTTATGTCAAAAAAACTATATTGACTTTAGTTTTTTCCTGTGCATGTCATAAATAATAATAAAAAGAGTGGAACTCCGAGAGTGCCGACAGAAGCGAAAACTTGAACAAATATGCCCAACGTGCCTAAAGAAGTTTTCACTTCAATCCAAATAGCGGTGTCGGTGACGGTATCGCTATCGGTGTCGGTGTCGGTGGCGCGCGAGTTCAATAGTTTTTTCCCATCTCAAAAATGCCCAAATGCCCTATGCGCATAAAGAAGCTTTCACTTAAAATTTTTTTTTTCTTACACTCCAGACTTCATCATTAATTTCATATAAATCCACAAACAAACTAATCCAGGCACGGTGTTGCTATAGCAACAAAGATTGGATTCTAATCTTCGCCGCGTAACGTAGCACAAATAATTTAATCTGTTTCTATTAACGATCTTAATTTTGTTGCCCGGAGTACCAATTATTATCAGTTAATGGATTCTCTAGAACTGTAATTTTCAATTACCAACATACTATTCAGTTTTATATTTTATAGTTGTATTGTTTGTGTTTTTTGAATCGATATTTATGAAATATTAAAGCTAAGTATATCACTGTTGTTTCTCTTTTTAGCTCGTAGGTTAGTGGTTTACATATTTACATAAAAATAAATGATATCATTAAATTTAATCTGTTGTAAACCAACACTAATTTAGTCATCTTGCTGCCAGTACTTCGCATTAAGTCTCTGCCAGCATGTGGGCGCTAGACACGCAAAGAGTTAACATGATCTTCTCCAAGTTGCATCAGGTTAGCAACACACAAAAGCGCAAATTTTTAGCAGCTTCTTTTCAACTTGAATTTGTATAAAATTACTAGAACCTCAAGATCGCTAACAAAACGCACGCGCGCGGCGCACGCTCATTGTACTATCAAAGATCATCCAACTGTATTATTCCTTGTTTTTTTTTTGAGGATTGGAAGTCATCAGACGACTTCTTCCGCTATGGGTGGAGAGGGAGCGCGTGAGCCTCTTCTGACTAAAACCGACCCATTTGCCATCCCTGACCCGTGACCATGGTAGGTATCTGCCCTAGCAGACCTCGTCAATTATTGTTGACATCTCTTTGAAGCGCGTGGAACACAACGCGCCGTCAATCCGGGTCTGTTCCTTATCGAACGGCGAGCTACCTATTGCTCGCCGTCCGCAAGCCCGCGCCTACGGTGGCCGGGAATGGCCCTGCAACTCGCGACGCCCAGGCCGGTCTTTTTCTTGCTCTTATACTAAAAGACAAGTCACAGTTTTCTAAAAGTCACAAAGCGAAATATTTCAAGCTCAGCAAGTCTGTTAGATAATATATTCTAAACATGCGTGAATGCACGAGTGCGGTGTCGCCACCTGTCGTGATGTTCGCGAACTAGCGACATTGATAGCTCCAGTTTCAAACATACATCACTCTGATTGTTACATGAGTTGTGGTAACATTAGATGGATAGATGCGGTTTAACCCCTAACTTTTGATAAGATATATAACATTCGTATTTAATAGTTAGAATAGGGGTGGGCAATTAATAGGAGGGTAGATGGACTCGAAAACGAATGCTGGTATTCAGCTGAGTTCGGTTAGACTGGAAGCCGACGGACACCAAGTTGGGAAAAGTTTGACATATGATGAGGAGGATAGACGAGAAATCTAGTTTGAAAGTAGTCAATCTTCAAAGTACCAATGACGTCATAAAAACAGGTAATTTATCAACAATAAAATCAAACCCTTTACGTATGGAAAGATTCAGCGGACCGCGATTTCAGTAGTTCACCTTGAAAACATGTTGCTTACGTCTGCACCATTCGATCGAGGGAGACTTCACATATTTACTCCACAAATCGCAGGGAACGAAAACAATACGAATCTAATGATACGTCATTTGCCCTAATCGCCGTTTAGGTCGAACGTATAGAAATAGCCCCACATTTCTGACGTGCGAATAACACCGCTTCTTTTATATGCGTTGAAGGCAATGAAGGACATTTTGATGATGACCAGGGAACGACTCATGCATTCTTAGTACCTACCCTAGGTATTTATTTACGTGGATCATTCAACCGTCCTTGTGTCTTGCTACTAGGTACGAGTAATTCTGTGCAAAAAGTAATTCCTTTCAATTTTGACTCTACGTTCAACAATCCCGTTATGGCACTACCTTCATGTGATATTTTCGTAACCCATGACTTTCAGGATCAATCTACATAGTTATTTTGACTTAAAACACTAAATGGGTACCTATTCAATCATTTAAAAAAATGGGTTCGCTCTATTCTGCAGTGGCGCGAGGAGGCTAAACGCCGGGGCGAAACTCCGCTGCCGCGACAACTCGCGGCTCGGCGGACAGAGCTCCGGCAGGATCTCATGGTGACATGGAGAGAGCGACTGTCGCAACCCAGCGCTGGGCACGCCACCATCGAGGCGGTAGTGCCCCTCTTTGAGGAGTGGCTGGAGAGGCGCCATGGCGCCCTCACCTTCCGCCTGACGCAGGTGCTCACCGGACATGGCTGTTTCGGGAAGTACCTGTGTCGGATCAAGGCGGAGGTGACCCCTGCGTGTTTCCACTGCGAGGATCGCCCCGTGGACACGGTGGAGCATACGGTGGAGGTTTGCCCCGCCTGGGCAGAACACCGCCGTGTCCTCGTGGATGCTATAGGCAGCAGCGACCTCTCGCGCCGTGCCCTGGTTCAGGCCATGGTAAGGAGTGAGAGGGAATGGGGGGCCGTCTCCAACTTCTGCGAAGCAGTAATGCTCGCGAAGAGGGAGGCGGCACACGTTAGGGAGACTCAACAGAGACCGAGTCGCCCTAGCGCCCCCAGCAGCAGCCGTCGCAGGAGACGCCGGGGGCTGCGAGACGATCTCCGGCCACCGTAGACCCGGGCCTGCGGACGGCGAGTAGCGGGTAACTCGCCGTCCGATCAGCACCAGGCCCGAGAGTCGACGGCGCGTAGTGTTCCACGCGCGCCTCAAAGAGTTGTCAGCAAAGGACGGGGCCTGCCACGGCCAGTGCCTGCCCGGGGGTGGAGGATAAATTCGAAAGAGTTACCTCGCCCCCGGGCGCGTAGGGCAGGGAGGAACAGGGGTGGGTTTTAGTCAGTAAGAGTCTGACACGCCCTTCCGCTCCACCCCAGAGCGGAAAGAGTCATTAGATGATTTCCCACCCCCCAAAAAAAAAAAAAAAAAATCTGGCAGAATCTTGTTGCTCCTTTGTTTGGCATAACACACTTGGCATAATCTTCTTTAAACGAATATTTTTGAGGCATTAAAATGATTAAATATAATTATAGTCTGGCCGAATGTGTATAT
This sequence comes from Polia nebulosa, assembly GCA_951329385.1. Taxonomy (NCBI): domain Eukaryota; kingdom Metazoa; phylum Arthropoda; class Insecta; order Lepidoptera; family Noctuidae; genus Polia; species Polia nebulosa. The sequence continues at coordinate 25,263,629 of OX589588.1, forward strand.
GTCCGAATTTACAATGGCATACTTTTAAGATGGCAGAATTTTATTTGGCATAATTACCTTTGGCAAAGTTAAAGTTCTGCATAATTTCGTGCATAACGTTTATTTACAGCGACAATTATTTGGCACAATTTCACTTGGCATACTATGAAGATGGCAGAATTTCATTTAGAATAATTTTATTAGGCATATTGCCATTTCAATAAAATAGCATTTTTAACCTTAAATTAAAATTATAATATTGTCTTAAAAAGTCAAAATGTTGTGATACAAAAGTTAGTTACAGAAACGAATCGCTGCAAAACCGACTCCACGTAGTCTTGTCTGCCCTACCCCTGGAGTGTAATTTAAGCCCGCGTAGGCGCGGAGGAGCGAGGCGGCCTGCGAGCTGAGGAGCAGGTGGTTTTGGTATGTTCGCTTAAAACCATCTGCGACGATAAGCTCGCTTGGGACCGCTAAAGCCCCGCAGCGCCAGAGCCGTAACAGAAATCATGAATGCTGCATGTTGCATGCTTGATGCATGATTGCTGCATGTATGCTACTTGCTTGCTGCATGCTTACTGCAAGCTTGCTGCATGCTTGCTGCATGCATGCTGCCTGCTTGCTTGCTACATTTTTGCTGGATGCTTGCTGCATGCACAGTATATGCTTGTTTGCAAATTTCATGATTGCTGCATGCATGGTGTATGCTTTTTTGCTTCTTTGCATGCTTGCTGCATGAATGGTGTATGCTTGTTTGCATGCTTCTTACAGGGAATTAAAAACCACATGTTCACAATCAACTGTTTTATTTAGTGATAATAATACATGCAGAAAATAATTAATTAAACAAAATACATAGACAATTCACGTTAAACTAATCTTAAATCAATTTTGTTAGTGTGGTAAGAAATACAAAACTATTCTAACATGATTGATGAGTCTCGCAATTATTATAGATATGAAATGTATGCCAAAAGATGATTCTAACTATAAACTTTCAGAGATATGATTGTTCTGCCTTTTAATGACTGTAGATAGGAAATGTATGCCAAAAGACGATTCTGACTGTGAACGTTCTGTGATATGATGGTTCTACTTTTTAATTATTATGGATATGAAATTTATGCCTAAAGATGTTTCTGCCTTACAAAATTATGAGTTTTGAATGTATGCTGAATTAGTGTCTGCCAAACGATTTTCTGCGAAATGAAGATTATGCTATCCGCTGTTATGCAAAATAATATAATGATATAAAAAGTTCTGCTATAAAAGGTGGACCAAAAAAAAAAAATTGTCCCAATAATTATAACTTGGTATGAAGTCAAGCCTTACTGATTTATTTATACAGCTACTCAGAAAGTGGTCAGCTTGTGAAATGTTAGTAGAACGTATAAGCCAGGCGATCGTCGAAACCCACACATTACAGTTCTGTGTGGTTTCCAGTTGGTCCAGTGGCTCCCAGTGGCGCCACTCACAAACTACTAAGCACGCTCATTAATTGGGTTTCAGCATCCAAATGGAAATCTGGTACAACCGATCCTTGTGTGTGTGTATCTAATCTGTTTTCCGTCCCTTTTAAAAGCTTTATTTCGTTTATTTAGATTTAAATCTGATTAGTTACTTTGGATAGTGTGCGAGTTTGTTGGTTTAGTTCTCCTTCTGCAAGCAACTCTCGAAGTGATGGCTAGTCTGTGTTTCCTGATGGCAACAACCTGGGGTCTTTAATTCAACAGAGAATAAGTTACTTCTAGGCAAGTGTGCTCCATCGTCGACCATATCATCGCTTACCATCAGGTGAGATAGTGGTCAACCGCGAGGCTATCAATGATTTAAAAAAAATAGTTTGCGACACAGAGAAGGTAGGCTCGAAAATGTAGCTGCTTTTCTTGCAAAAAAGCCGCAAAAATATGACTGTGATAAATTTATCCTTCAAATATTTTTAAAACATCGAATTGATGATTCAGTTTACAATGCCTCACTGTACCTACCTGAAAGTTTTTTACCACAAGCCGTTAGAGTTTTTGGTGAAAACTAAATCCACAGGAGAATAGGACCCAGAACTTTTCTATAGAACGATAAGCAAGGTAAGTTAACCAAAATTTCAGAAGCGGCAACGCGACGTAGTGCGCCCCGTTTTGCGTCATTTAACTTTCAGCTAAGCTTGAGAAGTTTATATTCCACGAAATTGAGCTATAGTTTCTATTTTAATATTTAGTATTCCTAGGATTGTACCAACATAGATCCTATTTATAAATAGTACATTTTACAATTTGCTTTTTCCTTTGGTTTGATGTTTATTAAATATCTTAGACTTTGACCCTTATGAGCTTCACTATCGTATGGTGTTATAATACAGCGTGTTTTTTTTTTTAAATGAACTGGTTCGACCCAGCACTTCAAAAATCCAAGGATGCAGTTTTAGTTTCCATCAAATTTGGGCGCGAGACCTTTGAGTATTTTTCACTACTTGAAAAATTTACTCTGTATATGTCTCGTATATTATTATGTAACTGAACATAAAAATGTATAGGACTACTAGATACAGATATTGCGTTGTATAACTTCAGCTGAGATGTAAGTATAGTTACACCAACGGATTAAATAAATTGTAAACGTTCATACATACATTAGTAATGTCACCGATCAGTTACTGTTTAAGTAAATGACTGAGACACCCCAATCGTGACGTGGCCATGTCCGGTGTCCAATTAAAAATATGCCTTTAGCTTTAGCCTTTCCATAATATTGTCATTTGTTTTGAGACTCGACTTAGCTATTGAGACTCGACTTAGCGACTCATAGCAGGAGACGCCGGGGGCTGCGAGACGATCTCCGGCCACCGTAGACCCGGGCCTGCGGATGGCGAGTAATGAGTAGCTCGCCGTCCGATCAGCACCAGGCCCGAGAGTCGACGGCGCGTAGTGTTCCACGCGCGCCTCAAAGAGTTGTCAGCAAACTGGACGGGGCCAGTCATGGCCGATACCTGCCCGGGGGTTGAGAATAAATTCGAAAGAGTTACCTCGCCCCTGGGCATTCAGGGCAGGGAGGAACAGGGGAGGGTTTTAGTCAGTAAGAGTCTGACACGCACTTCCGCTCCATCCAGAGCGGGAGAAGTCATTGGATGATTTCCAACCCCACAAAAAAAAAAAAACGACTCATAGCGGGCATCATTCTAACGACTTCAACGAAAGTACATTTTTGGCGTAAGTGACTGAGTGGCGACTCGACTGATGTGTGTAGTGTGTAGGTACTGTGGCGATTGTAGACACAGCTTAAACTCAGCGGTACTGCACCGGCCTTCAGCTAGCAGTTGAGAATATTGAGGAGTCGTTCGAATATAAAAGAGTAGTTCGGTTTGATGACAGAGATGAGTTTAGCCCTTGGAAGTGGGCACTCATGTAATTATTTTAATCAGGAATAAACCTAGAACTGCTCTGACCCTCATATTTTAGTCGTTGCACACCGCACTCTCGCAGTAAGCAAGCGAGTCCCCAAGCTACAAAAGCACCCCTAGTGCCCTGCAGGCTTTACTAGAGCCCTGGGGTTTTACAGTACCTATGTACCTTAAGCCAGAAATGGTGAACCAAAGCAGAAATTGAAATTCTTAACTCCGAAATGTAGTACAAGAAAGTAGTTACATTATCTGATATTTCTTCATCAGCCTTTTTAATGTCCCCACTGCTGGGGCACAGGCCTCCTCTCTGTGAGAGAGTGTGGGCCATAATCTACCACGCGGGCCTAATGCGGATTGGTAGATGTCACATGTCTTCGAATTTTTGGTTCTAGGATGTCATGCCGGTTTCATCACGATGTTTTCCTTCACCGTTTTGAGAGCAGTGGTGGTGAAATAATTTACACAAATTAAAGTGCCTACCCGGTTTGAACTCACGACCTACAACTTGTAAGTCGCGGCCGTTACCACTGGGCCACCAGTGCTCTCATAATGCATCTGATATTTATTATTTACTAATCCAGTTTGAAGGTAGAATAATTTTCCATTGGCTGTGAATATTCCGACAACTTCGTGAAAACGCTTGGTTCGTAAAAACCTCAAGCAGTTATTTTTGCAATTTCAAACATTGGGCATTTGTTGTTAATCAAATAAACATTGCAGTGTTTAGACAAAAGGATATTTACACAAAAATCAACAGAGTGGTCAAGCGCCAGGGATGCGTTTATACAAGTTGACACCTGACCACTCTGTTGTGTGTACTTTTTCCATCTCCACATCCAAGTGTTAGGACAGAAAAATAAATTAAGTACGAGTAAGACTGTAGCTTCAACGGTTTAGCCGCTACACCTTATTGACAGAGTGGCGGTCGGACGGACGAGCGAGGGCTATAATAGGCTTCATTTGGACCCGTACGCAACCCTAAAAATCAGAAATACTCTACTATGAGTACCCAACACGATTGACACGACCGAATTCATACAACTTACCAAGCCAGTGAAGGTTAAACTTTCCAAGTTTTGTGACAGTCTGGTTGGCTGGTATTTGCTCAGGGCAGGTCAACAGCGCCACGACGAAGGTCCATAATTGAATTTGTGAGGGTCGTGATAAGCGCCAAGTGGAGACAGTTAACATCACGAAGAGCGTCATAGACCAACCCTCGGAGGACCAAATCCGCAATTAGGGTAATTTGATCACGCTCTTATTAACTTATGACCGACGTAAATAATATTTTATGAGATTTGCATAATAAGAATTACGTTTTAATTATGCAGTACGGGCTTTTATTGGCTTGGTATAAAATAGATAGGAAATCGCGATCTGGGCTCAATTATTATCTACCTAATGGTGGGTTCTAAGTATGCCTACCTCATCTTCATCACCTGATTACAGAATAACAGCTATCATAAAACTCGCTAACAATATGCTTAGTTTAAACACTGATTAACCGAGTTTAAACACAACAATACGTCTCATTCATCAAATTTAACTCTCATCAAAATCATCGACCGTCCTTCAAATGATTTATCAATACTTTAACACCCACATCCATCCTTCTTCGTAACAGAGTTACCGCTCGTAACAGAGTTGCCGCCCCCTTGGGCACTCAGGCAGGGATGGAACAGGGGTGGGTTTCAGTCAGTAAGAGTCTGACACGAACTCCCGTTCCACCCAGAGCGGGAGATGACATTGGATGATTTCCCAACCCAAAAAAAAAAGCCATCCTTCTTCTTCCGGGATGAAAATGTTGAGTTAAGAATCTGCTAATCAGTATTTGTTCACTAAGACCCTGCTAATCAGTGCTTAAACTATGATGCTACATGGTATTTTTTTTATATAAATGTGGGCGTCCCAGCAAAAAGGGTCCAGTAGTAGGGTATTGAGTTAAGGCTAGATACGGTATCTAGAATAGTCAATTGATGTGCCAGTTTATGAAAAAAAAAATTGTACCAGTTTTTGAATATTTATTTTATCCATATTAGGTTAAAAAAATATTTAAAATCTGACATTTTTATCAGACGTTGAAACTATGAAAAAACTTGATTTTAGAAAAAGCATAAAAATAAGAAATTTAAACAAAAAACTAGTACTTAGAAACATCATATAAACTCATTTACTATATGAACTTCTAGATAATTGAGAACATTAATTAATAATCAATTAAAATCGCAAAATATAATTTTCCACACAATTTTACAAAACTGCGTATATCTCGGCAACCCGAGATAGTTTTACTATCAACTTTCCGTTATTTTTAATACTACTGTACCTACAAAGTGGCCCTGACTACCCAGTGACCGTAATACCTACTCTATTTGATAAAACTTTTCCGAAACAACTTTAAAACTACGACTTAGATTTGTAAAGAAAACGTGAATTTATTTAAAAATAAATGAAAATGCCATGAGTTTATCTTTATAAAATACGTTTCCACGTAGGTGGCAGACGCTTTCCAGCATCATGAAGAGGAAATATCTTATTAAACTTCGCGTCTGCCGGAGATGAAGCGTATAAATTTGAAGAAATTCTTTCAATAATTAGGTTTACATATAAATGTTAAAAATTGGATTTGGAAACTCGATTTTCTGTCGTTTTTACATCATTATGTTGTATGTTCTCATTTCTATTTATATTATACAGGGTGTTACGGATGAAATGAATGGGTGGTCATATTTTAGATTCTGGTAATTCGGAAAAAAATTGGAACTCCCAGACAAATATCGATCGAATGATAATTTTGTAAGGAAAATCCATTTTTTTATGAATTCACTATGAATTTCTTGAAGAAATTTGTTTATTTCTACGGGCAGAAGCAATATTTAAAATATGACCACCATTTTCGTAACACTAAGTATTAGGTTTCAACATTGTTTCAAGTGGCTGAAAACCCTTTTTTTGTTTGTCTTTTAGTGCATTTCGTATAATATCAACATATTTATCGTTTGCGTTTGCACTTTGTTTTCTTTAATGGCCTTTACATATTTCATATAGCAGTCCATAAAACAGCATATTCCATAAAGCAGTCGTAAAATTATTGCCTCATTCACAAAAAAATAAAACATTTGTAAGTACAATGTTATTTTCAGATGAAATTGAAAGTTCGCAAACAAAAGTTTTTACTTTTAGCAGATTGTTGTTCTTAGATTTGTCTTTTAGTTTCGTCTTGTCTTTCAACAAATCAAAACTTTTCTATTTAGAAGAATCAAACTTCGACCAAAGTGTTTGTGTACTGTTCAATATTGAAAAGTAGATAATTGTAATCAAAATCTTTTATCGAGACTTTTAACATTTATTTGCGGTCGAATGGAAGGTCTCGCTTCCGTGACACGTCCCACTTAATCGTGCAAATATTTATAGAACATATTTTGGGAAGTTTATTACGTTTTTCGGTATCTCTGTCCTATACAAATCTTCTAAAAGTATTTGTTCAGTTGTCCTACAAGATTATGCTATGGAAATACTTGCGCTTGCATAAATGTATTCGGAATTATTCATTCGTTCCAATTCGTTCAGTTTGTGTGGAGTGGCCGGAGATTTATGTCGTTGGAACTTCAACTTAGTAACGTACGGTAGCCGCGACCGCTCTCCGCCTGAATAAATCAAATTGTACCCTCTGTCTACGTTTGTTCTCATGTCTCTATCCACTATGCCTGGCGACATATTATCTAGCAAAATCAATAGCTCGAATGCCATTTACATAGTAAGTACGCATTAGCCTAGCGCTAAAATGAAATACAGAGATTTTATTTAATTATTGTGATTGAACTTTTTTGATTATATGAACTCATTTAGTCAAAAAAGACCAATTAAAAATATAATCAAAAAAATCAAAGAAATAGCAAAACTGCATATACAATTTTAGTATTGAATATACCCCTAGTCGACGGTCTAAAAAACCGTCTGTCGTATTTACCTATAGGTGGTATAAAAAGGCACATAACGTACAATTTTACACGGAAATAATGAAGCTAATGAAGATTGGTAGCTAGGTAAAGGCCGTACTTCCCGCAGTCGTTATTTCTCGTGGAAATCGTAATTAAAATGAATCTCTCCAGGACAAAGCTTTTGGACACGAAAAGTTAAAAAGGAGAGAAAACTTTAAGATTTTTTTGGCCTCACGTTTAATCAATTTATTTTGCGATGGAAGCGATTTCCGTCCTCACTAAATGTAGGTTACGTCTCTGTAAATTGTTTGTTTAAATAAAGCTTGCTCGAAGTTAAATTAAGTCTATTTTAAACGGTAAATGAAAGTATATTTTTAGTTAATTGCATGTAGCTAGGTGGCATAGTATAGATTTTAAATGCATCATTATACATAAATATAGCGTCGCCATTCCATATTTTATATAATATCTATTTGATTTTAGTCAGCGGAGGTCACGGCACCTAAGAAAGGAACTGAATAATAAAACTTCAGTTGTTTGAAAGCGAATTACATGTTGGAGCTTGTATAACATTCACAAGGGTAACTCCGGATAATATTATGTTAGGATACGTTGACAAGGAGAAGTGTACCGTTTACAACAGTTTGGAGAATAAAGGATATGTCGCAGTGGGTCGCGTTCATTTTGCAGGGGAATCACGGCCTTATTGACATTTAAAAGCGGATATTGGGGACAATGCACTTATTTGTAACTACACAATTAATTTACTGCCTAAAGCACAAGTATATTAATGAACAAAGAAATTGTCAAAGAAACAATAGTTGTGATTCTAAGTGGAGCTTTCAAAAAATGTTATGGGAATAGTTTGAAGTTAATTTAAATCTTTGATTTTATAATAACATAGCATAGGTAAGCATACTCTGCGTTTATAATGTTCACTCTACTAGGATTCAGGCCTCCTCTTTAGGAAACGTAAATGGCCGAAATCCACAACGCAGGTCCAGTGCGGGTTGGTGGATGTAACATGTCCTCGAATTTTTGATTCTAGGACATGCCGATTTCCTCACGATATTTTCCTTCGCCGTTTTGATAGTAGTGGTGATGAAATAAATTACACAAAGTATGGCCCCTGCCTGGGTTGAACCCACGACGTACAACACGTAACGGCGGGGCAATTATCACTAGTCCATCATTGCTCAATTTTATAATACTGAAAACAATCCCGTTGCTTCAATAATCCTAAATCTGAACTATTAGTTAATTGCAATGAATGATCTCAAATCAAAAAAATCCTTCTATAAATCCCTTATGTTATGTGTTTTGTACCAATGATATCCCTTCATCATTCAGTCCTGTAATCCTGGTTAGTTGAAGACATTGCGTTTGTCTCTTTCTTTAGGACCTTACGGATACGGATACCCCGGGGGATGAGGATAAATTCGAAACAGAGTTACCTCGCCCCCGGGCACTAAGGGCAGGATGGAACAGGGGTGGGTTTTAGTCAGAAAGAGTTTGCCACGCCCTCCCGCTCCACCCAGAGCGGGAAAAGTCATTGAATGATTTCCCACCCCACAAAAAAAAAAACTTATACGGATACGGATTTTCTTCTAAATTTTCATATTGTGTCTAGGGAGTGTATTTTTCTTTATATTATGCCGATCAAAGCTAATCGTATAGATTGTTTGAGGGACGTCTTTATTGGTGATTCTTTGTTGGTGTTTCAAACAGTATTTACAAATTCTGTACGAAAGCCAGAACGAATAAAGCTAGCCTTTTACATTCATGCTTACAACAGACACCTTCTTACTTTGTTGGAACTTTCCTGTGCAATCGTAAAAACATAGAACGGTGCACTCAGCCGTACAGTCGCACACATACACACTATTATTGTGTGGACCCTAAATTGTATTCTTAACACCTAGCGAGAGGTGTTGAGACTACATTTTTATCTCCAACGTATAAAAAGTTGTGTCATTCTTGGGTACAGTCGGCAAAACTAATAAATAACCGTAACAGTCTCAACGAACTGCCCAGGGGTTGAGGATACATTCGAAACAGAGTTACCTCGCCCCTGGGCACTCAGTGCAGGGAAGGAACAGGGGTGGATTTTAGTCAGTAAGAATCCGACACGAAGAGCGGGAGAAGTTATTGGATGATTTCCCACCCCACAAAAAAAAATTTGGAAGCTCACACAAGACACAAAGCACATAACACGCAGAACTTGGGTTGTATGGCACACTAACTGCCTGTATTTTATTTTCCACTTTTTAGTTCTTATACCCCAGAACTAAAAACCCTAATAACATGGAACGTGGTGATACTCGTAATTGGAGAAAACAAAAACGTCATCTTGGTATACGTATTTGTTCGTTTTTGTACAGTTTCGATACAATTTCGATAAAATTTATATGGGACTACCTCGGGAGTATATGCTTTCGGATAAAAAAAGATTTTTAAAAATCGGTCCACAACAGCTGATGGAGAAATCGGCGGACATACATAAAAAAAAAACATACATACAGCCGAACATAGAACCTCCTCCTTTTTCGAAAGTCGGTTAAAAAAGGGATCACTCGTATATCTGTCTCTCACAGCCAAGTTGCTGCGAATCTGCGGGACCGATTGAGTTCAAATTTGGTACACACATGAGTATCTGCGACCCAAATACGGACGTGTATCGTCGTGTAGATGAATTTGTTTGAGTGACGTCACTTTTCAGTGATCACTTTTGGAGTTTTAAAAACTGTACCGTACGACATATCAAATCAAAGGGTATATTCTGAGGGTTTCAAATGTTTTCCTTTGTTAATTTTAAAATAAATGGTTTTAAAGTTATTTAAAAAAATAGATGAAAATTGACTAATACCTCATATCTACAAAAATATTGTGCGCAAATATAAAAACACACACAACAACACAACACATACAACATAACATACCACACAACATATAGTTAGTTAGTAGTAACATATAGTTTTTACTTATAGATTACAGGAAAACTTATAAAAAGGCTATGTTTTTAAAAAAAAACATGTTAAAAAAATATGATTCATTCGGGACGCGCACTTGGACGGTTTTAAACAGAGCCTCCCCTCTTTTATTTAAATAAGTGACTGATAGTTTCTTTTTTTAAAATGAGTGAAAGTTTTTACCAGGTTACTCATTTGTTTTGGTTACTGTACCTACATAGGAGAAGAACTCGTGGACAACTGTAAACTTCAAATGAACCTGAAACTTGTAGTATCCTGTGTTACTAGCCTGATATTATTATCTCTATAGTTTTATGCCAACATTGTTGTTGCCAAATCCATGCTCAAGGTAAATTGTATTAAGAAATCGATATGGGCTCAGTGCAATAACAGAGTCATGTCGACGACCAAACAGATTTGGAACGAAGATTTTCCTTACTTGATATTGCCGCCATTTCGGAGTAAGTGTCCTAGTTTGTAAAACATGGTGATGCGGTTTTCATAGGACAATAAAACAATATTGTTTGGAAATTTTGATTAGTTTCTTGAGTAGAATCGTACATATATTTCTATACTAGCTGACTCGACAGACGTCGTTCGTCAACATCATGCAATCGCTGGGATTGACAGCTAACCCTGCTATTGACAGCAAATTAAAAAAAAATGCAATTTGAATGTTATAAAGTATTTTTTACTATTTTTCGTGCAATTTTTCCAATTTTTCTGTTCATAGCTATCTTTCTGACACTTCACCGAATAGTTTAAAAAAAAAAGTTTAGGTATCCAAATTGGTCCAGCCGTTTTAGAGTTTGGAGCACCGATGCAATTTAGCCATCCATTTTTATTTTCATAAATAGATTATATAGGCATTATTTTGTTCGAGTTTTTTGGCTAAGTTGTTCAGTAGGTACTCTTTACAGATTTATTTAAAGAGCCGAAAACATAAAAACTAATTCACCTACTGCTCAAAATCGGAGAAAATATTCTTTTAACATTTTCTCAGCTAGGGAGCTGGAGTGGTCCAGTAGGGACTGGACCACAGCTGGTCATTAGCATTATCCTACGACAGTCCCCGTGGGCACCACACTGGACTACTATAAACGGGCACATGGAAAACAGTAATAAAATAAAGAGGACACACGACACAGCTGGGTAGTTGGTTTACGACTAGCAATTGCATTATTTTTCGCACTCACACTTTTTAAGGCTACGTAGCTTAAAACTCGGCTAAACTCCCACCAAAAGCAACAGTTTTTATTTAAAACTAGCGACCCGCCCCAGCTTCGCTCGGGTACAAATTATACATATAAACCTTCCTCTTCAATCACTCTATCTATTAAAAAAAACCGCATCAAAATCCGTTGCGTAGTTTTAAAGATTTAAGCATACATAGGGATATAGGGACAGAGAAAGCGACTTTGTTTTATACTATGTAGTGATAGTGATATTGCTTTTCCTCAGGGAGTACCTAATCATTTTTTAAAACAGTGTTGGTGAGAAATAGTAGGATGGTATTACGTGGGTAGGTAATTTTTGGAAGAACAAGGTCATTTGGTTTATTTGGGTATACTATTTTGGTATTCGATACAATGACATATTATAAATGATGCTTGCATGACGCAATAATTTTATTGGGTGTTTTTTAGATTTCTCAAAATCTAGAGAAAATTTAAAACATTTTTTTATATCAAAAAACGGCGAATTTAATATCTTTGAAAGACAGCATTACATAAGTAACGCCATAGTGACTTCGCACCATTCAATACAAACAACCTTTTGCGTGACAAGGATAGAAGCATAACTTCAAAAGTGCGGTTACTTCTCTCTCAATCCTGAACCAAAAATAGAGTCAAAATCATTTGATCAGAGACAAAATTGCTTAAGCATTACGCTTCAACAGACACATTAGAGAACAGTTCTTACTTAATTGATTACAAGTGGTTGCTACGCTCTTGGAAGAAATCAAGAGACGCGGGTTAGAAAAGAGGAAATATATGGCTTATTCCTACCAAGACACTGAATAATCAAGTCCTTACATATCATTACTATCAGCAACGTGGTTCCCCTCCAAGCGACTCCTCTACACGCGGGTGTAATGACCACCTCCGCCGGATTTATACGGGGAGCCATAAAACCTACATTCTTATTCATGATCATGTTTATGGTCATTGATATGGGCCCATATAAATGGAGATGGCTTTGAACAGGACATAAAACAACTAGGTATAGGTACCTGAACTGACGTAGGTACCTACTGTAGCCTTTTTATTTTTTTTTGGGTGGGAAATCATCCAACGACTTCTCCCGCTCTGGGTGGAGCGGGAGGGCGTGTCAGACTCTTACTGACTAAAACTCACCCCTGTTCCTTCCTGCCCTTAGTGCCCGGGGGCGAGGTAACTCTGTTTCGAATTTAACCTCAACCCCCGGGCAGGGTACTGTTGCCTAGATCTGTTTAATCTCGCAAACTTGTCTATTTTAAACTGAAATAGGTCCACTTGAATAAAATTTGAGATACTTTGAATTCATCGCTATTAATTCTAGTATTGACTTTAGCGTCATGTATTTTAAATCTGTTGACTTTTCGTATTAAAGGCCCTAAAGAAGTATTGGGTGCAATAGAATTTGAAATTTGTTGACTATGACATAGAGTTGTTCCAAAATTTGAAAATGATCTACTTATTAAAATTGTCAACAAACTGCCTACCCTCATCATTGCAAGAAAATATGTACTTTGGTGTATAAATTATTTCGATGGGAGGAATACTCCGTATAATTGGGGAACGTTCTTCCTGCACATTATATTAGTATGAATGAGTTTATAGAAAATCGTCATGTCTTACCACGTATCTATGAATCCCTTAAAAAGAGAAAAGAAGAAAGATTTCCAGAGTTAAGCACTTCATCCGCCACAGATACAGATTTTAGTTTCTTATATTTCCAGGTCTTACCTTCCCACGAATTAGAATTCCATACGATTTCGGTTATACATTTAAAACTTTGTTCATTCTTATTCAAAATACGAGACTACATTTATCATTTGAATGCATTACAAGGAAATTACTTTAAAATTTTACAATACAGTGTACACGGTAGCTAAATGCAAATGTTTGTACGTATTTAATAAATAAAAGATGACTTGTTCGCCGCTTGGCTGAGCGCGACCCGGCGCGGCGGCGCTTGGCGATTCTACGCAGCGCAAACTAACAAATTGCCGTGTCTGCCTTCAAACCTCCTCAATATTCTCAAGTAAATGTCTTGAAAAGGAGCTTGAAAATTTCCCCAACAGTCGCCAAACTTTGTCCACTATATTTATAGACGATATTTCTCGGCGGGACCGTCAATTATCGTCGGGAAATTTTCATCTACTACTTTTGCGAATGAATGCAAAAATATTTTTCGTGCTCTCTTACAGGTTTTAGCGTACCTTTTAATAAGTGATTTGAAGTTGGAGGCGCTTATTAAATGTTTCGATTTAAACTGTGTACACAAGCAATCTTAAAATAATTGGGTTCTCGTGGAAAAGTTTAGAATTAAGGTACAATTTAATTTATTTTACTGCGTCAAGTCTTCGCATTATTGACACTTTATCTTTGACTGTCGTATGTGCAATAAGGCTTTATATTTCACGAGAAATTTATTCCTATCACCTCAACTGAAAAGTCTTTCATAACGTTCTTTGATTAAAATCCCCAGCGATTACTTAATTTAGATCTTTTGTGTAAGAACAGCATTGAAATCAGTACTGAAACCCTGGAAAATACCTACAGCCCATTTATTTTTTCCCGGAATACCTTGGAGAGAACGCTTAGGTATGTACGAAATCTGCGTAAAATCGTACCTTTATTTGTACAGGCTCCTTTTGAGCTGATGTTATCAGAAAGTTAATATTACTCCTCATATTATGTGTATTTAAGGAACGACAGGCGAATAATTGTCTCTTTTTAGTCGTTAAAATCCTAATCTAGCTGCCCTTTTTGATATATTTTTATTTTTTAAAACGTTGCTCCACACTAAAAATTACTCCTCTATCGTGGGTGCGTTCACAAATATTGAAACTCACGTACACAATAGACTCAGACCCATTTTTTTTGGAGTTGGGAAATCAACAAATGACTTCTACCGCTCTTAGTGGAGCGGGAGAGCATGCAGACTTTTCCTGATTAAAACCCACCCTTGTTCCTTCAGCTGCGTGTGTCAACAGCCGCGGTAAATCTCTTTTGAATTTGGAACAACGTAATCTGTGGCCCATACAAATTGTTCCGTACAAGAATCGAATCCGCGACAAGCAGCGCAGCAGTCGATCGCTCAACCACTGCGCCAACCGTGCAACGATATTTTCTTAAATTGATTTAATAAATATGGTAACGTAAACCTAATTACCGATTGAATTTTACCTAAGTATCAAATTGGCCTGTAATGCCCCATTGCTAAGCAAAGCAGTGAGACAAACATCGTTGAGGAAAACGGCATGTCCAAGAACCAAAAATAAGAAGATATTTGACATGTAGGTACAAATTCGCACTAGGCCCGCGTGGTAGATTAAAACTATTCCCTCGGAAATAGAGGAGGCCTGTTTCCCAGCAGTAAGAAAATTATGGGTTGATTATGCTTATACTGGTAAATACCTCCTTCTTTCTTTTTTTTCACATGTCTGCTGTCACTGCTGTCAGCCATTGTGGACCAGTTTTTTCGGAGAAGTCAAGTTAGTCCCTACACCTTCGTTTTAGTCTGCCGCTACGTCGCTAAGCATTTCATGAAAACCAATTAGTGGTTCTTAAAGGTTTTAGAAAAACCAACTAAAATATTCTCGCGACCGAAAATTCGATCACGGTGGCAAATCTCAACGGAGATTTGACAAGTACGCAGGAGATGTTATAGTGCACAAATACAGCTGCACTTTCGATGTGGCAATCCGACACGATCGGGGTGAGATCAGGCGCAGGACAAACGGCTTTACGAGCTGTCCGAGACACGAAGGTGTCACACCACCAAATTTTACTACTCGTACTTTGCTCTCTACTTGAATTACTCTGTAATTACAAATTGAAAAACCCAGTTGCACCTTTTGTACGACCCGGGAATCGAGTGCAGGACCGAATAATTAGCAGTCGCGCTTGTGAGTCTTACGACCACAAGACTAACTAAGCAGCCTAAAGAAAAAAAAAACCGTCCAAGTGCGTGTCGGACTTCGCACATTTAGGGTTCCGTACCATGTGAAGGAACTCAATATTTTGGTATTTTTTAGTAAAATATACGTAATAGTAAACATTATCACCAAATTTCAAGTTCATAGGTCCATGGGAACAAAATTTTGTGACAGACGACGGACTGACAGACGGACAGACGCACACGTGAGTGAAAGCAATAAGGCTCCGTTTGGACCCTTCGGGTACGGAACCCTAAAAACAACAAATAACACACAGATCAACGGATAGTTTGGTTTATAATCTAGTTAATTTTCTTTTTATAGATGTCGTGTATGCAGCGAACGTTATTGAAAATACCACTCTCGTTGGTTGAAGACAGACTAAAGAGGTGGTGTGTCCACTACAATGTAAATAATGTAAAGTATCAGTAACTAGCGACCCGTCCCAGCCTTGCACGGGTATAAATTATACACTTAAACGTTATTCATGAATCACTGTGTCTATTAATAAAAAATGCATGAAAATCCGTGCAGCCGTTATTGACTTTATCGCGAACAAACAGACAAACGGACAGACGTGGCGGAGGGGTTTGTTTTTTAATATGCCAGTAATAATTCAAAAACAATATTAAACATTCCGTATTGGGCGTTCATGATTGCCAGCTATTCGTGTTTTACGTCACAACGCTAATGTACATTTTTTACGAAATACGTCATAACATACGAATATATAACATCTACGAATCCTTGTCGTTTATTTTTCGTTTTTATGGGATGGCAAATACAGTTTAGAAATTATAAAAAATATTAGGTCAATAGAGTTGCCGTTATAGGAACCATGTTACCATGTCTAACAATCACTGTCTAATTCCTTTTTGACAATTAGTTAATCATTTTGTTTCTTTAGGTTGTTTTTGAAGTGAAAAACTTCTCTAGGCCATCCACCAAAGTGGCAATAGCTTGCCAGGAATCGCTGTCGTAAGGTTGAGGCGGCAAGAATGGCGACACACGCTCGAATGTTGGTGCGATCGGCTACAGCAGCCGCAAATTTTCGCGCAAGCGCGTTGTCGAAGCCGTACTGCCGCTTGCGCATCTCCTTCAGGCTCACGCAGGTGCTGACCGGACACGGTTGCTTCGATGATTACCTGAATAGGATTGGGCGGGAGGCCACGGAAAATTGCCACCATTGTGTAGTGTGTTGTAGGAATCCCACACTCACTCCCACACACCTTTTGAAGGTTACCCCCGAAAAAAAAAGCTTACTTTTGGGATGGAGATACACTTCTAAGTATAGATGAGTGTGTATTAAACATAAAAATATCACAACACAAAAACAAAATTTTAAAATTATTTAGTATTATTGTACCTAAAGATCTCCATTTCACATTCGTATTATTTTTGCTCAACAATTTGGTGTTGTAATTAAATAAACAATCTAGAAGATAGCATAGAAGGAACGCAGAAGTTTAATTAATAAGCGCCTCTGCCAGTTTATTTTGCTGTGGAATTAATTCTATGGCATGGAGATCTCGCGCCATAAAGCTTCGCAAATGGTTCAAATTAATAGCAGTGTAAGTATTGAGCTCTTATTGTCATTTTATGTATCAGCTGCTAACTTGAATAAACTCAAGCAGTATTAAGTTCTTCAGCAAAGCCAGGCGTATAGGATACGCACGGTTTTACCGCACGCTATACAACGGAGCGTGCGGTAAAATAAGCCGCTCGTTCCAATAGAGGGTGCGTAATTTTTAACTTTCGAACAATGTATACAGGCTTCGTAAATGTATTTTTTGAGCAAATGTGTTGAAAATAACTATTTTTATGATGACCGAGGTACGTGTTGTAATTTTTTTAACTTCCCACGTAACCTTTTTACGTCACAGTAGTACTTCTCGAAGTAGTGTTTGTAAGTAGTACTACTCGAAGTAGTGTTTGTTTAAGTAGTACTATTCGAAGTAGTGTTTATTTCTTTTATTTTAATTATAATGTGCCATCATTATAATTGAAGAATTATGTCTTTTTACCCGACTGCGCAACGCAAGGGAGGATAATGTGTTTATTAGCCTTTTTATGTAGTACGTTTATGGCACACAAGGCCAAACGAGTTGGCCGATTTTGATAATTCTTACGTCAATCGATTCATCTTAATCTTGCACGTGCTACTTTAACCATGACAGTAATGAAAATACGACAACCAGACACCATATTTTCAAAAGAAAAAAATGAAAGTCGACTATATTAAGTGGGGTATCAAAATCAAGGATTCGAGGAAGCGATTCCAAAAATATAACTCATTAAAATATAGAAAATTAAAAAAAAAAACGGTTTAAAAAAACCCGACGTAAAATCAACTAAAACGTCCCAAACAAGTCACTTTTCAAGCAGTCTGATGCAGTTGGTGGCATGAAAATTGAACTAAAATAAGTGCTACCAACTGAAATAAATAAGATTGTCAGCAAGCCTATGATTTCATGTACTCGCCCTCGGATATTATAGTAGGTACTCACAACCAAGGTGCGTGTATGACCGATGTACATATCCTGTATATGTATGTGTAACGGAAAGGTGTGGTCATATTTTAAGAACTGCATCTGCCCATTGATATGAACAACTTTCTTCAAGAATACCTGAGGAAATTCTCATTTTTGTTTTACCTCCAATACAGCTGTTAATTAGCGGTGTAGGAAAAGTCCAATTTTTTATTTGGGAAATTTCTGTTTTTTCTTAGAGAAAGTTGTTCATTTCCATGGGCAGAACCGGTTCTTAAAATATGATCACGCCTTTCCGTTACACCTTGTATATTATATGTACATATACGAAGCCTACGGAGTATGCAAGGATCGTAACAAGTGGTAACCTGTAGTTTCTGTCTAACTCCCGCGACAAAGAGGCGTTATTTATGTGGGTATGTAAATATGTTCTCTAGTATCATAAATTTCTGTTTCGCTAAACATCCACAGCGGTTCAAGATTGCCAGTAAACCACCATTTTTGCTCTTAATATGTGGAACAACCACATTTCTTTTTCTGTCTAGCTATGGCCACTACTCGGTGTTCGGTAGAAACCAATATGTGGCAACGTTTAAAGCTTATGTAAAGGAACCATGTTGGATTTAACGATCCCTGCTAGAGTATATTTGCATTTATAGTGCCAGGTTCCAGTCCAAGAGGACCATAGTGTTATGTGAGCAAGCCAAACCCTTCTCATGGTTGGGATAGCTGCAACTAAACAAATTAACACGAAAGCCATATTTACATTACTGAAATCAAAAATAGTATGTACAAGTCTTTGGGAAGTGGAATGGTCACTCTAATCGTGTGGATAAAACAACATCTGTAAGTGTGTCATTCGTCAGATTCGCTTAGATTTAGCAAAATATATACTTGGGCCTTTAATTTTTAACTGGAAGCGGAATGGTTTCGTTAACAATGGCTCACTAAGAACTTGAATCGACATCCAATAACAATCAAGGAACGGCAGCTATTGGCTCCACATAGATATACATAAAACTGAGGCCTTTTCAATAGGTATACCTTAAGGCTGTAGTAACACATGACTGATAAGTTACAGACCTACTGTGACAAGTGTACTTCAGTAATAGATATGCAGACGAACGTTTGTAATAGCGAAAAAAAAAATGAACCTCAACCGTCACACAACATAACTGAAAGGACATCGGTTATTGGCTGAACGTCGACCGATTCAATTATGTAACTATATGTATTTCGCTGTATCTACGAGTAGTTGTAGTGTTGCCAGCTAAAATCAGTGCCGACTGACCACAGCGCCCACAACTGGCCGCAAACTATTAACTATTCCTAAGTTGCGACGATCGAATCTGACGCATGGTATCACTTGTTTTTTTTTTTTTTGTGGTGGGAAATCATCCAATGACTTCTCCCGCTCTGGGTGGAGCGGGAGGGCGTCTCAGACTCTTACTGACTAAAACCCACCCTTGTTCCTTCCTGCCGTTAGTGCCCGGGGGCGAGGTAACTCTGTTTCGATTTTATCCTCAACCCCCGGGCAGGCATCGGCCATGACGGGCCCCGTCCTAATTGCTGACAAATCTTTGATGCGCGCGTGGAACACTACGCGCCGTTGACTCTCGGGCCTGGTGCTGATCGGACGGCGAGCTACCCATTACTCGCCGTCCGCAGGTCCGGGTCTACGGTGGCCGGAGATCGTCTCGCGGCGCCGGAAGTCCCAGGCGTCTCCTGAGGCGGCTGCTGCTGAGAGCGTGAGGGCGTCTCCGTTGTTGAGTCTCCCTCACACGTCCAGCCTCCGCCTTAGTGAGCATTACTGCTTCGCAGAAGGAGGAGACTGCTTCCCATTTCCTCTCGCTCCGTACCATGGCCTAAACCAGGGCAGGGCGCGAGAGGTCGCTACGCCTATCTCATCCACGAGGACACGGCGCGGCTCCGCCCAAGTGGGGCAGACCTCCACCGTATGCTCCACCGTGTCCTCGGACGCATGGTATCACTGAGCCATCGATTCCCGAACGTACCTACTCGTAGCTAACTCGTTATAAAGCATATCGGGTGTAAAAAGACAGTTTCCGAAGCCGTAAGCCACATATTCTACTCATTATTTGGATCATTTTTTTCCAATAGACTATATCTGGGAAACCACTGGTTCTGGAGATATTGAAGGTCAAAGCCGCAATTTTTTTTTTACTTTTTTACGAAAATATAGTGTAGGTAACTGTTTCCAAACAAACATTACCTAATTTTTTTTTTAATTTCGATATTGCGAATTTGCACTTACGAAAACGCAATGAATATCGTGGCTACGTGGCTTAGAGCGAAAGGGCGGGGTTTAACTCCACTTGCTTGTGTTCGCGTTACATTGTGCGGAAAAAAAATAGTTTTATTTTGCATACCTAAAAATAAAAGTCGTTTCCCAGCAATAATTTTTGCGCAAAACTACTTTCTTAGACGTACAGTATGCGTAGTTAACGGCTCTGTGATGTGTCTTTTTACACCCTGTATAAATTGACTTGTGTTAAGGTTGCTATGTCTTTATTATGACCGCTTAATAAAGACCTTAACACAAGTCAATTTATACAGGGTTTTTTTTTTTTGAAGATATGTTTTTATTATAATAATAAATGGTATCTACCAAATATTTTAAATAAGTCTTTTTAATTTTAAAGAGCAGTGAGGTCATCATCTTCTTTTTTAAATCTTTTTGAAAAACATTTACTTCCGATTTCGCTTTTACAATTTTCTTTATTATGTCCTCTTTTCTTCCAAAAAACATAAACTTGTAGTCTTATTATTAGTATTTCTATGTGGAATAGTAAAATAGTTATTTGTTATCCAAAAAAAAAAACGAAAGGCCTGCAAAGTTTTTTTTTTGCGTGAGTAGGTACTTGTATTAAAGCCTGAGCAAGCGAAGGATTCTAGGATTGAACTATGAGCGAAGCGATTGGTTCAAATGCCTATAGAGCCCTGAGCGTAGCAAGGGTTTCAAAGGTACGAGGCGCAGAATAACTTTGTTGCCGAGCGCAACTCACAATTTTCACCTCACTTTAGTGAGAAAATGCTACAAAAATTTTATAACAGACGGACAGACAGACACGTGAGTGACAGCAATAGGGCTCCGTTTAGACCCTTCGGGTATGGAACCCTAAAAAAGAGGTTGGCGCACTGATATGAAATAAGTACTTACCTACTAATGCATTTTCAGTGGGCTAGCCGTATAGAAAATTATTGAATAGAAAGGTTCGAATTTTAAAAACTCTTTCCACGCTAGCGGATAAAATGCGCTATTGCACTCAGATTTCGAATGACAAACAGAATCTTTCCGAGGTTGTGAGGTAAAAAAAAACTAACTACGAGACTACGTACATGTATTACGTACTCGTATTTGATTCTATATTTGTATACTTCAAGTAAACATCCCTACACAATAACGAAAATAAAAAGAAAACATATCAGAACGTATTTAGTTTTACCGAATATTTATCATGAAGAGAATCTCAATGTATTGTTGTAGAAGCAGCAAACAACGGATAACAACGTATAACAACGTTTGACGTGGAGCACAAACATCCCTGGTATTTAGTTTGTTTTGTAAGACGAACAGTTTTCATTGGGACCGGCAGCGCTCCCCGGTTTGAGAGCGAGCTTACGGCCATTAAACCAGCGTTTTGATGAGGATACATTTTATTTTGATGACGCAAACGTACAAGTAGCGAGTAAGGACATCCTGTTTTTGCTAATGGGTCCTCAGAAAGAGACAATTATTAGGTAACGGTCGAAATAAGCTTTAGCAAATTAACATTGTCGCTTGCTCGAAAGTGTATGTAGTCATGAATATTTTTGGCAATACAAAAGATAATAAAAATACTTTGTTAAAACATACTTCGTATATCTCAAGATAAGAACCTCAAGTCATGATTTTAGACCAATCCATCAATCTGCCTAGATTTTTGCCGACTATGTGTAGATCTGTTTTTAGTGTAACCGGATACAGCTAACTACCAGTATGACTGACCTCCACAACCCAGTAACACGATACCCCTTGAATAGACTGGTGTCAAATTTTCCAGCTACTGACTATCCGTAACGATAGTCAAACATCTACAAATGATACCGGACTAACGCCTTTTTTTTTGGTGCGTAATCATCAAATAACTTCTTCCACTCTGGGTGAAACGGGAGAGCTGTCAGATTGACTAAAACTCACCCATTTTCCTTCAGTTGCCTGTGCCAGGGGCCACGGTGACTTTCAAACACACCCGCGACCGCGATGGGACCAACGCCTTAACATGCTTTCCGAGGCACAGAGGAATCTCGGTATGTACCCATTCATAGACCGACCTCGGCAAACGTTGCTTAACCTTGAAGATTGACCCGAGCGGCTGTTATTATTTAAGCCACGAGCTCCTCTCATGATTTTAAGCCCGCTTAAAATAATATAATAATATAATAATATTCCACAACTATCACACAACGCCATCTAGTCCCAAGTTAAGCAGAGCTTGTGTTATGGGTACTAGACAACTGATAAACATACTTATATATTTCTAAATACATACATATTATAGATAAATTACACCCAGACACAGAACAAATGATCGTGCTCATCACACAAACATTTGTCCTGGGTGGGAATCGAACCCACGACCTCCGGCATAGCAGTCAGGGTCACTAACCACTAGACCAACAGGCCAGTCAAAATAATAATGCAATTACTCTTTTTGGGGGTTTTATGTTTGGTGAACGCACTTTAAAAATACTTTTACGTGCACTGCGGTCGTAGAAATGTTATAGTGCATTGTCAGTGGTTTAGCCTTTTGTCCAGTGTTATTATATTCTATTAAATCGTGGCAGTAACTGTACCAACCTCGTTTTGAACAATGCTCACGAAATACTGAACGGAGGCATGAAAGGCTTCCGTGTTTGTGTGCTTTGCTCCAATGGGTAGGTACACTCTATTGTGTACAAACTTTATCGAAGTACATTAGAAGTGTGTCGCCGTATCTGCTTCGTTGCTCTTACCAGCAGACTTTATGGCCATAAACTCACAATAGTTGATTGAACCTATGTTCTTCCTCTTCATTGACTCTTTAAATTAAAACTCGTTCTTTCACTATTACGTTTGGTAAACGTTTTTGTATGGAAGAAACTCAGCGTTTGATTAAGCTCGCCAGAGTGTGGGCTCAGCACTTTGGTTTAGCTTCAGTGTAAGCGAAAATACTCTTTTTCACTGTAAAACATTTCCATTTTGACGGTTTTTTAACTGGAGTATTATAAGGGTGACACTGAAAAAGGAAATTGTTTTAACATAATTGTTGTCCATTAAATTCCTAATTTCGTAGACCAACACTATCATCTGTCTTTCAACGATAAATTAAATGGTGCGGTAGATCGTGCGCCATATAATAACAGACGAGATTAGCCACACTATTTATCGAATCGATAACCAATCGTGTTTTGTGTTGGACAGCGAGCGCCGTCGCCGCCGTCGGGCGCTGAGGCAGGGAGGCAGCACGACGGTACACGGCGTGAAATCCTTCGCCTTGCGAGCACTCCGACCATTCCCTGGGGCCGATTCGATCTGTTACAACAAATAATACGCCAGACGGCGATCCGTTAAACCACTTTTAAATTTTTCCAATAATTGTTTTAAATCGTCTCCATAAATATGGTTGATATTGTGTTATTAACCGTCGTTTCAAGCAAGCAAAGCGTGTTCAAAGACAGCTAGATTCAAAAGATTTATCTTTTAGGAGAGACAATCTGAAACATAAAAAAGAATTTTCAATGAAAAGTAAGACGAATTCTAAAACATCTCAATTACCCGATAAGTGCCTTGAAATACATACAAATCGAGTTATGCTAAACAAATCAACCAAATCTTCTCATGAATGTATGAAAAATGTCAAGCAAGGAATCTCTTATTGCCGGCATTAAATTGGTAGCAAGGTTTGTGCAGCTTCAAATTATATTACTGGTATTATACGGACCTGAGATATTGAAAAGAAGCTCTGCAACTTCCTCAGAGGAAATGCTAATATAAAAGCTTTCTATCCTACATGTATGTAACATTAAATCATAACGTGTGTGATACTAGGTAATAAGAAATTTCAATCGGGAATGAAGGTATTCCCGTTATATCCTGGGTATGAAAGGATTCCCCTTATAAAATCACAAATAAGATGACATGATTTTAATAAATGTATCCTTTTTAAGATTTTCAGCCAGGTGGATTTTATCAGGTCGGTGATAGTTAAATACCTAAGGGACGGGTAATCTGTAACGCCTGATCAAATAAAGCTGGTTGACAGGTAAAGTATAAAACGAAACTTTAAAAGCGACAGCTACCGGACATAACAATGTTTCTGACATCATGTTTAAACAAAATTGACTCGCACGAGAGCTAAGATCTTCAAGTAAATAATAATAATGTTCAAAATTTTATTAATCAAAGGATATTGAATTGAAGTTGCCGCTCCTCAATGAGAAATCGACGTCTCTGTAATTGGCATTTCATTTGTCAACAAACATCTTTAGCCAGTATTATAAAACCCATAATCATAATGGACGGTGAAATATTGACAAAAGAACGGAACCCCACTCAGTTTTTACATAGGATTACGTTGCTACAACGGCACGGGGCCTTGAAAAAACATCATAAAATACATAACAAAGCAAATAAAAGTTCATAGACAGTAGGTCAGTAGTCCACATTCTACCATTACCTGGGGACGGTTTTCTGCCCGCGGCCCCTCGGCTCAATGTTCTAGCTCATTTCACTGCCACCCTACCAAGATAGACGGAACTTAATTTATATGCCGCCAGCTTAATTACGTCTCTGTCGCATTGAAACTCAGATAAATCATGCGTTTTATTTAACTTTATTACGCAGTAAAATGTTTATGAAATCGTTGGTTTATGAGCAATACCCATGACAGTGGTCAACACACATTAAACAGGGTCAATAAATCTTCACTCGTAAATCCAGCAAGGAAAAAAATCAATAGAAAATGCTTCCGCAGTCAAAGAAATTACATGTTATGTTTACTCCGAGGAGCCGAAAATTGCAAAAACAAGTCAAGAGTCTCGGCTACACGGCGTACACTGTGTGTCCTCATAAAGTAATTAGGGATGACCTCAAACACTACCTACTCTCATATTCTATGGGTACTGCATTTTGCCGTGTTTCCACTTAGGTGTGATGAGGGGTTCGGGTCGAATTTAATTCAAGGAAAAAGGCAAGTCATGATGACCGGCTGACGCCTGACGTCCTAATGAATACCGGATGATGAAAATTTTATCGGAACCAAATTGTTTACTTTATAGATAACCGGCCAGAAATATACTCGTAGGTCCCTGAGAAATGATAGATACAGTTGAGAGCTATAATAATAAGGCTTGTATAGAAATAAAAATCAAAAAATCATCCTTTTTTTAAAAAAAAAAAAAACCCAATCCTAATCAAAAATACTGATAACACAGGAAAATAGTTACCTCAAAATATTATTATTTTAGCTATAATTTGAGTTCGTGACGCATCGCTACTAATTGGAAAGGAGTGTCGCTGATACTGGAGATTGTGGAAATATTATATTTATCCCAAACTTTGCCTAGGCATTCTATACAAGGCCAAATGTTCAGTCGGAAATGTGCTAACGACAGTCGTATATAATGTAGGTTTACGGAGACCCGCTGTGGAGCTCTTGTTTCTATCTGCAAGGTTTAAAGGAACCTAACACGAAGGGTATGAGGGCGGCTCCATTCGCTCGCTTTGCTTGCTCGCTGTAGCCCCCATCATCCCCTTCGAACCTAGCCTGTACGTGTCAGGGTGCCCTAAGTTCCCGAGCTCGCTTCGCTCGCTCTTGCCCCACACTAGGAATTACTCCTGTATCGTGGGTGCGTTCACAAACATGTATAATTCACATACACAAGACACCCAGACTCGGCACAACTATCTGTAGGCCATACAAATATTTTTTCCGTGCGAGAATCGAACCTGCGACACGCAACGCAGCAGCCGAACGCTCAACCACTGCGCCAACCGTGTCTTCAATTCGATGTGCAATCAGTATATTTGATTTACAATAATTAGTTGGATGTAAAAAATATTTAATTTATGTAAATAAATTGACGGGTGATAAGTTTTTAGATGTGTATTTAAAAATAAGTCTAGGTAATAATAAGACTATTAATATTAGTACATCGATAGTCTTATAGACTTATTTTTAGCCTGAAAGTCTGACAAACAGTCTTACAAAGGGGTATCGTAATACCCAGTAACTGGATTGTGGAGATCAGATACGCAGTCACTCCATGTAAAGTACTGGTATTCCGCTGCATCCGGTTAGACTGGAAGCCGACCCAAAGATAGTTGAGAAAAGGCCGGGCAGTTTTTTTTTTCAAAACAAATATTACAAGTATCTACCGAAATAAAATCACAATCACAAAATGTAACGCAAATAGTACCAACCCTTTACATTACTTGTTTGTCTCATAGATTTATAAATATATTATTTATTCAATATTCCGACACAAACAACAAATTCCGTGGATATTCCATCATTGCTCGCAATAACCGAACACTGTGCAAACACTTGTAAAACAGAATAAACAATATAAATGACACCTGTTACTAGGTTCACTTTCACTTTGCTTTTTTTTTACACGCACGTGGCGTTATGCAAATATTAGATATTTCGCGGCACAATATTCCGTGGCAATTTGCAGGGAAATTGGGCAGGAAAGCAATTGATATTCCTATCTCGTTTGGGAATTTTCGCTGGGAATACTGTGGAATCCACTTCTGATTCACCATTTACTTGTAGCGCACATATCTGGTGTCTATAGATCGGTCCAGGCTAAACAAACGCGTCTGTACTCGGCGCGGCGGCACATGGTGCGTACTAAATCGTACAAATGTCTGCCAACAGTGTCCCTCGCTTACTTTTGTTTGTAAAAACTTAGAATTAACGATTTATTGGAATACCGATCTCTTTTTAAACTGTTAGGGGTTTATTTGCACATTTATTTTTATTGTAGTTAAACAGTCAAGCCAAATCAAGACTGGCTTTGAGACTAAACCACTTCAACGTACACAAACATTCAGTTAACCGAGTTAAAATTGTGGAAATATGGTTTTAACATTTCAACTTCCACTTACAAGAAATCCTTTTGAATAGTTAAGCATCAATGACTACGAAAGTGACCCACTTCTACGCCCATTCAGTCGGTAACTATCACTATACCTAATGTTATTGGCTTTGCCAACAAATTGTTATTGTAGGTACACAACGGTCTTTACATTGCCTTGTTCCGTCCAATTAGTTTTAACAATATGCGTGTTACGCTCATAAGGAAGCATGGGTTGAGGGAAAAATACAGGGAGGTAGTATTTCTGTAATCGGGATACAGATTTGAGACTCACGGGCTCAGAAAAATATTAAATGTCATTAGGTTTCTCGTAAATATCTTCACATACGAGTAAGAGTATTTATGCTAAAACAACACATAACTTTTATTCAGAAAAAAATACGTTTTGTAAATAAGAATAATAAAATAATTTCTCTCCATTAACTATCCAAATAATTGGATGACGCGATATCTTTGTTTGAACGTCAATACACGAAATCGAAAAGTAAATCAAACGATATCCCAAAAACATATCATTTGTTCACACACTACCTATGATATGAGGTAGCGTTCATCAGCATTATATTTAATTTTTTTCGAATATTTAGGTACCTACATCATAAAACATTTATAATCCTGCATCAACATGTTTCTACCAAACGTTGTAACAATGTTGTGTCATTAGGTTCATTGCCATCGTTACCGGTTCTATATAACAATACAAATAATGTAAGGAACATGTTATAAACAAAATATTTTGACACCTGTCCAGATAAACATGATAAATATTTGAAGAATGTGGACAATACAAGATTAAACCTCATCCTCTAATCAAAATTCTTTCATGAACATCACGTACCATAAAACCAAATCCCGTTTATCCTACAATTCGCATACGACACATAAGTCAAGCCCATGACCATATTAAGCCTAGCTCAGTTCGTAATAGCCTTAATAAGAGCATGAAGGAATTTATATAAGCGGAACTATTTCAAGAATACCCGTATTACCCGTACTTAATGCTAGAGCTACCCCGTACCCAGTCTGAGCTCTCCTCTGTCAAGCACCGCTGGTACAAATTTGTACCAGTCGACTCACGCGTTTTAAAAGTCTATTATTACTATAACGCAAGGTGTTTTGTCCTGAGACAAGGTTCACACATTTGGGCATAGACATTGTTGATCGTATAATCTGTAATCCAAAGAAAAATATAATGTTGGTAACATCAGAATTAAAAAAAAAAAGTCACTTTTATTTTTTATGGTCGCAAGTGCGTGCTCCGCTGTAATATTAGTGTTTTTGAGTGTTTTGGTGATATAAACTACGTAATTGTACAAATATTCATTTCTAAATAGTTATTACATCGTTTTACTATAAGCAAGAAAAAACATCATAAAGGATGATTCACGTTACACCGTGTCGCCACCGGGCCGTGCTCCGGCCGTGGCACGGCCGTGGCACGGCCGCGGCACGGCCGCGGCACGGCCGCGGCACGGTCAAAGATTGTTGCATGCGTTTTGGATGAAGTGATTCATGCTAGACCGGGCCGCAGCCGTGCCCCGGCCGGGGCAAGGCCGAGGCACGGCCGAGGCACGGACGGGGCACGGCCAGGGCTCGGTCCGGTGGCGACACGGTGTAACATGAAGGATGATTCACGTTACACCGTGTCGCCACCGGGCCGTGCCCCGGCCGTGGCACGGCCGTGGCACGGCCGGGGCACGGTCAAAGATTGTTGCATACATTTTGTATGAAGTGATTCATGGTAGACCAGGCCGCGGCCGTGCCCCGGCCGGGGCACAGCCGAGGCACGGCCGAGGCACGGACGGGGCACGGCCAGGGCTCGGCCCGGTGGCGACACGGTGTAACATGAACGTGTGCACCGGGCTCGGACGTGCCCCGGCCGTGCCCCGGCCGGGAAACAATTGCCGGTCAAACTATTGCACGGTCAAATATCTATAGTATACTTTTTGTATGAACTGATCCATGCTTGGCCGTGCCCCGGACGTGCCCCGGCCGTGCCTCGGCCGTGCCCCGGCCGGGGCCCGGTGGCGGCACGGTGACAGCCCGGTGTAGCATGAATGACTAGCCCGGTGGACGTGCCCCGGCCGTGCCCAGGCCGGGGCACGGCCGAGGCTCCGTGGCCGCACGGTGTAACGTGAATCATCCTTGAATGTGTGCACCGAGCTCGGACGTGCCCCGGCCGGGAAACAATTGCCGGTCAAACAATTGCACGGTGAAATATCTATAGTATACTTTTTGAATGAACTGATCCATGCTTGGCCGTGCCCCGGACGTGCCCCGCCGTGCCTCGGCCGTGCCCCGGCCGGGGCCCGGTGGCGGCACGGTGACAGCCCGGTGTAGCATGAATGACTAGCCCGGTGGACGTGCTCCGGCCGTGCACCGGCCGGGGCACGGCCGACGCTCGGTGGCCGCACGGTGTAACGTGAATCATCCTTAATAATACGTTTTTGGTCAAAGAAAATGTTACGTGTAAATGTCTTGTTCGCGCAGTCATTATTTATGATGAATTTTGATTCTTTTTGTATGTAGTCAATGATAAATGGAAGTATATTGCTATATAAGTAGTTATTACACAGTTTTGCACTATGTTTTGGCAAAAGTATATCATAATATGACCTATTTTGGCAAAAACATGCTTCGTACAAAATCGTTACTTTTTTCTTTTGTTTTCGAGTTTTTTTAGGTGAATTCAAAGGTTGGTATCTTTGTTTTTTTTCATCAAAGTGAGCAAATAATTATAGTTATATGAAAATATAGCTCCATCTTGTGTAAGTTTGAGTAATATTCAATTTCTAAAACCAAATATACTCGTACCATGTGAAATTAGCTAACGCAACAAATTGCCAATTTGTTCCCTCTTCAAGGAAATCTTTTAATTTTACAATTATAGTGGCATATTTTTACGACGTATAGGTAGCTATCGGTCAATAAGGGTTTATGTAGTATCCTACTAACAGTTTTTTATTAGAAACTTCTCAATATAATTGGGATGAGCGATTACAAAGTCATGCATTTTATTACCCAATTTAGTAAAAACGGCTAGGCGGACTACGAGGTTTGAGTATGAATATTATGAAAATGTTATATAGTACTCTCAAAACAAAAGCTGTTACTAGATTACTTGTTTAAATTGATTCATTAGTTTTATAAGAATTAGATAAAACACGGGAACAAACAATATTTCAGACAATTCTCTGTTATCATTATTTGTTTATAAATACAAATCTCGTAATACAAGTATTGTTTACATGCTATAGTATGGTCTGTTTGTCTAAGAACTCAAAACAGTTTACATTATGTGACTAGAGCCATAAGAAACGTCACCAAACCATTTTTGTGAGCAGGGTCGTAAACATGTCAAACGGCGGAAGGGGCGCTCGGTGCTCGACGGGTTTTGACGTTAAGGCCAGGACTCTCAGAATCGACCTATTTTTGGTTCAACATTAAACAATCAAAAATTTTCTTTAATAAACATTCTTGGTTATTCTACGGTTCAAAACACGATATTTACAACTTAACTCGATTATAAAAAATCGCGATAACAAGGAAATTTTTATTCGTTTTTCAAGTCGTACTATAAGTAGACTCAACTTTTACTCCCACAAAAACATGTCAAAAAATAGGCTATGAGGCTTAAAATGATATTCTACGGTTACTTTTTCTCAAAACAGTTTATTATTTCAACAAAATATTATTATATAATATTTATTATAAAACAAAGCGTCCTGCGCGCTTCGCTTCAGTAGCCGGCCAGGCGTCACCGAGGTAGGACCTGTGGCGCCTCTGCTGGCTCGCTACGTTCTCCCGCTAATCAATCGAAATATACTCGTACATATTTATAGCGTGGCCGAGCTCTTCGAAACTATTGGTTGAGGATAAATTCGAAAGAGTTACCTCGCCCCTGGGCATTCAGAGCAGGAAGGAACAGGGGTGAGTTTAGTCAGTAAGAGTCTGACACGCCCTCCTGCTCCACCCAGAGAAAAAAAAATCTATCTATCCTACATTATTTTTATAACTTGTTTATTTTGTTATAGGTTACTGATGATGTCACCTACCTGATGGTATACTCCGAAGGTTAGGTATAGGATCTCATTGACAACATTACGTAAAACCATCGTGTTTGGACTCATTTGAAAGAGGTCATTGAGAACTTTGTGACTGTTGATGTGACCGACCTGATGGTGGTCTCCGAAAGTAGGTATAGGATCTCATTGACGGCACTACGTAGAACCATCGTATTTGGACTCATTTGAAAGAGTTCATGGAGACCTTAGTGACTGATGATGTGACCAACCTGATGGTGGACTCCAAAGGTAGGTATAGGATCTTATTGACGGCATTACGTAGAACCATCGTGTTTTGACTCATTTGAAAGAGTTAATGGAGACCTTAGTGACTGATGATGGTAGACTCCGAAGGTAGGTATAGGATCTCATTGATGCCACTACGTAGAACTATCGTATTTGGACTCATTTAAAAGAGCTCATGGAGAACTTTGTGACTTGTGATGTGACCGACCTGATGGTGGACTCCGAAGGTAGGTATAGGATCTCATTGACGGCACTACGTAGAACCTTCGTGTTTGGACTCATTTGAAAGAGTTCATGAAGACCTTAGTGACTGATGATGGTAGACTCCGAAGGTAGGTATAGGATCTCATTGATGCCATTACGTAGAACTATCGTATTTGGACTCATTTAAAAGAGCTCATGGAGAACTTTGTGACTTGTGATGTGACCGACCTGATGGTGGACTCCGAAGGTAGGTATAGGATCTCATTGACGGCACTACGTAGAACCTTCGTGTTTGGACTCATTTGAAAGAGTTCATGAAGACCTTAGTGACTGATGATGTGACGGACCTGATGGTGGACTCCGAAGGTAGGTATAGAAACTCATTGACGGCACTACGTAGAACCATTGTGTTTGGACTCATTTGAAAGAGTTCATGGAGACCTTACCTTACCAGTCACGAAGTTCTCCATGAGCTCTTTCAAATGAGTGCAAACACTATAGTACTACGTAGCGCTGTAAATGAGATACTGAACCTACCTTCGGAGTCCACCATCAGGTACACAAACAAACAAAATAACAAAAAACAGACAAAAATAAACTAACATAAATTCCGTAAAACAAAGTTAATCTACTGTTACAATTTTATACTGGGACGCAAACTTTTTGCACAGCGGGGTCAGGGAGTTCATTTGAAATGCGCGTTTGCGCGACTTGCTGCGCGGGGACTGACGTAACGCTAAATGCCTACTGCGCTCGAATATCCTAGCCTTAATGCGCCCGGGGTGCCCAAGAGCCTGTCAGCGCTCGTAAACTCCGACCGGGTCCAGCCGACTCACGCAGTTTAAACATCTATTATTATGTAACGGAAGGTCCTTTTTCTTTTTTTTTTCTTTTTTTTTGGGGTGGGAAATCATCCAATGACGTCTCCCGCTCTGGGTGGAGCGGGAAGGTGTCAGACTATTACTGACTAAAACCCACCCCTATTCCTTCCGTGCCCTGAGTGCCCAGGGGCGCGGTAACTCTGTTTCGAATTTATCCACAACCCCTGGGCAAAAGGTCTTATATCCTGTGGCAAGGTTCACACACTAGGGGCATGATAGTATAGTACTTTGACAAATATTGCCAAAGAGAAATTAAATACTGGTCCGAAAAATAAAACATAAAGTTTTTAGTTAATTGTTTTCGCTTGTAAATGACGTTGTTATTACATCGTTATAAGATCGAATAAAAATTTTTGTTAAGGTCATCTGAATGTTAACGGTTTTGGTTCGTTTTGTTTTGTGATTATTTTTGCCTATAATCAACGTTATGCGGGTATGTATTCATTCATATCTAGTTATTACATAGTATTAGTACTATGAAGTTTAAGTATGAATATTATGAAAGTTTTATATATGACTCTCAAAAAAACACAGTTATTAGATTACTTGTCAATTCATAGTTAAACATGCAAAATTTAATGTAAATTGATAGAATAGTTTTATCAGAAATCAACCTAATACGGGAACAGACACTATATCAGTCAATTCCTATTAACATATTTTTTTTACATTTTACATTACGGTCTGTTTATTCAAGAACTCAAAAAGTTTTACTTTAAGCGCCTCGCACCAATAGAAACGTCAGTAAACCATTTTTTGTGAGCACTGTCGTAAACATGTCAATGGCGGGAAACAGCTCGGGCGTTGACGGCTATTGACGTTTGACACTCCCGCGGGTGCTGACAGGTACGACGAATGGTGAGTCTTGGGTTTTCTCCTTGTTGCTGGTGTGATTGCCTGCACGTTCTTCTCCATAGCGATCTACGCATTGGAATTTGCTAACTTCATCATTCTGACTGTACGAAGTCGACTGTGGGGGTTATCGCATTTGAATTTGCCGCTAGAGGCGTTAATGTAGCGTAAGGTCTTCAAAACTTCAAACTTCACTGTTTGTGGGTGTCGGCGCATCGTCTACGAGTCACCGGGGAAGGCGTGGGGTCGGGCGTCGAACCTGGCTACGCGCGCGCCTCTTACTCAGCTGACAGACGCGATAGCACACGGGCATTTCCATGTTGTTTATAAAAACCTTGCTAATTGGTATTAAAACTATTTTATACAGTCCACTTCTTTCTTTTCCACTGAGCCCTATCATTTTGGTCCTTCGATTGCAAAAAAATCCAGTTTTCGTCGCGCAATACGTGCGTGGACTTTAACCGTGCACAAGTTCCACGCGGCACGGGCAGCAAAAAGAACAAAGAAGTCGTTCCCGTTGCAGCCTGCATCGTCATCTTGGAAGCTCATGTTATTCTTTGGGAGTATATTACTGTATTTGTGTGAGTCCGTTCCAATTAGTTACTTTAAAGCTTTCGTTTTTTGCCGTTCTCTTTCTTTCAAGTGCCTTTCTTGCTTATTTTAGTAAATCATTAATCGTAATCTGCCTAGGTTAGTAATATATTTAAACATAATATTTCTTATAATTTGAACATAATATTTCATAAAAAAAAACTTGATCGCTAATTAGTTCACCCATGTGCAGTGGTTGACCTTGACATAGGTTACCGGTCCCTTTGTCTACGCACAGCTGTTTGCATTTTTTATATTGAGATCATTAGCGTTCATTCTATTTGCTATTATTTAACTTTGAAATGGTAGATAGCTTAAAAACATTAATTAAGAAGCGCAGCTCGATAAAATCAAAGCTTACTATTTACAGCAACTATTTAAATTTAGTTAAAAGTAGTTCCGAGATATTTGAGTTGCAACGCTTAGACTTACAGGAGTGTTTTAATAAGTTCGAGACCTTACACACCGATTTTGATGACTTTCAGACACAAATTGAAGTGCTTTCGGATGATGCTGAGTTTGCGTTTACTGAGCGCGAGGACTTTGACCGCCAGTTCTTCAATCTGCTGGCACTCACGCGCAGTCTACTTGGTATTTCGTCCAACGGTGCGGGGTCTGAGGCGGGCTTCAAAGATGCTGACTCAGGTGCACATAATTAATTTAGGAATAATTTTGTTCGTTTGCCTAAAATCGATTTGCCTCATTTCGATGGAAACTACCAATGCTGGCTTGAGTTTAGGGATACTTTTGGGTCATTGATTCACGACAACACACGTATTAATGACATAAACAAGTTCCACTATCTGCGCGCTTCATTACAAGGAAACGCAGCATTAATCATTAAGAATATCGATTTTAAAGCTGATCATTATAAAATTGCATGGGACCTGTTGTGTGATCGGTACAACAACAACCGTCTGCTTGTTAAAAATCATGTACAAGCTTTATTTGATGTCGAGTCAATTTCAAAAGAATCACGTGTCTCAATCAGAAATATTGTTGACACAATTAATAAAAACATTAGGGCATTAACAACATTAGAACAGCCCACCCAATTGGAATATAATAGTTATTTATTTTATCAATAGAAAATTAGATGCAATAACATGTCGTGACTGGGAAGAGCACAAAAACAATACATTGAACGATGAGCCTACTTTAATAAAATTTTGTTCTTTTTTAAGCAAGAAAGCAGATTGGTTAGAATCGGTCGAGACAAATGTTAGTTTTTCTGATACGAATACTATTGTTGCCTTAAATAATAGTCATTCTAACAAATCAGATTTTAAACATACTCAAATTAATAAAAAGAACAAAAAATAAAAAAAATGTCCACTTTGCTAGCAAACACATACTTTATATAAATGTGAATCCTTTAGAAAGTTACCTATAGAGAATCGTATCCAAAAGGCAGAAGAATATAACGTTTATATTAATTGCCTATGCTTTGGACATTCTTCTGAGAACTGTATATTTTCACATTGCAAATATTGCAAAACAAAGCACAATACGCTTTTTCATTAAGAAACGAACGAGCCCAACATAGTTTCTAATCTATTGCCTACTGCCATGGCCACTGAAATGCTTTCTGCTTTGCCATCTACGTCAAATGTTGTGCTGTCAGCTAATTCTATACAGCTTGCTACTTCTGCGCATGTTTTACTGTCCACACCTATGGTTCGTTCCTGTGAGGCTGCGAGCCTCCTTGCCGTACTGTCACCATGGGATCTGGAGGCAAAAATCCTCGCGCACTTGTATGAGTGGCGCGAGGAGGCGAAACGCCGGGGCAAAACTCCGCTGCCGTGACACCTCGCGGCTTGGCGGACAGAGACGCCCGGATGTCCCCACTGTGAGAGCCCAGAGGACACGGTGGAGCACATGGTGGAGATCTGCCCCGCTTGGGCGGAGCCCGCCTTGTCCTCGTGCAGGCGATCGGCGTCAGCGACCTCTCGCGCCCGGCCCTGGTCCAGGCCATGGTACGGAGCGAGAGGGAATGGGAAGCAGTCTCCTCCTTCTGCGAAGCAGTAATGCTCGCGAAGGAGGAGGCGGAACGGGTTAGAGAGAGGCTGCAACGACAGCCTCGCCCTAACGCCCTCAGCAGCAGCTGCCGCAGGAGACGCCAGGGGCTTCCGGCGCCGCGAGACGATCTCCGGCCACCGTAGACCCGGGCCTGCGGACGGCGAGTAATGGGTAGCTCGCCGTCCGATCAGCACCAGGCCCGAGAGTCGACGGCGCGTAGTGTGTCACGCGCGCCTCAAAGAGTTGTCAGCAAACATGACGTGGCCCGTCATCGCCGATGCCTGCCCGGAGGTTGAGGATAAATTCGAAAGAGTTACCTTGCCCCTGGGCATTCATGGGCAGGGAGGAACAGGGGTGGGTTTTGGTCAGTAAGAGTCTGATACGCCCACCCGCTCCACCCAGAGCGGGAGAAGTCATTGGATGATTTACCACCCCACAAAAAGAAATGCTATGGTGAACGTGACTGGCGTGACGGGGAAGAAGTACGCTGTGCGCCTATTGCTGGACAACGGCAGTACGGCGAACTTCGTTACGCAGAGATTGACAGAGAAACTGGGTTTGTTACGACGCGGTACGAGCACTAAGGTAACGGGTATAAATAATCACCTCACAACCAGTACACAGTCTTGTCGCCTTACAATAGAGTCTTTATGCTGTGCCTTTACTGTTGACATTGAGTGTCATGTTTTGCCTGAAATCACAAAGGTTCTACCATCTTCATTCGTGCATATCAATCACGTCCATTGAAGTTCGGGTCTGCTAGCTTAAGACCACTAAGCTAGCAGACTCGAACTTCAATGTTCCGTCGGTCGTAGACATCCTGGCAGGGGCGGAAGTTTTCTGGAATGCCTTAGGCAATACCACTATAGATTTAGGGAAAAACCTACCTAAACTATGTGAAACCAAATTTGGATGGTTAGTTTCAGGTAGTATTTCACATCAATCTAGTTTTACTTCAAATCATTTTTGTCATCATTCCAACGTCACTCCTGACTTAACTACGTTTTGGGAGCTTGATAACGTATCAAAATTTGAAAAATTAAAAACTAAAACATTCACTTTCACCTGAAGAGAGAATGTGTGAGCAACTTTTCGCTCAAACCACCGTCCGTAAAGATGACGGACGATTTGTCGTCACGATGCCATTAAAAGGGGATCCTAGTACATTAGGGCATTCTTACGAAAATGCTAGAAATCGTTTTCTATCCGTTGAAAGGCGGTTTAGACGTGACCCTTTATTTAAAAATAAATACATTGAATTTATGAAGGAATATGAACGCTTGGGTCATATGACGTTAGACGCTGACTATACATTTTCACCTGATCATTCCATAATTAAATATTTCATTCCACATCATGGAGTAATTCGTAGTTCTAGCACCACTACACAACTACGCGTAGTATTCAACGCATCAGCTTTCACCAGTTCGGGAGTGTCTCTTAATGACATACAGATGGTTGGTCCCGTGGTACAAGACAAACTGTTTTCCATTTTAACACGTTTTCGTCAACATAGGTACGTGGTCTCAAGTGACGTGGAGAAAATGTACAGAGTACGTAAATGTACAAATACGGTTACCTATGGTACCGCTTCGGCCCCCTACTTAGCCACCAAATGTCTTGTAAGTTTGGCTGATAACATTGAGGATAGTCGTGTTCAAAGTGCCATACGACGTGACTTTTACGTTGACGATTTTTTGAGTGGTGGGGGTATCATAGCTGAAACTGTTAATATTTCAAAAAAGGTACAATCGGTTCTATCATCTGCTAAATTTAACTTACGTAAATGGCGATCTAATAATCCTCTCATTCTTAAACAAATTGCAGATAGCAATGATTTAAACAATATTTTACATTTTTCTGAGCAAAGTCCAAACTCATCTCAAACCAAAACTTTAGGTCTTAACTGGGTTTGTGACTCAGATTGGCTTACATACACAATAAATATCACACCAACTAATAAAGTCACCAAACGTTATGTCCTCTCTGTTATCAGTTAAATCTCGTCGTCGAAGCAAAAATACTCATGCAGCGTTTATGGCTAGATAAATATGACTGGGACGACGAAGTTCCGCTCGAAATCAGGATCTTTTGGTCTACATTTGAAAGCACAATAACCGCTTTAAATAATTTAAAAAATCCTCGTTGGGTTTTGTGTGAAGGCTCTATTACACATGAAGTAACTAACGCTTACTACTTGCATACTGCGCAAGCGCGGCTTGGATACTGGGCTTTTGAAAATTAATGTGCGTTTTGTAATCTGTGCAAAATAAATAATTTTTCTTTCTTTCTTTTCTTTCTTTAAGTACACGTCTTTACCGACGCATCCGAGAACGCGTACGGTGCTTGTGTGTACATTCGGTCTTGTAATAGCAGTGGGTCTATAGGCGTACAACTTCTAGTTTCTAGAAATCGTGTAGCGCCCATCAAACCAACGACGATGCCGATACTTGAACTTTGTGGACCGTTGTTAGGCGCAAGGCTGTGTACTAAGGTTCAGGAATCGCTTACCATACCCATCCACAAATGTAGATTCTGGTGCGACTCCACCATAGTCATAGTCCTGGGTTGGCTCTCTACTCCTTCTAACCAATTAAAACCTTTTATTAGAAACCGAGTCAATGAGATACAGGAAAGCACATGTGGTCATACCTGGAGCTACGTACCGTCGAAGGTCACCCCAGCGGATCTTGTTTTCCGAGGTCTCAGAGCTGACATTATCAAAGATACACCCCTCTGGTGGACCCTTTTTTTTGTCGCTTAATGAAAATGAGTGGCCTAAGATGCCAAACATCATCATTCTCCTGCCCTTATCCCAATTTATTTGGGGTCGGCGCAACATGTCTTTAACATCAACATGTCTGCCTAAGATGCCAAACATAGGGAAAGATAATTTGCCGGAAGTAGTGACACATTACATTGGTGATGGTAGTGAAAACCATTCATTTAATTATCATTCAGACGTCACCATTCATTCATCTACGAGTATCATACATAACTTATTAGAAAAGTATTCTAGCCTAACAAAAATACAAAAAATATTGACATATGTAAAAAGATTTATTTACAATATTAAACATAAAAATTAACTGTGTGGTAATCTTTCTAAAACCGAACTCGAAAATTCATTCAATTTAATTATACATTATTCACAACCTGAAGAGTATAATCTTTTGAAGTCTGGACAGAAATTACCACGCAAAAGTAGATTGCTTCCTTTGACTCCTTTCATTGACAATCATAACCTCATTCGAGTGGGCGCGAGGCTCGATAACTCCCCCTACGATTTTAATGTGAAACATCCTATAGTGATATGCAGTAAGCACAGACTTACTAAGCTTATATTTCAAATGCAACATTTAAAGCTTGTACACGCTGGTCCACAAATGTTGATGTCACACATTTGACAGACTTACTGGCCTCTAGGTGGTAGGAACTTGTCTGGGTATGTCGTTGGTAAATGTCTCAAATGTTTTAGACACAAGGCTCAAAACGTACAGCCTATAATGGGTCAGTAACCTCATTTAAGAACTAATCTTGAATATCCATTTTTAAACTGTTATGTAGACTATGCTGGGCCAGTATTGGTGGCCAATCATAAAGGCCGAGGTTGCAAACTGACAAAATCTTTTATGTGCATCTTTGTTTGCTCGTCAGTGAAAGCCGTACATTTGGAGCTCGTCAGCGACCTCACTACTGAGGCATACATGATCGTTTCGTGGCGCGTCGAGGCAAGTCTCGAAGCGTCGCGTCCGATAACGGGACGAACTTCGTAGGCGCATCAAACCAGATGTATAGGTTCTTGCAATCATCAAATGTTGCATCTGAAATGGCGCTGGAGGGTATAGAATTTATTTTCACGCCT
Organism: Polia nebulosa; assembly: GCA_951329385.1. Classification (NCBI taxonomy): domain Eukaryota; kingdom Metazoa; phylum Arthropoda; class Insecta; order Lepidoptera; family Noctuidae; genus Polia; species Polia nebulosa. Next base: position 25,303,413 of record OX589588.1, read on the forward strand.
GCCTACAGCCCTCATTTTAATTCACTGGCTGAAGCTGCTGTGAAATCATGTAAGCATCACTTAAAACGGTTACTGCATCTTACTCACTTCACTTTTGAAGAGATGGCTACTTGTCTCACTCACATAGAGGCGATATTGAATTCACGCCCTCTCACTCCCCTCTCTTCAGACCCTACCGATTTTTCGCCACTTACTCCGTTTCACTTCCTAATTGGACGGCCATTCTTGTCAGTACCACATCCTCAGGCCCTGCAGTCTCGACATTGATAGCGATCGCTACGGCCTAACGATCAGTCGTTACGTCGGAAAAATAATTGATTTTCTTGAAATATGTACAGAGACCAGCAGATCTGTTGATCAGTTTTCTTGAAAAATAGTGCTTGCAAGTTAAAAATTACGCCGTCTCTGTTCATTTTTCAGGAAATTCTATTATTTTTCCGACGTAGCGTCCAATCGTCAAGACGTAGCGATCGCTATCAATGTCGCGACTGCAGGGCCAGGTGACTGTAGTCAACATCACGCGGCTGGATCGTTGGAGAAGAATCCAGTTCATCAGGCAGCATTTCTGGAGCAGATTTCATAATGAATACACTTCTCTGATACAGGCCAAATCAAAATGGTTTCATTCCAGAGATGAAGTGAAACCGGGCTCCTTAGTCTTAATCAAGGACAAAACAACGCCACCTTTGCTCTGGTCCCTGGGTCGGGTCATGAAGACCTATCCCGGCGTAGACGGCGTCACGAGAGTGGCGGAGTTGAAGACGAAGAGGGCCACCATTCGTCGTACCTTCAACTGCATTTGCCCCCTTCCAGTCGAAAAAACCCGGGGAATATGTCGGCGCATCGTCTACGAGTCACCGGGGAAGGCGCGGGGTCGGGTGTCGAACATGGCTTCGCGCGCGCCACTTACTCAGCTGACTGACGCGATAGCATACGGGCATTTCCTTGTTGTTTATAAAAACCTTGCTAATCGGTATTAAAACTATTTTATACAGTCCACTTCTTTCTTTCCGACTGAGCTCTATCAGTGGGCTTTTGACGCGAGTTTACTTACTCATATTTTACGATTTTTGTGAATAATTACAGTTTTTGTCAGAAACATGCTTGTGTCATTATTTGTTGATATAGTGGCAACAGAAATACACATTCTGTGAAAATTTCAACTGTGTAGCTATTACGGCTCGTGAGATACAGCCACCGACACTGACAGCGGAGGCATAGTAATAGGGTCCCGTTGCCTACCCTTCGGGTACGGAACCCTAAAAACGAGTCCACATAGGACGATGGTAACTGAAGAAAGAGTTATAAAATCCGTCTACATTGCATTGAAGTATTCAATGTTTCCTCTCACAGAGAGGACGCCTGTGCCCGTGCCTGTGTTGAGTGTGGGGACATTAAAAGGCTGATGATAATTTTTTTTTTGTGGGGTGGGAAATCATCCAATGACTTCTCCCGCTCTGGGTGGAGCGGGAGGGCGTGTCAGACTCTTACTGACTAAAACCCACCCCTGTTCCTTCCCTGCCTGAGTGCTCAGGGGTGCGGTAACTCATTTTTAGAATTTATCCGCTACCCCGGGCTCCAGCCACGATGGGGCCCGTCAGTGGTGGCTGACTACATCTCTTTGAGGCGCGCGTGGAACACTACGCGCCGTTGACTCACGGGCCTGGTGTTGATCGGACGGCGAGCTACCCACTGCTCGCCGTCCGCAGGCCCGGGTCTACGGTGGCCGGAAATTGTCTCGCGACGTCCTACGCCTAGTACGCCCAGTACCTCTCCTACGGTGGTAGCAGCCGAGGCCGCGAGGGCCACTCCGTTGAGCTTCCCTCACGCGTCCCGCCTCCGCCTTCACGAGCATTACTGCTTCGCAGAAGGCGGAGACTGCCTCCCATTCCCTCTCGCTCCGTACCATGACCTGAACCAGGGCCGGGCGCGAGAGGTCGCCGCCACCTATCGCATCCACGAGGATACGGCAGTGTTCCGCCCAAGCGGGGCAGACCTCCACCGTATGCTCCACCGTGTCCTCTGGGCGATCCGCGCAGTGGTAACACACGGGCGTTTCCTCCCGCCTGATCTGATGCAGGAACCTCCCGAAACAACCGTGTCCGGTGAGGACCTGCGTCAGGCGGAAGGTGAGGACGCCGTGACGCCTCTTCAGCCACTCCTCAAAGAGGGGCACTACCGCCGCAATGGTGGCGTGCCCAGCGCTGGGTTGCGACAGTCGCTGTCTCCATGTCGCCATGAGATCCTGCCGGAGCTCCGTCCGCCGAGCCGCGAGGTGTCGCGGCAGCAGAGTTTCGCCCCAGCGTTTGGCCTCCTCGCGCCACTCCCAGAGCAGCGCGAGGACCCTGGCCTCTAGATCCCATGGCGACAGTCCGGCAAGGAGGCTCGCCACCTCACAGGAGACCGTGCAGTATTCGCGGATGAGCCGAATGGCTATGACCCTTCGGGACGCGTTCAACCGGCGAGCTGGTCGCTTCCCCAGGGAACACGCCCACACCGGTGCTCCGTAAAGGGCCATGGACCGCACGATCCCCGCGTAGAGCCTCCGGCAGGAGGCGATTGGACCCCCCAGATTGGGCAGAAGCCGCTTCAGAGCAGCACTGGCCCGCTCCAATCTGGGAGCCAAACGTCGAAAATGCTCGACGAAGTTCCACCGGCTGTCGAGGACGAGTCCCAGGTACTTCATCGTCCCCTCTACGCCGATGTGAACCCCTCCTACCGTTATCTGGGAACCCGACGATGGCGCATTCCGAGGACCATGAAAACACATGGCCTCGGACTTGTGCAACGCCACCTCGAGTCCCAGTCGCCGGATCCTCTCAACGAGTGTCGCAACACCACGTGACATCAAGTTGATGACCTCCCCTGCGCCAGGACCAGCGTGTCGTCAGCGTAGCACACCACGCTGACGCCGCTAGGGAGGTTGGCGCGCAGCACCCAGTCGTACCCGATGTTCCACAGAGGTGGCCCTAGGACCGATTCCTGCGGAACACCGCACGACATCTCTCGCCGGTTCCATTCTCCCTGGTGACCGGGGTAGATGACGGCTCTGTCCGTCAAGTAAGCCTCGACTACGCGACGGAGGTAGGGCGGCACCCGGTGATACCGGAGTGCCTCCACTATGCAACTCCAGGGCAGAGTGTTGAAGGCATTGGCGATGTCCAGAGACACCACCAAGACGACCCTACCCCGGGCCACAGCATCCCCCGTCGTGAGGGCTCGTACGCGCATGATTGTGTCCACCGTGGAGCGCCCCCTGCGGAAGCCATACTGGCTCTCCACTAGATCCGGCCCCACCCGCACCAGCTTTCAAAGAGCTTGCCCACCTCGTCGAGCAGCACAATGGGCCGGTAAGCAGACGGAGAGTCCGCGGGGCGCTCCAGCTTCTTGATCAGGACCAGTTTCCCCGTCTTGCAACAAAGCGGAAACTGGCCCCTCTTCATATATGCGCTTAGGAGCCCTCTCAGTCGAGGCCCGAGAGCCTCTTGCAAGGCCAGGACCCAGACTTTCCCATGAAAGCCATCGGGTCCTGGGACGGTGCTTTTGGCATTCAGCCTACGCACCGCCGCTCTCAGCTCTACCTTGGTCACCTCGGGAGCATCGTCGCCGTCGGGTTGGTCCGCGTCAGGCACCGCAGGAAGCGGAGCCATAGGCGGGGGAGTGTGTTCTCCTCGCGAAGGGAACAGAGCGCTCACCACGCCCTCCACGAGCTCAGGCCGGAGACTCTGCGTCAGCGTGGGCGCCCATTGGCGGAGTTTATCCCGCACCACTCTGTATGGGCGCCCCCACGGATCTCTGTTCAGAGTCCCCAGCGACTCCTCGCGGTCCAATTTCTTGGCCCGCCTGATTTCAGCTCGGAGGGCGGTCCTCGCCGCTCTGTACCCCTCATACAGCTCCGCCTCGATGGCTGCCGCATCGCCAGGCGGTTACGGAGCCTGCGGTGCCTGGTGTACCAGCGTCGCACGGCAATACACGCTTGGCGTAAAGCCGTAAGCGCCGGCGACCACCAGTACACCTGGCGCCGAGCACAAGGCTGGATCCGGGGCATTACCAAGGCTGATGATGATGATGATGATGCTGATTCAATGTTTGAAACACCCAAGCGTTTGTGTTTGTCTCTCTGAGCACCCCGTTAGGGATAAAGGTCGTGATGTTATCTATGTATGTTATGGTTTTATTTCATAATTTTACACGTTTTAGTATATAACTTTATCAAAGTAATTTTGTATGAAATTTTTCGAGTAATTACATTTTATCGACCATTTATTACTCTTTCAACAAAGTTAACTTGGCCGTGATAATTTCCTTCAAAGTGCGTTATACAATATATACCTACAACCATTACGATTTTTTTCAGATTTTTCAAGCCAAAAGTTTAAGTTTTAAAGGCCCACGCTCGACTTTATCTAAATATCACTTTAAAGTTTAATATAATTACTTAAATACTTGTACCCATGCAAAATTACAGATTTCTAGTACAAAAAGTCTCTAAGCTAGGCCGTGGACGGACAGAGTGGAACTATAAGGGTTCCTTGCCATTGTTACGGAACCCTAATAAAATGTCTTATAAAAGTAAAGGTTATGTATGTTTTTGTATCTTACGAGTATACCGAAATCCAACATCCTACTAATATTATAAATGCGAAAGTTTGGATGGATGGATGTAATTCTGATCGAATGAAATTTGGCACAGAGATATATACTGAGATATGTAGTCTGAAATAGCACATAGGCGATAAATTACAATGGGGGAAGTACCTACTAATTACACGTGGGCGAAGATACAGGCAGAAGCTATTTACTAAATACATGTACAATATGTATGTAATTTAAGATTGAAGGGCCTCGCTTTTAGGCTTTGATATTGAAGACAGTGTTTCATGTATACCTACCTAAATAACATGTATTTGCTAAAGTTATAATTGAACGGATATTCGTTGAAGGCAGACATAAAATAATTAAACTGTCTCTGAACATTGAAGCGTGAAATAATTATATTATTAATCTTTCAAAATATATGTCGAATAACCAAGTTTGTACGCACCTAAGTGTTTTTTTTTCAAGCCTCCATTTGATTTTCCCTTTACTCTGTTAGAGTTAAATAAACTAGGTCTAGGGTATTTATTCATCAGGTCAGCCGTTAAACGCCTGTTACTGGACATAGCAAAAAAACACTTGGGATATACCCAAGTGTTTTTTTTATTATTGTTTATAGGCTCGCGTTTGACCACCATCTCACCTGATGGTAAGCGATGATTTATTAATTAATTTATTTATTAACCTTAATGCACAAGTAAGAATTACTGTACAATGGCGGACTTAATGCCTTAGGCATTTTCTATCAGTCGACCTTAGGGTGGTGCAGAGACGGAACGTGGCAGGTGCAACTTAAGGGAAAGAATAAACGAAAAAAAAATACAATAATAAATACATACTTAAATACATACATACAACAAAATTAAAAATGTAAATGAGAAAAACGAAAACAACGAATCAGCGTTGTGACGATTTTTCCAACTCCTTGCGAATGTGTTCACGCGCCTTCAACTTAAAAGAGAAACGATTGGTTGCCGTCCTGATGTTCGGAGGGAGCGCATTCCATAGGGAGACCGCCTGGACATGGAAGGAAGAATGGACAAACCCAGAGCGGTGAGAGGCACATCGCAGAAGACAATTATTGGTAGAACGAAGATTTCTAGCGTGAGTCAAGCACAGACACTGAAAATGCGAAGTCAAATAAGAAGGAGAAGTGTGTTTATCGAGTAGAGAAAACAAAGTAGTCAAGGCCCTTAGCGCTCTACGCTGACGAATGGGTAACCATTATAAAATTAATCGATGCGCGGATACATGGTCATACTTACGCATATTGAAGAGAAATCGAATGCTGTTATTTGGAAGGCGGTCTAGTTTATTGAGAAGATCTGCATTCAGGTCATAGTAGCACACATCGCCATAGTCGATTATGCGAAAGATTAGGGACTGTACAAGCATGATGTGGTCGAAGATGGAGCACGCTTGCCTAGAAGTAACCTATTCACTCTTTACTTAGACTCCCAGGTTGTAGCTATCAGGAAACACAGATTCCGGCAGGGAATTCCACTCCCTAGCTGTACGCACAATGAATGTGTTCCTAAAACGTTTTGTGCGTGTGGAAAGGATGTCCACCATGTACCGGTGGCACATCGCCGTACGTCTTGTGGTCCGTTGATGGAACGGGCTTGGGGTGGTCGCCACAACGATCGGGATCCAGGGTATTTGACGAATATGATTAAAAAAAATATACTACTACTAAAAATACTATTAGTACCTACTAGTCCTGTTTGTTACGCGCATTTTCGTCACTAAAATTCCTCCCAGTCTTGATCACACTTTGATCCAAAATAATCGACCAAATCGTAAGTGGAACATAATACTGCAGGGTGCTGTAATTGAAGTGATTTGTATTGTTTACTCGTGTCACTAACACAACTAACACTGCAGTAACCTACTCTTAAGCTTATATACCAACGTAGTAATAAGGTACAAAATTTCTTCTAGGAATTAAGCCAAAACGTGAGCTATTTCTGTGATCAAGCCACAAGAAGCTAGTATTGCTGTACTTACTAGCACGTGAAGCTAGTAAATACAGTTACGTTATCCGCGTAAAAATTACATCCGACTTCCATAAAAAACACTAAAAAAGGCAAAATAAAATTAATTTTGGAAGTCGGTATTTCTAGTTTAGTTTCTTCGTTATTTGACACCGACTGACGAAATTAAAGTTATTTTGCATTTTTTTTTTATGGGAGACGGTTGTATCTATTGTAAAAAAGTTTTTATTTTTCACTTTTTAGTTGTTGTATTCATCATCATCATCATCATTTCAGCCGAAAGACGTTCACTACTGGACATAGGCCTCCCCCAAGTGTCGCCACAATGATCGGTCCTCTGCGTCTCGCATCCATCGGCTACCCGCGACCTTCACCAGGTCATCGGTCCACCTTGTGGGAGGCCTTCCAACACTGCATCTTCCGGTACGCGGTCGCCACTCCAGAACTTTTCGGCCCCATCGACCATCTGTTTTGCGAGCAATGTGCCCTGCCCACTGCCACTTCAGTTTGGCGATTCTTCGGGCTATGTCGGTAATCTTAGTTCTCTTGCGTATATCATCCTTTCTGATTCTATCACCCAAGGCAACTCCGAGCATTGCCCCCTCCATTGCCCTTTGGGTGACTGTAAGCCTTCTGATGAGGCCCATTGTTAGCGACCATGTTTCGGTTCCATAAGTCATCACTGGCAACACGCATTGGTCACGTACTGGTCTTTCGTCTTGAGACACTGTGGTATGTGAGACGCGAAGATACCACGCGACTACCCGAACGCCGCCCAGCCGAGTCGGATTCGACGGTTGACCTCTTTCTCGAAGTTAGCCCTACCTAACTGGACCGTTTGTCCCAGGTAGACGTACTCGTCTACAACTTCGAGTGTAGTCTCCGATCTTGATAGGAGTGGGTGCTACATGGGTATTTACCATGATCTTAGTTTTGTCCATGTTCATTTTAAGACCCACTCTTTTGGAAGCTCTACTGAGGTCATCGAGCATTGTACTGAGGTCCTCCATAGTCTCAGCTATGACGACTATATCATCGGCAAATCGAAGATGAGTGATGTACTCGCCATTGATACTAATGCCTAGCCCTCTCCAGTCCAGGACCTTGAAAACATCCTCCATTGCGGCCGTGAACAGTTTCGGAGAAATGACGTCTCCCTGCCTCACACCCCGCTGTAGGAGGATAGATAACCTGCCGCAGCGTATGCATGTGGTCTACGGTGCTGAAGCCTTTTCGGAATCCGGCTTGCTCGGGAGGCTGGAAGTCGTCAAACCTGCGCGCGAGACGGTCCGTGATGACTCTGGAGAACAGCTTGTAGACATGGCTCAGAAGTGAGATGGGCCTGTAATTCTTAAGCAGGGCATTGTCGCCCTTCTTGAAGAAATGCACCACCACACCTCTGTCCCAAGCTTGTGGCGTTTTCCCCTCGAGTATGACGGAATCGAACAGTTTCTGAAGGGCCTTAAGGACCGGTTTTCCACCCGCCTTCGAAAGTTCGGCCGTAATTCCGTCATCACCCGACGCCTTGTTGTTCTTAAGCTGCTTCAGAGCCATCCTAATCTCATACAGGCTGACATCCGGGATGTCTTCGGTATAGTGTCGGGTCAATCTAGCTCTTGGGTCGTTAACTAGATTCGCAGCGGGTTTAGTCGTTGACGTGTATAACTGTCCGTAGAACGTCTCCATCTCTCTCAGAAGCTCCGATTTGGCGGATATGGTTCTGCCATCGTCGGTCTTCAGTTTCGTGAGCTGGCTTTGCCCAATAGACCGATCTCTTGCAAAGACCCTGGAGTACTTATGCCGCTCTATCGCGTCTTTAATCCTTGCCGTATTAAAGCGGCGGAGGCCGCTTTTCAAGGACTTGGAGATTCGTCTATTGTGCAGCCGGAAATTACACGCAACGTCTGAAGACTGCAGAATCATCGCCCGCCTCTCCTTCATGAAATTGAGAGTAGGATCAGAGAGCTTCCTGTTCTTATCGGTACGGCGAGTCTTGAAGAACTTAGACCCGATCGTATGGACAGTTTCCCCGAACCCATCGTTGTATTCGTCCACGGAGCTCACTAGACAGTCGAAACGATTTTGAAGTTCGAGCTGAAAGCTTTCGAGGTATAGGATATGGATCTGTGCTGGACGGAGCGTAGACTTCATCAGTCGAGACCTTTCCAGCTTGATATTTAGATTAAATATGCCTCTTACCATGCGATGATCACTTCCAGTTTTCACCGCATTGATCACAGAGACATCATTGAATATCTGCTTCTTCGTCGACATGATGAAGTCAATCTCATTTTTAGTTACACCGTCGGGGCTCTGCCAGGTCCACTTCCTGTGCTCACGCTTTCTGAAGAAGGAGTTCATCACATAGAGGCCTTCCTTCTCCATAAAACTGGCCAGTATGTGTCCCCGGTGGTTCCGACGTCCAAATCCAAATTGCCCCACTCGCAGCTCGTCACCGTCTCCTTTGCCCAGTTTCGCGTTGAAGTCCCCCATGACCACGGTGAAGTGAGTTTTGTAACCATGCATGGCTCTGGATATATCCTCATACATGGCCTCAACTTCGTCGTCGGGGTGTGTCGAGGTCGGGGCGTAAACCTGTACGACCTTCAACGAATATCTTGACGATATTCTGAGTATAAGGTACGCCCCCCTGGTCGTTGTTGTATTCCTTATCTAAAACTAAATAGTAAGTTTGTGCCCAAATTTGGTCTCAATAAATAAAATGAGAACATCATCAATTCAATTAAATACGCTTAAACTACTGGTCAGATTTTAGTCAAATTTAAATGGGACCACATGATAAGCACCAGCTTTCAAATAAAAAATAATCATCAAAATCGGTTCATCTTGAAAAAAGTTCTGAAGTAACACACATAAAATAAATACAGTCGAACTGAGAACCGCCGCCTTTTTAAGAAGTCGGCTGAAAAATAAAGAGCCCTCTTCGAAAATGGTAGTTTAGGAACCTGTGGTGGCTCTGTAGTGTTGCAGATGTCTATAGGCTGCACGGCGATGACCATTCACCATCAGGTGAACTTGATGGCCAAAACTTTCGGTGTACCTCGGGTCGCTTGTTCAGGGGGATGGCGATATAGACCGAGACGCAACGCACAGGATAAACTCAGGATAGATGAAATGGTGACAGGTCACTGGAACAACTTGCGACACACGGATGCCTCTTAAGGTAAAGGGGAAAATCTATAAATCCGTGATTAGACCTGTCGTACTGTATGAGTCAGAATCTTGGGCTGTGAAAAAGACGGATGAAAAAAGATTGCATGTGGCGGAGATGAGAATGTTGAGATGGATGTGTGGAGTAACGAGAATTGATAAAGTGAGAAATGAGTACATTAGAGGTAGTTTTAAAGTGGCGCCAGTCACAGAAAAGTTGAAACAGAACCGCTTATCTTGGTATGGTCATGTGAAGAGGAGAGATGAAACACATGTAACTAAAAGAGTTATGAATATAAATGTTAATGGATGGAGAAGGAGGCCAAAGAAAGGATCCATTCCAAAAGATCCACAATCCAAAGGAAATCCATCCGGATTGTGTGAAGAGTGATATGAAAGAAAAGGGAGTTATATGATATCGATATATGATAGCGATATAGGCAGATATATATAGGCTGACAGAATAGAATGGAAGAAAAAAACGTGTTGCGCCGACCCCAAGTAACATTGGACAAGGGCAGGAAGATGATGATGAGCCTGATTGCCAAAATCACAAAAAATGAAACGTCTGTAGAAAAAAAAACCAGACCCCAAGAAACGACAAAAAAGTCTCACACAAATCACTTTTCAAACACTCTGATGCAGTTGTTAATATCGTTTAGTTCAATTACAAATACGATGCCACTAGAACCACATGCTCATTAGTTTGCTTGAAAAGTGCCTTTTTTGAATTTTTGTTGGTTTTTGTAGTCGGGTTTTTTGGTAAAGTATTTTTTTTATTTCATAAATTTCGTGTGTTAAATTTTTGAATATTACCCTCCATCTGGGCAACCTGGTAAAATCTATATCTTACCAGAAGCCTGTTCTGCCCAGAGCTTGAACTAAAAATAATGTGTCTACCTCGCTAAGCAAACGAATGTGAGATCCAACTTAAGAATAGAGCTGCAAAACACTGGGATTCACAAGGGATTGCCTATCCTTTGCAAGACCCACACGACTAAAGTATGTAACAATAATGTTATCCTCTTGTAATATAAAGAAGTAATTTTTCCAGATTCTGAATAGGCAAATTCCAGTTTTCTTTTGGGAGTCGTAAATAATATGAAGTGGATGGGAAGTAGCATTTTCTTGTGCTCAGTTAAGATCACACTTTTCAAAATACTTTCTCAAAAATACTGTTTCAAAATGAGGATACCTGAGACATGTAGAAGTATTATTGTAGCGGAGAGTTCATTCTTTGACTCATAAATTACCTATTTTTTTTGTAAGACAGGCTACAAGACTTGAACAACATGTTTATTGTTTGATTTTTACTTGACACCTACACTATGAATATGAAAAAGTAATAAACGTAAGCTGTTACAGATGCACACAATTATTATTTTTCAATTATATTTAATTATTTAAGATATTATATTTTTTCTTTCTATAAATAGTTTCAGTTAATAAAATCCAATTAGATGCTGCTTTTTGTACGCGAATTCTCGATATCGTTTAGTGGATAGAATCAGAAGTTTTTAATATAAATTGCGTTCCAAACGGTTACGTAAATATCTGTTCCATAAAACTCCAAAGATTGAATTGAAATGTTTAGTTTCTCGAAAAAAAAAATGGTAGCAAAATATTAATTTTGTATTTGTAACAAAATTCTGAAGCGATTCGTTGAGTGAATTGCCAACAGACAATGAAAACAGTTGAAGCGCGCTCGACAATTTCACATAGTGTGTGTTAGTGACGACACGGTTGGCGTAGTGGTTTAGCGTTCGCCTGCTGCGCTTCGTATCGCGGGTTCGATCCCCGCACGGAACAAATATTTGTATGGCCTACAGATAGTTTTTCCGGGTCTGGGTGTCTTGTGTATGTGAGTTAAGGTACATGTTTGTGAAGGCACCCATGATACAGGAATTGTTCGTAGAGTGGGCAACGTTTAAAAAAAAAATCGTTTTGCGATAATTTTCTTTCGAGGATAAATTAAGCCTAGATTTACCCTGCATTATCATCATCAGCCTTTTAATGTCCCCACTGCTGGGGCACAGGCCTCCTCTCTGTGAGAGGGTGTGGGCCGTAATCCACCACGCGGGCCCAATGCGGATTGGTGGATGTCACATGTCTTCGAATTTTTGGTTCTAGGACATCCCGGTTTCCTCACGATGTTTTCCTTCACCGTTTTGAGAGCAGTGGTGATGAAATAATTTACACAAGGTAAAGCTGCCTGTCTGGGTTTGAACTCACGACCTACAACTTGTAAGTCGCGGCCAATACCACTGGGCCACCACTGCTCACCCTGCATTATACAGCATTATTATTGTTCATTATAAATCTGGAATCCCACGCCTTATGGCAATACACCGCACGTTTTCTGCAGTATTAAAATCAAGATGTTGCAGTTTGATTCCAGGATTATACTGCAAAAAAGGTGCTGTACAACGCCGTGTGAATCTAGGCTAACAATAGTTGGGAAGCGGGCAGCACTACCTGACTGACTGCGAACAGGCGGCGACGGGTTGACGTGTCGAGTGTGTCCGAGAGCCCACTCTGTGGTCGATACGAGTTAGTGCGACTGTACGAGTAGCGTGGGAAGCGTTTGAAAACGAGACGTTTGAGTTAGCTTTTATTGGAACTGTTGTATTAATAATTTAATACAAGGTTTAAAAAATAAAACTCAAGAAGTGAAAAAAAGGTGTGTTTTTCAAGGACTTGTAAATTATGATTTTTAGAATATGCGTATTTTAAGGTTTATTTTGTTAACAAGTAAGTAGCTAATTAGTTTAATTTGTTCTGGATGCAACTACTATTGCAAGAAGCGTCACCTTAATAAGTGAACATATTAGTAGAATAAGGTAACGCGGTGCCCGACTAACTGCTTAGGTTACCGTGTTTTTAAGTAAATTTGAAATTTGAAGTAGACAGTTGTTTTTAACCGACTTTCGAAAAAGGAGGAGGTTCTATGTTTGACTGTATGTATGTTTTTTTTTTTTTTATGTATGTCCGCGCATTTATCCGTCAGTTGTGGACCGATTTTCAAAATTCTTTTTTTATCCTAAAGAATATACTCCCGAGGTGGTCCCATATAAATTTTATCGAAATTGCTTTAGCGCTTTTTGAGAAACTGAACAAAAACGAAAAATACGCATATCTTGATGACGTTTTTGTGTTCTCCAAATAAATATAAAATATATAAAATATATTCCGCAACTATCACACAACGCCATCTAGTCCCAAGCTAAGCAGAGCTAAATGTTTAAATTCCACGTTACATGTTATTGGGGTTTTTAGTTCTGGGGTATAACAACTAAAAGTGATAAATGAATATCCGGGACACTCTATAATGAATAACTGCATGCCTGGTTGTACTTTGTTGGAAATAATGAAAGAGATTATAAAATGTAATTTTAACCAGGATACTATACTCATAATTTTAGTTGGTGATAGGGGTACCGTGAACAAAGGAGAATTGCTCCAATATTATAGAACCTTGTCTGACCTTAATTTAAGAAAAATTGTGATGTTCACTTTCCCTTATAGCCAAAGTTTGCCACAGGAAGAAAATCAAATTAGATATCATATGAATATAAAATTGCACAATTTGTTATTTAATAATAACTTATTCCATCTAATTGACCTTAACAATTATATTGGTAATCGTTTTTATTTGACAAAAGATAGGAATCATATAGATAGATACTATCTTTCAAATTATTGTAGGAGACAGATAGCTGTGTCGCTATCATATTTATTTTGTATAACAGCCAAGAATTTGGCTAAACAAATTGCTTCTATTGAGCAATGCAATGACATTTTTCATAATTCTGCCAATGTCTTGGCATCAAATTTTGACATTAGTAATCATTTAAATTAGAAATTAAGACAACAGAGACAATCTCTAGCAATTATTTAAAGAATGGTGAAAACAATGTTTTAAAATCAACAAATAGTATCAACCTGGTGCACCAAAATATTTATGGTTGTATGGGCAAGGATTTAGAAATAGAATTATTCCTTAAATTTAACAATGTAGATATTCTTTGTATAACTGAACATTGGCTTAAAAGCCATCAGATTATGTTTAATTATAGTAATCACCAGGTTGGTAGTTCGTTCAGCAGAGTAAACGCTATACATGGTGGCTCATTAATTTTCATAAATAATATACTTAAGTTTAAAGACCGCAAGGATATTGTGAGCCTCTCTGTTGAACAGACAGTTGAAATTGCCTGTATTGAATTGGAGCAGTTTGTTATATTAAGTGTGTACAGACCACCTAAAGGATTGTATGATTGTTTTGAAAAAGTAATGGATGAAGTGTTGCAAAAAATTTGTAACTCTAGTAAGTCTGTCATCGTTTGTGGCGACTTCAACGTTAATTTGTTAGAAACTTCTAGCCTAAGCACTAAAATTATAAGTTTGTTTCAGTCATACAATCTTGTAAATCTATTTATGGAGCCTACTAGAATAACCCCCACTACTGCATCTTGCCTAGATAATATTTATGCAGATATTTTACCTACCCACAAAAAAATTATTAATTTATTAGACTCTGATCATAGTGGACTATTGATCACTATACCAAATATAAACAAATATAAACGAAAAAAAGATATCACTGTTAACCCAAAATCTAAAGGTCGCTTGGAAACATTTAAAACTAAACTCTCAAATAAAATCCCACTTTTGTCAACTAATGATGACCCTAATCAACATTATAATGATTTTTTCAAAATGTATTGCACGCAATTTGATACTACTTTTATTCCTAAGACGATTTCGGTAAATGGCAATACTTCCTTCAGTGACTGGGCCACCATTGGTATTAATAAAAGTAGAAAACGGCTGTATGAGCTGTATGAAGAACGGACTTATATTAACACTGTAGAATTTAATTTATATGTTAAGAATTATTCTAAATTATTTAAAAAAGTATGTTATTTGGCGAAATCTCGCTACTTAAGTTCAAAAATTAAAAATAGTAGTAATGTAATTAAAATGACTTGGGATATTATTAATAGCGAAACGGGAAGGTCTTGCAACCGAAGTAGTGATTACAGCCTTGCTATTGATGACAGTATCATTAAATCAGATTCGCAAGTCGCCGCGGCATTTGAAAATTTCTTTGCAGAGATTCCCGTATCGACTACAAAATCTCTAAATTCATCACCAACTGCTGCAGAAATTTTACTTAAAGAAAACGTTCCAGTTTGTGAATCCCAATTTTATTTCCAATATGTCACTTGTAATGATGTAATCAAAACTTTTAATACTTTAAATGTTAAAAAGACTGCAGATCTATGGGGTAATTCTGTTGACGTTGCTAGGTCTATTATAGACATTGTAGCACCTACTTTAGCAGTAATCTTTAATAATTGTATAGATTGTGGTGAGTTTCCTGATCTAATGAAATATAGTAAAATTATACCATTGTTTAAATCGGGTAGTACATCAGACCCTACTAATTATAGACCTATATCAGTGCTACCTACTTTTAGTAAAATTTTTGAGAAAATTATTTTAGATCAAATTCAAAGATATTTTAATAAACACAAATTATTACACAACAAACAGTTTGGTTTCACAAAGGGTCGTTCAACAACTGATGCTGGTGTTGAACTTTTGGGACACATTTATAATGCATGGGAAGATAAATGCGATGCGTTGGGCATTTTTTGCGATTTGTCTAAGGCTTTCGATTGCGTTCTCCATGATACATTGATCAGGAAGCTGCACTACTACGGAGTCCGGGGCGCCTCTCTGGATCTTCTTACTTCATACTTGGGTAATAGGATTCAGAGAGTTGATGTGAACGGCAAAAGGTCTTCCGGGTCTGTAGTCAGAATGGGGGTTCCTCAAGGCTCAATTCTGGGTCCTTTTTTGTTTCTAATCTATATCAACGACTTGCCTTACCTCATAAAGGATAAACATGATATAGTGCTGTTTGCAGATGACACTTCACTTTTATTTAAACTCAAACGTCAGCAGGTGGTTGTTGATAATGTAAATAATGCTCTTTCAACTGTAGTTAACTGGTTTAATGTCAATAATCTTCTCCTTAACGAGAAAAAAACAAAATGCATAAAGTTCACATTACCCAATGTAATACAAGTGAACACTAGTGTGTCAATAAAGGGTGAAGAGTTGAAACCCGAGGATTCCACAGTGTTCTTAGGTTTAACTTTGGATGCGCAGCTTCAGTGGAGCCCCCATATAGATAAACTGTCCAAAAAACTTAGCTCTGCAGCATACGCCGTAAGGAAAATTCGTGGTTTAACTGATTTAGAGACAGCTCGTTTAGTATACTTTAGTTATTTTCATAGTGTGATGTCGTACGGCATTCTGTTGTGGGGAAATGCCGCCGATATTCAGACAATTTTTGTTTTACAGAAAAGGGCTATTCGTGCAATTTATAAATTAAGTCCCAGACACTCCCTCAGAGACAAATTTAAAGAGATTAATATTATGACTGTTCCCTCTCAATATATTTATGAGAATCTCATGTATGCACATAAAAATATTAATCTGTTTAAAAGATACAGTGATATCCATAGCATAAATACTAGGAACAAACACAAATTTATTGTACCAAAAACCAGGCTCAAGAAAAAAATAGGTGGTTCGTTTAGATGTCAATGTATACGTTTCTATAATAAACTTCCTAGCCAAATTCAAGAACTAAGCATAAATAAATTTAAATCATTTATTAAACGTAAGCTATGCCAGAAAGCTTTTTACACAATTAATGACTTTCTTGAGGACAAAAAGGCGTGGGATTGAGCTGCTTCAATGATATACATGAGCCATTGTTTTCATATGTACTACTTACTGATGAAAAATTTTTTATATATATATTTTTTTTAATATTCGTTTTTGACATGAATACTTGTATAGTATTGCATTATATTTTTTATTTTATTTTTTTATTGACATTTTATTATTATTATTTTTTTTTTTGACTTGAATACTTTGTTAAGTATTATATTTATTTTTATTTTTTGATTGACATATTATGATTACTATTTTGTTTGACACAAATATTTACTTTGTAAAGTATTATATTTTTATTTTTTTTTTGATTACTTAATTATTGTAAATGTGAGGACTATGTGGGTTATTATTATTATTATTTTCTCCTCCTTTTTACAGTAATTTTCAACGTTGTCTGACAGTTTGAGTACTTTTGCGGCCTACCCAAATGTCTTTTCTTTGGTATTGTTCGTCATGTCATTGAGCTCCTTAGTGGTTTTTAAGTTGAGCTATTCGACTATTGACAAATGCTTGCACTGACTGGACAGGTCCACTCAAATATGTTTGGTTCTTTCTTCAAAAGACCACTACAGACACTAAGCTGCATGGTCCTCATATAGAATAATGTGAATGCGAGAACTATGTATGTCGTTATATTCATGTAGATTTTATGATTGTCTGGCAGTTTGAGTATTTTTTGCGGCCTACTCAAATGTCCTTACTTTGGTATTGTTCGTCGGTTCGTTGAGCACCTCAGAGTTCTGAGTTGAGCTTCGCGATGACTGACAAATGCTTGCACTGTCTGGACAGGTCCACTCGAATTCGTGTGTTGCTTTCTTCATAAAGCTCATCCCAGACATAAACGTACATGGTTCTCATAGGATCTAACCAGTCCACATTGTATGGATTTGAACACTAAAAGAGACTTTGACCTCTGAGTTTGTTTCGGTGTTTCTTCTCAGGGTAGTCAGCTAGGAAACACCGGCCTCATCTAGCTTAAACTGACAAAAAAACATTGACGTGTAAAAGTGTTCCTTGTAACCTATTTACTGAATAAACATCATTTATCATTTATCAAAAAGTAAAAAATAAAAAACTTTTTTACAAAAAAAATGTTGTAGTTTATTTCTTCGATATTTGACACCGACTTCCGAAATTAAAGTTATTTTTAAATTTTTAGTGTATTTTTTTTTGAAAGTCGGTTGTTTTTTTTGTAAAAAAGTTTTTTTTTAAATCCACTTTAGCCTGAAAACATATCAAAGTTTGGCATTAAATGAGGCTCTGAAATTCTATATTCTCATTAATACGAACTTATATTTCGATTGACGATTTCCATTTAAAATACGCAAATGTGCAAGCAGTACGTACGTACCGAAATACTAGTATTTACGCGAGTTAGTACTAATTATTTTCGTCTCTATATCCCTATGTGGAGATTAAAATAATTCAACTGTGATCAAAGGTTTTGTTCCGGGAACTGCATTCCATGATTTTGATTGGCTCTCAATTCGTAAAATAGTGTTAGCGACTCAAAATGCTAACGCAAAACGTAGTAGGTACCTACGCTAGCTTTGTGAACGAGCAATTCCGCTACACTACCTTTTATTTTTTTTAATCACTCTCTGTCTCTGAACATTGAAGCGTGAAATAATTATATTATTAATCTTTTAAAATATATGTCAAATAACCAAGTTTTACGCACCTTTTTTTTTGGGGAGGGGGGAGGGGGCTTGGGAAGTCATCCAATGACTTCTACCGCTCTGGGTGGAGCGGGAGGGCGTATCAGACTCTTACTGACTAAAACCCACCCCTGTTCCTTCCTTGCCTGAATGCCCAGGGGAGGGGTAACTCTGTTACGAATTTATCCGCTACCTCTTGGCATGCAGGCATTGGCAGTGATGGGGCCCGTCAGTGGTGGCTGACATATTCTCTTTGAGGCGCGCGTGGAACACTACGCGCCGTCGACTCTCGGGCCTGGTGCTGATCGGGCGGCGAGTTACCCATTACTCGCTGTCCGCAGGCCCACGTCTACGGTGGCCGGAACCTACCTAAGGTGTAGGGGAGTTTTGAAGGTTCTTCAAGTATATGATTTTTTTGTAATCCTTCTTACTAATATAAGAAACTTTTTTTTTCCGCGGCATCGCTCTCGCGGCCTATAACACCGGAACTGACATTTTTTTCCAGAATGATGAAAACTTTAACTCTCTAGGTAGTAATATTAATGTGTACGTATAATCTCTCTCTGAGATTTTTTCGGTGTTTCTTCTCAGCTTGGGAACAATGGCCTCATCTAGCTTCAAGTAACTAAAAATATTGACGTGTAAAAGTGTTATTTATAACCTATTTACAAAATGGGCACTTTTTTCCATTGACAGCGATGTGGATAAATCTTTGATGCCCAATGAGTTGTTTTCATACGCATTTGTACATGTAAGGTATTATTATCAGTTTGTATATATAGGTATCTTTTAAGTTATTTCCATTAAATTATTTTTTTTATTTACAAAATAAAAATCATTTATCATTTATGCTTTGTTAATGATGTGAATGACACCTATAATGACACCTATACGGTTGAACGATATTGAATCTGGGACACAATTGTCTCATGGCCCGATTTAGGACCTTGTATACTTTTTCGAGTTTCACACGAAAGAAACCACTGGAAAAAGCTAGTTGACTTATAAGTTCCCCAACGTAAAGCTATAAAGAGAGTGTCAAACAAGTCTAGTGACGACTTCTACTTTAGAGAGAGTGTCAAACAAGTCTAGTGACGACTTCTACTTTAGAGAGAGTGTCAAAAAAGTCTAGTGACGACTTCTACTTTAGAGAGAGTGTCAAAAAAGTCTAGTGACGACTTCTACTTTAGAAAGAGTGTCAAAAAAGTCTAGTGACGACTTCTACTTTAGAGAGAGTGTCAAACAAGTCTAGTGCAGACTTCTACTTTAGAGAGAGTGTGAAACAGGTATAGTGACGACTTCTACTTTAGAGAGAGTGTCAAAAAAGTCTAGTGACGACTTCTACTTTAGAGAGAGTGTCAAACAAGTCTAGTGCAGACTTCTACTTTAGAGAGAGTGTGAAACAAGTCTAGTGACGACTTTTACTTTAGAGAGAGTGTCAAAAAAGTCTAGTGATGACTTCTACTTTACAGAGAGTATCAAACAAGTCTAGTGACGACTTCCACTTTAGAGACAGTGTCAAACAAGTCTAGTGCAGACTTCTACTTTAGAGAGAGTGTGAAACAAGTCTAGTGACGACTTTTACTTTAGAGAGAGTGTCAAAAAAGTCTAGTGATGACTTCTACTTTACAGAGAGTATCAAACAAGTCTAGTGACGACTTCTACTTTAGAGAGAGTGTCAAACAAGTCTAGTGACGACTTCTACTTTAGAGAGAGTGTCAAACAAGTCTAATGACGACTTCTACTTTCCTAAAACATAGAAATACCATATTAATGTTCGATTCCTACTGTAACTCTGTAGAATTGTTCATTTACTTGAAGGTGTATAACATCTGTTCTACACTTTCGCACGTTCGTACGCGAAAACTTTTCGGCCCCATCAACCAGACGGTCGAAAAGTTTTTAGTTGCCGTTGGAAGGCCTCCCACAAGGTACACCGATGACCTGGTGAGTGTTACGGGACTCTGATGGATACGAGATGCACAAGACAGGTCTTTGTGGCGACACTTGCGGGCCTATGTTCAATATTGGAAGCCTTTTAACTGAAATAATGATGATGATAATTTGAGGGTGTTAGTGTATTCGTGGAGCAACTGATATGTCAACACCCTGACTGTGGTTCGAGTTGTTAATATTAGTTTCTCATTAAAATGTCTGTCATATTACCAGATAGGTCT
Organism: Polia nebulosa; assembly: GCA_951329385.1. Taxonomy (NCBI): domain Eukaryota; kingdom Metazoa; phylum Arthropoda; class Insecta; order Lepidoptera; family Noctuidae; genus Polia; species Polia nebulosa. The sequence goes on from OX589588.1 coordinate 25,323,765, forward strand.
TCATCATCAGCCTTCCCTCACTGTTGGGACACAGGCACAGGCCTGTGTCCTCTACTCTGTGAGAGGGTGTGGGCCGTAATCCACCACGCGGGCCCAATGCGGATTGGTGGATGTCATATAAATGTCTTCGAATTTTTTGTTCTAAGACATGCCGGTTTCTTCAAGATACTTCACCGTTTTTGAGAGTAGTGGTGATGAAATTATTTACATAAAGTAAAGCGCCTGTCTAGGTTTGAACTCATGCCCTAACATCATCATTATTCTTATACGTGTACATCAATTTCCCGTCGAATCACCTATCGACGGTCCCAGCGAATAATACCTATCAGAAATATATCGTTATTTTGTTCAACATGTAAAGTTTTATGACTCCGGGCGAACATAAAGTATGGATGTCGCGCCGTCACTTTACGTCCAATAACTGTATTTTGTCGAGAAATAATGTTACTGTGGATGGTACTCGTATTGTTGCAGTATGATTAGGAAGATTATTTCTGTCTGTATTTTTTATGGGGAATTGGTGAACTACCTATACGTACTTTTAAAAAAATATTTACATTTATCTACACAAAACAAAACTACACTTTGCTAACAATAACTAAGTATATATACACTTTAAAAAAAAACTTATTAAAACTAATAAGAATATCTATTTGGCGCCGAAAAATTCCTCCGCATCGCTGTCGGCTGGTAATGTGCCCAAATGACTGACGGCATTACCTTTTTATAGGTACAATACGCACTCCAAGTATCATATCCTATAGTATAGCTAACCCGGTGAACTTCGTATCGCCTCAGAATAAATAAATGAAACCGTTCTTGAGATATCACCAAAAATCCTTCCACACAAAATGCATCAGAAAATGAATTGTCCTACTAGTATTTTTTTTTCGTGAATTTTTCCGATTTTTTAATACTTATTCTACTATTCGGGGTGGAGACAAATCCAGCCGTTCTTGAGTTATAAATAGTATAACTAACCCGATTTTGTTTTATATATACTAGTTTAGAAATCCAAGTGTAGATTTTTGTAAATGAATCACACCTTGTGACGTTGCAAAAACGTCATTCAAAAATCAATCATTATTTTCCAACATCATTAAAAATTCAGATTTAGTTTCGGATAAATAGTAAGACTCATTGGTCTATGGTCATTTTTAGTCGATGAATTGTTTAGAGTCAGAGAGTTTAAATATCTATGGAATGGCCTTTCTGTGATGGAACTCGAGGGGATTTTTGCGAGAATGCAGGAACAGTAACATGAAAATTGGTCGCGTTCCGCTAGAATTAATAAACCACATGTCGTGTTTTTGTGTGAGTTGCTGAGCCGAGAATCCTTCTCTCGCAGCCTGCGCAGACCGATGGAGTGGCCGCCTATGGATTTCTAGGTGTTGTTCCTGAATTTGCGTAAGACTCACGCACGTGACTTCTGTTATTTTTCCTCTCGAGTTTTGAGTTCTTGTGTCTGATTAGGAGGATATTGTTACAGGTTCTAGCTTTGATTGGATAGCCTAGAAGTAATGCAGATAGATGACGCGTTTGGTGCGTGCTGAACTTTGAACCGGCGAGAGTGCGGACAGCGTGGCCGACCCATTGCAGAGGTAGACCACACACATTCCAACCTTGTTCGAGGAAGCCCATCAAGGTATATACGTCGTTCATTCTTATCTGTTCCTGTCCGATATCTTCCCCGTAGGACGCGATAGTCGTGTGGTATTTCATGCTCAGTCTTGAAATACCGACGCCAAGGGGCTTTGATCTGCTAACTAGGGAAGAAGGTAGCTAGAGAATAAGGTAACTAGGGAAGAAGGTAACTGGAGAATAAGCTAACTAGGGAAGAAGGTAACTGGAGAATAAACTTACTAGGGAATAAGGATATTTTTCTCTGCGTTGACTAGAATAACTAGTTATTGTTTCCTCAATTTTGTCTAGGTTGAATGTATAGGCATTAAGAGAGGGAGAGTGAACCTCATAGTGGTCACTTATGTATAGAAATACCAGGTAATTGAGTGGTTGTTATAATTTACAGTGTATGTTGTGTCTCGAGGTTTAAGCGATGGTATTTTCTGCATCGAGCACAACTAAGATAAATAAATATACTAACTTATACGATTGAGCTAAGAGTTACTGGCGGTTCACCTCACGATCCCATTACAAATATCCCTGAGATTGTATACTATTTTAGCGACATCTATGACGCTACATACGAACTAGAACAGCAAATTTCTACATCGCGCAAGCAGAGTTCTCCGCGCGATTTGAACATATACAACAGCCCGAAATCAACTATCGGGCAGTTGCCCGGACCAGACACAACACCCATCTGGTCGGAGGATCCTCCCTTTTCTATGGAGGTTGTGGGACTTTACACCCTGTTCCGCATACCTCTATAATGGTGACCCTCAACTATGAACGTGAGCGCAGCCTTCGTCATGACGTCATCACCTCTATAATGGTGACCCTCAACTATGAACGTGAGCGCAGCCTTCGTCATGACGTCATCGCCTCTATAATGGTGACCCTCGACCATGAACGTGAGCGCAGCCTTTGTCATGACGTCATCACCTCGTCAGCGCAGCCATCGTGCAGCTACTCCAGCGTGACGTCATCATCATCACTTCTTCCAAGCTCTTCAGCAACGAGTCATACAGCCAGCCAGTACAACGACAACGCCAACAACGATAACGCCGATAACGATACGCCGACAACGATAACGACGACAACGATAACGCCGACAACGATAACGCCGACAACGATACGCCGACAACGATACGCCGACAACGATAACGCCGACAACGATACGCCGACAACGATAACGCCGACAAAGATACGCCGACAACGATAACGCCGACAGCGATACGCCGACAACGATAACGCCGACAACGAAACGACGCACCGCTCTGACTCACTGGAGCCCGCAGCAGTAGGTACTCCGACTCACTGGAGCCTGCAACATCATCCCGAATTACTGGGATCACACCGCAGACAGTTCCGACTCACCGTGAACTATGCGCCTTTTCCGGTTCCGACTCACTGATTTGATTGATTTTGAAATTTCTTTATTTTCACATAAATAAAACAAATTAATGACAGTTAGACCCTATTCTAAAAGCATTAAACATAAGAAATGCGTGTTTTTGCAGACTATAGCGCCTATATAAAACATTTACGCATACTAAAAGTAATGAACAAAACTACTTGTTATGAAACATGGCTATCATATTACTTACGTTTAACAATTGATGTACTTACAGCGCGATGATAAGACACAAACGCACTTTTTAACACAAACTATTTATAAAAGAGATTGTAACAAGTAGGTACACTAATACTTAAAATTATTTTAAACTTAAAATAAAAACTAAATACGTTAAATGCCAATGAACTTCATATACTGGGGGTGATTCTTTCCAAATCTACCTACATTCGTGTCGAACTTAAGAAAAAGTCCAGTCATCGAGTAGTTGCGTCTTTGTCACTCATCTAACAGTAAGTGATGTGGGAGGCGATATCGATGATATGTGTCGATGTATTTTAAATTTTTTAATCGTGTTTGACCAATGTTAGAAATAAGTGGATTTTGATGTTTAGGGTTTGTTGTAAGATAAAACTTATTAGTGAGTTTTGTGATGAACTGTTTTAACGTTGGGAAATTTAATTGACAGTGTAAGTTTCTAAGATTAGTCCGAAAGGGTGTATCAAAAGCAGTTTTTATAGCCTTGTTTTGGACTACTTGTAGTTTGCTATAGTTGCTTTCGCAAGTACTGCTCCAGACCGGAGCCGCGTAGGTAATGCATGGTCTGACGAGTGTTGTGTAGATTTTTAGCTTTGTAGTTGAGCTGACTTTAGACCGCCGTTTTAAAATTGGATGTAGGCAGTTTAGTGCTTTTATTCCTTTGACGCGGAAGTAATTGGTATTTTTTGTCCAGTTCATTTTATTGTCTAGTATCACCCCAAGGTACTTGGTGGTTATACTCCATGGTAAAACCGTATCACCTATTTTTATGTGCCTTTTTGGTAATGACCTCTTTCTCGTGAACATTATGACTTCAGTTTTTGTGGAGTTTAATTTTAATTTCCATTTAGTGAAATATGAAACTAGAAGTTGTAATGATAACTGGAGCCGTGCAACTATTAAATCAGTGTCTTCGCTTGTCGTAAAAGAGGCTGTGTCATCAGCAAAACAAGCAAGATGAGTGTGAGCCTGTTTGGGCATGTCATTTATGAACAGTATGAATAAATGAGGACCCAGCAAGGAGCCCTGTGGCACCCCTGCAGGTATAGTTCTAGGTTGGGACACATTATCGCCGATATGTACACAGAATGACCTATCGGTCAAATACGCCTGGACAACCTTGACAAGTCCAACAGGTACATCATACATTAAAAGCTTGTGCAAAAGGCCTGCATGCCAAACGGCATCAAAGGCCTTCTCCACATCAAGTAACATCATACCCGTAGATTTACCCATGTTAAGGTTATGCGTGACGTGTTCCGCGACCCTGGCCAGTTGCTGTGCTGTAGAATGAGACTTTCTGAAACCGAACTGCTCAGGCAACAGCAGATGATTTGTGGCTTTAGCTAAGCGCGTCGATATTATTCCTTCAAATAATTTTCCCAAAGATGGGAGTAGACTTATAGGTCGATAGCTAGTTGGTGAAGCTTCATCTTTACCAGGTTTCTTAATAGTTATTATTTTGGCTCTTTTCCGACTCACTGGAACCAACCTTCCACTGGCCCGGCAAGCATCACGTATGAACGACTCATCGAGAACAATCGATCTCCGATCGCCGGAGGGGAGTGATGTAGCGACATCTATGACGCTACATACGAACTAGAACAGCAAATTCCTACATCGCGCAAGCAGAGTTCTCCGCGCGATTTGAACATATACAACAGCCCGAAATCAACTATCGGGCAGTAGCCCGGACCAGACACAACACCCGTCTGGTCGGAGGATCCTCCCTTTTCAATGGAGGTTGTGGGACTTTACACCCTGTTCCGCATACCTCTATAATATATTTCTCATGTTCATTTCACGTTCGCCTTGGGTACGGAGACGGGGTGAACGGGAATTGAATATTTTTATTTATTTTATTTTATTTAACATTGCAGGGTTAATAAGGAAGATTGTTACTTACTTGTACTCGTATATTTGATGTAAGTACCTGTCTAATTTGTAATTATCAATAAACTTTGTATTGTATGGCATGGTACTTGTTTGATTTAATATTTCCCTGTTTTTTATATACCCTACAAATTCATTAAGTATAGCACGGGTAGGAGGTTTCATATCCTTCCGGAATACAGCCTCAAGGGCTGAATGAAATGTATGAAATTTGACACCTACCGGTATAACGACCTCTTAACATCGAAGTACACACGGGTAAAGCCGCAGGCAAAAACTAGATACCAATACGTCCCTGTACATTGAGAGGTCGTACTCTTGTGACACAGGATCTCTAAGTACAAAAGCACACAGATGTTTTAGGCATTTAAAAGAAAATTAAAAAAAACTATTCAACAGTAACTTCTGGGAGTACTAAAATTTAAATTTTTTCCGTTCCTGATTTGATTGACTAGAAGTAGGTAATACTGAAGGTTTTTCATCATCATCATTTCAGCCAAAAGACGTCCACTGCTGGACATAGGCCTCCCCCAAGTGTCGTCACAATGACCGTTCCTGTGCGTCTCGCATCCATCGTATTCCCGCAACCCTCACCAGGTCATCGGTCCACCTTGTCGGCCTTCCAACGCTACGTTACATATTGAGGCCTTCCTAAGATATAACATTGCAATTACTAACATTCTAAATACAATTTTTTAATATTTCTCTACCATATATTTGACATTATAATCTTAGCTTTCAGCTGGAAAATTATGTCCAGTTCAAAAGGAAAGGTAAAGAGATAATGCCTGACATTTTCAACCTCTCCCAAAGAGGAACGTAATGATAAATGCCCCTAGTCCCTGAGTGCTGACTAAGCGAGTTCCTACAATACCTATTATTATGTTAAATTATATGATTTTAGGGTCTTCCATTCTATTTTTTGTAAGAAAAAATATCATACTGATTACAGTATTCCATTCTATTTTGAAAGTAAAAAAAACTTTTTAACAATAAATTCAACCGATGAAAAAGAACTAAAAAGCAAAAAATAAATAAACCTTTTAAGTCGAGTATTGAGTTTATTTACTTACATAAAATATCAAATTTTATATAAACTAATTTTGAGTCGGCGCCAAACAACAATCTGATTATTAAATATCAAAATTTTATATGTACTTACGTGGTAATGAAGAAGGCTAGATGTAGGTACTTAATCATTTTATTATTTGGCGCCGACTCAAAATTAGTTTATATAAAATTTGATATTTTATGTAGGTAAATAAGCTCAATACTCGACTTACAATTTGAGAAAGAATATTTATTTGGATTGTTAGAACAAGTGAAGGTATACTTTCTGTTTTTAACCGACGAAAAAAAGGAGGAGGTTCTCAATTCGACCGTATATATATTTTTATTTATTACCGATGAAAAAAAATGGAGAAGGTTTTCAATTCAACCGTATGTACGAGTATACATTTAAACATATACTTTTTTATGTATGTTGAGCCCTCACTCTATGAAACATTTTTTGTAATTCATGTTTTGTTAGATAGGGTATACCTCAAGGGCGGTCCCAGGTCAAGGAAGTCAGGATCTTATGATGGGATCCTGATAAAATTGAGGGAAACCCTGGAAAATTGTGGGTACGAATAGCGTTTCTGTTTACTTTTCATAACTTAATCAGGTATTAGGAATCATCACATCATGAAGCTGAGCTGATGATGGAAACCATACCTTTCAAAAACAATTAGAAAATATATATAAAAAAAATAACAAAAAATTAAACTGACGATAAAGAACTAAAAACCAAAAAAATATATTATCTTTGGTAAACTTACAGCTAATATAAGTAAGCATATATATGCATGCTTACTTATATTCCAATGAAAATAAAGGCCCAGTATAAGTACGGTAATATATACGCTAATACAGATGATTGACTCTCTGTTATGTACCTAAAGCTAAGGCTGATCATCCGATCAACTTATATGTAGACCTCGCTGCTCGCTGCTGCGGCTCCGCCCGCTTCGCTCGCTCGTGCGTGTCCGGTTCCTAACCTTACCTAACCTAACCCATTTTATCAACTACGACTTTAGGCAACAAGACAAGTAGTAGGCAACAAGTTGCAAATACAGTCACAATTTCAATCGCAGTCACCAAAAATGACCGTTTCTATAAATTAATTTTATCTCCAGTAGAACAGAACCCTTTCCCGTATTAGTACGGCACCTCACACCTTAGAGTAGGCAGGCTTAATAGAGTATCAATGCTCTGGATCCGTTTATCTGCGAGGTGACAGATGGCCGTATTTATCGCACACCGCTCAAGGCACTGCACACGCCTAGAATTTGTTATTGACGCGTGGCTTTCCCTCGATATTCTTTTGCAATTTCAAGCGAGTGATTTTAAATGAGAGATTAACGGCATTTTTCTGTGTATCCCAAGAATATTTTAACTTTTTGTTTAGAGTTTAATGATCGTATTTTGTTTTGCTTTTGGTATTGTGAAAAAATCTAATCGACTGATGATTGGCGATTAAATTGGCAATGTATTTATAAAAAAACTTAAAAAAAATAGTAGATATTAATTACCTATCCGATTCAGAACTCAAGTCCAAATGTAGTAATGGTTCCGTTATCGCGTTGAATTAATATAAATCTCAGTGGTCATAAAAATGTAACACAAAACTGAAACATTTATTCACAAACTAACGGACGTGTTACGAAAGTATATTTACATTTTCGTAACATAACTGATTTTAGTTCTGCCTTATAAGAATGTGACGTCAAAGTAGATATTTATGGAGGTACACGAGTCGCGAGAATACGATGCTTTGCACTACATACTTTACAGTCGCGGCGTCGCTGTGTATGATTTAATAACATTGTTGAGACAAGTTACTGTCTACCGTATACGGAACTTCGCCATTATTTCATACTTAATGCTTCCACTAAAACAAAAGAACTGCGAGATATTGTACTCCATCTACAGTGAGACAATTAGTTATTCCGTTGATAACATTTACTTTAAAAATGATTTACTTGATTTATCTCAGCGGGAGGCGTTCTTTTTTAGATAAAAGGGCTTTTTATTCATTCGGGTCATTGTTCAATTCGGGCTAAAGAGTTGGGGCGACCGACATTCTTTTAGATGAGGTTATTGCTTCTCTCATAATACAACAAAGAACGATGCTGAAAATTTATCTTTTATGGATATACATAATAAGCTATACTTTCGATGGCTATCGTGAATCAACAGAAAGGTCGATTTTATGAAGGGACCTTGACGCAGCGGTTTACGTGGCGGAGTCTCGACCACCGAAAATAGTCATATATCACTTTGGAGCCGCTCCTGACATTTATTAAAAGTCTTTGGCGTTTTGATTACTGTTTTCAAATACCTATTCGACGCGTCGATTTTTCAATAAAGCCATCGACGTAAATATTTTCACGAGGCGTGCTTTCATAACAACATTTACTTATTTTGATGTATATTTTGGAAAAGTATCTAATATTGTTTTATTGTGCCTATTATGAATAACATTGGAAATACCTACCTCATAGTTTTATAGTAGAAACAAAACAAACTCTCTTGCAAACAATTTGGTAGTTTATCCAGAGGAATTAACCAAACAAACTCATTTCTCTAGCCTCAAGCAAAACACAACTTACGCCCCACATCTACATAAGTGATTCCCGACTAAGAAACCTCTTCAACGCGTTTCCTATTAAGATTCTTCATGTAAATTAATTCACACACCTATTTATGAGTACATATCCGTATCGTATAATCAGATTAGAACGATTTATAAAGCAAGGCAGAGTTGTTTCCTTGCAAATTTAATACGGAATCTGTATAAATTGTAAATATTTAACAAGCCATGGATGGTAATGTCTTGGGATTTAATCAGAAAGCCTCGCGTTCTGCGAATATAATTTCTTATTCCGAATTGCTGTGGACTGGTCCATTAATCCGAATATACATATTTAGATGGGAGCGTATGCATTTTATGACACACATAATTGCTTTTATACGTTCGGGATGTGACCTGTTTATATCGTACTTGCAGCCAAGACCCAGTTGCACGTATACTATCATAAACTCACTGTACCTAATACCTTATAAAATAGCTTCGGCATAAATAAGAAAACGGTATCGTTAGCTACTATATTTGTAAGTTCTAAATCAGAGTCTTAATTACCAGAAAGGATTACAATATCACCCAACTTAGCACTTAATGGGTATATCCTGCGGCCAAAAGCTTGAGAATTTTACGAGTGACCCATAAAACGCTACCGAGAAATTATCTGTTCAAAGACAATTTATGCCAGTGCAATTAAACGGTGCTAGGTCTTCTTAAATTGCTGGAACTGCGTAATTGTATTCCCTCCTTAATAAGGAGTACCGTCTTACCTCGTAAATATAAAGCGCCTTAATCCTGTTTAATTTTCTTGTTTACAAAGTTGGGACTACTTTGCCTATTAACTTTGGTGTTCTATGTAACTAGAGGTCGGATATCGATTACATTTCGTAACAACCCTTTAGAGCGCCTATTGATATGAATATTCATTTTACCTTGTACATAAGTACTTAATTGAAATTTTAATGTTGGCGGAAATTGTATTAATATTGCCTCTTTAGCGGAGGCGGTGTTGGCTTATTATTGAAACTGTTGGGAAAAATTACAAGCAAAGTTTGCCAAAGTAATTTTATCATTATATTTTTTAGCTTTCCTGATAGATTTAGTCCTCATAATATCTACTTATAAGCTAATATTCATTTTACCTTGTACATAAGTACTTAATTGAAATTTTAATGTTGGCGGAAATTGTATTAATATCGCCTCTTTAGCGGAGGCAGTGTTGGTTTAATATTGAAACTGTTGGGAAAAATTACAAGCAAAGTTTGCCAAAGTAATTTTATCATTGTTATTTTTTAGCTTTCCTCACAGATGTAGTGCTCATAATGATGCCAATTCTCTTGTTCAATAACTAAACTAAAATTAGAAAATCGCTTTATCTTTTACTAAAAGGCAGTGAAAGAAAAGGACGGTTATAGTATGAACGTTAGAGATGTCAAACTAGTTTTCGCCTTTTGCTTTATCGTGTTTTTAACCGACTTCCAAAAGAAGTTTTTTTAGTCGCCATGTTTTTACGTGCACCCTTAATTTGTATGGAAATACAACAAAATTTGACGGCTCTAATTTACGTCCGTCTCTTTCTTGTTTTATTAGAGAGAAAAAGATAGCAATAGACTAAATTAAGTTTAGTTTGTGCACAACAGAATTTGTTCCAAAATCTAATAAGCTAAGCTGGGTTTTCAGTATTTTACATTGAGGTTTTCCGGAGCGACTTCCATCTGACCCACGAAAATTTTAATAATCTTAAAGGATCTCCAGTAATTGATTGTAAATACTGGGGTAAGTTCTTTTTAAGTTACCAGCGGTATTTACATCCAAACGAAGCGATGTTTATAGCTGTTTCAGTTCAGAAATTGCTATAATTTTTGCATTGTCCTTTGCGTCCATAAGTTCCTTGTACATTTAGGTTCTAGGTCACTTATAACAAAATATAATCATGATTATTATAGCTGCCTTGATACATAACAAGAGATAAATAAAATACTATCGGAACTTTATTTTTGTGAGGCAACTTAGTAAAGAAGAAAAGAAAAGCTTGTGATGAAACCGTAACATCAATTAAGATCTTATACATGCCGGTTATTTAGCACCGCAATATCCTCCAGTAACGTGCCGTATGATGGGTGTGCGGAACCAAGAATATAAGTTGAGCAATCTGTCTGTGGTTACCGTGTCTTGCGACAACTCGTACAGTCGTAGGTACGGTGCTAACGGAGCGTGAAAGACTTCCTCATATATCAAGGAGCTGGGGACTAGGGACTACGGACTTCCTTCTTCGTATTTTTTATGTCTGTAACGTTTTTTACTTTACAGACAAAACAAACAAACATATCAAAAAAAAATTATGGTAGGTATCTGTTTAATTCTTGTGATAGCAATCACCCAACGATTATTTTGTATGTAATATTTCTGGGAATTTTGAATTTAATACGTTTCCACTTTAAAAAAATCTTAATTACCATAGAAACATGTAGATCTACATTTCATTGAGTTAAATTAATTATTCCGGCCAAAATAACATCGTAAGCCGTTATTCCTTTTAAAATTGAAATGAAACCTAATGGAATTTCTAGTAGTGGTGTCCAAAAGTAAATTGAATTGAACAAATGTGGTTCTAACAGTGAACGAACCGAGTTGGAATGCTTCACGAATAACCATTCAATCTTGCAACCGTAAAGTCTAATTTTCAGTTGTGTTTTTGAGTTAGAATTAAAATATTAGTAGAAAAAGGTAGATTTAAAAAAGGAAAAAGGTGTAGGCTAGCTTAGTCTCTGATGTGCCAAAAAATAGCGAATTGAAATAGGTTTACAGTCTGAAAATTCAACTGAAAAAGTTTCACTCGACTCTAAATTGAATTGTCAACGGATTCTATATTTTATTTTATTGATTGGTTTATTATTTAGGCAGCTTGTGCATACAATATTTCAATAACATCAAATAATTATTATTCTATTTCAACAATTTATCAAGTATTAAATATTTGTTTTGCTTTGAAGTTTTCAGTTTGCACTTACAAAATAAAAGGGAATGTAGGGAAGATCGAGATGAAGTCTGTGGCATATGGTTTGACAAAAACGTTGCGCCCTGTGTCCATAAGTCATGGTAAATGGCGAGATGTCGCTCGACCACTTTAGTCGGAGCTGTTAAAGCCGTTAGATTTATTGATGCTACGTGGAGACATATTTAATAAATTTGCCGTCTGCTCTGCTCTCGATAACTTCTGAACTCACAAGTGTTAACATGGGCCAAAAGAAACACCGCTCATTTCGCCTACGTGTTAATTTATATAATTGTATAGGGCAAATGCGATCGAGGACGGGAATTTGTTACCCACGCACGCCCAAAAACCGAATGGGTAAATTACATAAGGTCGAACTTTGTCACCTTTCCGGGATACGAGTTTACGGGTCAAGGGATAATGTATGATGGATTTGATCGGCAATCAACCGTTAAGGAACAGGATGAAGCAACATCGACCCACACTACTATCTCTCAGAACCACTATAAATAATGAACACAATGAAATGTTTCCCGAACACGCAGCTTGAAATCATAAACATTTTCTCTTCTATTTCTGGTTTATCAAATAAAAAATTGGTTCCTCCAAGGATTAAACCGTGAATACATGTGTACATTGTAGAAACCAGATAAAATCAGAATGTTGTAGGTACTCGTAATTACCCGTATTCTCTAGAGATTTAAAGCTTCGTTCCATATCCCGTCACAGTAATACGGGAGGAAACTGAGTGAACAATTTTTTGCTCATTCTGGGTGTCAGACAAAAGGGAAGGAGGATCAGAGTCCTTTGTCGTTTAGCGAGCTGATGAAACTGGCTCGCCCCAACTATGTTCTTATCTCATCCTAATCTGAGGCGCTTGGATTTGTTTCATTATTCACTAGCTCAAAATGACTATTTTTTATATATTTTATAACATGAAACAGTATTCGTCAAAACTGAAATACAAACTGGCTGTTTAAATAATCATGTGTTCGAAAGCAATATCGAGTTACAGAAAAACTGAAATTGCTAGACTGTTAGTTTATTTATCCGCTCAGTTCGCATTTGAACCTTCCAGTTCCCTTGGCATTTCAGCGAACATTTAATTCACGACGGAGCCCTCGATGTTATCTGAGACGACGCGCGACGTGTGGTAGGGGAGCTCAGCTGGAGATATTGCCAACTGTCTCGAAGCGCGCTTGTCCTTTACACATCGATGCAATCGTGTGTTTGGTTATTTGCACTGGTAATTGGATTATATGTATACTTCAATACTAGTAGTTTTGTAAAAGAAAATTCTGTTAGGTAGTTATTATTTATTATTACTAATGAAATCTTGGTTTATTAATTTTAAATTCCTTAATTTATGTACATTAACAAAAATATACCTATCTAACTAACAATATTACCTACACCTAATAAAAAAAAATTAAACCTTTTACATGACTGAAACTAAAAATAATCTAAAATAAATGGAGTCGAAAAATTCCTCCACATAGCTGTTGGCTGGTAACGTGCCCAAAAGACTGGTGGCATTGCCACGTTGTATGGCAGTGCTTATCCTCTGTCCACGGAAAAAGCCAGCGCTTGGGTCATGCGAAGTGTCAACAAAGCGTTTAGATATTTCTTTAAACAATTTGTGAGCACTCGGACAACACGATCTGAGAGTTTCAACCCCAAACGGCTCGAAAATATAAAAACCAACAAGGTTATTATATTTCCGCCGCTTGAGGTTTTCAGCAGCCGCAGCGGCAGCGCCAGCGCAGCACGACGAGCTCGAAAGACGGGATGGCGTAAGAGTATCGACACAAATAGCGTCCCACACTAAAGGCCTACCCATCTTCCATGGAAACAAAGACATGCCATCCGGTCTCTTGCCATCGTCGCGTGCCAGGCCATGGGGTTCTAATACAGCCGGAACGCCGACGACGATACGAGCACGTCAGATGATGTCATTAATATTCGCGTGCCGCGCTATGCGACCCGCACTTCGGCTACATGACAGGCCGTGGTCTCCGATGCTGTTGACAACTTCGCCACAGTGGCAGCGATGAGGAGAACAACAAGGAGCACCTAGACGTAAGGAAGCAGCGAGGCGGAATGTAGTATCGACAAACAAGGTGCCTATGCTCGACGACGATAGTGCGTGAAGCCGGAGACCCGACTCCCACTCACCCACAGCTAGCAGTCGCGCCCACTCTGCAGTAGTAGCGGAAAAGGCAATAAGATTATCTTGAACTACTCTGCAGAGCAGCTCATCCCACCGTCTCTGGAGTGATGGATTGTCGGGCGGGTTTGAGTTCGGGCAAATGTGTCTCCAGGTATCCATAGCCTCTGTGAAGCACGGCACATCAAAATCAATCAGTGAGGAAGCTAAGATATTCCTGATTAATTTCTCAGTGCTGTGAACCGAGGATATGGAAGCGGGTAAACTAATACTAGTAATTTTACGGACGCCGAGGCCTCCCAAACGGACGAGAAGAGTAGCCTGAGCCCAGACTCGGTCGTCCATGGCCAGATTTAAGTGTATGACTTTTTGAGATTGAATAATTTGGTCCATTTTTTCCAAAAGATGAGGGTGTTTCCATAAACGGGAAGTGCGAAGGAAATATTAATAATAATAATAATAATAATAATAAATTTATTCACAAACTTTTATACAAGATTCCTATGAAAACCCTGACTTCTGAGCTAGGTAAAAAAAAAAAAAACCTGTATTACAGAAGTCAGTGCCCTCTCCCACTTTCTACCTGATACAAATTGTGAATAAAAAAAAAAAAAAACAATAATAATAATAATAAGATGAAATAAATCAAATAAGTGATGGGTTAGGTTTACTCATGATGTGTTTATGCATGTAGATGAAACGTCTTTGTATGTACGTGTGTGTGTGAGGGTGTGTGTGTGTGAGGGTGAGTGTGTGTGAGGGTGTGTGTGTGTGAGGGTGTGTGTGTGTGATGGATGCTAGATGAAGGTGAGGTATGTGGTAGTAGGGAATATTAATCTGTGAGCAATAACGTTTCAGTTTGGTCGTAGTTTAATTGAAGTAGCCAGTTCTTAATTTTCATTTTTGTTTCTCGAACAGTAAGAGGATGAATGTTTATTATTTTATTTATCTTATTGTATAAGTAGGAAGACCTATAAGATTGCTGTCGTCTAGCCGTAGCTGTCCGACATCTGACAGGTAAGCATACGTTAGTAATAACACGTTTACTCTTATACACATTTACATCACAGGGAGTTTGCTTGTGTTAAAATATTACTAATATAATTTAGGGCCGAAATAATAGTAACGAATTAAAATGATGGCCGAAATGCATAAGGCTACTGCGTTAAATTTTGAAAGTGTGAGTAGTCTGTCAGTTCCGTCAGATAAGAAAAGTTCACTTTTCGAAAGGTTTACATCAAGTCCTATGGAATGAAATTGTTTTTTTTTTTTTAATTGTAGCTCGTCTAAAACCGTGTCTATCTATCGCCTCCTAGGGTTCCGTCATCTAAAATATCAAACGTTGAATTTGGAATATATCTGTCGAATGATCGGGTGAATGGCTAACTAAAGATCACTGACCCAAGGGGATCACCTTGTTGACAGCCAACAGCGGATTCCAGAACGTTGTCCCGATATAATAATTTAGAAGGGTTTCTATAAAACTGCCAAAGAAAACTAAAAATTAGTGGTTGGTACTTCTTTTTGTATTCTGTCAGGGACACCTTGTCCCTATTGACGGAATCGAAGGCATTTTTTATGTCAACCTTCAGAATGACCACTCCTATGCCAGAATTTAAGTAGGATATCAACGCGTGTACGGCAGCCTCACAGCCCCCTTTTGAGCCATAACCAAGCTGAAGGGGATGAAAAGGAAAGGTCATCCGCTGAGGCAGGGTGTTTGCTGTCCAGAGCTGCGAGATCACTATTAAAGAGAATCCTGACTGCTCCGCTAATGTCACCTTCCCCTAATTTAGATTTGACCAGATGGGATATATGTCTCTTGAAGAGTCCCTCTGTGTTGATAATTTCGAATCTAAATTATGGGCCGAAATATTTAAATTTTCTTTAATTTGTGCAGTTAATGAGTACACGTTCCCAGGCACTTTGCGAGTTCTCCCGGGTGACAAGGCGAACGCATCCTGCTAAATGTTGTGCCGTGTTGTAAAGTAGATGTAGCTGGTGTAGGACACGATGATGACAGGGTCTGAAGTGTGTGGTTGCCCATTTTGGGGTTTGTGCGCCTTTCCAATGTGCACGTTCAGACCCCGCTTACACAGTAAGTGTGGATGCACAGAGGACACCTCTCCAGGATACTCAGTGATGTTGAAGGTTGACACAACTGTCTTTCGCCAAATCACTGATGCCCCTTTGCATTTAGAAAATATATGTACAAAGTGAATTTTACACTTATTTACTAATTAACACAAAAAACCATTTTACGACAGCACACGAGCGGCGCCGCAGTCACGGTGGCGGCCGGCGGCGCCCTGGCAACTGTAGCTTTGAAGACTTGAAGTCTTCAGCGACGCCTCCAGACTGCACCCTCGATCAGCTGACTAGCGGCGTGCGCTTCATAATAGCTTCTGAACAGTTGGTAGCTTCTGCCTCAGTATTGTTAGTGGCAGGATTTTTGGAAGACGATTTATTTATTTATCACCATAAAATTAAAACACCTGACGATGAAGCTTTGCTTCCCTTTGAATTTTCTCTCCGCAGGTATGAAGAATCACATCATCGCTTACCGTCAGGTGAGATAGTGGTCAAACGCGAGCCTATCAAACATAAAAAAAAAAAAAAATGAAGGGAAGATCGTCGGGAGCCCAGAATTGTAGTTATTTGCTCTTAATATAACAGAAATCTATTTTTGTTTATTTATTTTTCACCACAAAATTAAATTTATTTTTACTTGATAAATGGCTTGCTAAAAGGTATGTTGATTGATTGATCATAAGCCTTGAAATTCATTATTAAATGCAATGAAAAAGTAACCAACGCGTCGATACCTTGAAACGTTAATATAGGTATAACAATCTTTGTAATATAAATAAACACATGACATAGATATCGTTACAAAAATCAGAGATACCGCATTGCAATTGGACCCGATCAGGCGTGATAAGTTTACCCTCATCACATTAAGGGCCTTTTACAGCCATCGACGCACTGCGCACCCATTGGAAATAAATACAGTAGGTACGTTACTTTTAGTATTATGGCACTATGATATTAACATATAAATGCGTTAGTATGATAGCTTATTTTGGTACCGAAAACTTTGAACATATTATCATTTCCTTGAGTTGGGCGATGAGCGGTTTTATATGAGTAAAGGAGATCGTACATTCAGTAAGTTTTCCGCCATTAAACTGTAGTGATATTGCAGATACGCAAGATATTTAAGAGATAGGCATAGGTATAATAGGTAGGTAGCTAAAACAAATTTTTCGAAGTCGATAACGAATGTTTCAATACAAGTGGTATCCATGTCGCAGCCATCTGGTTGAGTTAGCCATTCAATTGGAGGCGTAGGCCGTTCATTAAATGCCAGCATGCAATTAAATGGAAAGGCCGATAGTTAATACAACTAGAATCACTCAACGTTTAACAACTTGGCGTATTGGAAGTCAGCCCTTTGAAGATGACTGACCAAGACTCACCAAGTGATTCAAAACTTGAAGTTAAATGAAAATTGATTAAAATGACCGAATTAATGAGTTTTATGACATCTGAGACCATCCCGCTGTTGATTTAATTAAATCTATATTAAGACCTTTTCTGTGAGCGGCTGATGTAGCAGCATGCCTTGTGCTATGTGCAGAGAACACTGAGGTATCTATTCCAGCCTCCAACAAAACATCTTTTATCCATCTGCTAAGAGTATAGGTTGAAGCAGGTGAATGAGGTTTTTTAATTGTAATAAAAAGATTGTTATGTTTCTTGCGTAGTAATTTCGTAGCTTCTAGATAATCACAAAGTGTTCATGCAGGGCAAACACTAGGATTTTCAGTAAAAAATTCTAAAGTTAACAGTGGTTGAATACCATTAATCCTAGAAGTTTTAATTAATTGAGAAACTTTTATTTTTATATAATCATTAGTTATGGCAATATTATCAATTGTAATCAAAGACAAAGTTTGAAGTCTTTGTGCTGTTGTTAATGCTAATATTATTAATATTTTTTTAGATAACATGTTTAAATCTAAAGTGGTATTTGGGTAGAAATTGCTTGAATAATCTAGTACAATAGATGGGTCTTTACTCTTAGACTGTGAATTGAGTACACACCGAGATATAAAGAGATTTTTTAGAGGTGTATTTAAATTAAAGCCTAATAAACCTAAATATAGTGAAACTTGTAGATTGTTTAAGCAATTTCTACCCAAATACAACTATAACATTGATTAAAATTATTTACACGGCGTAGTCGGAACCCCGAATGGCGGGGATCAACGGTTTAAAAAAAAATCCGAGTCGGGGTGCCCCAAGTGCCGAGCTCGCTTCGCTCGCTCTTGGAACCTTTGTTTTTTTTTTGGGGAGTGGGGAATCATCCAATGTCATCTGCCGCTCTGGGTGGAGCGGGAAGGCGTGTCAGACTCTTACATACTAAAATCCACCCCAGTTCCTTCCCTGTCCTGAATGCCCAGGGGCGCGGTAACTCTGTTTCGAATTTATTCACAACCCCTGGGCAGGCATCGGCCATGACGGGCCCAGTCATGATTTGCTGACAAGCCTTTGAGGCGCGCGTGGAACACTACGCGTCGTCGACTCTCGGGCCTGGTGCTGATCAGACGGCGAGCTACCCACTACTCGCTGTCCGCAGGCCCGGGTCTACGGTGGCCGGAGATCGTCTCGCGACGTCTTCCGCCCAGGGCGTCTCCTGTGGCGGCTGCTGCTGGGAGCGTAAGGGTGACTCTGTTGTTGAGCCTCCCTCACCCGTTCCGCCTCCTCCTTCGCGTGCTTTACTGCTTCGCAGAAGGAGGAGACTGCTTCCCATTCCCTCTCGCCCCGTACCATGGCCTGGACCTCGCTCTTGAAACCTAATATTGCCTTTTGTACACACATAACATGATCAGTGGTATCAAAAAATCATCAATATCCAATTTAACTAAATGACTAGATGACATCCAGCCATCTGGTTAAACGTCATGTAATTGAATGCCGGCGTTTAATGAACGGCCTAGGCATCCAATTGACTGGCTGATTCAACGGCTGCGACGTCATACTCGAATCAATATTTAAAATAGAATAGAATTAACTTTTTTTTTAAATTAATTTGACTAATTAATGTTCTATTATTGTACACCAAACAAGATACATAAACAGCTTTATAAACGAACTTAAATCTATAGTCTTTTCGATAACAGCGATGTCTACCAGACATCCATTGAATTGAAAGAACTAAAAATGAATAGGGGAGTGGAGATCTTTCTCATTTATTTAATGCTAAATTATAAATAAGTGAAGGCTCAAAAGCACTGCGAATTTAAAATAGAGCCAGCGTCAATCTAATCGAAGTAAACCAACAAAAATGCCATGAAACTTAACCGTTCGGGATTACGGCGGCGGGCGAGGCGCAACCGAGGCTGGGCCCGAACTACTCTGCCATTAGACGGACAATTTGTTTGGCTACAGGCGCGTAAGCCTTTAATCTCTCATAGCACTCACCCAAGTGACGGGCAGGCCTGCCAGCCCTGAGCTCGTCCATGCGTTCCACCAATTCTACTATTATTTTTCCAGGTTTTAAATACCAAGAGATTCGATTGGAAATCGACGTACCGTTTAATTGGTTTACAAAAATTAGTTTTAAATATTTTTTTTGGGAAGATTTTTATTGCGTTTGAGTGCCCATGCCGCCTGCCTCGGTTGTTGATGTCAAATCATTTGGCACTTTGTTATTGCGATATTCGTAGTGTTTCTTTTACTTTGTTTGTGAATATCGCATTTATTCTTCGCAAATATCAAACAAACAAACAAGCACTACTAGTAGCATAGTGGTAGTGTTCAAACAAGTTTTCGAATTATCTATTCGTATTTTCCCAATATCCTACCTATTTCCTATAAGGAATAAAATCACAGTTCCGGACAAAATAAATTTAAATCATTATAATACGCCTTCTTTTATCCATCTTTTATTTTATCATACAAGGTACAAACGACAGTCACATAACACCAACCATAGCATCAACCAACATAGCATATCCTTACTAAAGTAAGGTAGTATCTATTCGAGACAAAAAGTGTGAATTCTAACACGTATTTGAGCACATCACTAACCACTTGTGCCACAGACACGTCGAATGTAACAAATAGTAAACTATTCTTCTCTCATTGTGGTTCATCAATAACAAGCCTTTTTGGCAGGAACTGTTTAATACCTTGCCACTTCGTAAAACATCGCTGCCATACACCTTTCTATCTATCAGGTATGGCGTAAGATGGATTGTAAGAATATCTTTCTTGTGTAGCATTTTCCCATGGATGATGAGAAGTTGAAGACGTGAGAAGTTGCAGGGGATGGAAACGTGCAATGGTCTTTAAAGAGGACTATTTGTCTATAGTTCAATAAGTGTCGTATGTTAGTTATTCCAACTATTGAATTAATTGGGCCTTATTGATGCACACCGTTAGGTACCTTAAAAGTTAGGTATATCTAAACTTATCTGTAAATGTAGGTACTTAATTGTTCTTACGCATTAAAAGTCAGGTATATCTAAACTTATCTGTAAATTTAGGTACTTAATTTTTCTCACTCATTAAAAGTTAGGTATATCTAAACTTATCTGTAAATCTAGGTACTTATTTTTTCTCACTCATTAAAAGTTAGGTTTATCTAAACTTATCTGTAAATCTAGGTACTTAATTGTTCTCACTCATTAAAAGTTAGGTATATCTAAACTTATCTGTAAATCTAGGTACTAAATTGTTCTCACTCATTAAAAGTTAGGTTTATCTAAACTTATCTGTAAATCTAAGTTCTTAATTATTATCACTCAATAAAAGTTAGGTATATCTAAACTTATCTATAAATCTAGGTACTTAATGGTTCTCATTCATTAAAAGTTAGGTATATCTAAACTTATCTGTAAATCTAAGTTCTTAATTATTCTTACTCCATAAAAGTTAGGTATATCTAAACTTATCTGTAAATCTAGATACTTAATGGTTCTCACTCATTAGAAGTTAGGTATATCTAAACTTGTCTGTAAATCTAGGTACTTAATTGTTCTCACTCATTAAAAGTTAGGTTTATCGAAACTTATCTGTAAATCTAAGTTCTTAATTATTCTCACTCAATAAAAGTTAGGTATATCTAAACTTATCTGTAAATCTAGGTACTTAATGGTTCTCACTCATTTAAAGTTAGGTATATCTAAACTTATCTGTAAATCTAAGTTCTTAATTATTCTCACTCCATAAAAGTTAGGTATATCTAAACTTATCTGTAAATCTAGGCACTTAATAGTTCTCACTCATTAAAAGTTAGGTATATCTAAACTTGTCTGTAAATCTAGGTACTTAATGGTTCTCACTCATTAAAAGTTAGGGTTACAGTATCTACTTACTTGCTTCTGCCAGCAGCTTCATTCGCGTGGAATTAGTACTTCCGCTGTTATAAATTATAGCCTATAGGTTATTCTGATGTATAATATATTATTCCAAAGTTTCATTCAAAGCCGTTCACTAGTTTTTGGGTGAATGAGTAACAAACATCCTCACAAACTTTCACATTTATAATATTATAGGATGTCCTATGTGCTATTTATTTAATTTATATATTTATTTAAGTAATATGGAAGACTTACAGCCAAAACAAACAGATCGGGATTAGTAAATAAGACTGTCAGCCAATTATAAGTCTTCACATAAAAAATACAGAAATAAGTAGTAAGTTCTATGGACATTCACACCAAGTTACTGAGTAACTATTCCAAACTATAATCTATCTCTGTGACAAACATGCAGATCCATTCAACTGTTCTTGCGTGATTGAGTGACACACATCCATCCGTCCATCTTACTTTCACATTTATAATATTAGTAGGATAGGATATTAACATTACCTACTTTAAGGACAGAACTAGAACCACTGGACTCACACGCATACTCTCCACTACTCTTAATTTATTTCTCTAATACGAGTAGTTTCAGATTTTGCCACATTGACCAATCTCAACGAATAACAGAGAATTTTCCTGTAATGATTTCCTCATGAGTCCCATCAACTTAGAAATCATTAATTGTCCCAAAATATTCTTGTTAAGTAAATTCAGTGTCAGAAAATGTTTAAAGTATTTTGGAAATTGTGTAGCGTAATTATGTGACATTAATATCTCAAAACTCATTGTTCTTGCTCTGGAGTGTAAAAGCAATATTTGAAATTTTAGATTGAAATCGGCACAACGTAAATTATACAGAAATACTAATTCGGGTTTTTAGGCGATATAATTAGTATGAAAGTTGGTAGGTACTGTTCACTTAACACATATAATTCTATGAATAGTAACTATTTTAAATCCAATTTTAAAACTGTGTACTATGTACATAATTTTAAATTATATTCAATAAATTTAAACAGTAAAACTTCAATAACGTTTGAAGTCTATTAGGTATGGCGTTGGTAATAAAGCTAAAGCATCAATGTGTTATCTGCCAAATATAAAACTAGCGCTAAAAATGACTAAAGTATTAAAGACAAAAAGTTATTTTTCGTTCAATTCAAGCTTCTAAAAGTTTGAACAAAAAGGCAAATGATAAATCGGTGTATCTAAGTTGAGGGAATTAATTGTGCTCCTAGGAACACGAGATTGGAATTGCTCTTGGGTTGGATACAAGTAAATTCTTTATTCCCCTGCGAGCCACCCATCACTTTTACGAACTTACGTTTATACAGAAATTTCGGCTTGTTTTTGCTCTGGGAGTCAGAAAATGTTTTTAAGTATATTTTTATGTTGTAAGTATGATAGATAGGTACTACATCAATTTATAAGAGTAATGTTATAAACTAAGTTTTTAAGTTAACCTGCCTGTTATCCTTTATTGGGTTAATTTTTAGTTATTGAATGTGTTTTCATGTGGAAAGTTAATGTGTGGCGTACTGTACCTACTTTCGGATTAATTTAAATAATTACATACAATTTATAAGAGTGTTGTTACTGTAGTTAAAGACACACATACACAACTAATATGTGAAAGATTACGTTATCTCATATTCAAGTATATAGTATGTACTAACTTTAATTATAGACTGTTTCAGTTGTTGGTTATGCTTTAAAAATGGTTTTCGTGAATATACGGATAGACCGAAACTGGTTCGGTACTCTGTTAACTCCACGCTAGAAGGTAACAAAAAAGCTCACTAAACAATAAACCGTTTTTAGTCATATCGAACTGAACGATATGAGAATGTTTTTGCGTCTTAAACCGGCACTGCATTGGTACAGAAAAGAGGATTCATATATTTCACCGCCTGCTCAGGGTACTTACAAAATTATCTTAAATTCGAGGTTCAATAATAACCAGTGTCAGATAAAATACCACCAGCATTTATAAAACTAGGCAAGTATCTACAGAAAAATAATAAAACTACGAAATGCAAATGAGATAATATTAATTGAACCTTTGAAGCGGTCATGTTAATCATGCAGTGCGGGTTCAAATTTGATTTCCAATTAACCTACTCGTCATACTTTTTTTTTTTAATAATTATTTTAACTGGTACTAAGTTAATTATCGCTTAACTGTAAATGCCATTACACATTGGCTATTATAGTAGGTATTATAGTAGGTAATAGGTACCGGTGACAGAAACCCATCGTAATTACCAGACTGCCAGTAGGAGAATAGTATTTTTCGAGAGTAGGTAGGTATGTATATTTCTTTGGAAAAAAAAGAAAGTCCCTTTTTTTTCTTTACTTTGGCAAAAAAAAAATACCTGTAGCCTAAACAATTGAGATATCATTAGATTGGATTTGACTATCGAAGTGACAGATATAGCCTTATTAATATTATTATGTTATTTTGAAAAAAGAAACAAAATGGCAGTCGGCATTTGGTACGCTAAGTCGATTTTTTTGTGACATGACCATGTGGGGTGTCAAAATAAAAGGCTCGAGGAAGCGATTCCAATAATATAACTCAATAAAATGAAAAAAAAAAAAACAAAACTGTAAAAAAGCAACTTAAAAGTTCCAAACAAGTCACTTTTCAAGCAGTCTGATGCCTTTGGTGGCATTAAATCTATAATCGGGTTCTTTAATTATATTCATTGTGTTTTTCTATGTTTTACTGCAGTTTCAGTTAAGTAAAACCCTTGGTTTAGTTAGTGTCCTTGGACGATCCAATAAGATAAGATAAGATAAGATAGCCCATCAGATAAGCCCCCACAGTCTTTTTATCGTCCCGATAACATTTGAGGAAAGAGATGCAATTATCCATTTGTAGCAAGAAGATCAAGCAAGTGGACCCTACATTCCATTTCACAGATTTCAATTAGGTCAGACTTAACACCCGCCATGTTGGATTTCCATAATTAACTGTAGCCAGTTACCGTTCCGCATACCTACTGATTCAATCGCGTCCCGTCAAATTGATTTAAGCGGATAGGTGCTATATAATGGGTATTGTACATAATGACTAAATTAATGTGGAAGCTTATTTAGCTTAATTACTTAATTTACTAAGATAAACACAGTTGATATTCTATAAATTGATTAACTATGGTCAGAAACCTCAGTAGTTTTTAAAAGAATTTTAGAACGGGTTTAAACAGAAAAAAAAGAAATATAACTAGATATCTCTATTCAAAGAATAAAATGTGTTTTAGGTAGGTGTTTTTATCTAAATATAGGTATGTAAAAAGCAAATTGCTATTATCTGCAAAGAAACAAATTAGGCATTTATAATAATTGTCTCATCTCATTTAGATGTTTAATTATTGTAATACGCGTTCTAAACAAACTTGAGTAATAGTCTAGAATCTTGATTAAAACTAGGATGAGGGTTCATTGTTATTTAGAATCGTTTGAACTTCAAAACACAATTCAAGTTATAAATGCGTTGGTTACTCTTTAAAATTCAAAACTTTTTTACAAAAAAATAGAACCTGAGGTGTTCCTGTTTTGTGTCTTCGTTTTTTGACACCGACTTCCGAAATTAAAGTTATTTTGCACTTTTTTTGGAAGTCGGTTCTATTTTTTTGTAAATAAGTTTTTTATTTTTCACTTTTTAGTTGTGGTTCCCCATTAAACTGTTTTAACAATTCATAGACATACGATAGCAGCAATCGCGGTTGATTTGCTGTCAATTTTTGAAGAGTTCCGTTGTCTGTCTCCGAAACCCATCATCAGATCTTTTTAAATTTAAATGGGACCATTTCGGAATAAACCCCTTTCGAATGAAAAAAGAATTTTGCAAATCCGTCAATATATGACGGAGTTATGCCCGAACATACATAAATAAAAAAAAATACAAACATCCGAATTGATAACCTCCTCCTTTTTCGAAGTCGGTTAATAATACAGATGCTTCAGATATTATAATATCGTCTTCGTATCATCGCCGTCAGTTATACCCTTCAATTTATTTTATAACTGTATTGAAATTCAACAAATATCGGCTATATTCTCCGGAGGATACGTTAAATGTTATTTTTATAGCACGTCGGCGTAGTGTCAAGGCTTATTTATGTCGCAGCTAACTAGCTTAATTTGTTATTTAGTAAACAGCTTAGCCTGATAATTAAACGGCGTTGTTCAACTAGTGGTCAGAAGGATATTCAGACCGTACGTCTAATTTGTTTATGTAGGTTAAAAAAATACACAGGTCTGTCCCCATACACGCTCCGCTGTACCTGCAAAGGTACACCTGTACAGGCAAACCTCTCTGGTTAACCGGAGCGTGTGTGACGGCCATTATACAACATTTAATGTACAGGCCAGCTAATGCTTAGGCCACTCATACATTAGGGTGATCATGTGATAAAAAAGACAGACTTGCCCGACACGGACAAGTAAGGCGATAACGGTGGCTAGAGTGTGCGAACAAAGCGAGCGAACGTAGCTCTCGTCATCTTCTTCATGTTAGTTTCCTTTACCTAAACCTTGCAGATAGAAATAGGAGCCCCCCAGCAGGGCTCCGTTGGCTTATCTTACTTACGACTGCCATCAGCACATTACTGGCTGAACACAAATCAGAATTTATTTTATGACTTGTCACCCTCTCTCAAATAGCTGGGCTAGAATTAGAAGAATTACTAGAAGTAATTAACCGTTATCGATCCAAATCATTTGTCTAGCTGTTTGATTGAACGGCTCAATATCATTCGGGCCGCTAGTTGAATGGCTCTGTTGAGTAAAAGGCTATAAGGCTGTTAACTAAATCGTGAATTAAGCAAGTTTGTTGTGACATATATACCACATAGATACATATTATATGTAATGATTATGGGCAGGTGCATCGCCCAAGGGTAGTTTCTCTTGGGTCATTGCACACCGAAATTGCTTCGACACTAAAGTAAACACACTGAACTGCGTTTCATTTCAACTTTTTGTAAATACAGTGAAGTAAATAAAACAATACACGTGCTGCGTTATTACGAGCAAGCAAACAAAGAGGTGCCCTTTGATGTGAGGTGATAAAATAGTAATGTTGTTCATCCCAAGAATTATTCAAAAAATTCTGTGATTGGTAAGCTTTTTTATCCGAGTGCACGACGCAAGGGAGGGTAATATGTTTATCAGCCTATGTATGTATGTTTGTACCTTTGTGGCGCATTAGAGACCAAACGCGTGGGCCGATTTTGATCATTCTTACAATTGATTCGTCTTAATCATGCGAGTGCTATTAAAGACATTTTGTGTTTGTATTTTATTTCTTCGTTATTTGACACCGACTTTCGAAATTAAAGTCATTTTTTAATTTGTAGTGTATTTTCTTTTTTGGAAGTCGGTTGTTTTTTTTTGTAATTTATTTTTTTTATTTTTCACTTTTTAGTTGTTATGGGTACCCCAGAACTAAAAACCCCAATAACATGGAACGTGAAATTTAACAATACTCGTAATTGGAGAAAAAAAATGTCATCTATGTATAGGTACGTATTTTTCGATAAAATTTATATGGGACCACCTCGGAAGTATATTTTTTCGGATAAATAAAGAATTTTGAAAATCGGTTATCAACTGACGGAGAAATCGGCGGACATACATAAAAAAAAAAGACGTGTGGCACTCGGAGACTGCCGCGGTAAAGCTATTGCATAGTATTTTTTATCAACTTATGCAATTATAATTATTTATTTATTTTATTTATGTGTGTGTGTACTTATGTACGTACGTAAGAAGTTACACTTCTTTGGCGTAATCATCATCTTCATCATCACCACCATCGTCATCATCATCATCATCATCATCATCATCGATATCAACAAACCCAATATCATCAAAAGTCAAAAGTTCTGCTATTCATCGATAGATCGCAAAACTAAAAAGTATCACCGCTGTGCCGGTCGTAGTGGGAGGTGTTAGGTTATTTTCGTTACGGAATTTCTGGATTCGGTCTCCACGCTCAAGGCGCTCAAGGCCCGCGATAGAAGCTATGCAATAGCTTAAAAAATACATACAGTCGAACATAGAACCTCCTCCTTTTTCGAAGTCGGTTAAAACTAAAAAAAGGTCCAAACAACTTACTTTTCAAGCAATCGGATGCAGTTGGTGGCATGAAATCAATAATTGAACTAAAATAACTGCCACCAACTGCATCAGACTGCTTGAAAAGTGACTTGTTTGGAACATTTTAGTTGTTTTTTAAAGTCGGGTTTTTTATGGTGGCAAATCATCAGATGACTTCTATCGCTCTAGATGGAGTGGGAGGGCCGTGTCCTGCTCTGACTGACTAAAACCCATTCGTGTTCCTTCAGTTGCCTGTGCATTCCAGGGCCGCGGTGACTCTTCCAATCACTCCCGCGACCCTTTTTTTTTGGGGTGAGGGGTGAGTTCTCCCGCTCTTTGTGGAGCGGGAGGGCGTGTCAGGCTCTTACTGAATAAGAACGCACCCCTGTTCCTTCCTTGCCTGAGTGCCCAGGGGCGCGGTAACTCCGTTACGAATTTATCCGCGGCTCCTTAGCATGCAGGCATCGGCCATGAGGGGCCTCGTCAGTGGTGGCTGACATCTCTTTTGAACACTACGCGCCGTCGACTCACGGGCCTGGTGCTGATCGGACGGCGAGCTACCCATAACTCGCCGTCCGCAGGCTCACGTACTCCCGTGACCGTGGGTGATTGATTACCTAAAGTTATTGACTACTTATATGACGCACTAGCTTTAGAAAATTGCGTCACCGTCGTGAAGTCGAAAATTATCCCACGGGATCGCCCTAACGGAATAAAAAGTACCCAAAGGCCAAATCAGGGCTATGATCTACCTAAGCCCCATTCATCCTTATCCATTTAGTCTCTGATGTGTGATTGATTAACTGACACACAAATAAACAGACTTTTACATTCATAATAAATAGATTAGAATTTGTATGTAACTATGATACAATGATTGTAATAGTACTGTCATAGATAAGGACTGGACTACCGAAGTACAACAGCAAATGTCACACAAGTATTCATCACTGTGACAAGTGACGACAGACAAAAAAAAAATTTGACGGGTTTTAAAAAAATATCAATATCCAATGGGATGACCGACCTCAAAAAAACAAAAGCAACTGATACACGCATACAATGTTGGAATAATAAACACTGTATGTAACAAAGCACGTACATTTTTGTTTACTCGGTGAAATTGATGTGTGCAGTTCGAATGGGTCTATCGGAAATTAACTGTGTGTTTAGGAACGTACAATAAGACGTGAAGTAAACATGATAACAACTGAACGAAATTATTAATGCATATGAACGATATTAGCTTTAATCTTTCTTTTTTTAATCTTGGGGTATTAAGATGGGTCGGAGTTCTTCGCCAGAACGTTTTAGATACATAGCCATGCAGTAATACATATTATGCAGACATTAAATAAGGCGTTTTAAATTCATAAACAAGCTTGACCACTTTTCTGAGTTTTCTGGGTTTTCCGAGTTGCTACGTTCATCGTACATCGATTCGTATTTGGCTACGACGTAGCGCGACCGTGTAGGCCCGTAGGCAATCGTAGCACAACCTGATAGTATAGATGTCGCAGTCAACTAGCTTAATTCGCCATTCAGTTACAACAGCCTTGTTTTTTGTTTTTGGGGGAATTTTTTTACTGTGTTATTTTAAGTTTGAACGTAGTTATACAAGTAACATTAATGAAATGGTTTCTTAACCAAAATCTTACTCAATTTCCTCAAAAGAAGATGTTCTCAATTCGTCTGATGTTTTTTCATGCATAGCTTCTTTGTCTTTGAAACAATTTTAATTATTATAGGGTTTAGTCTAGCTGCAAAATGGATATGTATTGGACCTTCGAATTCAGTGCAATACCAGAGAACTCTTCAAAATGAAAACTGATTCAGATTCAGATTGGTAGGTTCATGACAATCTCAAAACAGGTTAGGTCCCTAATGATCAAGATCTTGCTGCACTTAAAACTGGACTTGAACAAAACAGGCACTCAACTGAACTGCTTAGCTATAAACAGCACGAATGTGTAGATTTAATTTGAGTTATTATAAGCATTAGCGTTGGAAGGCCTCCTAGAAGGTGGACCGATGATCTGGTAAAGGCCGCGGAAATGCACTGGATGCGGGACGCACAGGACCTGTCGATGTGACACAATTGGGAGAGGAGTCCAGCAGTGGACGTCTTCCGTTTCCATATTGTGTAAATCCTACAGGTACGCTATTATAGGCCTTGGACAAATCTTTATTGTGTAACCACAAAGTAAAGTAAAAAAGAAATGTGTTCTCATCTTAATCTGGTATCGTAGTTTAAAATACGAATCATAAAATATGATTCAACTCATGAAATTATATCCACTTTGTACCGCATGTTTCCACTTGTGACCGCAACACAAACAATGCCGAAGGTGGGTGCTTGTTAGTACATACGTGGGTCGACTGTAGTGTTACCAACTTTCAGGGAAAATGACAATGTCGGCTCTGTCGGTTCCCACGCAACTTGATGACTCCGGGGTACTAAAACGGGTTTTGTTATTCCATTACAATAGTCCCCCAGTTTTAGGGAACACTGTTGTGATTTTAGTAAATAGAATAGCCAGAGTGCAGCCGACGTGGTTCGACGAATCCTATTTTATTCTGACAGTTTTTTGAGCTATGCCCACCATCCGTGTTTTGGAATACGAAATGTAAACCTTTCAGAATGCAGTACATTGCTTTCACATTAAACTTTAAATAGGATGGGTCATGAAATGAAAGTGATAAATATACGAGTTTATTTTATTTCTTCCACGATACGAGCTATTTATTGTTCTTGTGTCGAGAAGTGCTCTTCCTAACGGTTCCGTTTAATTCTTGGTTATAAAATGCTAAATGAACAATTACAGCTAAGATCGGATCGCCATTAAGTAATGAGTGTGCTGTGCAAATGCATCATTAAAAACAAGCTTAACAGTAGATATATTGTACTATCGACCCGCCCCAGTTTCACATGGGTAAAAATTATAAAACTAAACCTTCCTCTTATATCACTCTGTCCATTGGTGAAAATGACAATCAGTTCAGTAGTTTTTGAGTTTATCGCGTACAGACACGGCGAGAGATTTGGTTTCATAATATGTAGTGAGTAGATTCTGCCAGCGGCTATGCCCGCGTGGAATGACGAAGTTTTATACAAAAAAAATCGGGGGGATTTTTTTTCACCCCCTTAAAGGTCGAATTTCCAAAAACCCTTTCTTAGTGCTCCCCTACATTATAAGAAGATTTTATATTGACAGGCCTGAACTTTATGCTGCGTCCCGCTATTCCATCGACGCAGCTGTACGTGTCACGTCTGCATCACTCCACGAAGGTAGACGAGGTCGTGGAGTACATCAAGATGAAGACCAAGTTAGCGAAATACGTCGCCGACCCAACGTAGTTAAATAGATTAGTTTTTATGTTTTTCAATATGTATGACTGATCGACACTTTACGTGACCAGAGGGCTGGCCCGTTCTTTGTTCAAAGAATTAGCATTGCCATTCAACGTTGCAGTCTTCTGGGCACGTTTCCAGATGACAGCTATGTGGAGGAGTACTTCGACGCCTGAACGTATTTTGTTTTTGTATATATTTACGTAGTTAGGTAAGGTTCTTTTTTGGATTTAGTGTAAATATAGTTATTTAAGTATGTTATAAATATGTAAATCTAGTTTCCAAATAAATAAAGTATATTGTTATGTAAAGGAAGCCGTGTGCAAAATTTCACGTTCCTAGTCCCAGTAGTTTCGGCAGTTTCTCCTTTTATATAATATATAGATAGTTATGGTAGTATGCAACTTCGCCTTTACTAACTGAGGCATGTGTGCCTTGATTTAACTTCATGCACAGAAAATCAAAAGAAATTGACATAAAAAATCTGATGATTCTGACTCCTTACCCCTCTGTGTTGACTTAAAGACTTTGGAAGAGTGTTAATAAATAAAAGGATCACGTAAAATCTCGTTATTCACTGAGAGATATACCTACAAAGAAGTAATTAATCAGTGAAATTAACTTAGCGACACACTTGCGAGGTTCTTTGCTTCATTAGTAAGAGTTCAAATGAAGACGGACTCTAATTCTAACTCCAATTAACAAATGTGGAACTTTTGCGTTGTCACGGAAGGTCAATTAAGAAATATCAAGTCATGAAAAGTACAGCAATTAGACTAATTTAACTTCTTCTCTCACGTTAAAGAATATT
The DNA here is from genome assembly GCA_951329385.1 of Polia nebulosa. Lineage (NCBI taxonomy): Eukaryota > Metazoa > Arthropoda > Insecta > Lepidoptera > Noctuidae > Polia > Polia nebulosa. Next base: position 25,355,330 of record OX589588.1, read on the forward strand.
TAAGTAGGCATTAATTATACGGATAATTTACTTTTACTAATGTCATCGTTTCTATACGTTGTCGCCTATTCCGATTTTGTTGGCAAAATCCATTATAAGTAGTATTATACGCCATTTTATTTGAATTGATTGACTTTTTATATCTGATATTCGGAATCATGGGTCTTTTCCTAAGCCAGGATAAGTATCTTGACGGCTAAATTACATTACCTGGTGAAACTTCACATACATAACAGATATCGACTGATGATAAAATTACCTGGTGAAACTTTACATAAGTATCAGTTATCTACTGATGATAAAATTACCTGGTGAAACTTTACATAAGTATCAGTTATCTACTGATGATAAAATTACCTGGTGAAACTTTACATATGTAACAGATAGTTACTGATGATAAAATCAAGTTAATTTAATATGATCTATCACAAAAATGAAGAAGTCATTAACGTTGAAACGAAACCGTTCAAATATAGCATTCCAGTCTTGCTTATGACGAGTAAACGCAGGTCGTCTGAATGCTTTGAGTCCTCAAAATGAGTATTCGTTGTATGACAGAGTAATCTACCGGGGCCTAGCTCCTATTACCGAGATAAGCCTTTGAAGATACCTGAACGAGCCCTTATTATTGTATATTATGTATTCTGTGACATATTCTTGATAACCCAAGCTTGTAATTGATATTAGAGCAGTTTTTGATGGTAAAATAAATTGATTGGATAGATTTATTTAGTAAAAATTATTTCTCATACAGATTCATCATGCCTTTGTTACTTCATAGGGTAAAATACTTTATGATAAAAGTATGAGGTATGCATTCATAAAGTATGAACTGCTTACACATAGGTTGGCTCATAAGATTTTATAATAGTTAAAACAGCAGATACTGAAAAATTTTAGCCAAGAAAACATCGTTTTTCATCTATTAGCAATTAATATAAACTAACCCAACATTAACACCAAAGCTTAAAATTCTAGGTTAAAATTCTCGCGAATCCCTGTGCTAAAACGTATCTCGTTGTTAATTTATCTTTGTTAAAAACTTAATTATGGCAGCAATGAACGCCGGTGGACATGCCGAGGCGGCGGAGACAATGGGAGTCATTGTTATTGTTTACAAAGGAGCCGCCAGCAACTTTTACTGCAGCCTAACGTTTGTTTAGATGACATAATGTAATTTGATATCCAAAATAAACTAATTAGCGCAAATGTTTGTTAAAAGTTTTATGGATTCTGGTCGTTCCAGTAATTGAGTTACTTTAGTTTGATGTTTTTATTTAACCGGGCTTATTTTTAACCCTCCATTTAGGGGAACGCTTTATTGAATGAAAAATAAGCAATGTTTACGGTTATTTTTTATTTAATAAACTCTGTTTTGTTACGTATTTTCCAAACTGACTTACAGCATCGCTAAAGTAAATCGAAGAAGCAGATGACTTTGAAAACCTAGAATTTAGAGATAAGGAGGAGGTCCTCAATATAATAACTGTATGCTTTTTTATGTTTGTTACGTGATAATTTCACCAATTAAGAATTGATGTTGATGATTCTTTATTGATTGGTAGGTCATACGTCAGAGGTGGTCCCTTATAAATTTGATCGAAATTAATTTAGTACTTTTTGAAAAAATAAACATAAACAAAAAATATACATACACGGATGACGTTTTGGTTTTCTCCAATTATGTTCAAATTCCATGTTATTGGGGGTTATCAATTCGGGCATAACTTTAATATGTAGTTTTAGTTATGGGGTAAAACTAAAAAATGAGAAACAAAAAAACTTAAAAAAAAACAGCCGACTTCCAAAATCAAAAAACAATAAAATTGGTAAAGTCGGTGTTTCTATAGTAAAGTTATTTTGCAATATCTTTTGTTTCTATTTTGTGACCCTTTCGTTCGACAACGTTAGTCTGACTTGATTTATAAAGAGTTTCCTAATTCTGTTTTTTGCTTATTTTGTTCGCACTGCAACTTGCGTAGAAATAAATACAAACAAACTAGACTTGGAGGATACCCAGTGACGTGGAAAATATACGTCAGCTAATCCTTTACAGCGTGCGCCATTAGTGCTACTCGTATGTATGCTCTCCCAGCCCCAATTATATAGTTTTAACGAACTGCACACAGTTCACTGCAACTTAATTCCAATTTGTTTAATTGTTATTGTAGAAAGTCTGCAGTGTAGATGTCTATGATATTCCATACTCGGCAGCCTCAAATAAAACTTGCAAATTGTGCTCCGAAAGAGTTGGCGTTAAGGGATGAATATCTGGTGTACCCGCATGTAGTTTAAATTGCGTTTCCTTTGAGTGAAGCACAAAGACGGCTGGATGCGAGGAACTTCATCTGACGGAAGACTTTGCCAACGGCCTTTTTCAGGCTACACAACTTTACGATTGGCGCAGTCCTAGCAAATCAAAAGCTGCTAAGTTAGAGACCGACTGCGAATCCATCTTTTCTTCAACTTCATAACTCACTCATATTAAACTGGCTTTAGTTTTGAACAAATCTTCAAAACTTGCGAATAATCTCCAAGCAGCAGACCTTGTATGGCTTCTATTATGAAAATAAACCGTATTTGATAATAGTTCGGTGAATTAAGTCTATTGACGTTGCATGCACAGCGAAACTAATACTCTTGTTAGTACTGTGTTGCTCCCAAGCAAATAATTCGTACAGAAAGGGCTAGTATGGAAAATCAGGTCGATAAGTACCTGTTTCGATTCAAAAGACTCGTATAGGAGCACTACCTGTCGTTGTGATTCTCATTAGCTGTCATTTTATTTATTCTGTCTATATATTTTGTATTTATGTATGGATTATATGTACCTATATATATGTGTATGTAATTAAATATAGTAAATTTATTATTGGTATTGTCACACCAATGACAACCATTTCTTGTCCAGGCAATTACTGTTATTTCAACGTTGGAGATCGCGGAATGCGATAAGGCCGCCCATTGTTTTTGTTTTAGTATATAGTTTCCTTTGATTATGTAATGGTGCACAATAAATAATATATCTAATAAATAAATATTATATACCTACGTATAATTTACCTGAATACCTACTTGTTTATGATATTATCAAACAGAACCAATATTATGAACAGAATCAAAATGTTATATACATCATGAATGTATCTCACGAGCATTTTGAAATTTAAAACCCATGGTGGAAACATACTATCGAGGAAAGATAAAAATACGAAAAATATTTCCAGCCAGTACCTAACAAAACATTGTGCTCACGTAAACTCGTGCACTATAAAATCCTCGCACACACCAAACACTAGCGCCGTAATAGCGAGCAAAGAGAAAAATAAAAGTACTGGTTCGGAACCTATCTTAAAAAGAAGTTTCCGTCTTAGAAACCTCAAAGGCAAGAGTTGAAGTTTAAAGAAAGGCAGAGTGAACATTTCAAATGGAAAGTTTAAACTGAAGCACGATCGAACTGATAAAGCCTTCAATGTTTGCTCCTATAATTTTGTTAAATCTAGTGGCTCGGATCAAACGTAAAAGGCGGCGTGTAATCAGTTCTTGGCACAGCTCTCCGTAGACTGTTACGTATAACGATAACTAAACATAAAGCATCGTACTGCTTCGATTTTTAATTAAAACATCAATCATTGTGATTTCTTGGAAAAGTGGTTTGCCATTTACTACTAGTTAATAAACTTTATTTTGTGTAGATAGAAAATATGATTTTGAGGTTTTAACAGTTGTTTTATATGGATTTTTAGTCTTTGATTGGTTAGTAGACGACTAATGGCTCGTATAAAACAGATGACCTAGTTTTAAGTACGTCTTTTTCACCGACGTCAAATAAGGTTCTGTATTCGAATCTTATGTATATAAGTATATATTGTAAGTCCGCGATTTCCTCAAAAAAATACTGATCCGATTTGGATGGGGTTTTCGTTATTCAAATGCATATTTTGCATGGAAAGTTTTAGTACATAATTTATGTCATCAGTATGTGATTAGTAATTCTTGAGAAAATCGCGGACTAACAAGATACATAACATAAGAGTCGAATACAGAACCTTCTTTTTTGAAATCGATTAAAAATACCGAACTTAAAACTAGGTCATCTGTTGAACATAATACAGTAGGATCTGATGAAGATCGTCGGAGATCTTCGGAGATCAGTGGAACTCTTCAATATCTAACAGCAAACGACTCGCGATTGCTGCGATCGTATGTCTATGTATTGTTAACACAATTTAATGGCGAGCAACCACTAAAAAGTGAGAAATTAAAACTATTTTACAAAAAAGAGAACCAGCTGCCACACAAAACCAACACCAACTTCCGAAATTAAAGTTATTATGCACTTTTTGGTGGTTTTTCTGGAAGTCGGTTCTATATTTTGTAAAAAAATATTTTTTTGGTGACATCAAAATCACTTAATGATTTCTTAACATAAACATGTCACACCCTCTCACAGAGAGGAGACCTGTGCCCCAGCAGTGGGGACATTAAAAGGCTGATGATGATGATGATGATGAAACATTGTCAAGGGTATAAATAATACACAATATTGCTTTCATTTTATCTATTTCAGTGTAACAAACATTATTCATTATTTTATACGTAGAATTATCTACCTACCTATTAAAGTTAGCTTTTTTTTCAGTTAATCTAAAGTGGACAAAGTTTGGGTTATCAGCAAAGTTTTACGAAGTCATTAGGGATAATGCCAACTTTGTCCAAACTATTTACATCTAAGCTAAATTATTATCTAGTTACATCATTGATAATTTGAATATTACACAAATTCGCTATGGATCAACGTGAACTTATTTAAATATATGGTGAAGCTGGTACCATAGAATGGATTGCGAAGACAGGACTTTTATCTGTTGATATGGAATACACTATTATTCAATGGATAGTGTGTTATTTTAGAAGCGAGGTAAGTTTATAGTTTACGCAATGGTTCTTTAAATCTAAACGAAATGGTACTTTTGAGAACAAAGGCGATGCCCAATTCCCAAAATAACTCGACACAAAATGAAACGCGACGTTCGTAGTAACAAATGTTCACACGAATGTCAGAGTTCGTCGTGTAGGTACTTCAATATTCAGTGAGTGAAATAGTTCTGCGTATTCCATATCTGCGTCACAACGCTATTACCATCTGAAATAAATAACACAACGTGCAAACACATTCCCTATTCAGCTTCAATTGTATTATTTTCTATTTCAACCAAACTGTAAAATCCATTCGTGAGATTTGTGTATGTATGTACCATTTTTTTTTTAAATTCAATTCCTGTGAAGTGCTCGAAAATCCATGACCGAACGATTAAATTTTATTTTTTTGTTGCCTGAATTGCGTGTGATAGAAATTTAAATATGTTTTCGTGCATCTATAATTTTATACGAATTGATTTCCAACGATTCAATTGCTTTGCAGAGTTATTTTATTATGCTAAGTGAACTCCATTTTATTGATCAGTGAAAACCCGTTTGGTCATCAAATTGCCAAAATATGACGAAGTTAGTATTTAGATTATATTATTTTACATTGCGACTTAAATAAGATGAATTTACAATAGAAGCATATAAAGTTTGCAGATCAGCAATAAATAGAGAACAATTTAGATAAAACAACTTCAGAGTACATTTTCTACATATTTATAATTGACAGTAAGACAGTTACTTAACAAACGGCCATTAATGCTACATTTTTACAGTAAAATAAATGAAACAATTATAGGACAGCATTTGAAAAAAATATGAGCACAATTTATTGAAACGACATTGTTTTTCCTACTTATCCAAAAAGTCTTTGGAGGTGTTATTCTAAACTATTCTAAGGGCTTCATATAAATAATTATTTACATAGTTCGTTCTCAGTTGTTCGTACGTAGTTTTATCTTGCTATGTCTAGGTTATCAGTACCGTTACAGCTTCGCTCTCGATACACTCTCGCTACAACCATGCACACTTTTATGCCAGAAAATATTTCTGTATTAAATTAAAGCGGTTTTCATTACTCGTTGCCGCTTCATTGTTGCTGCTTTACAAATCTATCGATGATAAAGATACTGCGAATGTATCAATATTGGCACTAAAATGTTTAGGTATGTATTAATTAATCGCTCAGGAATAACGCTTTTGTCTTGAATGATGGCAGTCAATATTGAAGAAAACAGTCAACGTTAAATGTTTTAGAAGTAAACTATATTTGTTACAAGAGTGCAAAGTTTGTCTTTGCGCGCTCTCCTGTATTACGGTCGCTTTTTCGGCTTGGGTGACAATCCCGCCTTAAATATAACGTCAAATACTCGTACATACGCATTTCAAATGGAGGTTTTTTTAAAACACTTTCAAGAAAAAAAAAAGTAAATTTCCTAAGTCAATATTTTGTGACAAAAGTTTTACGAGTACGTATGTAGTTATAGTTCGTTTCATTTATTTAACCAGTTTAAAATTCACAAAATATTTTAGGATGAAAAAGCATGAAGGCTCTTTCCTGAGACTAAAAACACGGACATCTCGGATTCGTATTGTACATACCTTATATATATATTTATCTGTGGCAGAATCTCCCTTCCACTCTAGTGTAAGAATGCAAAGTAAAAAAAACCCAAGGCCAGTTTTCGAGCCAGTGTGTTAAAAAATAATATTGAAAACTTTCCACAAAAACTATAATCAACGTTTATTTAATAAGTATGCTTTGAATAAGTAATCAATAGTTATCTATTGCTAAATTAACGGTTCTAAAATAACATCGAATTTTCCTGTTGACTGTTCTCCAACAAGGTATCTATTTCATTAATTGTCAATTCTTGTCATCTTGAGTAACTTTTGTCTAGCCAGCTAATTATTTTATTGACTTTCGCTAGACAATGTTGAGCGCTTTGTTTTCGAGAGCGGTATATCCATTCGGGCCTAAAAGTGCTAAAATAATAAATAACCAGCCCCAGCACTACGGTTAGGTTAGAATATTTTCGACGCAGCGTTTGATTCATGTGCTTGTTTTCATGTAGCCGAGCGCTTCCCTGCAGTTAGATTTATACCCAAAGATAAATCAGCCAAATTGAAACCATACTTGTTTAGGGTCTTAGTTTTAATACTCGTTAATTAAGTGATTAATAGAGAGGCCAGTATGACATCAAACCTGCTTCTACACGTTCGTTCTATTACTTATTCAGCCCTTTTCTTGCCTTTGGCATATAACAGAATGCTGGTTATAAATACTCAATTTAATTTAAAATAACTGCGGCTCCTTTAAAAAGGTCAACTAGACAATTTCTTTTGTTTTCAGCATTCACCCAAAAGTAGCACCTACTAAATAAATATCTAATAATGTAAAACTATAATTTTCTCACCTTGATTCCGCATTTTTAATATACACGTCTTTAAAATTTCATAGCAGCCGCCGATGTTGACATCTAATTAGTTGTTTAAAATATTCACATAGAACTTGAATTTTTCATTTCATTTATTCAATAACAATTCTCATCGTGAATGAATGAATAAAAAAAACTTGGAGTAGCTACTGTATTTTCGTAGACAAAAAGGTAAATACAGCATAACATCCATACACTTCGGTCCCAAGTTACCAAGCATACACTTCGGTCTTAGTATCACTCCAATATTCGACACTAATCAAGCACTCCGTAGTCCGTATCTTTAAACTACTTAGTTTTCACTGTAAAGTCAATTTAGATTCGATATCAGTTCTTAACATTCCCATGCACTTCTTTAGTCTTCTAAGACTCGGGTGACAGTAGTGACACTTTTCACGTAGATAATGCAAACACTGGCACTGATGACGTATCAAAGTTTGAAGTTTTTAACACTGTTGTTTATTTTAAGGCTTTGTCCAGAGTGAAAACGCGGTGACTAGGGCGAGTGCGGGCGCGATTAGATGACCACAGAGCTTCGCGAGTTGTAATAGCGGGCAGTAGATGCTAGCTGTGGTATAACAATTGACGATCGCTCGCTGGCCCCTCCGCTTCGGTACGTCGTGCTAGGGGCCCGCCATTAGTCACATTCTGTTTGCACGAAAACGGCGGTTTCATATGAAGGTGCTCGCCTTAGCACCCGCGCAAGCCCCGGGGCCTATCGCGTCTTCAGAGTGTTAGCAGGGTTAAACACAGGACGCAGTAGAAGAGGGCCCCAGTGAGGCCGTGGCTGTTGGCGGCGGCGGACGCGGCGGGCGCCGGCGTGGGCGGGCCCAGGCGCGTGTTGGCGCGCACCACTTGCGAGCGCCAGCGGATGCTGTACAGTGGCTGCTGCCGGGACAGTGCTACTAACCTATTGGGGAAAGGGATGGTGTTAGAATTAGGTTGACACCTTGTTGGGAGAGGATCTTCAAGATCGTGTGTTCATACATTTGTGTCTGCCGTAACCAGATAACGTCATCTACAAAACTGCCTAAAACGTTATTATTCAACATGTGTGTACCTGTGTATTATACAAGGTAGAATTTTTCAGCGGGGCAGTAAGGGGAACTACCTTAACCGTTGCAGCTACACGAAAAGGGTGACTATCCATAATTTTTCGTCAAATTTGAAAAAAAATTACAGTTAGTAAGAAAATGGCCATTTTACACAAACATTTTTATTGATGCCAATCGAGGATCGTTTCTAATACTGATACTGATCAAAAACTTTTATGGAAACAACCATCGTTAGAGTTCTAAGAAAGTCAAAAATCGCATAAAAAATATCTCATACATTTCGTAGGAAATCATTGCAGGTCCTAAGAAATAATTTGTGAAACTGAAATATAAAAAAGAAAATACACTAAAAATTAAAAATAACTTAAATTTCGGAAGTCGGTGTTTGTATTTTATTTTTTCATTATTTGACACCGACTTCCGAAATTAAAGTTATTTTTTAATTTTGGAGTATTTTGAAAATCGGTCCACAACTGACGGAGAAATCGGCGGACATACAAAAAAAAAAACATACAGTCGAACATAGAACCTCCTCCTTTTTCGAAAGTCGGTTAAAAACAAAATACAAATGATCATGTAGACGGTATGTAATTTAAAACATCAAAAATATCTAGAAGTAATATTAATTTGAAAAGATTTTTGTGATATCTGAATTTTTAGTACTCCAACGGAAGTTTTTCATCAGTATTAGAAACAGGATTGAAACAAAATATTTGTGTTCATACAAAATGTGTCGGATTTTTTTTTTTTGCAATTTCTGACTGGGTTGATCCCATAAAAGATTTTGATGAGTATTAGACACTGGATCGATTGGCATCAATTAAAATGTTTGTTTGAAATGGCCAGTTCCTTGCTAACTGTTAATTTTTTTGAACTTCTGTGAATGGGGACCAAAATTTCACAAAAAGTTATGGATAGTCTCCTTAGACCCTTTTCGTGTAGCTGCAATGATTAAAGTAGTTTCCCTTACCGCCCCGCTGAAAGATTCCCCTATATATGTATACATTATGAATTCGAGATAATTTTAAAATTTTAGAACAATAAACTCTAGTTATGTCAAAGAAAACAAATTTTAAATTCCATTGCAACCCATACCTACCTTTTTTGGGGTCTTTTTAATACGAATGGTCATTTAAAACACACAATTCTAAAGTCGATACTTTTTTTTTGAGTTGATGGTGATGAATTCAAATGATATCGAATTATTTTATCAAATATAGGTCTGCTTATTAATGAATTGGTTGCTCACGCCGTTGTCAACAAATTCAACTGACGATCTCTCAAAACTTTGTAAATCAGCAACATACTCGTAAACTTAGCTTCCAATATTCCATGAACATTTTGTGTAAAATTCGGAGCTACACGCATTTTATAACACAAGCATAACGTACAGGCTGTACGAAAAGTTTTAGATTGCAGTAGCGCGCTTTTACTATTGGCCATTATCGAAAGCCCGAAGTGCACGCGTCGTACTGGAAAAAAGGGTGGTCGAAAACCAAACCAGCCCACACCGACACTGCAGAGGGCGCTTAAAAAGTTTATTTACAATCCCACCTGCGTCCACCAAAAAGAACGTTTTGCGTCGACCTCTCGATTCATCGACAAAGGTGTGCTTTCACACATCGTTATTCAGGATTTACGACAAAAATGTCATTTTGGAAACACGCCACGTACCCTCTTACGGCTTCCTTTAATATGCACAAAGAAAAAAGATCTTTGTACCGAGAAAGTAGCTAAATAAAAGCATGCGCTCTTACGTATTTGGCACGTCGGTTGCTGTATTAAAGCCGAGAGCCATTCATAAATAATTTATCGTGGCGTTTTTCTTTCTTTTGGAAATTGTTTAGATCGCGCTAAAAGCTTAGCGGAAGATTTCTTTTGACTTCGAACCGAACTACAACGCGGGGCGTTCACGCTTGCCGAATATGAATCGAGGAATCTCCGGTAATCTGCATCGATTTATACAAATATTAGTATATCAGAACCACTTGATTAACCAGGGATATAGCATGCATCAGAGAAATTTAACGTGTAAATACATAATTTGGGTTGGCTGTTTCGATTAGCAGGACAATTGATCTCGTCAGCGCTGGGTCTGTGACTTCTACGTGTGGGATGAATACATACCTAATGACAACTGTGTTGAGTCGCCAGGGCAGCGTGTAGGTGTGGTTCTTGTGGCGCGCACAGAACGTGTACAGCAGCTCGCCCGCGGCCGACGCCAGCCCCGCGCCCCCCGCGCCCTCCCCTGCGCCCCCCGACCACTCGTGCAGCGTGATGTTCCACGAGCCGCATGACTTGTCCTACCACAACATTTTTATGGCATACCACGCATAGCTGAAGCCACAACAGGAAACAGTCGCCCCAATTTACAGAGGGCTCTGATTTTCTGAAGCCACATGTTTGGCATTGTTTTACGCTGATTGTGAAATGGCATCATTTATGCGTGCTGTTTTTACGGTAAATGTACTTACTCCAGCTACTAAATATTCAGTTTAAATTAGAGCAATAGGTACCTTTAACCAGCTTATATTAAAAATGTTTTAGTTTTTCTGCTCTGTAAATAAAATACCTTTATATAAAACGAATTAAGTTTCCACCACTAGAAAATCCACAAGAATAAATTGAAGTCGGAGAAGATGAGTAAAAATAAAAATACACCTCAACAGCTTTTTATCGTGGCTTACCTGTTCAGACGTGATGTCAATGAACAACTGCCGCTCAACGTTGGAGTCTAATACCCAAGTGCATTGTTGATAGAAAAACTCGTTCAGACTGCCCGTAACGGACACGTTCCTCGACGATATTTCACCTACAGAGAGAAAAACAAAATTAAGTCTTGAGAAGAAAATAATAAATTTACAAGGCGACAGCGAGACATCTACCTACGTGGGCAATAATGCGACGTTAAGGCACCACGACGAATCGCCGCAATAGCGACGTTGTAATTGGAACTTTACGATCTTGTTCAAGGTTTTTTTCGATTCAGTGTTACCCTAGGCGGCGTGAAACTGGGTCGTGTGCGTAATGTGCTCGGACGCGCCCCGCCGCCCGCCGAGAACAATATCCGACGCGTTTTTCCAAACGTCTGAGACGCGCCTTGAATGTCAAATAGAACTGTTTGTTTTTCGCTTTATGTGATTGGGGTCTATGGAGTACATTGGAGATATATAATAGCTGATTATTTGGCCTTTTCATTGAGATATCTTCGTCGAATTATCCGGGGTTCATGTTCGTATAATGTTCGCATGTGTTTACAGGTCAACGCTTGTCTTACCGGAGTGAGTGGTGTATGTGCGCTGCCCGCACATGGCGTCATCGTTGAAACTGTATGCAGCCGCATAATCAAAACCGCGGCTCGCATATGTGTAATGCGCCACTGAGTACTCCAACCGAACACTCGTCCAGCTCCGCACGACGACCGGCAACCACGCTGCCTGTGACAAACAACCGTTACGTCAATTGAAATTTACAGTAACCGCAGCAGCTGAAATAAGGAAAAAGAAAAAAAAATACAACAATAGAGATAAATCTTGACATATATTTTGTCTCCACAATCTTTTATTTGGTAAAAATATGATATTCACCCGTAGCCAGTAAGAAAGTAAACATTTTTGAAGATTCGTCAAAGAACATAAAAACAGGGTTCCGATCGCATACGCCCCATAATCATAACTGTGCGAACGTGTACAGCGTATTGATAAGTTCGGCGCGCAGCAGTGTACGCTAATGCTACGCGACAGCCATACGTCGCGTCGGCCGCTGCTAAGTAATTGAGTTTTCAGGAGCGAGTCTGTGAGCTGTATCCGCAAGCCCCAAGCCCCGAGCCTGAGCCCCGAGCCCCGAACCCCGAGCCGCGTCGTCGCTGCCCACTAATAACAGGGGCGGACGGATGACACGCCGCCAGTTAGCCCATGTTTTATGAGTACCGGGACATACTCCACTACGTCGCCACCCGTTTTAGATACGGCCCAGAGTCCATTTTGGAACAATAATGTGAGCTCGTAATCATTTGGCGCGGATGGCGTCAACCCGCGACGAGGTAAAGCACTGTTAATAATTAAATTAAGCGCGCGTTTCTCGATATAAGATAACAAAGCGGCGGATCATAATCTCTTCGTTTTGTTACACGCTTCCGTCAAATGTAAACATATCAATACAAATTAAACATAAATATATAGGAAGCAAACCACCTTACTCTGTTGAATAACAACGTGCGATACCATCTAAATAATTTTCATTCGTGTATTGCCAAAACAATTTGTTCTGAATAAATATTTTACGTGATACAGTAGGCATTTGATCGCTTCAATTTTGTTTACGTTACATTGATTTTGTATATTGAACATGATAATGAAGTTTATCAGTTTGGGCTACGAGCTCAATTTGGGTGAGACAAATTGTAACTATTAAAGTTTAGCTGTGATCTCAAAAGAAAGTGAACTAATCTGACCCTGAAAGAGCACTAAACGTGGCAAGTAAATTATGGAGCGGCATATTTGCTCTTATGTAGGCGTCCCTATCCGCTCGGGTGGTCGTTCTACGCTTTATTGCTGTTACATACTTAATAGTAACCCTCTTACTTAATTATGCGGTGGGCACCGCAGCCGGGCGCCGCGAGAGGGAGCGTCCTTGCCCGTGTTAGCACAAGGCCCCAGTAACACGATTAATTTATTTGTTGTCGTATATTCAGAGCTCGCAATTATTAGATCATGCATTTCGGTTCCTACTTCCTAAAGAACCAGTGTTTATTCAACTTGGAATTAAAATGCTAAAAAGTTTAATTCACAAAAACAAATGTTGCCATTTGTTCAGTACTTCAATGACGCTATAACACTGTATTATGTATCGGTCTCCTGATTTTTCCTGTCGATTACCCTCAATGTTTCCCTTAATATTTCAAGCAATTAACGTCAATTTTCTTGTCGATGGTTTCCGAATATTTCATTCGCTCAGATAGCTGTAATGAACGTCAATTCCAATGAATGTCACGTCGAGCACTGTTATTTTTTGAATTGCAAATAAGGGGCGCTACGTCATAAAGTTATAGGTTCTTGTTTTAAATCACCTCATCTTGTATTCCAAGTGGGACAGGTATTGAGTTGAGTATTTCAGGCATTTTTAGTGTTCTGCACCTGGAAAATTGGAATACTTATGGGTGAACCGTGACTGCTTATATCAAAGGCACTTTTTGTGAGTGAAAGAATGAGTGGTGGGCACAGAGATTGGATTTATTAGCATATCTGAATAACTTACAAATAAATGTAAAAAAAATAAATGTATTTAAACAAAACTTTGGTTACAAGGAGTATCCGGTTACGACATCCGGCCACCGTAGACCCGGGCCTGTAAACGGCGAACAGTACAGCTCGCCGTCCGATCAGCACCAGGCCCGTGAGTCGACGGCGCGTAGTTTTTCACGCGCGCCTCAGTGAGATGATTGTCAGCCACCACTGACGGGGCCCATGTAGCCGGTGCATGCATGCCTAGGGGTAGCGGATAAATTCTTAACATGAGTTACCGCACCCCTGGGCACTCAGGCAGGGAAGGAACAGGGGTGGGTTTTAGTCAGTAAGAGTCTGACACTCCCTCCCGCTCCACCCAGAGCGGTAGATGTCATTGGATGACTTCCCACCCCACAAAAAAGGGATATCCGGTTGGAACGAAGTTCCTTCCTGTATATTCAATAACAGTTAGTGTAGGTACACTAAACAAACGTAGAAAAAAATTGCGCGTGCGCCGTACCCACACGGGGTAGAAGAGAAACTTCATAGTTAATAGATGAAGAGTGAGATCAGGAAAGAGTTACACCATTCTTCTCCCTCATGTAACGAAGTGTGCCTTTGGTCTATGGTTCATCTTAGGCTATGAAAGGGTTATCAAACTCGGAATGAAACATAAGAAGCTGAAGATTTGTGCGAACTTTTATTTTGACATTCTAAATGTTAGCTCAAAAGTCGTAATAAATATCATACTAATATGCAGATACTCAAGGTCGCAAAAATCAGTTTTCCGTATATACTCGTATCTCTCTACTTTAAATCGTATTTTCATTTATGACAAAAAATAACTAGATCTTTTAATTCTCTAGAAATTTTGTTTCAAGCAATTTTTATAATTTCTTTAACCGTTTTAGAGCGAAGAAATCGTCACTCAGGTGCAATCCGTACATTTTAGCTTTTTATCTTTTATTCGGAAGTTCAGTCCCTTGAGGAGCAGTTATATGCCAATAATGGCCTTGAATGGTTAAGCTTGCGTGTTCTGTGCTGAGCTCGCGCGACGCGTCGTGCATCCACCCAGTAATAGAACTTGAGCGAGTTCTATCAAGGAGCACTGTCCCGAATTAGACACATTATTAATTAATTATACATAAAACAACAGGTATTGTACTAAAACACGTATACTAAAAAATAAATAATTAAATTATTTTAGGTGAAAGTTTGATAAAAATACGCTTAGGTAATAAAATATAATTTCAAAATAATATTCACATAACAAATTACGAGGAAAATCGTTTAGAGTAACATTTATTTCCAAAGAAATAAGACTAGTCGTTTAGACGTGATTTTCAATTTAAAATCATTTGCACGCACACAATTCGAATAACCGCCAAAGAAATTTCACTTCAGAAACTTAACTAATGTTTAACGAATGAAAATCTCATCTATCAAGTTCTTTTCACTTCACACTGGCCACCTGTACAAAACACTGCACCCAACATTTTAAATAGTGAAAAATTTTTTCGGCCTAGCTCTCATTCGCCAAGACTGTGTCTGGATTCCGCTATAAGCTATAAGGAAGTTGATTTCAAAATGTTACCTGAAAGTCCCCACAAAGACAGGACAGGTGCGTGCCGTCCCCGGCAACCAAGGCGACATGGTCGTGGTAGTAGAGCGGCGTGTAGGAGCGGCACTCGCAGCCCGCGTCACCGCACGCCGTGCGGCACCCGCCCGCGACTCCCGCGCCCGCCGCGCCCGTGGGCTCCGCGCTCCACATGCGCTCCAAGCGCTGGATCTAAGGAGACCAAATTATTTGATTTAAAGGCAGACGGTGGCACAATGATCACGTCCACAGCGAGGCTCAGGGGAGACCCCTTTACAGTCTCCTCAGGGATGTGCTGTAACAGGCGTTGTACAGGGAGATTTCGAACTGGTCTTTTAAGAGCTAACGGACCCCTTTCCATGTGCGGATTCTGATCAACAGGATGGATTTGGACAAACAAAGTCGGACCACATTTGTAAAGCTAAGTTGAACAGACGAGCGGACCACGAATTCCAGTAGCGTGGATGGACTTAAAGCGTCGAAAGAGCACGCTGCACCATACAACTTCATGCCTCTTTTGTGCTCATTTCGTGCTTCGTTGGGCGACATAGACAAAAATAATCAACAGAACAGACGCTGTCTACTAGAAAAGGAATCGCGTCGAACGAACCTTCAAGTGTAGATAAACTTAACCACCAGCATCTGATCTGTTATCCTTGGTAGGTAGATCTTGCTGACTAATTAATTTTACCCCGACTATCAGGACAAAACTCTTTCTACTATCATATATTAATTGGCATAATGAGAGGAAAAGATGGCCTACAAAAAAGAAAATTGTTGTGTTTACAAGTTGGCATACGATATATTAAAAATAATTTTGTAACTATCTCTTACCACTTCAAATGATGAGTGACAAGCGACAAGAGGTTGTTGCAAGGATTTTTAAATTCAGAAATTTCAATGGACCAAAAAATAAAATTTCACCCGCATCAAAATGCGGAATCAACTGCCTGCCACAACAGAATCTGCAGCAGTAAAAAAGAAAACATTAATCAAAGTGGAATGCTGCGGAATAAACCCTCAACCAATATTTTATAATATTTGTACATACAATTTATTTGTGCATTGTTATTTTCTGTCTGGCACGTATTTGCCGTACCGACAATATTGTTGAAGTAGTCTAATATTAACCTTGGCAGAAACTGTGTGAAGGAAATTTGAAAGCTTTAAAGCAACGACGTATACTAAAATATATATAACGGATACTAAAATGTCTGACAGTAGCAGTTTTGCTGACTCCTGTACAAGTCTACATTCCTCATAGACCTTTATAACCCTTTTCTCTTCCTCTGGTAGACGCTAGATAAATTTTCAACATTGACCTTTCCCTAATAACTCTTCGTAGGTACCTGAACATTTAAATAAGAATTGTTTTTAGGGTTCCGAACATCCGAATGTAAAAACAGAACCCTTATAGGATCACTCGTGCAATCGTCTGTCTGTTTGACCGTCTGTTCGTCTGTCACAGACAATTTACTCCGTATCTTCTGCCCCGATTAAGTTCAAATTTGCTACACATAGGTGTATTTCTATGACCCAAACACGGACGAGTAACGTAAATAAATAATATAAATTTATTTGTATGTATGGGGGTCACTTTTGTGGGAAAATCGGAAAAATTTAAAAATAAAGTTTTTTAAACTGTACCGTGGGACATATCAAATGCATTGCGAGGATCTTAAATATATATTTTTCATAATTTTAAACTGAATCTAATAATAAAATTAACCATTCCTCCCCTCCCCTTATCTCCGAAACTATTGCGCATAAAATAAAATAAAAAATACAGGAAATAGTTCTTTACTTATAGATTACAGGAAAACTTAAGAGAAGTCTATATTTTCACAAACTTTATATTAACTTGCTTTGGTTTTTAACCGACTTCAAAAAAAGGAGGAGGTTCTCAATTCGACTGTATTTTTTTTTTTTTTTTTTTAATGTATATGTTACCTCATAACTTACTACGTGAACCGATTTTGAAGGTTTTTTTTTTGAAAGCTGTGGCTTCACATGTGGTCCCATTTTAATTTGGTGAAGATCTGATAAAGAACTTCGGAGATACACAATGGAACTCTTCAATAAATGATAGCAAACCTTCCAGAATTGCTGCAATCGCATGTCTGTATATTGTTTTCACCACTTCACAACAATACATCGCTCTGAAGGGGTATTCAGATTTGCACAGTTTACCCTGATACACCCTAATTTAGTCGGTGTCAAGTAACGAAGAAACCAAACTAGAAACACCGACTTCCGAAATTAAAGTTATTTTGCATTTTTTAGTATTATTTAGGGAAGTCGGTTGTATTTTTTTTTGTAAAAAGTTTTTTTGTGTGTATCCACACACGGTTACAAATTAGAAACCCATTTTTCAAACACTTTCTGCAAGTGTGTTCGCTAACTCAGCTGACATCAATTTGATAGGCACTATGCAGTACATTGCTGCTTTGTTTGGTGGACATTAATTATAGTAGACACTACGTAGTACATTTTTGTTCTCTTATACGTCAAAGCAGCAATGTACTGCATAGTGCGTATCAAATTGATGTCAATTCAGTTACACCTGCTAGTCTTTAATTAAGCTGAAACTTGCATCTATATTTATATACATAAATTAATCCCTATTTCCTTCGTCACGGGTCACATCACGCGTGAACGGTTGGGCAGATTTTGCTAATTCTTTTTTTGTAATGTTTTTGTCAAGAGAAGGTTCATGAAATTAAAAAAATTAAAAAGTTGCGAGGAAAATTATAAAATTTCGGAAAATTTAACGACTATACAGGATGTAACGGAAAGGTGTGGTCTGGTTCTGCCCATGGAAATAGACAACTTTCTCTAAGAAAAAATAGAAAATTCCCAAAAAAAAAAATTGATCTTTCCATACAAAGTTATCATCAGCTGATCAATATTTCTATGGGAGGTAAAAAAAAATTTGAGAATGTCCTCAAGTTTTCTTGAAGAAAGTTGTTCATATCGATGGGCACATACAGTTCTTAAAATATGACCACACCTTTCCGTTACACCCTGTATAGACTTCGCGCGTTTGATAGTTCATAGCTAAGCGAAAGCTAGGCTTTAGGATCTCCTCAACCAAACAAGATGGTACCATCGTGTTTAGTCTCATTGCATATATTTTGACAAGTTACGTTAGACTAAGTGATGCCTAAGGTCGGTTAATGGAACCGAAAGGTGCCTATAGGATCTCCGCAACTAAAAAATATAACACCATCGTATTTGGACTCATTCGATGTATTATGAAAAGTTATATTACACTTGGTAGTACTTAGGGTCTGATGATGGAGTCGGAAGGTGGCCAAAAGATCTCTGCAACCATAAAAGATAGCACCATCGCGTTTGGGCTCATTCGATATGTATTTAAAAAATATATTAAATAGCCAAAAAAAAAGGAGGTGCCTGGGGTCTAATGATGGTGCCGGAATGGTCACACCATTGGATCTCCGCAACCAAACAAGAAAGCACCATCGGGTTTGGGTTTATTGAATTTGTACTGACTAGTGTCATTACACTAGAAGGTGATCAGGGTCTGAATATACAATATAGGATCTTCAACCATACAACACAGCACCGTCGTGTTTAGACTCATTGGATATGTACTTTCTGAAAAGTGTCGTTAAACTTGGTGGTGACTAGGGTCTGATGATAGAGCCAGAAGGGTACTATAGATACTATTAAACAAGAAAGTGCGTCGATTTTGTCTTGACTAAAACTATAGTTCCAGGTATAGTCCAAGGTCTGATGTTGGATTTGGAAGGTCATCATAGGAAACCCTCAACAATATAGCCTGATGAGGTAAGGCTAGTTCGATTTGTCTTGACTAGTTAGCTAGCACACTGGCCGTATAGATTCGATTTTCTTTTGACTGACAAGAGATTACAGCCCAGCTGGCTAGAAGAATAATGTCAGATTGCAGCTGCCCCAGGTACTGACTCTTTCGGCCTTAGGGTTGATACGCTCTGCCTAGGGGTCGTGGATAAATACGTAATAGAGTTCCGCGCCCCTGGGCACTCAGGCACGGAAGGAACAGGGGTGGGATATAATCAGTAAAAGTCTGACACGCCCTCCCGCTCAACCCAGAGCGGGAGAACGTGTTCATCATTGGATGATTTCGCACCCCCAAAAAAAAAGGGTTGATACGCTCCTGGTATCAGGATAAGTATTTCAATAAATTCTAATGTCAAAAAGTATAGAACAAAGTATAGATAAATTAAAATCTTTTCAAGGCAAGCTTCAATCAAATAAAAACGTTAACTAGAAAATGTTAGGTATCTTAGTTGTAACTACCTATCACATTTTCTTTAAAGTTTGACGCCTGAACGTCCCTTACACTGTTTTAAGCATAAGCCTAATATATTACAGTTGTACGCTTACGGATCTAAGTTTGAATTAGTATTTTTAAGTTCATGTAAAAGTTTGTCTTCTAAAGATTTCTACTTTTTTTTTAAATATGTGATTTGTTCGGAACCCTTTGCGCGCGAGTCTGACTCGCACTTGGCCGGTTTTTTCATTATTAGACAATGTTAAAGATCATGAGAGATGTTGATTCGGGACAGCTTTGTGTCTTTTTGTCCGCTTTTTAAATTAAAAATGTCACGTAATGTCAATGACCGCTATTGTAAATTTATCTGGCACCTACTATAGTTCAATTTTGGTAGAAGCTTTTACATATTTATCGAGTAATGCCTTGGCCACAAGTAAGGCAGATACAACTGCACTTTTAAGGACCTAAAAACGCCACAGTTGTCTTGACCACCTACTAAGAAGTCAATAAGGATGATAGCTGGGTTGACTGCCAGGGTGCACCGTAAGTTCTATTGCAAAAGTTCTCGGTCAATTATTTTTCACCTTTATTCCGTTAGAAATATGGTTAAAAGTGGTTGATCGGCAGCATTCGCTGGTATACCTAAGCATTGGTAACTAAAGTAATTAACAAAGTAAAATAATAAAGTACGTAAGTGAATAAGTTAGTAATAACTATTTAATTTGCTCGCCAGTCCACTTACTTCAATAGTGACACTCTGGTTGGCTGCGGGTATGAACCGGTGCGTGCAGAGCAATCGCTCCTCTATGTTCCAGAAGATGTGATGGTGCGAGGGTGCCGATACTCCTCCGTGGGCTGGAGACGAGAGCCCGTAGTGCGTGGCTGCACACGTGGCATCCGGAGACGCCGTGCCTTCGTGTTGTTCTGCACCAGAAATTATAGTTTACTAAGTTCTGTCGGCGGCCACCTTCGTGTAAGTTGGAATTTATCAGAAGGGAACTTTTTTATCACTGATAGGCTCACGCTTGACCACTATCTCACCTGATGGTAAGTGATGATGTGGTCGACGATGAAACGTGCTTGCCTGGAAGTAACCTTTTCATTTTTGACTTAAAGGCCCCCAGGACTTACTCCCGCTATAGAGATTATCCTATATTCTAATACAGACATGGTCTACTTGTGTGTCAAGTTTCATCCAAACCCTTTTGGCCGCTGAGCCGTGTGTTATTTACAAACATCCAACCTCCAGACTTTCACTCTTATACGAGTACTATTAGTAGGAAGCATGAAAATAGGATTGTTACACCAGAATAGTCATGCAAAACCTTGGTTTTGTCAAGGTCTACTGTATACTTTCATTTTTTTAAGCAAGTTTCGTTATAACGTTCAAGACCGCTTACATTTACATTATTTTTAAATTATGTTTTGATATCACGTACCAAATCGCTTACAATTACATTATTTGTACTCAAGCAAGCGAAAATAACGTGGCAATATATTTTCCATACGTCATGTATTTTTCCTCTCACCAGTCATTGTGTATGTCGCACATACATATAGAAGACACTTCACATAAACATTCACATTACCCTTAGTAAGCACCAGCAGGATTTAGCCTGTGAATATTATTTTGTCTGGCCTTTTTCTTTTTCACTTTCCATAAGTCATCAAATATCATTGTTTATGTCTTGTTGTGGAAGCGAAAATATTATTTTCCGTTCATGTTTTCCTTCTGATTTTCTAGTCGTCTCTAGTGATTTTATTTACTCACCATCATGGAAAGCGAAAGCTCCGTCGACGAATTCTTCTTCGTCTGGTGTTTGTTGGCTCGCTCTTCGGACTAGGATTGTCAAGTTAGCACCTTTGGACGTCACTGCCTGACGTATTAGGAACCGGCCTGCGGGATCCCTTGCCTCCCTCACGGCTGGTCCACATACTCTGAGGAGAGCTCTGTCTCCACGTTCCGATCTGTCTCTTTCCCCTCTCCCACCAAATTCGTGTACACCTTCTAAGATCTCAATATGAGATCGACAGCTTTGTAACCTGGTTTAGAATAACAATACTTGATTGAGTTTCAGGAAAAAAATACTTACGGTAGAAAAAATAACTAGGTACATTAGTGGTGCTCGTCAAACAAACAAGGAATAAAGAAATCTTAATTGGATGCGTTTACGTAAGAAATGTGGACGAGGAAAAACCCTCAACAAAAACATTTATTGAACATTCGAAATTAAATTCCCAAATCATAAATTTACGATTTCTTAGGGCGGGTCTATCAATCAATTGCACCCCGGGGAGGAGGCGGCCCAAACCGACAGTCAAAACAGTATTTGGGGCTTAGATACTGCCTCAACATTTAGGGCCGATTTCGCCAATGAAACTAATCACGATTAGTTAAACTAAACTCAGTTTATGCGTTTAATCGAGATTAGAGCTTCATTTTGCTTTTCACTACAAACTAAACTAGATTATGCTTATCTTAGTTTAAATTCTAAACGCCCAGTTTACGGTGAAACGCAAAATGAAGCTCTTATCTCGATTAAACGCATGAACTGAGTTTACTTTAAACTGATCGCGATTAAATTCATTGGTGAAATCGGCCTTTAGTTGTCTTAGCGAAAATACCTAACCTACGAATATGAAACAGGGTAAGCACATATTGTACAGTTTGGCGCATTTTATAATACTATATGTATTATGAAATGCACATACATACACAATGATGTAAATCGATGCAGGGAGCTAGGCATCACCTACGGAAACAAGATCCGGTCCGATGAACCGTACAAAATACGAATGCTGAACTAAATGTACCTTAGCTTTAGCCTCTAACGAGTTTGTGAATCTGTACTTTGTTCTCTTGCTCTTTTGTAATTCGGTAAGGGTTTAATTACGGGACATATGCCATGTGAGTGCGTTTATTTCAAATTCCAAGTATTTTGAGACTCATTTAATGAGTAACGTGCTGTCGCAAGCAAGGAAGGTCGCAATACGTTTACAAAATATATGGATAGTAATATAAATTCGTCCAAATTCCTTCCGCTCTATTAAACTGATAGAGGAGTAACACTATGAACATTAGAACTCGCCCTAACTATAATAGGGGACATAAAGGGGGGGAAGTCCTTAATTTGTGGAGCACTTACCTTAAATTATAATTAAATAGTGATACTTGAACGACGTCGGTGGGTGCTCCGAGGAGGTGTATGACGCACTGGGCGCGCCACGGGCCGGCCCGCGAGTCGAAGTGGCCGGAGCGCGCGCCCCCCGGCCCGTAGGCCCGGACGGTGGCGCCGCAACCCATCCGCGCCCCGTTTCCCCCGGACACTTCATTTGTCATCCCGCTACTATCTACTGGTATCCTATCTGCTAAAAAAATTAAAACATTTCTTGACAAGTTCTTTAAGGTTCTGAAGCAATTCATGTCTATGTAGTTTTTGTATGTTTCGAAATAAGTTTAAATCTTTTATACTACACCTGCTTGGAAAGTACCTTGATACTTTATCAAATTTACGGTAGAAAGTACGTCATTGCATATCGAACAAATATGCGGGGAGAAAACGCATCTGAGCGGGATAGAAAAGTGTATGAAAATCCATTTCTTACGTAGTTTTTCTTTTTTAATTTTGGGTAAGACTATGCGCCGGTAACCTAAATATCAAAAGCGAAAAAGTTTTTACAGTGAGTTTTTATCTCCAAGTTCGCAAAATTACACTGGCCACTAGCTGTGTGTTGGATGGTGTCGGGCTGGCAGTGCGACCCTGCGGCGGCAGGATAAACAATTTGAAAAAAGAACATGTGAAAATTGCAGACGCCATTGGCGCCATTTTCAATTTGTGTGTTGTTTGAGGATTCAGTTTTCGTAGAAAGTAAAATAAAACTATCAAAATGATAAGTAGTGATAGTGATGATGAAGATTTTTTAACTCAGCCGCAGTTGAAGGAAACAGCAAAAATACTGATTGATAACCTTTTGGGAAAAGTGTTACATTAAGCTTCACTAACTGCAACAATTTCAATATAAATTTCAATTAGTAAAGATTTAGTTTTTTATTTTCCTCGTAGGTGTAGTATAAAGCACTATGTATCACTCGAGAGAAAGTGCGATTCCCGATCTCGGGTGTTTTAAAGCCCTCGCCTACGGCTCGGGCTTCAAACGACACCCTCGACGGTAATCGGTCACTTTCTCCTCTCGGTGAACAATGTACTATTATGACATAATTATTTATTAAACAAAACAGTTAATGGAAATAAAAGGTATACGAGAGAAGAAATAAAACATAAATAATGCACACAATTTAACTAGCCAGCACAATTGTTTGGACCAACGAAAGGAAAAAGCATATTGCGGCTGTTATAAAGGACAAGAAATGCCTTTTTTTAACTCAGTGTTGTTTTAGTTTTATTATTAAGGCACAGTTATACGACTTCTAATGATTTTTAATTGAACATCACGTCTAAACGACTAGTCTTATTTCTTTGAAAAAAATATACGTTACTCTAGACAATTTTCTCAGTAATTTGATATTTTGATGTGTATAATTTATGTTAAATTATGTATAAATTATGTTGAGTGTAATTTGATATGTATGTAAATTATATTTGTATAACATAGTGTAATTAATTTGTTAAGTTATTTCTAACGCGAAAAAAAAATTGAGAATCACTCAAAAATTATTAAGCGTATTTTTATGAAACCTTCACCATTTTAAAGATCATTTAATTATTTATATTGTAGTATACGTGTTTTATATAACAGCCGCACGGGTCGATTCATGAAGTTAAGCTACGCTACCCGGGGTTGGTCAATGGATGGGTGACCATCTTTACATACCGAGACTCCTCTCCTCATTTTTATATTTTACTGTTATATTTACCATGTTGCATATGATGAGTCAGCGCAGCTAGGGGCGGTGAGGCAGGGACCACGGTGGGCGGCGAGCCACTGCTGTCTACCCTCTCAATAAACTCCAGCTTGGCTATAAATCCGTTGTAGTCGTACGGCGGTACTAATGGTCCGGAACTGAACACAGGTAGCGTCATGTTAGGAGTGCTTTCGATGTTTTTACAAAGAATAAAGAAATACTTTGGATGTAGGGACTACTTGGCATTTTATGGCTCTGTTTTGTACATTATGTCCGTTTTTGCTAACGTCATGCAACGCAAAATCTATTTTCTAACCTCTCTCGTTTAGCACTCTCTGTTTGCAACTTGTGTAGAAATGTTTTTTGCGTGTATCTGCTTACGGTTTTCATATTACATTTATATGTTGCTTGTTAATCAGGACACAATACAGCCAGCATTACAAGTACCTAATACTCTTCAATAATGTGCTTTTCAAACTTATATTACTCCTTTGTGCCCCTTTACTTAATTCTACATTAGTACTATTTCATGAAAATCGATCGCAGTGTAATCAATTTATTGTAAAACAAGCTTAGCAAACTGTTTCTTAGGTTTATGTGTCCCAGCCTTTCAATAACTCAGTGTCGTGTGTGAGGACTTATGTGAGGTTTAATTTAATCTTGGAGGCTCGGCAGGAGCCTCCTTAGATGTCGCGCGTGCTGGGTAATAAATAAACACCTTTTGATAAAATCGTAGCAATGAAATTACAATTTAGGCCAAAATAGAGATGGTCTTTTAAAAACATGAATACATATAGATTAGGCGGTCGATGATTATAACGGAACCTTTTGTATTATTTGTTGATATAGTGAAGATGATGTCTTATGTCGTTTTAACAAAACACAAGCTTATTTCTAAATTCAAAATCAACTGCATATTCTAATTGTTATTCAAAGTTTACTTACTTGAATTCTAACAGAAGATTCGGTCCTGGATGCTCGAGTGTAGCCGTGCGCTCCGAGCATAGGGTGCCGAGCAGCGAGGCAGAGGGCGAGCTACCCGCCCGTAACGTCAGATAATCCGTGGTACAGTGACTGCGGAAACGATATTGTTTTACTGTAGTACAGCTTATGAATGGATTATGCGGGCTCCGTTTCGAAGATTGTGTTACGGATTTTCGACTTATTTCTGCGTTCTAAAGATTTTCGGCGGGAATGTGGTTTCGGTAATACGGACTTTGATGGTATACAAATAGTTGTTTATGAATGGGTTGAGAGGGAGAGGGAGGCCAATGAAAAGATGGATGAATTGTGTGAGGAATGATATGAAAGAAAAGGGAGTTAGTGATAGCGTGACGACTGACCGGACAGAATGGAAGAAAAAAAACGTGTTGCGCCGACCCCAAGTAACATGGGATAAGGGCAGGAAGATGATGATGATGATAGGTATAGTCCATTTCGTTTTTTTTGTCGTTTCATATAAAAATGCTACAGCGAACTAATAATACATAACTAATAGATAATATCCCGACAGTAGCAGAGTATATGGCTTCAGCTCTTGTTTACCATTAATAAAAGCCGGTCAAGTGCGAGTCGGACTCGGGCACCGAGGGTTCCGTACGAACTTGTGGTTGTATAAATAGTTCGGAAACTGCAATTAAGTGATACGTCAACAGCAACGAGGAGTAGGTATCCACTAGGTTTAGATTCTCTTACAAGTGTCAAGATATGTGGCAATTTGCGACGTAAACAGCCGTATTTATCGCAATGTGAACTTCGAAGATAAAAGGGGGAAATGGATTTTGTTTTTATCCCTTTCATACGGTATCCCACATGGATATACGGTCGCCAAACTTTAAAATTTAGACCCGAATTCCGCATAAAGGACCCTTTTTTATGTAATTAAAAATTTACAGTTTTCAGATTTTTCCCTTAATCTGTGTTAAATAAGACGTGCCTTTCATGATTGTAGGTCAACGGAACCCTATAGGTCTTCATTCCCTTGCGAATGTCAAAATATGTGGCAATATGTGGTATTAGGTACCAGCTATACCTTTTGATTAACTTAGAAGTTATGTTTTTTTCACAACTCCAAGAGACTAGAGTATTTTAGTTAATTTCAACTAGATATCTCCACGCGTTCTTGAGAAAACGGGTCTTGACAGAAAGACGGACGCATAACAAAGTGCTCCTATGAGGGATCTTTTTTTTTTCTTTTGATGTACGGAATCCTAAAAAATAAATAAAATAAAATAATGATGTCCCTCAAATATCTAATACTACAGATAAAACTATGCATACTACCAATACTTCCTTTGGTTCTTAACCCATTATACCCAGTGGGTCGATAGCGACCCAAAAGTACTTGATTACTTCCAATGCACCCTGACCGCGACCTTATGAATGAATTCCTATTATAGAGCCATCTTTCGATAATCAAAAAGAACTATTTTGAACCACAGCTTAATATAATTTCTACTTTACAATTATATCAAATGAAAAGTGCTACTGCAAGATCGTACAAGTTTGGGCACGCCACCATTGCGGCAGTAGATTTAAATTCAAACTGCCACTCCTCAAAGAGGGGCACTCTTTGAGGAGTGGCTGGAGACGTGTCACGGCGTCTTCACCTTCCGCCTGACGCAGGTCCTCACCGGACACGGTTGTTTCGGGAGGTTCCTGCATCAAATCAGGTGGGAGGAAACGCCCGGGTGTTACCACTGTGCGGATCGCGCAGAGGACACGGTGGAGCATAGGGTGGAGGTCTGCCCCGCTTGGGCGAAGCACCACCGTGTCCTCGTGGATGCGATAGGAGGCGGCGACCTCTCGCTCCCGGCCCTGGTTCAGGCCATGGTACGCAGAGAGAGGGAATGGGAAACAGTCTCCGCCTTCTGCGAAGCAGTAATGCTCGCGAAGGCGGAGGCGGGACGCGTGAGGGAAGCTCAACGGATTGTCCCTCAAGGCCCCGGCTGCTACCACCGCAGGAGAGGTACTGGGCGTAGAGAGAGAGAGAGATCTCCGGCCACCGTAGACCCGGGCCTGCGGACGGCGAGCAGTGGGTAGCTCGCCGTCCGATCAGCACCAGCCTCGTGAGTCGACGGCGCGTAGTGTTCCACGCGCGCCTCAAAGAGATTAGTGTCAGCCACCACTGCCGGGGCCCATCGTGGCCGGTGCCTGCATGCCTAGGGGTAGCGGATAAATTCTGAAAATTAGTTACCGCACCCCTGGGCACTCAGGCAGGGAAGGGACAGGGTTGGGTTTTAGTCAGTAACAGTCTGACATGCTCTCCCGCACCATGCAGAGCGGGAGAAGTCATTGGATGATTTCCCACCCCCCAAAAAAAACAAAAAAAAAATCGTACAAGTTAAAGTCTGAAAAAAGTTTATTACATTTTTTTACTATTAAAATTGTTTGTATAGTAAACAGAATATGTTTTTTAGAGATATAGATGTAAATAATAATATAATATTCCACAACTATCACACAACGCCATCTAGTCCCAAGTTAAGCAGAGCTTGTGTTATGGGTACTAGACAACTGATAAACTTACTTATATATTTCTAAATACATACATATTTTAGATAAATTACACCCAGACACAGAACAAATAATCGTGCTCATCACACAAACATTTGTCCTGGGTGGGAATCGAACCCACGACCAACAGGCCAGTCAAATATAATCAAATATAATATAAATATTGCTTACAAACAAAATTTTTATAATTGCAATCAATTGCAACATTTTCGTGGGTCGGTATCGACCCTGTGGGACTTATCATGCTTTATAATCATATTTTTTCTTTTGAGGTCCCGGCACGGACTCTCTACAAACGAAATAGCCGAAGCACTGGAGTCACTTGACTTTGAGGAAGGTGTCCAGGCTTTCAATGTATACTTTGATCTGCCTTGTGAGGGTACCTTATCGGACGGTGAATCAGGTGAGGAGGACTGTGACAACAACAAACTATAAATCACTTGAACCGACATCAGTTATTTCCTCCAGCTGAGATGGTAGTACTACAAGGTGAAGAAGACAATGATGTTGACACCACCATCGATGTCGTTTCAGTCTGCCCTACTAGTAGTTCTCAAATTTCTCGTTTTCGTCCTGTCGAACCTTCAACTCTAGGAGTTGAAGAACCAACGATCATTGCTTATCCTGATGACCAGTCTTCCTTGACTGGTCGTTCTACCAACAATTATTCTGTGGCCTTTCTTCAAGACGTGGAAGACGGAGCAACGTCAGGGCAAGTAAATAGGTAAAGCGAGAATTGCGTCCACGACAAAATGTGTAGTCACCTCCGAATTGAGTATTGATGAGTCAATGATACCCTATTACGCATGGCATGACTGTAAACAGCATATTCATGGAAAGCCGATCCGTTTTGTATTTAAAGCATTGGTTGCGGGGTTGGCGAGATACGGGCCTAGGAAAACCTGTTGTTTCCGAATTGACGAATACACACAGTTTTCTGTGTATTGTGACATTTTTTTACTTGTCTTAACTAATAATAAAGACTGAATAGCATAATTACTGTTTTAATTTCATTATTCTTTCTCTATACTGTACCTTATCTGCGCAAAGGGCCATTTTCAACCCACTGAAAAAAAACAACTTTCAGAATTGAATTTACAAATTACTAATACGTCCTTGTCTGTAGTTATCAATAAACAACATTATGTGAATATTATTAAAAATTGGTGTTATAAAAAATTCTGGGCTTAAATGGGTTAAAAGAATCAAAAAAAGTATTCCAATGAATGTATGAGTATCTGATCCATTGACGGCAACAAGTTTTCATAGAAACATCTTTGATAGCATCTTAATAACGTCACTAAAGAGACGTGAGATACCAGCTAACGTACAATACTTAAATATGATACTCAAAGACCAAGAAAAACACACAGTCCCCTGACTTCTGTGAATACGTCTCATTGACGCATACGTAAACTAATGTGCCTCCGGAGCTACGTTTGTGTTGCTAGCATAAACTGAAACAATCTTTGCTATGAAAATTGAGCTTTTCGTGGTATTTGTTAGGAGCAAGTAAAGATAAGACACTTTATTTGTTATATACTTTTTTTTAATTTTCGGTCTATTTACCCGACTGCGCGAAGCTAGGGAGGGTATTGTATTTATCAACCTATGTTATGTATGTTTCTTTGTGGCGCTTTAGAGAACAAACGCGTGGGCCAATTTTGATAATTCTTACGTCAATTGATTCGTCTTAATCTTGCGAGTGCTAATACAGACATGACAGTTATCAAAATACAATATAGCGACAACCAGACGCCACAGTTATTGTGAAAAAGTCGACCAACTATACTACTAAGTGGCTTATTAAAATAAAGGGTTCGAGGAGGCGATTCCAAAAATATAACTGACTAAAATGTAGAAAATTTAAAAAAAATCATAAAACCCGACTGTAAAATAACACTAAAAAGTTCCAAATAAGTCACTTTTCAAGCAGTCTGATGCCGTTGGTGGCATGAAATCAATAATTGAAATAATTCTCCACTGGGTTACAATTTCACATAGTAATATAATTAATTTTAATAATGTAATCCAAAATAATATACGATTTTAAATATTGTTTATTAATAAAGCTAGAGATATTTATTTATTTATTATTTATGTTATGTGTATTGGTGGTTTAAAATGACATTTTATAAAATGACAATAAAAATTAGAAAACAGTAGTAGTATTAAACAGTAAAGAAAACTTTTCAATATGGTGATTTAACGTATGTGTGTGATAGTGATGGTGTGGGTGTAAGTGTTTCATGAGGTTGTTGTTGTGTGTATGTTACTACACCGTAGAAATTAAGAGATTTTCTGTCGCCTGGTATGTCAAGCAAAGGAGCCATTTATAGATTTGCCTTTTACAGACGAGGCTAGGGAGATGGTAAATATTTAGCAGCCCGTTAACTCTGTTGTACAGGGTAGGTGCAAGAAAATAATTGAACCTTTTCGACTGGGTGAAATTACACTTTTTGGTGTAAAAAAAATGAAAATGTACCTTCACTATATTTATTCAGATATTGGTTCTAAAATAAGGATTAGAAGTTGAGTAGGTATTTGTCAAACTATAATTTAGCCCGTTTTGCCTGAAAACCTGTCAAACTTTGGGATTAAAGTAGGTTTTGACACTCTCTTAACTTAAATTCTCAATTCGGTAACCAGCCCTTTGATACATACTTTTAACTATCTATTGCTATTTACCGTATACCCACAGGACTCTAAGTAAGTACCTACCCATATCATGGCTGGAGATAGTCACGTTGTTGAGGTAATGAGAACCATTTCCTTCATAGGTCATAAGTAATGCTCTGCTCACTTAAGCAATGCGATATCCTTGAGAAGCAGGAAAATACTATAAGGAAAAAGTTTTTTTTGTATCTGACCTTTGCAACAGAACTAGAAATCATATTTCCAGGACACAATTATTTACTCTGTCTTATCTGTGATGGTATTCGAGATAAAAAATAATATAAAAATAATTCTTACAAACGATTTCCAATAACCGTTTAGATGGAGAAATGTTGATCAAGAAATATTAGATAATATTAATTCCCTTTTGGACCATGTATTTCTTGCCATTTAGACGTCATAAAATCAATTTCATAAAATGTGTGTAATTTGTGTCATAACATAAGAATTTTCCTCAGAGGAAAACTCGTACCTATGTCGTTGAGATTATGTTTTTCTGAAAATCAGTTTAGAAATGCATGCCGACTTTTGATTGAATCCTGGCTTTCAGTAAATAAACTTACGCGAGATAATAAAAATGCTGTACTAAAATCAACTTACATTTCCATTTGTGTAAATACGAGTAGTTGTACGAATTGACATTCCTTTACGTGAATCATAACAAATTCGTTTTGAAAGAGATCATAAAGTGCAGCGTTTCTTTGCAAACTTTATAGCAAGTGTGTTTGCGTTAAATCTGATAGCTAAAGTGCCTCGCTCCGTGTGAACATACTACCTATTAGTAGGTATGTCGGAAAACGTATTGCACAAAGATAGCACTTTTATTTCTCTCCGCTACTCCTGTGGGATTTATTGTAGAAGTAGTGTCAGTGAAACGAAAATGTATCAATGTGTGCACATTATCACTCTAAGAAAATATTGCACACTACACCTACATAAGTCACGGTTATTTCCTTTTGAAAATTTTCAATTTACTCTCTTCCAAAAATATGTTTTTCTATTCACAGCGGGCTTGATTCTTTACAATAATATAATATTATAAAAATAGGTACATTTCGCCTCTTTTAATAAAACTTGACCCCGTCGCTTAAAATCACATTGAACTCCATCAATAAGCCCCAAACTCGGATACCAGTTGTATGATATAAATTGAAATCTTTAAAAAGATACTTCCATCAAGAATTTCTAAATATACCTACAGCGAGCAATATCGGCAATGTAAAAATATTTAGAATTTCCATCTGCCGGCAGAATTTCGATTTATTTGAGTCGCAAATACGTTTCAATAACAGCGCGGATAACTGGGAGGCTGTATTTTAATAAGGGTAAAGGCTTTGCAAATAATTGTGTGTGAAAGTAAGTAATGACAAACATATTATTTTGTAAGTGTACGAAGTGTTATTACGAAGAGAGTCAAGTGGGTGAGATTAAAGACGGTGGAGATCACATTACACGGAGCCAGGATATAGCAATTACGCCTAAGCTGAGAACGCTACGCATGCTAATCAAGTTTATGTTTTGTCTGAAACTCCTAATTTAATGCCGTTTTAATACAAATAGCGGTCCCTTGAATAGAGCCATAATATTTACATAATTATGTATGTGTCTCCATTAAGTTAAAGAGGCCAGCTCTAAAGTATTTTATACCCGTATTATCATTAATGTTGTTACTTTAATAAACCATTATCGAATTGAAACAAATGTTGATAAATAAATCTAAATATTTTAGCTAGATAATGAGGGTGGCCAAATTCGAGGTATATAACTCTTTATTTGAGGACAATTTGGGCTATTGTTTGTTGAGTTGCAATTTTGTTTTGGTAGTTAAAATACCATAACCACTGTATAAACAACTAACTGTAACTGCTTTCTAAAATTTCAACGTGATTTGAAATATCAACTATTTTTATCGTGTAACTATCAATTGATCGTCAGATTCATGATATTCGACGAATCCTGAATTTTTTTGTGGGATTATCTAAAGGTACGTGTCGGAGTCAATCTAAAGCACTAAAAGCAGAATATTGTTTTGTTACTTTGATAGTAGGATACTTAACAAAGTACTTATCTGAAAGTTTGATGAAAAACACGACAAAAGCTAACGCATTTTTAACCAGAAAACAGGTATAGATTTAAGGCAGTGTGTAGAGTGCCGCAAGCTGCATTCTATCACTATCGGTTATAGTGCCGTCAGCTTGCGGCGTATTAGTAGGTACATCATTTTAAAAAGCCACAAACGGTAATACACTACAATCGGCTATAGTACCAATAGATAAAAAAAAACTTTAATAGTTTAATATAGTAATATAATATAATATGTAAACTTGTAAAATTGCAAGAAATATAAGGCTTTTTTATTTTTATTTATTTGATAATAGTTCGGTTCCGGGTCATCATCAGCCTTTTAATGTCCCTACTGCTGGGGCATAGGCCTCCTCTCTGTGAGAGGGTGTGGGCCATAATCCTCCACGCGGGTCCAATGCAACCCGCATTGTACCCGCGTGGAGGATTATGGCCCTGGTAGCCTACTAAAAATAAAATCTAGTCGTGTCTGGCTAATTTAATAGTTCTTATTTAAATCAGCAAAATCTATGCAATATAATGAAACATAATTTTGAAAAAATATCTGAAATTACGTTGGACAAAAAAAAAACCTTTATTATTCATCCGAGTTGGTCACCCTATACACTATTTTCATTAAACTACCACCAATTTAGATACTTAGTAAAGATATTGTTACAATATAAAATAATGCTTTTAACTTCGTAATTGGCACACAAACAGCCACTAAACGAGATTATAAATTACTTACTTTGAAATAACAGCCAAATAAATTAGATTTTACTTCAGATTTCACAACAAAATTAACTTGTTTAGTGGATACTGTTACAATAAACAAGGAATCACTTCGACTTGGTAACTATTTCCAGTAGTTACATTTTTGTACAGGTAGGTAATAGCACACTTTTATTATTAGCTTCACCTGTAAATAACGAAGACACAAAACAGGAACACCGACTGCCGAAATTAAAGTTATTTTGCACTTTTTTTGGAAGTCGGTTCTATTTTTTTGTAAAAAAGTTTTTATTTTTCACTTTTTAGTTATGGTTTCCCATTACATTGTACTAACACTACATAGACATACGAGTACGACCGCAGCAATCGTAGTTGATTTGCTGTCATTTTTTGAAGAGTTCCGTTGTCTGTCTCCGAAACTCATCAGATCAGATCTATGTGAAATTTAAATGAAACCATTTCGGACTAAATCCCTTTCGAACAAAAAAATAATTTTGCAAATCCGTCTGTAGGTATGACGGAGTTATGAACGAACATACACAAATAAAAAACCTCCTCCCTTTTGAATTCGGTTAAAAATAGTAACTCTGTTAAATTACGCTAAAATTTCTATAAATTTTCTTCTTCTTTCTCGAAACTAACAATTGAATGAACAGCGCATTTTACCGAAATTTATCAATTCGTTTCTATTTTGACTATCGATTGAGTTGACTATGGATCACAAAACTAGCCCTAAGTCGCATCAATCGCGTCCCTTTTTAACAATTAAGTGCCTACAACCCTAAAATAAAATCGCAACAACTCATATGCGCTCGTAACTCTTTGCGCGTCCAGCGGACGCATGGTGGGCGAGACACAATTAAAATCTATTGTACCTGCTAATCGAACGCGCCACGGGTTAATTTACATTACTTATTTAAATTACCGACCGATAATCCAACATTCATGCCAAACCATACCTACACCCGCGTCACGCAAACACATTTAGTGGAAATCGCCGCCAAACCCACACGCATGGAAGAGAGATACGGATGGCGATCCTTTTATATTTACTGAAAACGATTGTTCGCCGGCTTTCAAAATGAGTGGATTTCATACGGGCTGATAAAAATACTTCCCAAAGAACACTGGGACGTGCAGCCTTTAGGCGACAAATACCGCTTCATCAGTCTTGTGTGGTAATGAGGCTTTAAGATTCAATATGGTATTAGGAATTATACTGACACAAGCAATTTGATATGATGTAAAGTACAAATAAATAGATAATTATTTAGTTCTGCCCATTCAAGTAGGTCTACTACTACTAAAGTATTTAGGTCAATGATTATTACCATCATATTCTAATTTCTCAGTTTTTATTGGTCGTGTAATTAGGTTGTCCTACAGCTATTAATAAGCAACATAAATAAACAAGAAACTATGTTTTTTTTTTACATTTTTACATTTATGTAAGTCTATCACTCCTCAACGGCTGATCTAGTGTGTATGAAACTTGGCACTGGTAGACCATTAACTTGCCTAGACATAGGGTACTTTTATCCCGGTAGTATGTTCGTTGGGAATAATTCGCGTAAAAAAGTTTTGATGCGAATGAAACTGAAAGCCGAAGCTAGTGTGCTATATTTGGTATTTTAAGTTTTAAGTTAATAACTTCTTAAAAGGTAATACAGGCTTACATATTTCGTCTCATATACTTTAAAAAGTAAATAGAGTTTTAGTCCTTAAAAGCTTTAACTTATATATTACCTTATAGTTGACGTTATGTGCCTGTAGGTAGACAGGCAGATGTTGTTATTGATCGGCTAAGTGGCTCACTGATTGATAGCCATGAATTACCCGTGTCTATTACAATTATCTACTAAACTTTGTAGACTGCTGCTACCTAGTTTCTTGCAGTAGTAGTAGTAGTTTTTGTGTCACTGAAATTGTACCCGTTACTCAATAACAAATATTTTTTCTTAGTTGCCTGTAGTTTCACATTAAGGTACCTCTGTAAGTACCGCCATAGAGTACAGAACGCTACGCTGGCAGAGACTAGACACGCCATTGCTAATAATTGCGGACGTGCATTTTATTTAGCAAATTTCAGCTGTTGCAGCCATAGTCAGAACCCTAATAGCACTTATTGTTGGGCCAACATTAAAATGATATCATTTACTGTTGGCCCAACCAAATGCCAACATTAAATGCTATTAGGGCATAGGGTATTCTCCTGTGTTTATATTTGTATAATAATAATGTGTTTATATTTGTACAATAAATATATTTAACAACAAAATAACACTAAAAATAAATCTTTTTCTGAAAATAGCATCAGAATTAGTTACAAAATGAAGCAGCAGTTAACATTTCAAATATTGGAATAAGGAAGAGTAGAGCGTTTTTTTTTTGTGGGGTGGGAAATCATCCAATGACTTCTCCCGCTCTGGGTGGAGCGGGAGGGCGTGTCAGACTCTTACTGATCCTCAATCCCTGGGCAAAGGTGGGTACATCTCGCTATCTATTTTTGTACGCGCATAACCTAATGACGGTGACGTCAGTGTGTGTATTCTTTTCCTGTTACTTGAAAGTTTCCCCTTCACCCAGATTTAAAAGGTTTCTTACCTACTCAATTTTGAAAGGATTTGATATTTTTTCCATATCGATTTCGGATAAAGTAACATTCCATATAAATATTTTTTTAAAAATGGGTCAACTGCGCTATTGTTACGGGGTATCAATTTCTATGAGCAAAATGTGACACTCACTGACACACTATGTTTTGTGTAGTGGGTTTTGACTATGCCGTATCTAGCAGTGGCCAACCAGGTGTCTCGGTGTTCTGTGATATATGTTTGGCAAAACATTTTTTTTTTTTATAAAGATTACACATTCCTACATTAATTTAGCGACTAAATTAGGTAGCAAATAATCGTGGTGAAACACTACCCTAATTATGCGAAGCTTCAATACGGACTGGCACAGTAGAACGCGTTACAATAGCAACTGAGTACCAACAGTCGAACGAGGTCACAGTTGTTAGTCTTCAGCTTTCAAGTTACAGTTCTCTTAGAATAAGAGCCTACTTATTGAACGTTCATTTATTAAATACAAAATTGTTTTAGCTAGATCTATACTCATGTGTTTGTATTTTATTTCTTCGTTATTTGACACCACCTTCCGAATTTAAAGTAATTTTTTAATTTTTAGTGTATTTTCTGTTTTGGAAGTCGGTTGTTGTTTTTGTAAAACAGTTTTTTATTTTTCACTTTTTAGTTGTTATACTCCAGAACTCAAAACCCCAATAACATGGAATGTGGAATTTAAACTTACTCGTAACTGGAAGAAACCAAAACGTCATCTATGTATACATATTTTTCGTTTTTGTTCAGTATTTCAATAAAAAGGAATTTTGAAAATCGGTCCACAATATACAGAGAAATCGGTGGACATATGTACGAGTACATAAAAAAAATACATGCAGTCGAACATGTACCACGCACCCCTTTTTCGAAGTCGGTTAAAAAGAGGCACGTAAAAGCATGGATGCAAAACATTTTATGTCAAAGTTAATCTAACACATTTTTATTTATTATTTAATTTTAAAACAGTAACAAATAACAACTTAATCACGAAAATTCGGAAATAATAATTAACAAGGCGTCGTATTCACAAGTATTCAAGTTGAATGACAATTATAGAACATTATTTACGTCAATTTAACAGACGACATAAACCAGTAAAATTGGAAAAACCTGGCTGTCACCACTTATGAAGGGATTAGATAACATATGAACTAAATTAAAGCCACATAATTTCAAAAGATCTTGTTATAATTAAGTGTGACTGTTGCTGTATAATATCCTACTAATATTATAAATGTGAAAGTTTGTGAGTGTGTATGTTACTTTACTTCTTCACGCTCAAACGGCTGGACCGATTTGGATTAAATTTAGTATGTAGATAGCTTATAGCCTGGATTAACATATAGGCTACCTTTAATTACGGTCTAGGCGGGTAAAACCGCGGGGCGCAGCTAGTATTACAATAAATTCGGCGTCTATCGTAACTGTAACATGTTTATTGTACTTTTGTTACAATCAATAGTACAATAGACAAAAGTTAAATGCAATCAATAGTACAATAGACAAACAATAGACAGAAGTTAAAAAAGGTTATTTTTAGTGCACACACTAAAAATAACCTTTTTTAACTTCTGTCTAATGCTATTGTGAATGGAGTACCTATAGGTAGTTTAAAGATGCTGTCATTCGCAAAAAACTCAAAATTTGATGGTTTTCTAAAAAAATATTTGCGAAATCTATTTAGTTTGAGGCTGCGTTAAAAATATATACAGAATGTAAAAAGACACATCACAGAGCCGTTAACTACGCATACTGTACGTCTAACAAAGTAGTTTTGCGCAAAAATTATTGCTGGGAATGACATTTATTTTTACGTATGAGAAAAAATATAATTTTTTTTTGCGCGCAATGTAACGCAAACCCAGGCAAGTGGAGTTAAATCCTAGCCCTTCGCTCTAAGCCACGTAGGTACTTGTCAGATACGTTTGATATTCATTCCGTTTTTTTTACTGCAAATGCGTAATTTCGAAATTTCGAAAACAAAATTCGAAAATTCAGGTAATGTTTGTTAGGAAAAAAGTTTAGTAATAACGATTGGAATTCATTTCCGTAAAAAAAGTAAAAAAAAAAAATTGCGACTTTGACCTTCAATATCTCTAGAACCAGTGGATTTCCAGGTATGGTCTAGTGAAAAAAAATGATCCAAATAGTGGGTAGAATATGTGGCTTTCGACTTCGGAAACTGTCTTTTTGCACCCGTTATGTTAATTTTGACTATGTTTCCGAGAACTTGTTTGTTTGCGAGAAACGTTTAAAAAAACCGGTCAAGAGCGAGTCGGACTCGTGCACCGAGGGTTCCGTACCATCTCAGAGAAATATTTTTATATTGTTACTTTACGTAAGTACAGTTGCAGTTTTAGGTCAGCGTCATCTCTTGACCGATAGTGGAACTAATGTAATTTTTTGTTGATGATTTCTAAAAATGTTCTATTTAGAGACATCGTTTTATTTTTATTGTAATCTTTACATAACCTTCTACCTATCACATTGAATAATTTCTGATTTTTCTCTATGCAAACTTCGGAGATAAGGGACGAATGGATTTTTTTTTAATTTTTTATCTAAAGTCGAAACCTATGCGGCCTACAAAATATGAAAAAGTGTTTGAGAATGTGGAAACAGCGCTCTTTCATATAATATCCCACATGCCCTGATCACATAGAATTTTCAAGACGGTTTCAGTCTGTTGGAAAACGAAATAAAATAAAATCTTTCTTATTTGCAAAATAGTTGGGCAAACGTCATCTAAAACTATTCCAAATTTTAAGTTGATAGTATTAGTAGTAGTTTCTGCACGGTCGAATTTCAACCACTGGATGACCACTAAGTAAGATATTTCTGATTGGAGATAACAATAAAGATAGTAAGATATTTCTGATTGGAGATAACAATGAAAAACTGTTACACCATACACCAAATACCAAAAAAGAAGATGAACCTACGATGCATATGACTGTTCCAAGAGTTGCTACGCGATTCGTAGCGTATAGATCTACTCTGCTACGCGCTACGAGAGCGTAGCAGCCGTAGACGAGACAGCTTACACTGGTTACGTCGAAGAGTTTGAATAGAATTTCGAAAAGAATAGAAAACATTTATTCGTCACAGACACAACACAACAACAACAAACAAAAGTAAAAGAGAAGTACACAAAGATACAATAAAATTGTGCTGAGCGTGGGCGAATTGTTTCGACCTACCGAAATTTGCTAGGTCGAAACAATTCGTATTAATTTTAACACACATATATTAGCTTCCCTTTTAACTATGTCAAAAAATCTAATACATGGGTATCAAATGAAAGAATTTGCTGAGAACAAAAAGAAAAAATAAATGAAACTAGAAACTACATTACTTTTGGTTCAAAGATGAACAATAACAGTATAGACGTAATAAACTATAGGTAGGCAATCATGACTCAACGATAGCCAATTCTACTCCAAGACTTTATTCACTTTAAACCCCACTACAACATTCTGTTGGCCGATTTAGTTACCTGCCCGAAGCTATTGTAAACTGAACAAAACTGCCAAATCGCTAGGAATTAAAACAAAATGTGAAAGCTTACGCTTTCGCTTAGCCATTAACATAATAGGTTTTACCTTTTGTGTTCGTAATATCGACTTGACCCTTGAAATCATAAAGTCAATAATTAAATTATCGAGTTTCACTAGCCCAGACAGTTGTCTCCAATATATGGTTCAAACAGTACCTTTATTGCGTGGTAACTTCTTGTGCCTGTTTTTTATCATTGATAGGCTCGTGTTTGAACACTATCCCACTTAATGGTAAGCGATGACATTGCTGTCAATGATGGCGCACGCTTCACCATCATCATCATCATTATCAGCCTTTTAATGTCCTGCGGACGGCACCCGGGCCTGCGGACGGCGAGTAATGGGTAGCTCGCCGTCCGATCAGCACCAGGCCCGAGAGTCGCCGGCGCGTAGTGTTCCACGCGCGCCTAAAAGAGTTGTCAGCATACATGACGGGGTCCGTCATGGCCGATGCCTGCCTAGGGGTTGAGGATAAATTCGTTCGATCAATTCTGACACGGGCTCCCGCTCCACCCAGAGCGGGAGAAGTCGTTGGATGATTTCCCACCCCAAAAAAAAAAAAAACCTTTTAATGTTCCCTTTGCTGGGGCATAGGCCTCCTCTCTGTGAGAGGGTGCACGGGAGCACGCTTGCCTTTAAGTAACTTATTCCCTCTTGACTTAAAGATTCCCAGGTTGTAGCTATCAGGACATACGACTTTGGCAGGGCATTCCACGTTTTACTATGAGATGAGGCATCCGATCAGTTTTAGTATCGTTTGATGCACTGTTGTTCTATTCTATTAAAATCTCAACGTAAAAAGCTTCGGCTCGGCTTTAAGTGTTAATCTTTAAGCAGAATGGCAACTCACTTCTGGCTCACTTAACCTACGTTTTCACAGTGAGATTTGTACGGAATAGACTGGCTGAAAGATTTCCGCTTGGAGGTAGAAATACCATAATAATAGGGTAGTTTACTAAAAAAAACCTAATAAGTCCGTCAGTTAAATAACCAAAAAATATTGTACACGTTTCTTTTGTCACGGATACAAAAAATTAGGGCGATACAGTGCGTTGAAATTTTGCGTTACGTCACGCTGCGTGGTACTTTTTACCAGCAAAGTAACATAACGAGCCCCTACTCTTGAACTTTGATGCGTTTTATCTTTGTCATTTTTTATTGCTTTGGTAAAGCAAAAAATACGTGTCAATATTTTTTGATAATCTAATTTCAGGACTAAATAGATTATTATTTACATATCCAGTAAAATACCCATCTTTATTCTCTGCATGATAAGGCAGAGTTGTATCTATAGTACCAACACCCACATAATGTGGGTGTAGGTACTATACATACAACTGTATCTAGGGTACAATGTGGCACACAAAACGTTTTGGGAACACATTCATTGTGCGTACAGCAAAGGAGTGGAATTCCCTACCGGAGTCTGTATTTCCGGATAGCTACAACCTAGAGGTCTTTAAGTCAAGAGTGAATAGGTTTATTTTAGGCATACG
Organism: Polia nebulosa; assembly: GCA_951329385.1. Lineage (NCBI taxonomy): Eukaryota > Metazoa > Arthropoda > Insecta > Lepidoptera > Noctuidae > Polia > Polia nebulosa. The sequence goes on from OX589588.1 coordinate 25,396,382, forward strand.
TGACTACATAATCCATCGTGGACTACATCATTGCTTACCATAAGGTGAGATAGTGGTCAAGCGCGAGCCGATCAATAAAAAAAGATCTTAAGTTTAAGTCTCATGTAGTGGGGTGAGTCTATGATCATTACCCGGGTACAAATCTAGACTTCGGGTTGCTTCTGAGCAAAAATTCTGATGGAAAAATCCAATAAAACTTCGTCTGACCCGTGAATCGAAACCTAATGCTCAGTAGACCAACGATGCAATCGACTCAGGGCCAAAATCTTGAACGTAACTCAACTTTAAGTTGTTGTTAAGTTTCATGCTGTCTCTGTTAATCTTGGGATTACTGTACAACATGAATATCGTAGCCTTGTAGTCAAGCGTTAGAGCATTGGGGGCTTAAGTATTCCGTATCACATTATCAACATGAATCTCGAGTGGGGCGATATTGGTTGGCTAAATACTTCATCTTATCCGCCATATTACTTTCTGTAGTGGACAATACAGGTCTCTACAGATTCTCTATTAAGACAGAATGTGTTTCCTAAGACGTCAAGTTTTGTCGCCGCTCATCTGAGCGTGACCCATGTCACGCAAACAATTATGAACAATAACAGTTGCCTTCGTAGTTACATATTGAGTTATCGTTGTGGCCTCAGCACTTAACCGCACTGTAGGTACTGTCAAATGATATTTTTCACTGTAAAACATTATTTTTTCGTAAAACCTTCTTCCTAAGTAAACGTCACTTGATTTATCTTAAATAGCTTGTAAACAAGTAACAGGAAAAAAGTCGTTTTCGTTCGTCACTCACTCACTGAATAAGATTACGCAAATGAGACTTCTGACTGGCATGCCCATTAAATTTAATGTCGACTTAAAATACATTAATTGTGCTAATTAATGTTCGTAACATTTTATTTTTGAATTCACTGTAATGTTTCATGCCTTATTGTCTCTTTCGGTTTGGGAAGCTGCAGTTATCATTCATAAAATTTGTTGTGATGAATATACAACAAATTTATTTATTTTAATTATTTCTTACTGTTTTAATTAAAACTATAAATGGTATTAAAATAGAGGGCGTTCCTTGAGGAATTATATGACATGATATGTTGATAATTATTAATTCATACATAAATTATAAATCCTAATCATATAAGTAGTAAAATAGATAAAGATAATGTTAAGTGACTTGTACTAGTAAAAATATACGGAAATAATCCAAACAAAACATAAAAAAATAAATAAATGAAATTAAACAAATAAAGATAAAAAATAATTATCAATACAAGTCCCATTGATGATTCATCGAACTTTTATATTTAATAATGATGGAATCGAAACTTACTGGGGACATTTCGCTAGGCAATAAAAGGGTTACAATTCAATGAAATATCGAGTTAATTCCCCTCAAATGTCCCAAAAATGTTAACATACTTACATAACATTGTGGATCCTAATATATACCTAATATAATTTGATAGAATATGTGAACCATCTACCCACATGGGTATCCCTGACTTATCAACAGCTCTTTTCAATTTAGGCAAGGCGGTATCCGTCCCAAACCCTTTTCAGAGGAACCTCAATATGGCGCCTTCTTTGTGAACCATCCACATTTGTTATACCTCATAAATTTAAATAAGTACTTCTGGAAAAAGTTTGAGTTCACTCGTTGCGTGGAACGGAAACGTCGCATGATTGGTATTGCGGTCAGGAGGTAAGGAGTTCTTCGGGAAGTTGGCTGAACTTTAGGTGCCTCGACCTCGAGCTTCACTTGCGGCTTGCTCACTTATGTAACCGCCACTTAAACTAAGTATGTTGACCGAGGAGACAACGCGATGGCTTTTATTAAGCGACGGAACAAACACTATTCGTCGGTTTAGATGGACAAAACTCAGTTACATAAAGATTTGCGTCGGAGCCAACTTCCTATGGGATTTTGCTTTCGTATTCATTTTCATGTTTCCTACATAATGCGGATTGTTGCTTTTTTGTGTTATTGATAGTCTAGCGTTTGTCCACTATCTCAATAATTTAAACCGCTATTTTTGTAAAGGACTCAAGGCGCTTCTACTTTATTTTCTATCTGTGGAAAGTCATCATCATCAGCCGCCTAGTTTTACAAATAAATTCATTAGAAAAAAGGCATATAATTATGATTTTGGGACTGTAATGTCTCAAAATCAAACGATTGCAATAATCCTAAATTAAAATGTAGATATTCTACATTGCTTTCTCACTTCTCCTTTCGCAGATCTGCTGGAAGAAATTTCTTAAGATGTAAGCAATTTCTTTGTACACATATTTGTAATGTGGTCGATTAATACTGTGTCTCTTTGTAAATTATTAAATAAATAAATAAAAAATACTCACTTTCTAGGTAGCAAAATAGAGGTAAATATGATCTTGACCCTGGTGTGAACTGAGTTGGTGGCGAAAAGGTACCGGCAGCGGCGGTGCGGCGGGTACAGGCCCGGATACCCGGGGCTGGCCAGCACGCAGGAGCCAGGTCCCCGGCATGACACGTCCTGGTATAACCAGT